>JAPDPM010000020.1:8515000-9140000 GCA_032173925.1 Heritiera fomes | reverse complement strand
TGAAGAAGAAAATGTCTACAATGTCGAGATCGGAAATGATTGGAGAAGCCAAATCAAAGACTACATATTGGGGGGCACACTTCCAACTGACAGAGATGAGGCCCAAAGGCTAAAAGTGTGAAGTGCCAGGTTTACCATGATTGACGGAGAACTCTACAAACGTGGATTCACAATGCCCTTTTTAAAATGTCTAGGGCCCCAAAAGGCTGAGTACACCCTGGCTGAAGTCCATGAGGGAATATGCGGTGAACACTTGGGAGCTCGAGCCTTAGCCACAAAGATATTGCGTGAGGGGTTTTATTGGCCCACACTGAAGAAGGATGCCACCGAAAAAGTGCGAAAATGCGAAAAGTGTCTGAAGTTCGCTCCTATAGCTACTACGCCAGTCTCAGCCCTTCAGAACACTCTTCAACCGACTCCGTTCGTGCAGTGGGGACTAGATATCCTGGGAACTATTCCCCTAGGTTAAAGACAAAGGAAATACTTACTTGTGGCCATGGATTACTTCACAAAGTGGATAGAAGAGGAGCCTTTGGCTACAATTTCTGAAAAGAAGGTGGAAGCAATTGTGTGGAAGGATATAATTTTAGGATCCCTCAGGTGCTAAATGCCGATCATGGGAAATAGTTCGATTGTGATGCATTTTGAGAATTTCGTAAAGGCTTGAGTATTCAGCTGAAGATATCATCCGTGTCCTACCCACAAGCCAATGGGCAGGTCGAAGTGAGCAATCGTACGATACTGCATGGGCTAAAAACCAGGTTGGATAAAGCTAAGGGATTGTGGGCAAATGAGCTCCCAAGTGTCCTATGGGCCTACAGAACGACAAGTAAGGTGTCGACAGGTGAAACACCATTCAATTTGGTGTATGGGACTGAAGCCCTCATCTCGGTTGAAATTGGAGCTGAGTCACCTAGATGGGTCCCTTACATTGAAGAGCTTAACTCGCAGAGGTTAAAAGAGAATCTTGATTTGATAGATGAGCTAAGAGACATAGCCAAGATAAAACTGGCTGCTTACCAACAACGCGTTGCCGCTTATTACAATGCATGAGTTAAGAGCAGAGAATTGCAGGAGGCAGACCTGATACTTAGAAAATCAGTAATCACAAATGCCCATAGAGAGGAAGGTAAACTTCAAGCTAATTGGGAAGGACCTTACAGAGTCAGAAAGATGATCGGACCCAGCACATGCGCTCTAGAGACCTTATAAGGAAAAAAGATCTCAAAGACTTGGAATGCCAACCAACTTAAATTATACTGGCAATGAAACTTTGTACTTTCTTATTGTTCTTGTCTTTATTTTTCCATCTATTACCTTACAGATGCAATTATCTTGTTATCATCTAATTTATGAATAAAGCCAGTTATTCATGCTCTATATTCTCTAATGCGATGTGTTAGATGGATTATGTGTTATAGGAATTGAAATGAGACAAAAGCTAGCAAATTAAAAGTCCCTAAGCAAAAAATGCGCGAGACGGGCATGTTGACACCTAATTTTGTCCCATTCTTGTTATTATTATTATTATTTTTATATATATATATGTATTTGTTTTTATTTTTATTTTTATTACTTGTTTTATTATTATTTATATTATTAATGTTATCCGTTATTATTATATTTTCTATTTATTATTATCTCTTTTATTATTATTATTATTATTATTATTATTATTATTATTATTATTATTATTATTATTATTATTATCTGTCAACTGTCCATCAGCCACCATCCTCACCAGCCACCGCCACTGTCACCTACCCCCTGCCAGCCGGTTTCTGTCTCTTCAACACCTACACACCACTCTTCTCAAGATCCCGTCACACCAGTCACCATTGGGGACCAAAGTATAAGTCACAGACCACAGAGGGAGAGGGGGGTCAGCCATTTTGCTCTCAACGGACACTCCTCACCCGACCATCATCCTCATCCAACCAAAAACCCTTCTTCAGCCACCCAAATCCAAAACCAAAAGCCCTAACCACCACTGCCTCTCCACTAGAACTGAGAACCCATCAAGCAACCAGTGAAATCATACCCGGCCACCACAATTGCCCATCTCTCCAGTGGAGTCGCCAAACTGTCGTAACAGTTTCTCGCTCGACGATTTTGAAAACATTTAAAAACAAAAGGGAGTCGCCACCAATCTTTTTTGACTAGGTGTGATTGGTCACCTAAAATATTTATCTTTTTAACAAAATCTCAAAATTAATTAAGTTTTATTAAAAAGATAATTTTGGTCTGCGAAAATAAAATCGAGTCCGGGATTACGGTTACACGTGGGGAAGGATTAGCACTCCCACGACGCCCTTTAAAAAGCGGTACCATTGTAATCATGTGTTATCCTTTAATTTTAATAAAACGGTCTTAAATTAATATTTAAAAATAATTCCTGTTTATTTTGAAACCATTTTTTATTTGTATTAATTTTGAAACATTTAAATTTTATTTTTTATTTGAAATAAGTGAAAATCTTTTGTATTGAAAATTATTCCGAAGTACCCCAATACTCTGGTAGCATTTCGGATAATTTCCTCACCTAGAGATTTCTTAAGAATCACTACTTGTGAGTTCTATAGAATCTCATCATCGGAAGATTCACACTCGCTTCAAAAATTATTATGAATGCATATGATGCAAACAGATAATGAATGATGCAAATGAATTTTTTCATTTTTTATATAAATTATTTTTTATTTATTTTAAATAAAAATTTTTATTATTGAAAAATTGCACTAAGTATCCCAATACTCTGATAACATTTAGTGAATTTCTCTCACCTAAGTATCAGTTAAGAAATCACTATATGTGAGTTTCATAACATCCCATCATCGGACAAATTGTTTATTTAAATTTTAATTTTATTATTAATTAAAAAACTTATTGATTTAATTTTTAACAAAAATTTAAATTATTGAAAAATCATACTAAATATCCCAATACTCTGGTAACATTTAGTAGACTCTTCTCACCTAGGGATCAGTCAAGAAATCACTACTTGTGAGTTTCATGACATCCCATCATCGGGCCATTGTTTAATTATTAAATTTCATTATTTTTCTTTGTTTTTTATAAAAAAAATAAATTATTTATTTTCATTTTTAATTTTTAATAAAAATTTAAATTATTGAAAAATCATACTAAATATCTCAATACTCTGGTAACATTTAGTAAACTCTTCTCACCTACGAATCAGTCAAGAAATCACTACTTGTGAGTTTCATGACATCCCATTATCGGACATATTGAATTAAATTTATTTTACTTTTATTTATTTAGATAAAAAACATTTATTTTTATTTTTGTGTGCCATGAAAATATATTAAAAGTACACATAATAATAATTTTTTTATTTTTAATTAATTAAATTTTTTTAAAAAAATCAAATAAATACTAAATAAATAAATAAACAAATAAGAAAGGAAAGAAAATTTACCAAAATGGATTTGGGTTTCGACCTAAAGGAAAATTTGCCCAAAAAATCAAAAAATCGGGCCCAATGGCCAAGGCCCAAGTCTGCTAGTTGAAGTGGGTTGACAACCCGCTCGTGACCTGCGCGCCCAGGCTTGACCCAGCCCGATCCACGACCCGTTCGCAGCCCACTTCAACCAGCAGACTTGGGCCTTGGCCATTGGGCCCAGTTTTTTGATTTTTTGGGCAGATTTTCCTTTAGGTCCAAGCCCAAATCCATTTTGATAAATTTTCTTTCTTTTCTCATTTGTTTATTTATTTATTTATTTAGTATTTATTTGATTTGTTAAAAAAATTAATTAATTACAAATAAAAAAATTATTATTATTATGTGTACTTTTAATATATTTTCATGGCAAACCAAAAATAAAAATAAATGTTTTTTATCTAAATAAATAAAAGTAAAATAAATTTAATTCAATATGTCCGATGATGGGATGTCATGAAACTCACAAGTAGTGATTTCTTGACTGATCCCTAAGTGAGAAAAGTTTACTAAATGTTACCAGAGTATTGAGATATTTAGTGTGATTTTTCAATAATTTAAATTTTTATTAAAAATTAAAAATGAAAATAAATAATTTATTTTTTATAAAAAATAAAGAAAAATAATGAAATTTAATAATTAAATAATGGCTCGATGATGAGATGTCATGAAACTCACAAGTAGTGATTTCTTGAGTGATCCCTAGGTGAGAAGAGTCTACTAAATATTACCAGAGTATTGAGATATTTAGTATGATTTTTCAATAATTTAAATTTTTGTTAAAAATTAAATCAATAAGTTTTTTTAATTAATAATAAAATTAAAATTTAAATAAACAATTTGTCCGATGATGGGATGTTATGAAACTCACAAGTAGTGATTTTTTTACTTATCCCTAGGTCAGAGAAATTCACTAAGTGTTACTAGAGTATTGGGATACTTAGTGCAATTTTTCAATAATAAAAATTTTTATATAAAATAAATAAAAAATAATTTATATAAAAAATTAAAAAATTCATTTGCATCATTCATTATCTGTTTCCATCATATGCATTCATAATAATTTTTGAAGCGAGTGTGAATCTTCCGATGATGAGATTCTATAGAACTCACAAGTAGTGATTCTTAAGAAATCTCTAGGTGAGGAAATTATCCGAAATGCTACCAGAGTATTGGGGTACTTCGGAATAATTTTCAATACAAAAGATTTTCACTTATTTCAAATAAAATTTAAATGTTTCAAAATTAATAAAATAAAAAATGGTTTCAAAATAAACAGGAATTATTTTTAAATATTAATTCAAGATCGTTTTATTAAAATTAAAGGATAACACATGATTACAATGGTACCGTTTTTTAACGGGCGTCGTGGGGGTGCTAATCCTTCCCCACGCGTAACCGTACTCCCGGACCCGATTTTGTTTTCGCAGACCAAAATTATCTTTTTAACAAAACTTAATTAATTTTGAGATTTTGTTAAAAAGATAAATATTTTAGGTGACCAATCACACCTAGTCAAAAAAGATTAGTGGCGACTCCCTTTTGTTTTTAAATGTTTTCAAAATCGTCGAGCTCGAAACCGTTACGACAAGGCAAATCAAAAATCCTTAAACACAGGAGGTACGAGACGGACAAATTAAAAGTCCTTAAGCGAAAAATGCACGAGACGGGCAAATCAAAAGTCCCTAAGCACAGGAGGTGCGAGATGGGCAAATTAAAAGTCCATAAGTGAAAAATGCGTGAGACGGGCAAATCAAAAGTCCCTAAGCGAAAAATGCGCGAGACAGACAAATCAAAAGTCCCTAAGCACAAAAGGGTGCGAGACGGGCAAATTAAAAGTCCTTAAGCGAAAAATGCGCGAGACGGGCAAATCAAAAGTCCCTAAGCACAAAAGGGCGCGAGACGGGCAAATTAAAAGTCCCTAAGCGAAAAATGCGCGAGACGGGCAAATCAAAAGTCCTTAAGCACAGGAGGTGCTAGACGGGCAAATTAAAAGTCCCTAAGCGAAAAATGCACGAGACGGGCAAATCAAAAGTCCTTAAGCACAAAAGGGTGCGAGACGGGCAAATTAAAAGTCCCTAAGCGAAAAATGTGCAAGACGGGCAAATCAAAAGTCCCTAAGCAAACAATGCGCGAGATGGGCAAACATAAGTTTCTAAGCACAAAAGGGTGCGAGACGGGCAAAAAATAAAGTCCCTAAGCGAAAAATGCGTGAGACGGGCAATCCTATAATCCTTAAAGTGAATACGGACAAATATGGTACCCAAGTAGCACACAGAATGCAGACTGTGAAGCATGTTACAAGCTACGTTACAATTTTATCGATACATATGTGCTATAATTGGTTGAAAAAATTACATTTTGTGTTGGCTTATCAAATCTAACAAGTCCTTAAGCAAAACAAAGCGCGAGATAGGCACAATGCTCGAGAAAAGTTCATCTTTGAACAGGAACAACAACACTATCTCAAAGCAGAACTTGGGGAGCAATATGATATAAAGGTACACTTTATGATGCAAAAATAGAATTATTTGATATTTCTAACGCTGTAAAAGCACTTTATGTCGCAAAAATAAAATTATTTGACATTTCTAACACTGTGAAAGTATAGACGCATTGAACGCTGCTTTTTAGAGCTTTGTGATGCAATAGTTATGAACACAAAATATTCATTCAGACAAAAGAAGAAAAAGCTACAAAAAAAATTCGTACTTTTCATTGAGAATGATTCTTTACATTGAATTAACAAACAAAGTGAAATACAAAATATCCTAATCTATGGTAAGGACCAAGTCAATCGACTGAGAAGATGCCGCATCAGCGCTAGGACCTTCAGTAACCGGAGGATCAGGAATCTGAGGAGTCGGAGGATTAGGAACTTGAGGAATCGGAGGATCAGGATCCTGGGGAGCTGAAGAAGCCATCTCGAAAGAGGGAGCATCACTTGAAGGCCCAACCACAGCTGCAGAGTTTGGCATGGGATCAACGGTAGCAGAATTAGAAAATTGGAGCTCATCGCCATCTAACCCTAGCAGTGCCTCGATAGACTCGAGTTGATCACCTACCTCGATAGGTTCAGGCTCATTACACACCGCGGCAGGCCTGGATTGGTCACATGCCTTAGTAGGCTCAGGCTGCCTGCGTGGCTGTCGAGGAGGCCACGGACCTTCAAGATTGTCCAAGTCATCCGTAGCTCCTTCATCTAAATAGTCTTTCGGACTTTGCGAGTCGAGTTCATATTTGGTCCAGGAAGGAGCTTCATAGTATTGGGTCTCTTTAGTGAAAAGCAACTCAGGGAAAGTCTCATTAGGCCGATGCTTCTCTAACCAAGCACGAGCTAAGTAAAAGTTGTACTTGATGAATCCTGCCGCAAACTCTTCTTTCTTCTCATGACAATGTTAAGACAGGCGGTATTCGCGGACGACCTCGGCTTGGACCTCCCTTTGCCGGTCTAACATGCCCTGCAGCTCATCGATGGCCTCATCCCGCTGTCTCCTCATGGTGTCCCTATCATTGGTTGCCTTATTATAAGCCTCTTGATATCCTTGAAGGGAGGCTACCTTCGTCTATTCTTCTTTCAACCTCTGCTCGAGATTCGCATTCTTCTTCGTCAATTCCTCGACCCTGTCGGCATATAGGCGAAGCTGAACAACCTCATTCAGAAGCGCCATGTTTTTCTCTTGGAGCTCACGAATTTCTTTGTCCGCTTGCTCTCTAAGAGCCTTATGCCGGGCATTAACGGCTGCTGTTTGTTAAGCCGCCTAACAAAACAAAAACAGAATAATTCAAAAAACCTGACAAAAGAAGTTAAAAAAGGGAGTATTACTATCAAATAAGTGCGACACCCTTACCTTCATTGTGAGATAATCAGAGTCGTTCTTGGCCTCGGCAAGGTTCGTGAAGAGCCCCATCTCATCACGAGGGAGAATGGTACTCCAGGCCAGGCGAGAAGCTATCTTGGGCTCCTCGATACTATCATTATTATTGACTCCGAGATAGGTCTGAAAATCCTCTCCATCAACGACCACCCCACCATCTACTAGATATCGCCTCGAGGTAGGATCCGCTACCTTAGGCAAGATTGGCCTCGTAGGCATCGATCCCTCAATGATTAACCTCTTCCTGTATTTAGGATGGGGCCTAAAAGGAGCCGACCTGCCCTCGACAGCACTAGGGTCACCTCCTTGATGGGTGGACTCACTCCTCTACGACCCAGTGCTTTCTTAATCGTCCGAGCTACGATCATGGATAAGGGGCCTCTTTCGCTTGTTTCTCTAGACCTCTTGTGCAGGACGGCTAGGCCCGCCAGTAGCCAGAGGAGAAGGAGTAGGAGCATGAGGATGTCTTGAAGCAGAGGCTCCGACCTGCGGCTGTTGTTGACGAGGAGGAGCCGCTCTGGCAGAAGAATTGGCCTGCCTTCTACGCATAGCTCTGTGGAAGTCCATATCTGCGTAATACAAAAAGAAGGAATCATCAAACAAAAATCCAAAAACGCCACGTACATGGATATATGAAGTAAAGAAAAATAGAAACCTATAATATCACCAAAATCCTCTAACGTATCTAAGTTTGTATCCAATGAAAAGTCGCAGAAAGGACTCCTAAAGGCGTTGCCTTGGTTCCATACAAGTTCTTCATCAGATGGGTCGCCAGCGCCCGCGGCCCCGGATGCCTCATCTCCTAGGTCGGGAAAAGGTTCATTTACGAGATGACTTACGGGAGTAGTTGATTCAACTATGGGAACTGAAGATGGGCGACTGGAACTAGAACCAGGAACCGATGAGGTTGTAGGAAGGTTGGACGGAGGAGCAGCAGCAGTCCCAGGAACAGTCCTGCTTACTCCCCAGCCAGCAGCTGTAATTTTCTCAAGGGTTAAAAGGGAAAATAAATTTCGCTCCCCGGTGGAACATATACGCCCAATGGGCTCGCCAAAGTGGACCCGTAAGCTGGCTATGTCAAATTTCTCTGAGCGCTTTGAGTGGTCGCTTGTATCACGATTCCATCTGGTTTGAATTCGTAGATCGCTTGGAATCTCGACAATGACCCACTCACTCTCAAAACAGCGCAATTTATTAGGAAGGTCTGAAAAAATTTTATTATGAAGCCCGTCAACCTTTAACCTCTGAAGAGAAAAAGTTATTAGACTTTTCAATCCACGGACTTTAAAAAAGGCGCTGAAGATAGGTACGGTAGGAACGATGCCTAAACTATGACATACCACCAAAAATCCTACTATTTGAGCCCAAGCATGAGGATGAAGTTGACAAGGAACTATACCTTTGTACTTAAGGAACTCTAGACCAAACTCTGGCAACGGAAAATGAAAATCGAAGAGTAAGGATACTTTATGCACAGCTACGCCGCTTCTAACTAAGTCAGGCGTAACTTCCCTATCGGCTCGAAGTATATAACGATAACCGGAAGGAAAGGGAAAACAAGTGTTGAAATCCTCTAAATCTGCATTCATCAATGTGCATTCAACACCACCCCTTCTAAGTGTTTTACCCGGGCGTTGCGAAAACATGCTAAAAAAATGAATAAAGACCAGAAATCGGCGACAGACCTACTGGGCGAGAGACCTAGTAGATGACAGACTACTGGGCGAGAGACCTAGAGACGACAGACTTAAGCATAAAGCGAGAGACCCAAGTATGTGGGAGACTTAAGCCCTATATGGAAGATTAAGACACCTGCGAAAGACTTAAAAAATAGTTACGAAGGATAATAAGCAAGGCGACAGGTGTATACTTACTGTCACTGCGATAAGCGAGAGACTCTTGGAGTGAAGACAAAAGACTCTTTTGGTGACAAACTTTTTTGGCAAGAGAGTTGAAAATATGGGCGACAGACTGCTGCTTAAAGGTTTTCGTATGCTCTTTCGTCAAACCCCAGTCGTTTATATAGCCGTGATAGAGAATGCCAAACGTCGCGCCTGACCACGTCTCCTGTATAGTAGAGCTTTTTCACCTACAAAAAATATAAGAGAAAACCACAAAAAATCAAGAAAAGACTATTCACGTTGGGCTAAAGCCCAAAACTCATATTTATACTCTCTTGTTTGGATAAATCTAACAAGAGAGTGGGGAGCAATTGATATGGCAAAGCCTATTCACCTTGGGCTAGGCCTAGGGACGTCAGATTTTGCCACGAGGCAAAGTGTGATTGGGCCATGTGGCCTTTAGCGACAGGGATCCTCTCTCGTCTGCGACAGAACCTCTGTCGCTAGCGGATGACTATGGAGTCTATCGCCATTGCTCGACGTGCGACACGTGGCGTGGATTCGACCTCACGTTTAGGCGACATACACCTCTCGCCACTATGGGCTGCATCCAGTGTCTCGCCAGCGACAGGCTCTCCACTACGCCTGGAATTGATGGAGTTTGTGTTATATTTGGAAACAAACTCCTACCAAAAAGACGTAATCAACCCTAAGGTAATTACCCTAGAATATTCGCCTATAAATAGGCTTCAGGTACAATTCTATTCTTTAATTTTTGACTACTGGCTTTTATGCTTCCCAATACTGAAGAACCTTTTGCTGACTTAAGCATCGGAGTGCCTACGCAGGGAACAACCCCTGCGTTCCTCTGACTTTTCTTGTCTTACAGAAGCTTTTTGGGGACATGTGGAGGAAGAATATGAACATTGATGTTAGCGCGTATTTATTATTGTTTTGTGCAACAACAATTTCCTTGCTAGTTTTAAAACTACCATCGTTTGGATTTTCTCTTGGTTATCAAAGATGATCTAATACTTTACCATATGCTGCTGTTATTGATTGTAATTGGATTGGCCTAGATTTCAAAGCGGGAGCTCCAGCACCTCGATAAGTACCCAAATGCAAAAGTGATTAGCCTTGGAATTGGTGACACCACAGAGCCCATTCCTGAGAAAATTAGCCTTAGCATGGCTAATGTAAGGCTTGCCATCTATATTCCAACATGTTCTTATAAATTGTGCTGCTAGAGTCTTATGGTCAAGAAGATGTTATAATCTCATGTCGACTTCACAAGTAATTGTAGAGAGGTATTTAAGCTTGAGAAGTTCTCCTACTTATTAGATTGGACTTTTGAGTTAGGCTCTCTCTTTGGACCTGAGTACTTAACAGAAGATGGACTTGGATGAAACGGTTGAGACAACTCTTTATGATAAAAAAGACCATGGCATTAGCCACCCACCTGTCTTCCTGCTTGCTGAAAATATTTTGGAGCTAAGGCCAGTGTTGTCATCAAGGGCATGCCTTTTGCGGGACTTAGGCTATGAATTAACTGTCATATATAATCAATTGTCTGTCTTTGTGACAGAGAAAAGGAAGTTTATTGAGAGATTTCCCTTCTTTGTTATTTTGCAGTATGCATATGCCCTTTCAACTGCTGACGGTTATAGAGGGTATGGAGCTGAGCAAGGGAATTAGGTAGCTGGTTCTATGATTGTTTAAGCAATTGTTATAAGGTAAACTTCTAGAATATTAACTTCTGTGTATGAATAACAGGTATTGAGGAAAGCAATTGCGGAAACATTCTACAAAGATGTAATCATAAAAGACACAAAAGTTTTTGTATCAGATGGTTCTCAGTGTGATATTTCCCGACTTCAGGTTACTCTTTCATAAAAGATTTTCCTTCTGCACATCCCTCTTTGTTCCATTAGCCAGCAACATATACGAGTAATATTACAATGAGCTAACCTGTAGATTTCCTGTGCTTAAAGCACAAAGTTCTCTTCTCTTTCTATATTTGCAGCTGCTTCTAGGTTCAAAAGTGACAATAGCTGTGCAGGATCCATCTTTTCCGGTGAGATTATGATGCTTTTTTCTATTGAATTTTTTTATTAATTATTCTTAGTTAATGCTTGAATCTTTTACTTGAATAACAACAGACCTCGTCTTTGGTTGATAATTGATCATATTAGGCATTTGCAAAGATTTATGATGGATCCTTGCATCAGAGCTGTGACATTGAAGATACAAAATGTACTTTGCAACAGGCTTACATAGATTCAAGTTTTATTATCGGCCAGGCTGGTGATTTTCAAGACAAAACTGGGAAGTACAAGAACATTGAGTACATGCAGTGTGGACCTGAAAATAATTTTCCCCTGATTTAACAACCACACCAAGAACAGATATTATCTTCTTTTGTTCTCCTAATAATCCCACAAGTCATGCAGCAACAAGGAAGCAATTACAGCAGCTTGTGGAGTTTGCAAGGGATAATGGATCAATTATTATTTTTGACTCTGCTTATGCAGCATATATTACTGATGACAGTCCTAAATCAATCTTTGAAATCCCCAGTGCCAAAGAGGTAAGTTGTTGTCATCTCATCTAGCTAAGAAAATTACTTTTTTGTCTGTTGTAAGGTTGAAATGGTTCTGTAATTGAAGGGTAACCACTGTCATTTGCCTTTTATGCTGAAAAGAAAATTTATTTTCCTCAGTTGCACTTGAAATTTCATCATTCTCCAAATTTGCTGGGTTCACGGGAGTTCGTCTGGGTTGGACGGTGGTTCCTCAAGAACTCCTGTTTTTGAGTGGGTTTCCTGTCATAAACGACTTCAATCGAGTTGTATGCACCTGCTTCAATGGAGAATCCAACATAGCTCAGGCTGGTGGACTAGCATGCCTTTCATCAAAAGGTTTCCAGATAAGTGTTTTTGGAAGTTTACTGGTATGGTTTTTCTGTTGAAGTGCCTACAGTCAATATTTATGACTGACTTTGTCTTGGAAAATTCTCAGGCTATCTGTGTAAGTACATCATACAAACCTAACATGCTTCTACACAATATGAAACATGTTAAATAAATAAAAGCGGAAGCGACAAGATCTAACCTCCAGCCATTGTACTCTGTAACTTAGCTGTTGAAGCTATTTCCGAATCTGACGACAAGATTTTACACACTCTGTAACTTAGCTGTTGAAGCTATTTCCGAATCTGACGATAGGATTCTACACCTTCTTCGAGTCTTCCAAGCACTCAAAAACCTCACTAGATGGTGTGCTTTTATGAGATTCACGTACTTGGAGACTGGAAGGAGCCCTCTTTTATTACTAACGAGAGCATGCTAATTATGGCAATAAAATCACGTTTTAACCATCACAAAATCGTGTTTTAATAGCCAAATATTGAGTTGAGATTCAGTGTGAAATTATGGACCATATCCGGAGTTGGTCAACCAAATATTTATTTCCATAATAAGGAGATATACTAATATTCTCCCACTTGGTCCATATATTTCACTTATAGAAGAAACAAATCACATGAATTATGGCAACAGTTCCTCAAGTGGTGAGTATTATCTTCCATGTATTACTATGTAAAATGTTTCTAAATCAACCCATTTTTACTTAATGAATAAACCTTATGTTTATTCTCTGTTCAAACAACAAGGATATTTCTCAAATAAAACTTTAGTGTATACAAATCAAATGAGAAATATCATAGTATTAATAAGAGTTTCAATTACAATCAAAATGTGGGACCAAGTCCCATTCTCTCTACATGATCCTTAAATTTAAACGGTGGCATGCCCTTAGTCAAAGGATCAGCTAACATCAATTCAGTGCTAACATGTTCAATGACCACTCTTTTATCTCTAACACGTTCTCTAATGGCTAAGTACTTAATGTCGATATGCTTACTTCGACTTCCACTCTTATTGTTCTTAGCCATGAATAATGTAGCTGAATTGTCACAATATATCCTCAATGGCTTAGATATGGAGTCAACAACTTTAAGCCCACCAATGAAACTCTTAAGCCATACACCATGTGAGGTAGCCTCAAAACAGGAAACGAACTCGGCCTCCATAGTAGAAGTGGCAGTCAGTGTCTGCTTAGCACTCTTCCATGAAATAGCTCCACCGGCAAGCATGAAGATGTAACCGGATGTTGATTTTCGGGTATCAACACAGCCAGCAAAGTCTGAGTCTGAGTAGCCAATCACTTCCAACTCATCGGTCCGTCTATACATAAGCATGTAATCCTTAGTGCCTTGAAGATATCTAAACACCTTCTTCGTAGCTCTCCAGTGGTCCATCCCCGGGTCACTTTGATATCTACCCAACATTCCCACAGCAAAAACAATATCAAGCCTGGTGCAGACCTGTGCATACATAATGCTTCCAACAGTTGAGGCATATGGAATGTTCTTCATCTATTCCCGCTCAAGATCATTTTCGGGCATTGGTTCAAATTGAACCTGTCACCCTTCACAATAGGAGCTGGGCTTGGTGAACAATCTTTCATTCTGAATCTTTCTAAGACTTTATTGATATAGGCTTCTTGTGACAGACCTAATATACCTCTATGTCTGTCTCTATGGATCTTAATGCCAATGACATAAGATGCATCGCCCATATCCTTCATATCAAAGTTCCCAGAAAGAAATTGTTTCACCTCACGTAGCATTCCCTTATCATTGGTTGCAAGCAGAATATCATCCACATATAGCACAAGGAAACAAATCTTGCTCCTTCTGGTATATACACTGATCCATGATGTTCTCAACGAAACCAAATGATGAAATGACTTCATGGAATTTTAAATACCATTGGCGGGAAGCTTGTTTCAACCCATATATGGACTTCTTGAGCTTACAGACCAAATACTCACCATTACTAGAGGAAAAACCTTCAGGTTGTTTCATGTAAACCTCTTACTCTAGATCACCATTGAGAAATGACGTTTTCACATCCATTTGTTGCAACTTTAAGTCAAAATGTGCAACAAGCGCCATTATGATGCGGAGAGAATCTTTCTTAGATACAGGAGAGAAGGTCTCCTTGTAATTGATTCCCTTCTTTTGAGTGAATCCTTTGGCTACGAGTCTTGCCTTATAACGCTCAATGTTGCCTAATGAGTCAATCTTGGTCTTGAAGACCCATTTACAACCTATAGCCTTGGCCCCATTAGGCAACTTAACAAGTTCCCATACTCCATTAGATGCCATTGAATCCATCTCATCCTTCATAGCATCGAACCAAAGTTTTGATTCTTTGCTGTTCATGGCTTATGAGAACGTCTCTGGATCATTAACAGGCCCAATATTAAAATCATACTCTTGTAGATACACAATATAATCACTAGGAATAGCTGATTTCCTTTCCCTAGTAGACCTTCTTAATGTTGGTTCAACATTCTCCGAAGGATCATGTTGTTCAACTGGTTGCTCACTCAATTCTGGTGTATCTAGAGGAGCCTCGTCTACTGGTAAGTTATCAGCTACTTGTGGATCTTCAACGATTGGTTGTTCAATGTCCAGTTGTACTAAAGGAACATTGTTCATGATAACCAATCCTTGACTCGAGGTAGAGGGTTGATCTCTCACAGAAACTAGGTCTTGAGATTGATCGCTCCCACTAACTAAGTCATTTTCAAGAAACTTGGCGTTCCTTGATTCCACAAATCTAGTGCTATGAGATGGACAATAGAATCTGTAGCCTTTGGACCGTTCGGCATATCCAATGAAATACTCACTTATGGTCCTAGGATCCAGTTTCTTTTCCTATGGGTTGTAAACTCTTATCTCAGAAGGGCATCCCCAAACGCGCATATGACGCAAACTTGGTTTCCAACCTTTGAATAATTCAAAAGGCGTCTTTGGAACAGCCTTGGTCGGAACCCGGTTCAATATATACGCTGCCGTTTTAAGAGCTTCAATCCACAAGGACTTAGGCAACTTTGAGTTGCTAAGCATACTTCGCACCATTTCCATCAAAGTTCGGTTCCTTCTTTCTGCAACACCATTCTGATCCGGTGAACCAGGCATGGTATATTGGGCAACAATCCCATTTCCTTGAAGGAACTTCGCAAATGGTCCAGGTGCTTGTCCATCTTCAGTGTATCTACCGTAATACTCCCTACCTCTATCAATTCTTACTATCTTTATGGGTTTTCCACATTGTTTCTCTACTTCAGCCTTAAAGATTTTAAAGGCGTCTAATGCTTCGTTCTTGTTATGAAGCATGTAGAGATACATAAACCTCGAGTAATCATCAATAAAGGTGATGAAGTATTTCTGACCATATGCATCAATGTCTAGACAACATATGTCAGAATGTATGATCTCTAATATGGTTGAACTCCTATTGGCACCTTTCTTGGACTTGTTGGTTTGCTTACCCTTAATGCAATCCACACAAGTGTCGAAATCAGTAAAATCGAGAGTACTAAGTATTCTGTCATTTACCAATCTCTTAATTCTATTTATGGAGATATGACTTAATCTCCGGTGCCATAACGTAGAGGAGTCCTCATCCATATTTGATTCAAAACAAACATATGAGAGTGGATTACCTTTCTTAACGAGCCACTGTTGAAGCTTGGCATAATCCTTCTTCATGTGTCCCTTCTTTTTACAAAAGAAACACTTGGACTCTTTCTTAATGTCAGCTTGGGCAGGGATTTTCTCTTTTCCCTTGTTCTTGGCTCGATCTTTGGTCTTTCCTTGGCTTGCAAAAAATGCACTTTCACCTGATTCCATAAGCAGCCTTCCCTCCTCTTGAACACACATGGTCATCAATCCATTGATGGTTCACTTATCCTTATGTGTGTTATAGGATATCTTGAATGGTCCGTACTGCTTTGGTAGAGTGTTTAATAGATAATGCACAAGAAAAGACTCAGACATCTCCACCTCTAGCTTCTTGAGTTGGGCCGCTATATCTCTCATGGTCATTATGTGCTTGCGCACTCCTTTGACATTGGTGAGCCTCATCGATGAGAACTTCATTATCAGGGTGCTGGCCAAAGCTTTGTCTAAAGTGACAAATTGATCATCTATGGCCTTCAGTAAGGTCTTAATGTTGGTATGCTGTTCGACAGAACCACGTATCCCAGCAGATATCTTTGTCTTTATATACATGACACTAAGGCGATTAGATCGCTCCCAGCATTCATGTAAAGCTACTTGAGTAGGAGTGCTAGTCTCAGTCAATACGGGCTCGTCTTTCCTTATAGCATAGTCTATATCCATGCACCCTAATTGGAGGAGAACTCTCTCCTTCCAAACCTTATAGTTCTCTCAATCTAGTTTGGGAACTTCTAGGTAAATATTAGTTCGAGAAAACACTGCTTAAAGAAAAACACATACTTATGTATCTAGAATTTTTGAGGCAAACTTAATTATGTCTACCAATGTAAACATATTTTATTAATGAATCTCAGACATAAAACTTGCCTGTGGGCTAAAGTTCTAATTCTAATAGATTCATTTCATAATGATAAAACTATCAAATTATTTAAGAAACTAATTTGATATTTTATCCTAATTAGTTATAAAATTATAATAAAAATTCCTGTGGGATAAAATTTACTATAACCTTATAACTAATTACAATTTATGTCTAATATCATTATGTGATTTTACAAATATAATTTTACTTAATTAAGGTTGCTGTGGCTAAGCCCTAATTAAATAAATTATTAATCACTTAGACATATTGGCAAATTCTAAATTTATTCATATTTTAAAATTGCAATTAACATAAGACAATTTTAATTCTAAATAATATGAACAAACTTAGCTACATGTGCTTCTAGTATAAAAATAACAAAATTATACACATTCAAAATGAGTACATATACACATTCAAATCAAATTTTCATAATTTAATCATAATTTTATGATAATTTTCACAAAATTATTCAATTTAAAATTATAGCATTTATAAAAATTCCAAATTCATGAAAAATTCTCATAAAATCCAAAATAATGAGAAGTTTTCATAATTATATTAATTTTGTGAAAATAATCCAATTATTCATAAAATTATGAAAATTACAGAACTGAAAATTTGATATAAAACTATCAAAATATAATTATTTGGCTTAAATTAAATAATTTCAATTACTTAAATTAAATAAATCCTTAAGGCCTAATTACAATAAACCAAATGGCCTTTTATTTATTTAATCTACAAGCCCAAATAATTAATAAGAAGGCCCAAAATAAATTAATCCAAAATAAAGCCCAAACAGTGGCCCAAAAAACCGGATGGCCCACAACCTTTTTTTTAAACAGTACGGTTGTACTGTGTAACCAAGGCGGGCGCGTGGTTGTCATGCGCCCGCTTTCAACCATCGGGAGCGTGACAACCAGCGCCCGCTTTCCACTATCGGGCACGTGAGATCCACGCGCCCGTTTACACCATCGGGCGCGTGGATCTCACGCGCCCGATCTTCTTCTTCGCCCGAAAGGGCTTTTTTTTTCGCAGAAATTTGGGTCTTTTGACCCGACCCGGCACAAAACCCCTCAAACAGTCCCGTTTTTCATGTATTTTTCATCCTTAGAGCTTTACAACGATAGATCTAAAATATTTGAACCAAAATCACATGAAAACAGAATGGGTTTCAAGAAATTCGAGACTTAAAGTTTCAAAATATGGGTTTTTATGGCTTCTTTATACAGATCTCTAGCAAGACAGAGGTTAAACTACGGCTCTGATGCCAAATGTAAGTATGTCATACAAACCTAACATGCTTCTACACAATATGAAACATGTTAAATAAATAAAAGCGGGAGTGACAAGATCTAACCTCCAGCCATTGCACTCTGTAACTTAGTTGTTGAAGCTATTTCCGAATCTGACGACAGGATTCTACACACCCTGTAACTTAGCTGTTGAAGCTATTTCCGAATCTGAAGACAAGATTCTACACCTTCTTCGAGTCTTCCAAGCACTCAAAAACCTCACTAGATGGTGTGTTTTTCTGAGATTCACGTACTTGGGGATCGGAAGGAGTCCTCTTTTATTACTAACGAGAGCATGCTAATTATGGCAATAAAATCACGTTTTAACCATCACAAAATCGTGTTTTAATATCTAAATATTGAGTTGAGATTCAGTGTGAAATTATGGACCATATCCAAAGTTGGTCAACCAAATATTTATTTCCATAATAAGGAGATATACTTAGGGGTGTTCAAAATTTGGAAGAAATTCGGTTAACCGACCGACCGAATTTAATTCGCTTAATCGGTCGGCCACTGAATTTATTTCGGTCGGTTAACGAAAATAAGATTTAGGAAAATTCGGTTAACGGTTAATTCGGTTCGAAAACCGAATTAATTTCGGTTAACCGAATTAACCGAATTATATTTATTATAATATATAATATATTCTATATATATAATATATACTATATATACACTATATATAATATATACTATATACATATAATATACATATGATATACTATAATATATATATATATAATAAATATTATATATGATATTCTATAATATGTATACATATGATATACTATAATATATATAATATATATATATATATATATATATATATATAACCGAATCATATTTACTATAATATATAATATATACTATATATATACACTATATATAATATATACTATATACATATAATATACATATGATATACTATAATATATATTATATAATTTTGTATAAAGTTTGGTTAATTCGGTTAATTAACCAAATTAACCGAATTATATTTCGCTTCGGTTAATTCGAAAATAGATATTTCGGTTCTGTTAATGAAAGTAAAATTTTATAATTCGGTTAATTCGATTTCGGTTAATTCGGTTCGAAATTAACCGAATTACACGAACAATCCGTTCAGTGATTAACCGTTACAAGGAGAATGCTAAGATATTGGCAGACACTTTTGCCTCTCTTGGTCTAAAGGTTTATGGCGGTATAAATGCCCTATACGTATGGGTGCATTTTCCGGGTTCAAAATCATGGAATGTATTCTCAGAAATTCTTGAGAAGACGCATATAATAACAGTACCAGGATCTGGTTTTGGTCCTGCTGGTGCAGAATATATCAGAATCAGTGCTTTTGGGCGAAGAAAGCGCATCATAGAAGCATCATGGAGGCTGGAAAAACTTTTCTCCAAGGAAAAAGCCTTTTGATCTCTATCTAGAATAAAGAGTGAAGTGGTTTCTCCTGCCATTTCATCCCATGGTATAATCATTATGAAAAATAATAAAATATAAGCTGGTGGCGAGTGCACTGCTGTTCAATTTGGATGAGTCCATCCCATGGACTGATCTTCAACTGTTACCTATTGCTTAGCTATATTTTGTTTTCTTTTCCTCCTTTCTGTTATCATTGCAGACATCATGCAATTTCTTTTGTGGCATTTTCTTTTGTGTTTGCATTAGCTGGAGGAACAAATATCCATTATCTGGCATTTTCTTTTGTGTTTGCATAAACTGAATTTTATATAGGCGTATGCACCACGATTTCAAACTGCCAGAGTGGCTAAAGATGCAGCAGCACACGTAAAACTAGCTACAAGATAATCACTAGACTGTTTTACAACTCATGGATTTCCCATGGACGGGTGCTTAAAAGAAAAAAACTCTCGGATGATGCGTATGTATTTATACACAATTTTGATGGACCGCTGGCAAGATCAATTGCCAAGTCACGTTGCCATTTAAGATTATATAAGCAAGTGATGAAACCTAGTTATAAACAGGGAAGAAGATAATTCAGTTGTTTTCAAGAAGTACATTATTAGGAATGGAATTCCACTTGATAATTGATTCGTTGAGCCTCACAATGTTGATTTGGTTGTTAAGGATTAAGCTCATATAAATGTCGAAATTTGCAGTAAATATAAAGCTATTAAGTATTTATTCAAATATATAATAAACAAAGGTCTTGGCCGGAGTAGAGCTGTTATGAAAACAGGTTCTCAAAGATCTTCCACAGTTGTGCTTAACCAAAATACGCCCATTGGAGGTCGTTTAAATTTGAAATTCACCATCGAGAACCAGCTATTCAATGATTAGCTATTCGTCTACCTTCAAAGCAATCTATCTTTTTCACTGATGCAGAGGGATTGAATGGTGTCTTGCACAGGCCTGGAATTGAAAGAACTATATGTTTACTGAGTGGATGGTTACCAACTAGCAATTTGAAGAAGCTAGAAGTCTGCTATATGCTGATTTTTCAACCAAGTGGGTTTGGCATAGAAATGAGTCAAGATGGAAGAAGAATTCGAGGCACAAGTATCGGCAGGATCATGTTGCAGCAGCATACAGAGTCCTGAGATATATCAAATCTTCTCCGGGCAGGGGTCTTTTCTTCCTTGCAAATTTTACATTGCACTTGAAGGCTTTTACAGACTCTGACTGGGCTGCTTGTCCCGCTTCCAGGAAATATATAACAAGATCTTGCATTTTTCTTGGATCATCCTTAATATTTTGGAAATCTAAGAAGCAACCTCGGTATCGAAGTCCTCTTCTGAAGCAGAATACAGAGCCATTACTTCTGTTACTTGTGAATTGCAGCGGTTAAAATACCTTCTACATGATCTTGATGTACATCATCAGCAGCCAGTAGCTATATTTTGTGACAACAAGTTTGCTATATACATTGCTGAAAACACAGTCTTCCATGAAAGAACAAAACTTATTGAAATTGATTGCTATATTGTTAGGCAACAACTTCAATCTAGTCTTATTCATGTGCTCCATATTTCTTCTCAGTTAGCCTATAAAACCTGTATACTCCAGCTTGTGGGGTGTAACAGATGATGAAGATAATTAGCAGCAAAAGAAGATTTTAGTAGGAGTGCAGCAGCAGCTTCAAGAAGCAAACTAAATGCAGCAGAATGTAGCTTATTAATTGTATTTAATGAGTAGTTAGTTAAAGTAGTTACAGATTTTGTTAGTCAGTTATCTCAACTGTAATAGCCAGCTAATAGACTTGTATACATATAATGCATAAGTGCAAGTTGTTGTCGTGTCAACTCTGTAAAATTCAATAAGAGAAGTTCTTTTCTCTCATTCAATCTTCATCTCTTGATTTCAATATTAACCATGTATTCAGTAAAATTATTTCACTACAAGAAAAAGTACCTTTAGTGGAGAGAAAATTGGTCACTAAAAACATAAAATTTAATCACTATAATTTATAGTGACCAATTTTTAAGTCGTCACCTGTCGTCACAAAAAACACCGTCACTATTCTGTTAGTGACGACTTTTATCAAGTTGTCACAATAACTCATTTTTTTTGTGACAAATTTTTCGTCCCTAAAATGTTAGAATATGTGACTAAAATATACCGTCACAATAGCTCACTTTATTGTGACAAAGTTTTCGACACTAAAAAAATTAAATAGTGACAAACGAAAGTTTTCACTATAATTTGATTTTCTTGTGACGATAATATCTACTCTAAAAATATGGGTAATAGTTACAAAACAATTATTGTCACTCATGTTTTTTTTTGCTACCAAAATTAAAAGCATTACTAATGAAATTTTATATTATTTTATTTTTTTTCATTTTCCATTATTTAATTTTTAAAATTTGATTTTAAAGTAATTATATGAAAATTAAATTAAAACATACCAAAATAGATACAAAATAAAAAAATCCTAAATTTCATTGATAAAAAATATAATAATAATTTACAAAAATTGTTCATATGTAAGAATAAAAAAATGTTACAAACTATTAACAATTTATTCTAGCCCAGGACTGGATCTCATATTAAATATTGCCATGGTTACAAAGTTGTTGCTGGTTGAATAGGCATAGAACACCACCAAAACGGGATCCCATATTAAACACTGCAAGCAAAAGTCGAAACAAAATTTGTAAGTCACAATTCACATAAAAATCAAAGTTGTACAGGCTTGCATTGCATAACATGCTTTTTGGTTTCAAGTATGAGTTGTTGTGATTTTTGACAAATAACTTACAGAAAATTCATTACGAGATATGTTTAGAGCTAAGAAATAGGTTGAGAATCTATTACTTAGTGATGCCAAATTGTTACAAATTTACTCTATAGTGGTCAGATAATTTTTGCATAGAGATACACAATATATAGACATCAAACCTTTGGACACTTGCCTATTAATGACATTTTTGTATGGAGATACTAACCTTCTCCTTTTGGATTTCTGAGGCAACTCCAGAAAACCCTACAAAGGACTTTGAGCTAGTAAAGTGGACACACTCAAGACACTGCAAAGAAGAGCACATTGTATCAGAAACATGCTAAAAGAAGCCAACATCATCAATTATATTTTTTATGAATAATTTCCAGTGAAATTCGCATCTTACTTAAGCTTCTTCTTTGTAGTGGCCACCACAACCCAATCACCCACGATTAAAACAGTTCATTTTGAAGAAAATCAATACGACAGACAAAAGCAAATACATTACACTCAGCTTTATTTCAAAAGCATATGTTATAATATATTGATTAGACAATAGCCCAAGTGCAGATTGCTATATGTAACAACTATTATTATAGGATTTGCACTAGTAAGATCACCCAGAAGAGATAAAAAGCCACAATTGAAGTACACAATATCAACCTATAAGTGTGTAAAGGACTATAACAGCTAGCCGAATTGCTCAACTCTAAATTATAAAAGTTGTTGTCCTTAACAATAGCCCAAGTGCAGATGCAATAATTCAATCAAGAAAACAGAGATATAGAGAATTCAAAACTAAAGCATAAAAATCCTATATGCACGTCTTACTCTCAACCAAATACATAATCTCAGAACATACATAACAGAATAGGATATTTCAAACCACCATATAATTGTTATCCGAGCTGCTTGACAATCTATAATTATCAGTTTCTAACTTTCTATAATATATAGAGGCTTTAGTAGTGAACTAAAGAGTTAAAAACTTGAATAGTCAGCAGCAAACATCACTAAAAACTTTAAACAAGAAAGTACAGAGGAATAAAACATATAACTCCAAATTAAAGCTCCAAATAGTTATCAGCTCAACATAAAATTCCAAATTTAAGTAAACAAACAAGCATATAAGAACCGGTGAAAAAAAAACCCAAATTCGAACATTCAAAGGGATTTAATCTCTTATAATTTTAAGTGTAAATCATGTGAATCAAGACGAATTGAATAATAATTAAAACCACCCACCTAGGATTCTAGGATTTTGGCTACGGCACATGTGGAGGCGTTGGAAGCTGGAGTGGGATTTGAGTTTCTAGAGAAAAGGGGAGAGCGTTCGAATGGGAAGAAAGAAGAGAAAGGATAAGAGGAGAAAAGAAAGTGGTGCTTTAAGCTTTGGCGAATAGTGGACGGAATAGCGGCCGGCGGTTGACAGCTGAAGGTAAGAGATTGGGATGACTCACGGTTGTGCTATCGGGAAAACAAGTTAGGGGCCGCCAGTGAGAAAGAATCGATGCTAAAAAGAAAATGTTAGGGTTAAGAGAAAAAGAATTAATTAATATCTTCTATAGTTATATTTCATAGGTTAAAAATTTTGCTATTTTAAATATAGTTAATTAATTTGATTAGTATATTTTACTAATTTTTGTCAATAATATTTTATTGAACTTATAATTAAACTTTTAAGCACAATTTGTTTTAATTTATATTAAAGTTCATAACAAATCATTTAAAATTTTAAGATCGGTTCACTTGATCAACCACTTAATAATAAAATTAAAATAATATTCTAATAATATTTTAAATATTACAATGAAATATATTGATATATATTAATAGTACCCTAGACAAATTAATACATGTTATGTCCACTTAAAATAATTTTTTATAAGTTATAATATGATTTAAAATAAATTATATATTTTTTAATCTCCACGGATATGCATGTGATTTAAATAAATTTTATTATCTCTTATTGTTAATACATGTCATTCAAAATAAATATATTATTTGTAATTTCAAAAGTATAGTCTCTTATCATGTGACTTAGAATCAAATACATAAATAGATCATTGTCTAGTGATATATGTATCATATTATAATGATTTGCATGTTATTGTTGCATTATACTAATATCTAATCATGTAATTAAAATAAACCATACAATCTCTTGATATAATTTTCGTACCAAAAAACTTTAAATACTAAAATGGATTCACTTGTTAGAACTCTAAGTCTCAAGAGCTATTTTTCAATATTCAAATCTTATCACAAACATAAATATTTTTTTATGCTTGAGAACATAAATTGGTAATGACTCGAAAAACCTATACTATCTGGATTAAAAGCTAATTAGGTTCGGGCATACAAAATAAAAGAAACTAAATTACAATAAAAAATAATTTCTTAAATTTGTCAATATAAATGATGATAAACTAGTTTTTTAGTTATTGCAATTTTCACAATAGTAACAACTTAAATTGCCACAAATGATAAATTCATTATTGTGACGACCATGTAATCGACATTTGATATATTTAATTGTGACACAATTTGTTTGTAACAAAAAGTAAATTATGAAGTGACAAATAATGTTATTGTCAGAACAATGTTAAAAATTAGTGACCACTTTATATGTCGTCACAACTAAATTGTTTTGCGCAAAAAAATATTTGGCGCCAATATTTTTATTTTATTAGTGACAAAAATTTAGTGACAAACTATTTTTGGTCACAATAATACTTTTATAGTGACGATTTAATTGTGGCAAAGCTTAGATCATCACAATTATTATTGCAATAGTGACAAAATAATGATATGTCACAATTACTAATGATAACAGTGTCAAACAAAGTTTTTGTCACAATAAACTGAGTATTTGTGACAAAATTGCTTATGATCACAAAAAATTTGTCACTAAAAGTCTTTATTGTTGTAGTGTTTGTTATTGGTTGCTGCACAGAGAAACATATGCTACTTTAGGGTACATGTTGATATGCATATATGAAGATAACTACAATGCCTTTTGACTTTAGCAGTCAGCAGTCTTATCTCATTGTGTGTTTGGCCCTTGGGGACAGAATAACCCCACTAGGATAACCGTATATTTCCCAGAAATGGGGTTGGCTCAGTGATAGAAATGGGTGGAGGACAGGCCGCAAAGACAAACGGATTGCGAGAGTGGTCCTTGTTTCTGACAAATTTGGGGGCACCATTTGGCAAGAGGAAGGAAGCATGGATATGTCCGAGGGAATTTAAGAAGAGCAAAGAGAGTGAGTGAGCGAGGGAGGGGACTCACCATTTCAAATGGCCTTGCCAGTTGCCAGTACTGTGCTGCGTGGTGGCATGGTGATGGTGGATAAACAAAATACTCATGGGCTCATCATTAGACAAACATGGGCCCATTTATATCTACCCATTTGTTTGTTTGGGAATGATTTAATAATGCATGTTGTATTTTACCTATGTACCATTCTCTCTGTTTTTCTTTTAATATTTGAAATAATAAATTCAAGTTGATAAGTTTAAGTTTCACTGCAAACATTTTATATTAACAAGTTCATTGTCAGAATGTAAAAATAAACTTCAAAAACAAATAGTGACGACTTAAGGGAAAAAGATTATGATATGTGATAATTGATATTTTTTTCCCTGACTTTGGAAGTTGTAAAACGGTAGATGTTGCATGCATGGAGTCAAGTTCCGGTCATCTTTTAGAAAGGGTGAAGTTCGTTAATTGCTGAATGTTTCTGAAGGGGTGGAGTCTCTCTCATATGAGGATTGAAGAAGCTACAAGACTTACGCACTGACAAACTGAGCCAGATTGTAAAAATATGCTTGTTGTATGGTATTAGCACACGACTCTTCCTCTTTGATAACTTAGCTAGTTCATTTAGCTTACCCAATTCAATCGAATACTAAAAAATAGCAGTAATAGTAATTATAGTGGTGCAATATATATATTGCCTTCTGTACTTCATCCTGGTAGCTTGAGGCATTTACACAAGCTTTTGCTTTGAGAAACAATGGAACTGCAATGCATTTCGGCAATTGGCAGGTCAATTTCAAGAATTTAAAACCATGCTCAAATGAGACACACACACAAGACAGTTGGACAGGGCAGGAGCGACAGTTCTGAAATGTTAGTTGTTACCAGCTCTGTGCTTGGCAGTCTTACCTTGGTAAACTCATTTATTGTTCTGCCGCTTTTAACTGAATTTTTTTCTTATTCCTTTATCTTCCTCAGCCACCATTCTTTATTGTCCAACGATTTGGCTCTTTTTCTTAACACATTTAACCCCGCAAAATACGTTTATCACACACTAATCATTTTTAACACTGAACTTTATCCATGTTTCTCAACTTGTTAGAAACAGAACAGGCTAGCTGGAAATCCTTGTCTCCCACGCAATAATTGGCCCGACAAACATCAAAATTATTTTCTTTAAGTTTTGGGAGACAAAAACTACTGCAGTTCTTCAACAATGGGAATAATAATTGCTCCTATTGATGATGTAATTCCGCCAATAATTCTCAGGATTTTTCTTTCAATCACAACCCATATATGGTAATGGTATACCAAAGAATTAGAAAGAATTTATATTTCAGTCATCCTAGGGTCATTTTATCCCAGAAATCAGTCGCTTTTCAACATTAACCAGAGACAAAGATAGGAAGGTGAAAGCATTAACAGGGCGTACTGCCATTCAAGACCTCGTTAGCTAAGTCATAAATGTAGCGTGCATATAATTTCTTTCCTTTTTATTTACACTTCTCATATTTCTACTCATCAGATCAGACCCTACTTTCATTCCCATCTGCCCAATAGCTGTCTTCTTAGGTTCCCACTTGTCTCTCTTCTCGTTCTTTGAAAGATGAAGAA
The DNA here is from genome assembly GCA_032173925.1 of Heritiera fomes. Classification (NCBI taxonomy): domain Eukaryota; kingdom Viridiplantae; phylum Streptophyta; class Magnoliopsida; order Malvales; family Malvaceae; genus Heritiera; species Heritiera fomes. Next base: position 9,112,996 of record JAPDPM010000020.1, on the reverse strand, counting down.
TGGTAAGATGAGAGGCTTCATGTGCCAGTCCACAGCAGTAAATGCAGCGTGCATGGCCGCTGATCCTCGCTCGGCTGTGATGCCGAGAAGGCTAGACAGACTCCTTACAGACGATACGAGATTAATCAACAATGCCAGGTACTCTAGGCTTGTCGAGTCTCGACGGTTTGTCGGAGCTGACAAGAGACCAAATGTCGCTCCCTCTGTCAGAAGGGCAAAAGATCAAGAACAGGAGCAAAAGCCCCTCCAGAAATCAGTTCAACTTGCAGCTTCATCAGAGCATGTTTTCCAGGTCAGTATTTTGCCCCTACTATGACCTTCAATACCTTATTATAAAAAGATAATCCATACATACAAACATACATACATACATATATACATATATATATATATATATATATGCGCTTTTTGAAACATTTTTCTTTTAATGAGCTATATAAATGTATACATGTATCAGGGAAGTAGAAATGAGCTTTTAAAGGAAAACCCAACTTGCAGTAAGATGTGCTTGGTAGGGTGGAAAAATGGAAGGATGGAAAGAGGAGTGGAAAAAAAAATGGTTTTTGTTAGTGCTTAGTAGGAAGGAAAAGTGTGAAGAAAGAAAATAGGAAAGATTATCATTTTCTTTCCTTATTAACAAAACCAAATCATTCCAAATTAAAAAGATTTATGGAGAGAAAATAAGAGAGATGTGAGTTAAGTATATATAATTACAATATCATCCTTTATTCTTTTAATTTTATTTTGTTATCATAGCTCATTAATAGTATAATAGTAAATTAATATAATTTTATTTTCTTTCCTTTCATTTTTCAACTTTACCAAGCAATGAATCACATTTTTCATCTTTCTTACCAAAACGCATCTAAGGAAAAAAAAATTATATTTTTCATCTTTTCATTTTTCCCTCCTTCCAATTTTTCATCTTTCCAATTTTCTTTCTACCCTACCAAACAAAGCCGTAAAGTTTTTTTTTTTATTTGATTCAACTTCCCCAATAACAATTCTAAACGATCTTATATAGACCATCAAATTCTAATTTATAATAATAAAGATAAATAATTATTCTTCTTTTAATAAAACTTTTTTATAAGAGATGATAATAAATAAAATAAATATCTTAAGATAATTTTAAATAATAGATAATATAACTAAAGAAAAAAAATTCTAAGTCTAATTAGACATGCATACATCACGTCTTTTTCTTGCGAGTTATTATTTATTATATATGGCTATAACGAACCTCCTTACTCCCTTTCTTATTTCATATAAAATACTGAGATTAATTTAAATGTAATTATTTTCATATACACACAATTTTATGTCGTATATAAATATTAACAATCAAAGTTTAACTTAATAATTATTTTTTTTAAGAGAATTAAATTCAAAATTTGAATTCTTTTTCTCTTTTGTAACTTCTTATAGAAAAAAGTATATATTTATTGTCCCTTTCATTTATGATACATAACCGAGGATTTGTGTGCCTTCTCACTTTGGTTCTCTCACATAATTTAGCATATTCCCACCTGTCTTTGAAGGAGCTTTTAGTTCTGTCAATGACAATCATAGAGCAATATTGAACCAACAGCATTTGGATTAGTTATAAATGAATGATTTTACTCAGCAAATCAACTGTTTGGTATAGCGTATAGGTTATTGAACCTTGACTTAAAAAAGTCAATGCCTTGTTCTAATAAATTATCAATCACAATATGAAAACTCTACTTAAGCAAGGATTTGAAGAAATGTAGACATGCCTGCAAGAGCTAAGCCATTATTCCACAACTACTACCACTTGTGACATAGTCCTTTTCTCTGTGTAAACGAGTAATTGCAGGTGGTTGTGATGCGGGTCTCTCTTCATTGTCAAGGTTGTGCTGGTAAAGTGAAGAAACATTTATCCAAAATGGAAGGTATCATATATCATTTCCATAGGCGAATCCATGCTTACTTATATTTAATTTCCTCGAGTAATTCCAGAGATATCATAGAATCATACGAATATGAACTTAACTGTCTATGTGACAACTTTTTGTGATTTTAAAACTTAGAAAAGGACCTTTTTTTCTCACCCATTTAGCAATTGTGAGCTCAAGATTTTGAAGAAACCAATCTGCATTGGCACTTCAGTTTTACTGTCTTTAGTATGAAAGCGTCAAGGACCGAGCTTTCTGCCTTTTTGTCACATCATTTTCAGCTTGTTTCAAGTTGCAAGTTGCACAAACCAAGCAAATGGGGGTCATTGAATGTCCACATTTGGTGCAAAAGCCACACCTTAAAGCAGAGGCTGAGCCAAACAGTTGTAAAATATAGTAAACTAGCAATTGGTTTCACATGGATGAAGCCAACACATGATCAGTCTGATAATTTGGTCAACATTAAACAATAAATGCAAGTCTTTATTCTTGCCTCAAGACTTAAACCAAAATTGGCTAATGCAAAGTTTATTCATTCATTTTTCCTGCCATGAAAAACCAGGAGTTACATCATTCAGTATGGACCTTGAGAGCAAGAGGGTGACGGTGATGGGGCACATATCGCCAGTGGGAGTCCTGGAGAGCATTTCAAAGGTGAAGAAGGCAGAGTTCTGGCCTTGTTGAATAGGGAAATGCAGTGGCAATGTGCAAAAGCTGCAAAGAGAAACCCCAATCTTTAATTTCAGTGGCCCTCACTCCTAGCCCAAAATAAAAGAGGGATTCATCAGTAGGTATGCCGTATGGGTTTGGAGTATGTGGAATTGTGAAGTTGAGTCGTGTCGATAGGGAAGTTCAATGGCTTGACAATGAATATTATTATTATTATAGGCCAAATGCAAATGCACTAGTCATGGTATTGCTTTAATTGGATATAAATCATGCTTGTTTAACCAATTTTATTGCATTATTAATGATAACATCTTTCTTTTTTTTTTCTTTTGTTTATTGATTTACACAAAATATCATATCTACTCAGTACGTATGGATAATATATATAAACCAAAGCATTTGACTATAAGTAAAACATCTTATGTAAATAATCTAAAAAATTGACACGTGTAATATCTTAAAATAAAAAATAATATTTTTTTCAATTTTTTTATAGATAGGAATCTATATACATTAAATTTTCAAAATAAATTAATTATCTTTTTAAATCAATTATCTATTTTAATTTCTAAAAGATAAACATATATATTTTATATATTTTAAAAATTAAAAAAAATCTCATATTATTTATAAATTTCTTTACTCATTTTTTATCAATATACATTTACTGTTGTTATATACATTATTTATAGAAATAATTAATTTTGGTATAAATTTTTTATATGGATACACTTTTTTAAAGAAAAAGACAAACATATTTTATATGAACACGTAATACGTGTAGTAAGATAAAATTTTTTAATCTTTAAAGTATAAAAGTATAAAATGTCCACAAAAAATCACTTAATCATTGATCAATGTTACACTTCTAATTTTAATAAGATTCATCTTTTATAATAATCTTTTATATATATAAAGCCAAAGCTCTTGGCTAAAAATAAAATATTCTAGGAAGATACCTTTATTTTTTTTATACTTAAAATAATAAATTGACTATCTTTCAAAAAATAATAATTTGATTTTAATTTTTATATAATAATACTATACAATTAATTATTTAATTTAAAAATATTTGAAATTTAAAAAATAAATTTCAACTATATTATCTTAATTTAAATAAAATAAAATTTATTTCAGACTTTAAATTTTTTATCACTTATTATGTTATTTTTAAATTAAAAAAATATTCATATATTTTGATCAGAATTATCTTAAAATTTTAAATCTTTTATCAAAAACATTAAAACTAGATATTTAAGTTTATATATTTTAGTATTGAATTAAGCTTCCAAATTTTTTTCAATTTTCATTTATTCATTTTTCAGAATTATTTGTTCAATCATTTTATTTCAAAAAAAAAAGTCCATATGGATTATCTATTCTCTTGAAACGTGTATGATCTTAAATATTGCAATTAATTATTTTGAATTTATTTGAATTTTAAAAAACATAAATAATAAATTATTTTTAGTTTTATCTCTATTAACATTTTTACTTTACTTACTTTTTATGTTTGACACTATTATAAATACTTTTTTTAAAAAAACTTTAAAAAATAGAGTTTTTTCAACACTAATTAATTTTATAAGATTAATTTGCAGTCATCTAAATTCAAATTATAAAAATAAATCAGTTTCAAATATGCAATATTAACCAATAATCTATTAATAATTAATATAGTAAGGATTGTTTTCATTAAAATTGTAGTTATTTAATTCATTTATTAAATATTTAAGATTTGTGATATTTATTTTTTAAAATTTTTTTAATTGTTATTTGATCTTGAATTATTTTTTAATTTGTGTATTCTATATATGCATCAAATTTTTAATAAATTATTCAACATGTATTTTAAAATAATTTTTTGATAATTCTATTCTTCAAAAAATTATTATAAATTAAAATAATCACCGTGTATCGTACGAGCTTAAATCTAATTTTAATAAAAACTAAATTAAAGATGTAATTAATATATAATAATATCTTAGAAATGCACAAAAATAGTAGATAATACTCCCTTGTATTATATATAAATAATTCAAATAACATATCTATTAATTAGCTTGTAACTCGCGCAATGCATGAATAGTTTTATTTATTTAAATATGCATGTAAACATATATATATATATATATATATATAAAATTTCTATATTTTATATATGAATTTCATTTATTTAGAAAATAATAATTTTAAATATTTAAATAATAAAATATACTTTTTAGTTTAGTTAATAAAATATTTTGAAAATAAATGAAAATTAATATTATTTATTTATATTATAAATATATAACAACTAATATTTTATTTATTTTTCTAAATAGATAATATGAAATTTATATTCTTTAAAATATTTTTGGATTAGATAGTATTTAAAACTATTATAAGATAATTGTTTATAAAAAAAATTGAAAAATTTTAGGGATGTGAAGAAGTGGTATTTAGGTTAATTTTGATTTAAGTGGATATGATGAAGGTAACTGTTTTTAAATTTAAATAATATTAAATATTTTTTAAAATATATTTTTAAATGGATTAGATAAAAATTAATATTTTTGGGTAGTTTTCAAATACTATCTATTTTTTAAAATATTTTTGAATTAGATAACTTTGGAAGACATTTATAGAAATGATTTGAAGAATAGAAAATTTTTAGGAAATGAAAAAGTGGAGAAAGTTAGCTAATATTAAATATTTTTATATTTTATTTAATGAATTAGATAATAATTAATATTTTATGCAATTTTGAAAACAGATAATATTAAAATTATATATATTAAATATGTTTAGTTAGTTTTATTAGTAGGTGGCTGTTAAAAATGACTTTAAGAACAAAGAAATTTATGGAAAAGTGGAGAAGTTAGTATTTATTCTTTGTGTTTGGTTGAGGTAGACATAAAATCCACAATTATTAAATGGGTTGGCCCAACCCGTTCGCAAGCCAACTCATCATGGATCGGCAATAAACGGGCGAATCAAGTCAGGTAGACATAAAATCCACAATTATTAAATGGGTTGGCCCAACCCGTTCGCAAGCCAACTCATCATGGATCGGCAATAAACGGGCCGAATCAGGCCAGCTTGCATATTTTTCTGCCTAAAATATCAAGGTCCTAATCCTCCTATTTTTTATCGACTAGCTAATGGGTTGACTCGCAGACTAAGGGCTAGTTTGGATGGGCGGCGCGATTGGTTTCGGTGAGATTAAAAACAATGAAAAGGCGCTTATAGATATATCTTTTTTAATAAAATAATTTTAAAAAATTAAAAAGTAAGGATAAGGGGGTAATTTTACCCCCTTATTTTTTGTCTTTTAGTTGGCCGACTGGCCCGCACTGGGGCCAATCGGCCAACCAAACTAGCCCTAAACAAATAAAAGAAATTTCATATGATATTTTGTACAAGCAACAATCAAATTTACATCTTTTCAACAAATTTAAAGTATTATGTCTAAAATTCTCTTTTAAATTTGATCAACGAGCATTCATAAAATCCACAAAATAACATTAGTCAACGAAATGAAACATGATACTAATCGTACAATAATCCTAAAACATGATACTAAGTTCACAAAGCTTATAACAATCCCAAGATATGATTTTAAGCTTACAATAATTCCAAAACATGATACTAAACTTCTAATAATCGTAAAACAAGATGCTATTAAAAGGTTCAACAGTAAGTGAGCTGTGGGTGTGAGGATGGGCCTAACGTGAAGGAAACCGAAACAAACACGCAGCGGAATTTAAATCATTCGGCCTCCACCAGGATCGATTCGGAGAGTTGCCTGATTAGGGTTTCGAGATTTTACCTAACGTTTTCTCTGATTTTCTGTCGTTGGTCGAGTCACAAGCAACAACTTTTCGTTCCTGCCTCTATGGTATCCACACGAACGGATCTCACGACTCTTGAACGACTCACGATCAGAAGCCTTAAAGAGCGCTTTCGATTCCTTATAACCGAATTGCTAGCTTCGATTAAAAAGAATATTTTGTTTTCTGTTTAATTGTTCGGCTATGTTTTAGAAAACATCCTTTTATAGGCAGTAAATTTTACCCTAAAATTTACTGCCAAACAGAACTCTAATCCTATTTAGAATAGGATTAGCTATATCCTTACTCCAATTCAGAATAGGATTAGATATATCCTTAATCCAATTCAGAATAGGATTAATTAAGCTCCCCATTGATCCGTTCTAAGTGTGCGACCCAATAGGTTCTCAAAACAATGGCAATGACAAAATTGTCATAGGCAATGAGCGGTATCTAGCAACACATCATTGCTACCCATGTAACGAGAATGTCAATGACTCGACATAACCTTACTCGTGATAGATGTTACCGTGTAGTCTAATCCCTTTATCATTTGATGTCTTGATTAGACACAAGTCATGGAATGTGTCACACTTGTATAGTCTAATCAACGTTTCTTGATTCCTGAGTAAACTAATTAAACAAATAAAATCAATATCTCATATTGACTTATTCGAGCACGGCCATGCATTTCTTAGTCTCACTCTATCAAAGGGCCCAAGATATCACTCTTGTTATATAAGAGGGATAAATCCTATCTTGATCACTCAACATCCCTCTACATAGATCAAGGCATACCCAATTACTACTTTTATACCATCCTGTTACGAATGACATCTAGCAGCATTAAAGTATGCAATTCTCTATGTTGGGATCTCTGATGATCTCAAGTCAAAGGATCACATACACCATCATCACTATAAGAATCGCTTATGACACTCATATAACAATCCATGTAGCGTTCTCATTGAGGGTCGATCCAGTACATAGTTCTCTAACATGTACCTATGTGATTACTTGATATCCTATATCCATGACAATGGTCATTAGTCAACCACATACTAGTCTTATCGTATCATTGTTATCCTTGTTCACAATAATACTTGACTAGGGATATTTTAAGAATAGTGTGTTATTACTATTCTAAGGACATTATCATATAAGATTACATTACGCAGTTATAAGACAAATATAATAATGAACTATGATAAATAAAATGTCATGATACATAAAAAATGCCAAAGTCAATCATCTAATGAATGGTTCTAAGGGCATAATCCAACACAAAATAACATATACTTTAGGTTAGTGGGTTTAGTTATTTTGAGTTCAAATTGAGTTGGTTCTTACTTGGTTGTTTTTCTTTTAATTGGATTTATAATTATTTAATTATGTTGGGCTGGATTTATTTTTATTTAATTGAGTTTGTTAATAGTATTTAGTTATTAATAGCATTTAGCAAAAAAAGCAAGCCAGCTTACAGGCTCAAGGGTTTAGCTCGCACAGATCGCTGGTCAAAAGGACCAGGTTCATTATACCTACATTTAAACTGACTTACATTTTCGAAGTCCTAACCCTTGAAAATAAGGAGGTAAACCGGCGATCTGTGGGCTCAAACCCATTTGGACAGCTCTAATAAAATCAATGGATGTCATACTTATGCGTCATTTAAAGAGAAGATCCACCTAAGCAACAAGCGTCTACTTAAACATCTTTATCAAGTTTGTTATTTAAATAAATTTAAATTGCCACCCTAAATTGAAAAAATAAGGAGGTAAACGGGCGATCTATGGACTCAAACCTATTTGGACAGCTCTAATAAAATCAATGGATGTCATACTTATGCGTCATTTAAAGAGAAGATCCACGTAAGCAACAAGCGTCTACTTAAACATCTTTATCGAGTTTGTTATTTAAATAAATTTAAATTGCCACCCTAAATTGGAAAAAATAAAATTACATTGATATTTATTTATTTATTTTATCGACCAATCTTTTTGACAATTACTTAAAATCAATTGGGTTGTCACAATTCACAAATATTAAGTCATAGTTATATGAACTTAAAAACCCAATTAAACTTTCAATCAACAAAAAAACAAATAAACCTAGAATGCTTTTCTAACCCAATAGCCACACAACATAACTTCTTTTCTATTTTAAAATTTTTTCAATATACTTTGCACTTTTACTTGTAATTTTGCCTACCATCCTCTCAAATACTCTCTCAAAATTATTAAGGTTTGTATGTTTTTTTTTTTAATGTTTGCTTATTATTTACATAATTTTGTCCTTATATGTGTATTATTATAAAAAAAAACTTTATATTTAATCAAAATTCCGGGATAATTGTTTTTTAATTTCTATTACATAGTAGTTAAGATTAAGAGTAAAGCAAACAAATTTTGGAGAAGTCAGATAACGATGGCCTTTGGGAATGGAAATTGGAAGCTCAAGCCATATGTTATTTTCGATATTGACTTATCTGTAGGCAAGATGGTGTAGACTTTAATGGGTTAGTATATATCATAGAAAATTAGTTAGGTCAGTACTTAGAAGTAACGGGGAGTTGGAGTATAAATTTGTTAGAGAATGGGAGATATGATTTGAATTTATTAAAATTTAAATGATATATTATTTGTAAAATAAAAAGAAAAAGAAATATAATATTAATTGAGAAAAGTAAGCAATTATAAGGGTTATTTGAAAGGAAAATTTTATTAAGACTTTTACTTGATTTACGAGTTTTGTGTTTCTATATACGTGTAAATAAGTTGAAGATCAAAAGAGAGAGAGAGAGGAGTTTGTCAGTCACAGGCAGAATAAGAGAGAACAGAGTAAGACCACGAGCACTTCAAGCTGCTGATCGAAACTTTCTTGGGCAGAAGCTGCAAAATCGATGGAAACCGAAAGCAGAGGTGGACGGAAAGGCAGAATCGTGTGAGCTGCAGTTGTTTGCTATTGAATCGTTAAAGAAAGCAGTGGGTTTCCTTGTGTTCTGTCGCAACTTCAATAAGGAAAAGGTGCAGTAGCTAGCGTGAGCCAAAAAACTGTTTTGGAGTTAGGTGGAACCAAGGTGAAGGACAACCTGTTGAAGAAAACCACTTTTTTGTCCACGTGCCTTTGATGTTCACGTGTTAATGAAGATTGCTTTAAGGGGCTGCCATCTCAACCTTCTTTTAATATTTTATATTTATAAATTTTGACTTAGTTTAATATTTATTCAAGGCATAACTTTTATTAATATAATAATTTATTTTGCTACAATGAACATGAACTAATTTTTTTACTAGAAATTTGATTGAACTTACTTGTATATTTTTTATTTTTATGATTAATTGATCAATTTTTATTTCTAGTATCATTCATTGTGATTAATTCAATCTTTTGATTTGTGTTATTGTTTGGTCACATTTAATATAAATTAATTGATTGTTTGAGACATGATAAGAGTACACATCATATGCTAAGCCACGTATAGCTCTCTTGTATAATTGAATAAATATTTGAGGCATTCATCAAGCTAGAATATTTATTTGGTTCTTGTTATATATGCTTCTATTCTTAATAGGTTTTTAGTCATTAAGTATGCTACACGTCATAGATAATTTAATCATTAAAAATACTTGATTATAGTTGCCATCAAACAGAGTAATCATATATTAGGAAGAATGAACCCTAGAACTGAATTGAGATTTTTAAGATTGAAGACACAAAATTGCAATGTATTGATAAAATCAAATTCTTAGGCTTTTCTCTATTGGTTAATTTCTTGATTTTATTAGGTTAGTTGATTTAATTAGTTAATTTAGTAATTAATTAGATACTTAGGTAATTTCTTTACTTGACTTTCATAATTTTTAGGGTATAAGTAGTTAAATTTTAATTGAATAAATTTAGCAAATCATGTGGGATCGACTCTTGTATTTGCACGCTATACTATCTTGATTCATGCACTTGCGAGAATATAACTTTTTTTCATCACTACTCGTAAGTTGCTCGAACTTGACTCGATGATTACTCAAATTCGACTCATTTATTTTCGAGTCGAGCTTGAACTCGAGCTATTCTAGTAACAAGCCAAGCCAAGTTCAAGCTTTTTAATATTCGGCTCAAGCAGCTTGCGAGCCTAATCGAGCTTTTTTAAAATATAAATTTTAAATATTTTATCATTAATCTACTATTTTACCCCATAATATATAGTTAAAATTAACAAATCGAGTCTAACGAGCAGAGTTTAAGCCTATCGAGCCAAACTCAAGTGGTTCAAGTATTCTATTAAGTTGAGCTTGAGCTTCAAAAGCTAAGTTTGATCGAGCTCGAGTCAGGTTTCGAGCCTCGAGTTTTCGAGTCGAACCAAGCTCAAGCCTAATATTAGATCGTCTCAACTCAGCTCAATTACGCCCCTACGCAAAACAATGGATCTTTTGACACTAAATTCTGCTTTGGATCCAAAGGAAGATTTATAAGTCTTTTAATATTGATTATATTTGCACTCTTGTAGAAAAATATTATTTTCTTGATTCTACTAAGAGAGATTGAATTTGAAATTCCAATTGAAACATTTTGAGTATGATATGCACAATGATGTAGAACTACAAAATTTGTCTTACATAACAATTGCACCAAAAATATGTTATCTATTGATCTTCTTGACATATTGATTAGACTTATTTTAACTTTTTTAGTGGAACTAGTGAGCGAACATTTTTAGCTATGAAGATCATCAAGACAAGATTACGAAACAAAATACAAGATAAGTTTCTTACAAACAACTTGGTTATCAACATCGAAAGAGAGATTACTTAAACATTTAGTTTAGATTCAATTCTTTAAAACTTTGTTTTTTAAAAGAACATCACTCACAATTTTAAATAAAATTATTTATTTGTTGTATTTAATTTTCTTTTACTTTGCTTATGAGTTATTAAAATTATAATTTTTTTTATTTCCTATTAGTATATTACTTGCATAAATTTTTTATGTTACTAAAACATAGTGATAGAGCTCAAAATATACATAATATATATTTAAATTTTTATTTAACTCCAAAATCAAAGATCAAGATTTGTCACTGATCAGCGTATTAATTGTAGTATTCAAGCACATGTTTTTGAATAAAACAATATAGTATGAAAACAGTAAAGCAAAAACGGTGTTGGAGTTTGACATATGAAGATGAAGTGCGGGCGCCTGCGAATGAGATTGTGTGAAGAAGACAAGAAGAGTCACTAAAACCGAAATTTCCTAGAAAATGGTTGTCGATGAAACCCAACCAAAACTTCCCATCATCTATCGAGAAATTAGCGATGGTTCATTCATTCGACTAGCCGGCACGGTAACCTTTGAAAGGAAAACGACACACCTTTAGACTAGAGGTGATGAAATGAAGAAGAATGTTACCCAGATTGCGTAGGCGGTTGCTCATTTTTGTTTTACTCCATTTTAAGATTTCACTTAACCAAGCATGTATAATAAAAGGAAAAAAAAATTAAAACTGGTTATTCGACGTCAGTGTTTATCTGTTATAATGGTTTGAAACAAATAACAAATGTTGACCTTTGAAATTGACGTGAAATAATTGGTCTGTTCAATCTTTCCTTGTATGCATATTTGACTAAATTAAGGGTAGTTAGAACATAAAAACGAAAAGAAATCACATTTTATTTGCCTTCGATTTGTATATATTTTAACTTGTAATTATATGCATGGAATTTAGCCAAGATTTCTTGTAAAATTTGACATTTAGCATTAAGCATTATATAATTAATTAATTAATTAATTATTTAATCTATGCTTCCTACTTGCTACATATCGACTAACTAACATCCTTCTGAATCAGGCAAAGTACATTATAATTTCTAATTTTTCTTAATTTGTGTTTTGGTTCTTCATGTACTTTCAATATGATGCAAATATTTTTTCTAGTTATTAACTTCTTTTTTACGTTTGTTCTCGTTACTTTCCTTTTCCGGAAGTTTATATGTTCGGAAAATATACAAAACATCTCTCTGTTTTCCGAAGAAATAGGAAAAAGAAAAAATAAATACGAATAAAAATTCAACTCTCTTTCTCTTTGAGATTCAACGAATGTAGACATCCTTTAATCTTCAATCTCTCTTGCTATGTCCTCATGATTTCTCCATTGAGACATTAATATATTAGCGTGGAATCCCAGCGGTGGCTGGATATGGTGATGATGATGGCGACGATGATAATGCGGTACCGCATTGCCAGCATGTAAACACAAGCTTTGTTAATTGTAAGCAAACTCCTTTGTTCAACTCTTCAATCTCAAATTTTCCTTTGACTTTGTTCTTATTTTTGATTATTAATGGTTTCTTTCTGGGTGGGGTTGGCATGATGAGTTCACTATGGATGGTTGCCATAAAACGTGTTTCTCTAAAGTCCAAAGTTGAAATAGATGATCCATCTTCTGGAATACTTTTTATTCTTGGTACCGAATCAAAACTGAAAACACCAACTCTTGAAACCTTTTTCTTTTTAGATTTTTTAATCTGGGTGACTTTTTGCTTTTTTTTTTTAATGGTGTCCAATTCCAGGCTCCAGTGTTCATATTGCCTTTTGGGATATTGAATGAACAACAATAAAAATATTCGCTTTCTAATTGTCTTTTGGAAAGCAAAATCTAAACCCTTCTTTCACTTTTCCCTGTTTGAGTAAATTGGCACTTTCTTTCTTGTGTTCTCCACCACTCTGTTTTGTTGTGTAGAACAATAGTCATTTACTGGACAACAGAATGAAGTTCTGAAAAAGGCGAATACACTTTGGATGGTTGAGCGCGGAGAATAGGAGTTGCATCTAATCTTTCTTGCTTGTTCAAATCTGAAATTAAATATCCACCACTATCCTGCAATGAATTCAGAAATTGAATATAGGATAATTGTTTGTTGGCTATAAATGACTTTAGGCCTTGACAAATGGACACCAATCCCCACAGCCAACACTTAAACAAAGTATAGTTTATGATGATAATGGAATTAATGATTTAACATGGTTAATCTTTCAAACAATGCCAAAACCATTGTTAAATGTCAAATCGTTTAAGGAATTTAGCCTGACCAGAACTTTTGTATCTAGAAGAGATGAGAGCTAGATACATTTTCTATAACTGATGAGTCTCTTTTTGACATGAAATAGTTGACAAACATTGCTCCTCGCACTCGTATAAATGGGAACTTTTGCCCTTTTTTCCAATGCAGACACTCTTTAGATCTTGTTTGGTCTCATTCCTTTCACTGTGATGGTCTTCAGTTAGCTAAGTTGTTAAAAACTGACTTTTTAAGTAAATAGGTATTATCTTTACTTTAGTCTCTGATTTCACATGCATTTTGTCTCTTTTGAGTTCACATGATTCTTCTCTGAAAGAGAAGCATGCTATTATAATCTTTCAAGTATTTCAGTTGACTTTCAAACTGTTCTGTTCTGGCTACTGGTGTTTTTCTTTACAAGTCTTCTAATGATGTCTACTTCAGATCGTGTAGGTTATAAACTAGTCTCCAGACAGAATGGGTCACCGTGTCACTGATGAGATTGGGGACAAGGAGATGGATGTCATTAATGTTCCTTCATCATGTCGTAATGCCGAGAGTCTGCCATACGTTCACAAGGTGGGAGTACCTCCTAAGCAAAACCTGCTCAAAGAAATTGCAGGCACTGTGAAGGAAACTTTCTTTGCAGATGATCCTTTACGCCATTTTAAGGATCAACCAAGGTCAAGAAAGTTTGTGCTAGGCTTCCAAGCTGTTTTTCCTATTTTTGAATGGGGAAGGCACTATAGCCTTTCTAAATTCAAAGGCGACTTGATTGCTGGACTTACCATTGCAAGTCTTTGCATTCCACAGGTATTTGCAATCTGTCAGAAAATGTAGTTGAAATTTCCATTTTGTTTGCTTTATGTTTCTTATATTTCTGAATTTTAAATCAGGATATTGGGTATGCAAAGCTTGCCAATCTGGATCCCCAATATGGGTTATGTAAGCTTCTTGCTACTTATCAAGATTGTCTATTATCGGTGGGGTGGGAGGGAATCATACATATTGATTTGAGGAACTTAATTTCAATTGCACGCAGATAGTAGCTTTGTTCCACCTCTTGTTTATGCATTTATGGGAAGCTCGCGGGATATTGCCATTGGACCAGTAGCTGTGGTGTCTCTTTTGCTTGGCAGTCTCCTCCAGGATGAGATTGACCCGTCTGATCATAACTACCGTCGCCTTGCATTTACTGCTACTTTCTTTGCTGGCATCACTCAGGTCACGCTTGGATTTTTCAGGTATATGGCCAATGTCTTATACTCTTATGAAAGATAATGAACTTCTGGGTATATTATATCTAACATGATTATGGTTGGTATGATTGCTTTCAGGTTGGGGTTCTTGATAGACTTCCTATCTCATGCTGCCATAGTTGGCTTTATGGCGGGTGCTGCTGTCACCATTGCCCTTCAACAACTTAAAGGTCTACTTGGAATCAAAAAGTTCACAAAAAATACTGATGTTGTCTCTGTCATGCGTTCAGTGTGGAGTTCAGTACATCATGGAGTAAGCGATTACTATCTTTTGAGATCCTTTAGTTTTTTTGGCTTGAAACATGTTTCAATTTGGCTAATCGTGCAGCCTACTCTGTTTTACAGTGGAATTGGCAAACTATATTAATTGGAGTGTCCTTCCTGGCCTTCCTCTTGGTTGCAAAGTACATTGTAAGATCATACTTTTCCCTTTCATTGTGTATATGTAGTAAGTTTTTTTCACGTAATCTAATGATACCGTATAAAATGGAGCAGGGAAAAAAGAAGAAGAAACTATTCTGGGTGCCAGCAATTGCTCCCTTGATCTCTGTCATCCTCTCCACCTTTCTTGTGTACATCACACATGCTGACAAGCATGGTGTTCAAACCGTATGTATATTCTTTTCTGTTTGATTGTTTCCAAACTTCACCTTGTGTAAAGGAAAAGTAATGAATATTCATATTCACAATGTCATATTTAGGTGAAACATATCAGAAAGGGCATCAACCCACCATCTGTGGATGAAATATTTTTCTCTGGAGGATATCTTGCCAAAGGTTTCAGGATAGGAGTTGCAGCGGGTATGATAGCATTGACGGTATTCAAGCTCACACCTTATTTCTTGGTTTCTGAAGAGGTGGTTCTAGTCATTATATCTTTTATCTAAAGCCAAATATTTTCTCTTTAGGAAGCTGTAGCAATTGGAAGAACATTTGCTTCCATGAAGGACTACCAGTTGGATGGAAACAAAGAAATGGTAGCACTTGGAACAATGAACATTGTTGGCTCCATGACATCTTGTTATGTGGCTACAGGTGCACAAACTGAAAGGCGAATCCAGTGTTTCATTACCTCTTTTCAGTTTATATATCAAATAAATCATTCTAATATTCTTCATCTAAATGCTCATCCAGGGTCCTTCTCTCGCTCAGCAGTAAATTACATGGCAGGATGCCATACAGCTGTGTCTAACATAGTGATGTCCTGCGTTGTGCTACTGACATTGGAACTCATCACTCCTTTGTTCAAGTACACCCCAAATGCAATACTTGCTTCTATTATTATATCCGCGGTGATTGGCTTAATTGACATTGAAGCAGTAACTCTGATATGGAAGATTGATAAATTTGACTTTGTTGCCTGTATTGGAGCTTTCTTTGGTGTAGTTTTCTCTTCTGTTGAGATAGGCCTTCTAATTGCGGTGAGAATTCAAGGGGATTCTTGACAAACGGTTAAGTTTTGATTTGCTGCATACATCAACCAAATATGTATTTCTTGTTGTTGACAGGTTTCAATATCATTTGCGAAAATCCTCTTACAAGTTACAAGACCGCGCACAGCAATTCTTGGGAAGCTTCCAAGGACTACTGTTTACAGGAACATACTCCAATATCCAGAAGCTGCAAAAGTTCCTGGCATCCTCATTGTCAGAGTTGATTCTGCAATATACTTTTCCAACTCTAACTATGTAAAAGAAAGGTATCAGCTTTTCCACGTTAGAATCTCCCTCTTGCTTATTTCCAGATATGCTGTATATCTACATGATTAGATGCTTGTTATAGGAACTTATAATACCAAAAGAAATTTCAGATAAATCATGCTAAATGCCTAAAACTGAATGTTTGCAGGATTTTGAGATGGCTGGCTGATGAAGAAGAAGAACTGAAAGAAAATTCACAACCCAGAATTCAGTATTTGATTGTTGAAATGTCACGTAAGCAATCTTCAAATTTCCTCATTTCTTTTTTCCTTTTGGGTCATCAAGCTTTACCAAAAGAATTGTTTCTTATGAATATACATTCTTATAGCTGTTACTGACATTGACACTAGTGGCATTCATGCCCTGGAAGAGTTGTTCAGAAGTCTTGAGAAGAGGGATGTTAAGGTAAAAGCACCTCAAACTTTGAACTAATCATCATCATTACCACATGGTAGTATTATGCATCATCGAGTATTATCTCAGGTTTTCTGCCTTCTGCTTCTGCAGCTTGTTTTAGCAAATCCGGGGCCAGTTGTGGTTGACAAGCTCCATGCCTCAAAATTTCCAGAGATGATAGGGGAGGACAGGATCTTCCTCACTGTTGCAGATGCAGTACTAACATGTGCTCCAAAAATGGAATTAGAACCCTAAAATAATCTGTTCATGCTCTTGTCAAACTAGTTCAACATTGGGGATATTTAACCTGGATAAATAACAAAGCTTACAAGAAGCAAATTCTGAAGGAGCTCGTACGAAACAGGGAAATAAACTTGAAGGTGAACAGTGAAAAAGATGGGGTGATTGAACAAGTTGGGGCAAAAGCTGTTACATTGTAAATTAATATAGAAAGTGTTTTCCCTCAATGGGGCGTTGCAGATCTTCTTAGTTAGCAAACCATAAATCCATTTAGAAGTATCCCAAACCCAATCAGAGCACCTCTAGAAACTTCACGCATTTATATTCAGTGATTTTGATTGCCTAAACAAGCCACGGTTTTGGTCGATTCATTTTGTTTTCTGAAACAACAAGAATCAACTATATTATACCATGAACCAGAGGTTTTATAATACATTTATAGAGCAGTGCTTCAAAAGAATCAATTACATCTCTAAACCAAAATACTAACAAAATAATCTAAACAAGTAACAAATTTCAGGTTAAGAAATTATCCGAATATTGTAAAAGAATCAAGAAATTTAGCCGTAGCACTAGAATTTGATTACTAATATTGCAAAAGAATTAAAGAAAAAAGCCTTCTTGTTCTACTAATTTGCAATACTTCCTCTTTTTTGCCCAAAAAAAAACTCATTTACATTTACAATATCCCAACCACTTGTTCTTCCTCTGAATGTTCTTTCTTGAAAGGATGACATAAGTCAGGGTGATTTCCTGATTCAAGCTCAAAGACAGTCAAGAATCTTACAGAAGTTGCTGCTTTGATCATTTTCACCTACCTCCTCATGAAGAACAGTAAGACCGGCTTCCTTTGATGTTTATGAGGTCTTACATGATGGGATAAACACGGCAAAAATAATATTCTAACAAAATATTCAACACAAGGGAAATATCAATTATTTCTTTGTTGTGTGAACTTAATAGGAAATAATCAAATAGAGTAATTCCAAACAATATTAGGAGACAAATCAAATCATCACAACCATAATCACAAGCACAATGATATAAGCAATTTAACGTGGAAAACCTCCCTAAAGCAAGGGGTAAAAACCAAGGTCTACAGGCACCGAGAACAATCTCTATTATCAATAATAATGAGAATGCAATGCTCTTTATAACTAAAACTAGAGGTATTCAAGTACAATATCTCAAAAATAAGAATTATTGGCTAACAATCTTATAAGAAAAGATTGGAAAAATCTCACCCAATAAGTGGATTAACAAACACTCTACAAGAACTGGGAATAGAAGGCCCCAAACCCCATCTCTACCATTTAACACAAAAACTTAATGTTATGAACGTGCTAAAAAAATTTCAACTCAATCATAAAACAATACGATTTTGATCAACCTTATCAAACTTTTTAGGTTCACTCAACTTTTTCCCTTTTTCTCTCTCTCAAGTGGCTCTCACTTTTCTCTCTTGAAAAGTTTTACCGCCAACAATAAAAATGGCTCTTTTAAGGACCCCTAAAATTCTCACGGTGAAATGGCCATGTTAATCTTAATAAAGGTCGGGTGGACCTCCACATGAAGGAAACCCGAAAGGGCCGAAACCCAACATTACACGGGAAACAAGTGGTTTGGCATTGCTTAGACTCGAATGGAGGAAAAATTCATGGCGATGATCCAAATTTCGATTTTTGTGCTGAAAATAAACTTAAGGATATCGAGGAGATTAATGGAAGAGGAAGAGATGAGAAAGAGGGGTAAGAGGTTGAGATTGCTTGGAGACATGAAATTGAAACAAAATGGTGACTTGATCTCCTGGTCAAAGAGGCTCCTTACATATGTGAACTCATTTGACATAGTCATCTTGAAGGAGTGGTCCTATAAGCCACGTAAATCTAATGAGGTTTAACCTTATTGGTAAGACTTGAGCGTGGCTGGTGTGATGTGACCGATGTGTTGATCGAACATGGCGTGGTATGACTGGCTAGCCTCACTTGTGTTTGGGTGATGCGTTTCTAGTCCCACGTCCATGGTAACACATGCCAATAGCAACACGCTAAAGTTGAGTTGAGACACACCCAACATGATAGTGATATGTCAATTCTTGACCTTAACCAGAGTAAAAGACTATAGTGTCCTTGGACCTAAAATATCCGTATCATTTTGTTCTCTCACAATTAGTCTAATAGCTCGGACAAAAGCTTTTTTTTTTTTGGCCATCATTGAGCTTAAGCTATGGTTGATAGTGTATTCTGGCCAAGCTTAGAACTTGGCACCTTTGATGTCATTACTGATCTAAGGCCTCTGCGCCTTTGGTGCCATTATTGTGATAAGGTCCATGGTCGAGCTAAGCCATTAGCATAGGCATCATTGGTGCCATTGTCATGCTAAGGCCTTGGCATCTTTGACGTGCCATAATCGTTCTCCGTAACACTTTTGGTGTGCTATGGTCGAACTCCCATGGTGTTTTGGTGTGCCATGGATGATGAGTTCACATGAGTCTTGACATTTTGAACGTTCTGTTTGTTTACTTCTTTACTTTTAAGTCTTGTAGAAATTTATTTTAACGAAGTTCAATTTCTTGAAAAATGTAAGAAAATTTTGTTTTAAGAATAAATAGGTGCGTTTAATAAGATCACAAAAATTATTTTCATAAAAATATTTACATAAATTAAAAAAATAAATAAATGTAAAAGGCAATTCTTGAGTTAAAAAATTTCTCTATTTTTAAGGGCATTTTTTTAATCATTTGTGCCATTATCATGCTAAGAACTTGACATCTTTGGTATCATTGCTGAGCCAAGCCCTTGGCCTAAGCATCTTTGGTGCCATTGTCATGCTAAGGCCGTAGCACCTGCGGTGCCATTACTATGCCAAGGCCTTGGCACCTTTTTGCGCGCCATAGCTAAGCTCCCATAACACTTTTGGCATGCCATGGCCGAGCTCTCATGAGACTAGGCATTTCGAATATTCTATTCGTTTGTGTCCCTGCTCTTAAGTCTTGCAAAAATTTATTCTCACAAGGTTCAATTTTAAAGAATTTGGAAAGTAAAAAAATTTTGCTTTAAGAATAAATAAGTAAATTTAATAAGATCAATCAAATTATTTTCTTACAAATTTTTTTATCATAAAATTAAAAAAATAAATATAAAAAGCAATTCTTGTGTTACAAATAAATTTTCTTTATTTTTAACAATTAAAACTTGATTTAATAATTATTACATATTTTTAAAAGAAAGTAGATCCAAAGATTCTTTATTCTCTCCTTGTAAACAAAAAAAATTCCTTATTTTTAAAAGGCCTCCCACCTTGGTCTACTTTTTTTTTTTTGTGTAAATCATAAATATCTCCATTCATTTTAATGATTTGAAACTAACTCTGTTTGAAATTTAATCACAGTTATGATTTTTCACCTTTCTCTAAAGATATATTTAGAGAAAATCAAATTCGAAAACTCTTCTCATAAACTCGACTTATATTACCAAATGAACAACAACCCGCAACCCATATGTATTCTTCTACCTTTATTGTTTCACCATGAGCAGCAGTAAGTATTTTCTCCTCAAATTAAATGCAGATTCCTCTTTTCCTTTTTGTTTAAGGAGACAAGACAACTAATAGCCATCCCCTTCATAGTTGGTAATCGGCTAGATCCTAGAATGGTGATTCCACTTCCAGCCTTTAGAAGCTTTGTGCAACTGGGTAGAGGTAGTAGGCCCTCTTGCCATTTTAATAAGCCGCCATCAACAGTGTTGTGCAAAGTCTGAAACATGTTCTGTAACCAAAAAACATAATAAAAATAAAAAGTATAAAATATGTTCAACCGTAGACGCTCTCAATGTAAAACGGGCTTTTTAAAGCTTCCAACTTCTCAGAATTTCCTTATCTTTAGACCAGAAGGTTGAGAAATTTCAGCTTTTCACATTGGAAGAATATATTCAAACGGACAAAACACCAACAATTATCTTTTCATATAGGAAGGTTCAATCATGCCGAAACCGTCCGACGGAAAAATTTTTAAACAGAAAATATAGTAAAAATATAATTATTAATATAAACATTAATATCAATATATTTAAACATATTATAATTTTATTATAATATTAATTTTATTAATTATAATGTGTTTATATATTTCTAACCTATTTTATACTTAATAATTTTGTATTTATGTTTAATCATATATTATTTTCATTAATTTTAAATTTATTATCAAATGTTTAAAAATACTTTTAATATATTTTATGTTTAATAATTTTAAATTTACATTAATTTTATAATAAAATTAAAATTTATGATTTTATCTTAAAATTTCTCCACAGACAAAGAGGGAAAACCTGCAGCAACAGGAAAATCGCGAATGAAAAGTGACATGATGCTGCACTGTCCGCGTCTCTCAATACGCATAGAAAAATGGAAAAATAAATGCGAAGGAGACAAATACATAAATGAGAAAGGATGGTTCAAAGCTGAAGCAGAATTTCCGGTAACCCACAAAATGAATGCAATCTACTCGAGCCACACAACAAAACAAGAGGGAAACGAAAAATAACAGGAGAGGATATACAATATAATCCCCACGAACAAACCAAACATCAAAATGTTCTCTCATATGATACCTCCCCTGACTTCCGCTCAAAATATTACTAACAATTAACCCAGTAACAAGAGACTAACATAGTAAAGAGGCCTAGGAAAAGAGATCCGATTGAAACAGAGAGCACCGGAGAACCTGAGCTGCCGGGAGTCGGTGCGGGTGCTGCCTCATTTGCTCCTCCAGATCCTGTGGGCGCGCCTGCTGTTGCCGGTGGTTGCGCGCCTACAGATTTGGCAGCGAATTGAAAGTCAAGGTTGTTAATGGTACAGTAAAAGAACAGTCATCATCAAAAAGAAACAGGGAAGACAAAGCTTGTTAAATTAAAGGGTTGAGAGGTTTGAGTTGATTGTTTGATTTCTTAAGGGAAACTGGATTCACCGTCTGTTAGATTTTTTTTCTTTTTTTTTGAAAAAAAAATCCGTTTAATTCAAAACAAAGGGAGAAACAATAGCCAGGTATACTGTAAAGATACGGAGCAGATTTATCAGAACATACCTGGCGCACCTTCAGGACTGAGTGATACTGCCAAAAAAAAGGACGAATTATTAGTACATTAATTTTAACCCCCCAAAATCAGAATCCTGTTCCATTTTTTCTTTCTTTTTTTCCTTGTTAATTTGTTATTTAATTTAATAAATTAATGCATGAAATTAAAAAGCATACTTCATTTCCTTTCAAAAAAAAATATTACTACTACATCTACAGATATTCTAAATACACCAATTTTTTCCCTTCATACACCCATTTTTTTTTGTATTATAAACAATATTTTATGAAAAAAAATAGGGTGTTGCGAGAAAATTTTGGATTTATTTAGAAACTTTCATACATCCAGGGGCGGAAGAGCATGAGATCCAGTGGGAGCTCAAGCTTTCATTGAGTCATCAATTTTAAGTTTTTTTATTTATGTTTAACCAATAATAAATATATTTTATTGTATTTTAAAATTTGTTTAATTCTACTGGACTTAAAATTTTTGCTTTTAAGTTTTTAAGTTTTAGTAATTTTTTTTTAATTTTGAATTAAGTCCTCGATGAATAAAATTTTTGACTCCGTCACTGCATACATCTATTACCATCATTTTTTCTTTTTTCTAAATAAAGATTTTTCATAATAATAATAATAATAATTCAATGAATAATAACAATGATAAATATATTTAAAGTTGTCGACTCGACACTGAGAGCAAATCCCAATTTCTAAGGAAAAAATATCAAGACATTAAGATTTTTATTTATTATTTATAAAACTTACATATGTTTGCACTTTTTATTTTTTTTCTTTCTTTTTTATTTTAACGTTTTCACAAAATAAAAATTATATTTACGATAAATTAAAAGGATCTTGGGATTTTTCAAATAAATTTACTAGCACGAAAAGTCATAACAAAAACACTGATCGTATATATTAATTATTAAATTTAATTTATTTAAACTTCTAATATTTTTATAATATTGCGTTTGTGTACTAGATTTTTATTATTATTTTTTGTTAAAAGAATAATAAACCTATTAAAAATGAAAAAAATTGATAGAAAACTGACACAGGAGGAAATTTAGTGCCCACGGAAATGAACAGTCGATAGAAGCTTTGAGAAATAGTTGTAAACATCATATCATCAAGATTCCCCAATTTATGTCATAAACAAGCAGCAAAACACAGCCATTTAAACCTCCATGAAATTCAAAATTCCCTTCCCAAACAAAATCTTGACCGAAAATAACAAGGTTTTTCTCCATGATTTGGGTTGGAAAAGAAAAAGAAAGGAAAGCTAGTCACTCACATGCGCAGTTAGTGGCAGAAGGAGCAGAGACTTTGCAAACAGCAGGCAGAGTCATGGCCTTGGTGATATTCAGAGTAATACCCAGAGAAGCACTGCTCTTAAAAGCCTCACACAAACACTCAGCGTCTGTTTTCAGCACAGTATTCAAGCCAGAGCAACATTTTCCTTCCGGCTTCGACACCTCACTCCCACTCGACACAAACGACAAACAATCCGCCATGTTCAGGATCAGAGACGAGCAGTCCACAGAGGAAGGAGATGGCGCCGCCGCGTGGTGGTGGGCGGCATCAACTGCCCAGACTGAGAGAATGGCAAGGGTCAAAGCAAGAGAGAATTTTGACGCCGCCATCGTTGGGAGAGGAAACAGTAGACGCAACAAGAGTGGATTTTGGTTGTTTGGGAATGCGGAGAAAAGCGGGAGGATTCTGGTGGAATTAAACGGTAAGGAGAAGCGGAAGTGGAAGGTGGATTTATTGGGAAGGGAGAGAGAGAGAGAGTGGCATGTGGCTGTGGCACAGTGGTCGGTGCAATGAGCGGGGACGGGTGTACGTGTCATGGTTCTTATGATCCAACTTTTTTTTGCCATATTTTTATTTTGAAATTTGAAATTTTTTTATCGGTAACATAATTTTAAATGATAAAAAATTAGTTTTTTTTGTTAAAGATAAAATAATTAGTTCAAAGAAAAAACTGATAAAGTGATGAGGATAGCAATAAGATTTTATGGTTATTTGTTATAACTTATAAAGGATTATGATGGTAATGAGAATTATTCTTTGTAATATTGAGTTTTGTTTTTTTTGAAGTAGTAATATTTAGTTTTGTTTTTTTTTTGAAGTAGTAATATTGAGTTTTAGTTAGTGAGGTTTTGATTTAGTGGTAATAAAAAAGTTTTGAGATTTCGAATTTTCAGTTTCGAATCTCACTAAATGAGGGTTTAAATTAATTTAATTATTTATTAATTTATTTAATTTGTTATAATTAGTTATTCGTTTGAATAATGTAATTTTTAAATTAAATTCAAGCCCTCACATGATGAAATTTAAACTTAAAATCTCAAATTTTCGAAGCTTTTTCTTTGCTACTAAGCCAAAATATCATTAGTAAATTAAATATGATTAGTTTAATATAGACATAGCAATTATAAGATTTTTTTTACTAACAATCTCTTAACCTATTGATTAAAGATGAGTTGTGACATATTATAAGTTTTAAGTTTAAATCCAAACAACCCCTTTCCCATCTTTAGTTATTTAATATTTCATTTGTAACAAAAAAAATTATAAAATTATTTTGGTTACATATAGCAATTATAAGATGATGTAATAGAAAAATGATACCAAAATGATATATTCAAAATTTTGACAAAAATTATATATAGACTTGGTAAATTTTGATAATCAATTTGATATTAGTTTGCTAACACAAATTGTGCTACAATAATTTGGTGTATAACAAGATTTAACAAGTAATAATTTTGATTAGATGCACAAATTATCATATCCAATTTAAAGTTAGTGTCTATTATTAATAAACATATTTAATTTTATAAAATATTTCTTTTTTTGTAGTTTATAGAATATTTCTTAGTTGGGAATTTTTTGCAAAAGAATAAAATTTTTAAAAATATTAACTAAAAAATAAAAAAGAAAATAGAGCACGAAATAAAGTGAAGATAAAAAAGCAAAATACCCATCCACATCACAAACAGCAAAAGTTTGGGCATAAAGATTTCTAGAAAAGTGTATTGATTATTGAAGGTAGTAATTCTATGATTTCCATGATGAGAGTGAGAAGTGGCAAGTAGGGCAGTGTTGAATTTTGCCACTTGCATATCCAAAGTTCAAATTTTCTTCAACATTTTTCGTTTACATTTTGGTACTACAATACAATGTGGCTATGATTTGCTTTCACCTAACCAACTGTTTGTACAAATTGGAAGTAAAAAGGAAAACATTTGCTCATTACTTAATTTTTGTTTTAATACAATTTTCAAACACCTTCACAGACCTTATAATATAATAAAAATATATAATTATTTTAATCTCGCTTAAAATTTGATCAATGATGAATAACATAATAGTATTTTTTTCTATATTATTTATTCAAAGTATAATTTTGAGTGAATTGTTATAAAAATGCTGGTGGATTAAGTTAGATCAAGTCAGATTCGATTATTGTTTTAAAAGTTTTGTTTAAGGGTTGACTTGATCTATGATTTCGAACACATATGAAATTTTAAAAAAATTTAAAAATAACTCAATTATTAAAAAATTTAACATATTTTTAAATTAAAATATTTTTATTTATAATTTAATGATATTATCAGATCTAGCCAAATCTTCACTATGTAATCTCCATTCAAATTTAAGGCTGGCTCAAATCAAATTACGCCCATAAATTAAACGGAAAGATTCATCTTTAAATAGATTTAATTTAAATTGCTCATAATTGTACTTTAGTTGTGGTCCTACATATCAAATCACAAAATCAATTTTATGCTGAAACGGAAGCTCTAATTCAAAGCATTTGGACTCTAAATTAAAGAAAAAACAGATTTAGGAAAAACAATAAAAGATGAAATCAAGTCGAGGAATAAGTAATCACCTATGACCTATCATATTTGATTTTCTAGAAATGAAGAATGTTAGAGACAATTATTTTAATA
The DNA here is from genome assembly GCA_032173925.1 of Heritiera fomes. NCBI lineage: Eukaryota > Viridiplantae > Streptophyta > Magnoliopsida > Malvales > Malvaceae > Heritiera > Heritiera fomes. The sequence goes on along the minus strand of JAPDPM010000020.1, from coordinate 9,086,910 downwards.
GTCATATTTCAATACTTTCAATCTTATGAGACCATGTCATTTCTTAATATTACATGAAAATCGATTATCCATGTGAAAAATTAAAATGTTGAAGTATGTGATGCTGAAAAATACTTTTTCAAGTAATTTATAACAATAGGTAATAAATTTTCATATAAAATTAAAAAATGATGTGATTTAATAAGATAAAAAAAATATTAAAATGTGATTATTAAAATAACTGTCCTCTAATATTCCTCTTCTCAGATTACTTTCTTAATTTGTTTAACAAGGTCGGGTCCATGAACATTTGCATTATAGCCAAGCTACATTACTCCAACTTCCAAAAACTTGAGTGGAAACCACAAGCCTAAAAGGCAAAATGACCATAGCCTATTGTCACGCCAAGTGCCTAAGCGGGTAGGTAGGGTGCACTCAATCCTACATTGGAAAGGAAAAGGGAGGTCTCTGGACTTATAAGCGTTGGTGCAGCACACCCTGTTAAGCCGATTTTGCGGGGAAAAGGTAATGGCCACGTGACAAGTGGTATCAGAGCGGCCCCTGGCCTCTTTCGACTCACGCCAAGCGTCTCATGTGCAGGTAGGCAGGGTGGCTAGCCAGCACGCCAAGCGCCCGAGTGCAGGTAGGCAGGGTGCGCCCCAGTGCAAGGTCTGCGTGACGAGCGTATCACGAGGTTGGGTGCGAAAGAATGTCACTCCAAGCACCCAAGCGAGTAGGCAGGGTGCACTCAATCCCACATTGGAAAGGAAAAGGGAAGTCCTTAGGCTTATAAGCGTTAGCATTGCACATCCCGTTAAGCCAGTTTTGCGGGGAAAGGGTAATGGCCATGTGACACTGTGCGACTGTGCCCTTGGCCTACATCATTACAGTAGCTTTCCATGTTGATTTTTTTACATTAAAAAACGTTTCAAAACATTATATCCTTTTTCTTGTGTGATCCCATAATAATTACAATGGGGGCTCTGTTTTCGTTAGTAATTAATTTAATTAGTAGTATTTTTAATCGAAATTCTAATTTTATTGTAATACTGAGTTCTGCCTTTGTGTCCTAGAATTTCTAGTTCTCATGAGATTAATTGTGCTAGTAAATCATTAGTGTAATTTTGTGGAAAGTGAAGTTGACATTTATTCGTTTGGTTCGCGTAAAATGACTTTTAGAAAACGATTTCTGAAAATTTGATTTTCTGAAAAAACTAATATTTTCTGTTGTTTGGTTGATATACTGAAAAATATTTTTTGTTGTTTGTTGTTTTAATCCAATATAGATTAAGTTGAGTTTTAGTGAGAGCTTTTTTCTTAAAAGTGACATATGTTTGGAAATTGTCTTCCCCTTTTGAAAATGGGAAGACAATTTCTCAAAATCTTTAAAAATTTGTCATTGACTGAATTTCATTTTCTATTGACTGAAAATGTTTTACATGTATTAAACACAGGAAAATGTGAAAAATATTTTTAAAAAAATGAAATACACGAACCAAACGATAACCTAATAGATTCTCTTTGTATAATCGTCGTAAATTTCTTGTTTGTAAAACGAAATTTCAACAGTTAAAATTTTTATTTGAAAGTTAAGTTACTTTTGAGATGGAAATTAGGATGCTATAGCGTTATCTTTTAGCGTGTAACTAAAATCATCAATAAAAAAAACAAAAGCCAAATTATTTTAGAGTATTATTTTTTATTTATTCGTGAATTATGATATTGAGTAAAAATAAAATAAATTTATACATAATATACATGTATAAATGTAAGCTTAATATAGATACAGTGGTAAACACAAATAAATGCTTTAAGTTTCAGTTTTGATTCTTAAGTTCGTTTAATATGTTTCGATTTAGACTAATATTTGTTAAGATTTATTTAGGAGTATAAATGAACAGAACGTTCAATGAACTATTTGTGAATCCATTCGGTTTTTGTTTGTTTATGTTTGTTTATTAAGCTTAACGAATGAACACGAACAACATTTTAGTGTTTGTTTATTAAACGAACCAAACATGAACAGAGGTGTAGTTCGTTTGTTTTTGTTCGCAAACAGGCTCATTTATGTTTGTTTATTATTCATTCATCTAAAGTGTCATTTGTTTTTTGTTTGTTGTTCCTTTGTTTATGTTCGATTATAACTTGTTCATTTAAAATGTTATTTGTTATTCATTTATTGTTTGTTTGTTATTTACTAAAATACTAAAATCACTTATTGTTATTGCATAAAACAATAATGATTGATTGCTAACGTAAGTGTTTGTCCTCTTCTCCACGTGTCTCCCAAAAGCTTCTGTAAAAACAAGAAAAGTCAGAGGGACGCAGGGGGTGATTCATTGCATATGCATTCTGATGCTTACGTCAACCAAAGATTCTTGAGTATTGGGAAAAAGTCAAAAATTAGCCTATAGAATAATACCTGTGACCTATGTATAGGCGAGTAAATTACCATCATTGTAGAGTAATTACCTGAAGGACATTTTTATCCTTCTAGAAGAGTTTGTTCCTTGTACGGCACAAACAATTTGTAAGTTATTCGATCACCGGCGAAAGATGTCTGTCGTTAGGCGGGAGGTCACAAAACATTGCCACGTGTATAAAGTGACAGGCTACCACACGGTGACCATTAAAGGTCTGTCGCATGAGGGAGGGGTCTCTCGCACGTGACCTTCTGAGTAAAACGATGCCTCTCGCCTGATGCCACATAGCCCAATAACTTTCTGCCACGTAGCGGCCTCTCTAGTTTTTGGGCTTCTGCCCGGTGTAAGTGGGCTTGCTATATCAATTGCTTCCCACTTTCTTATTGGATCTCTTCCAATACAGAGAGTATATAAATACTTGAATCTAGGATATTTTGGTCTTTTCTTGAATTTTTTGTTGTTTTTTGGTATTTTTTTACAGGTCAAAAGGTTTAATTCTACGGGATGTGTTTCCTGGTGCGCAATGTTTGGTATTCCCTATTGCTACTATATAAGCAGCAGAAGCTCAACGAAATCGCGCAAGAAAACCTCTGTACCAGCACTCTATCGCACGTTTTTTACCTCTCTCACAGAGCATTAGTTTACCTCATCATGTAGCCTCTCGTGAACCTTGGCTCTCACTCTCACACAGAGCCTCTTGCTCGTCAGGTGTCTCTATAGTAAATCTCGCTAGTTTTTATATCCCACGAATTTAATAGTCTTCTGCAAGTCTTAGGTAGTCTCTCGCAGGTCTTAGGTAGTCTCCCACCTTTGTCACCTGTCCTTCTTAGTTCATTAGCCCTTAGACATGTCTTCTCAACGTATAGGTAAGAAAGTATTGAGAAAGGGCGGTGTTAAGTGCTCACTATCAAACGCGGACTTGGAAGAAATCAACACTCGCTTCCCCCTTCCTCCTGGTTACCAATATAAACTCCCAGGCAATAAGGAATATTCTCCTGATCTAGTTGCTAGTGGTGTAGCTGTACATAAAGCGTCCTTGGTCTTTAGTTTTCGTTTTCCACTTCCCGAGTTTGGCATAACTTTCCTTAGGTATAAGGACATAGTCCCATGCCAACTCCATCCTCATGTATGGGCTCAACTAGTAGGATTTTCTATAATATGCCATAACTTAGGCATTGTTCCTGTCGTACCTCTTCTTAGTGCCTTTTTTAGAGTTCGTGGGTTAAAAGGGTTAGTTACATTCTCTCTCCAAAGGTTGAAAGCTTATAGGTTTTCCAATAAGATTTTTACGGATCTTCCTAATAAGCTATGCAAATTCGAAAGTGAGTGGGTCGTTGTTGAAATTTCAAAGGATTTGAGAATCCGTACTAGATGGAATCGTGATACTAGCGACCACTCAAAGCGCTTGGAAAAGTTTAGTTTAGCTACATTAAAGGACCACCTAGGCGAGTCCATACAACTTATCTATTCTACCGGGGAGAGAGATTTGTTTTCCCTTTTAACCCTCGAGAACATCACAGCGACCGGTTGGGGAGTAAGTAGAGTTATCCCCGGAACTCCAACTATTCCGTCGAACCTTCCTTCATCCTCACGTACACCTAGTCCTAGTTCTAGTCGTCCACCTGTGGTTCCTGTTGCCGAACCATCTAACCCCATAAGTCGTTTAGTATATGAATCTTTTTTTGACTCGGGGGATGAAATACCTGAGACCGCGGGCGCCGATGATCTACTTGAGGAGTATATTGAGTGGAACCAAGGCAATGCCTTCGAGAGTTCCTTCTACGACTTTCCGTCGGATGAAAACTTGGCTAAATTAGACGATTTTGGTGACATTTTAGGTTTTTAGCCATAATTCTTTTTATCATCATCGCATACGTGGTTATTGTTTTTTGACTTGGTATGCTGATTTTTCTTCTTGTGTTATGCAGATATGAGCTTCTTAAATGCCATGCATCGGAGGAAAGCCACTGTCTCCTCCTCTGGGGTTTCACCAGAAGTTCCCCGCCACGTACATAGCCTCGGGTAGAGGCTTCTACTTCATAGAACCCACACGCTACTACTCCCCCTCCTCTAACCACTGGCGAGTCTAGTCGCCTTGCACAAGAGGCTAGAAGAAGTAAGCGGAAGAAGCACCTTATTTGTGACCATAGCTCAGACGAACACTAGAGCTTGGGATCACAAAGGAGTGAGCCTGCTGCCCAAGAGGGTGATCTCGAGTGTTCCGAGGGCGCACGCGTACCTCACAAGCCTCGTAGGAAGAATAGGAATAGGCTTATCATTGAAGATGTTATGGCTGCAAGGCCAATTTTGCCAAAGGTAACGCCTATTACTCTCAGGCGTTACCAAGTGGACGGTGGGAGGATGGTTGATGGAGACGACTTCCAAACCTACCCCGACGTTAATGACAACGATAGTATTGAGGATCCCAGGGTAGCTTCTCGTCTAGTGTGGAGCACTATCCTCCCACGTGATGAGAAAGAGATCTTCAAGAACCTTTCCGCGGGTGAGGATACCTCTAATTATCTCGTGATGAAGGTAAGAGCTTCGAGTTTCTTTTGAAGTGTATATGTTTTACCTATTTCTGTCTGAGTTTTTGATCACTTTCTTCTATTTTGCCAGGTTGCCAACAAGTGGTGGCTGTCAACGCGTAGCACCGAACTTTAAGAGAGCTAGCTGAGAAGGAGCTGAATTATCTTCGAGAGAAATGCATGAAGCTTTAGAACGAGGTCGTTCAACTCCGTCCACTTTCCAACAGGGTGGACGAGTTGAGGAAGGGTAATGAAGCCTTGAGAAGGCAAAATACGGACCTTGAACTAAAGCTGAAAGAAGAACAAGCGAAGGTTGCTTCTCTTCATGGGTACTGGGAGGCTTACAACAAAGCAACGTATGATTTTGAGGCCATGAGGTTACAACAAGACGAGGCTATCAATGAAATGCATAACTTACTAGACCAATTGAAGACGGCTTGAACCGAAGCTATCCGAAAATATCGTCTTTCCCAGGATTGCTTCGAGAGGAAGCAAGTTTATTCGATGGGTTTTGTCAAGTATGGCTTCTACCTCGCCCGTTCTTGGCTGGAAAAGCATAGGCCTAATGAAACCTTCCTAGAGCTTCTGTTTACCAAAAAGGCTGAGTTCTACAATGCTCCTTCCTGGACTATATACGAACCTAACATGAGGGATCCCGAGGATTACTTGGAGGTAGGAGCCATAGATGATATGAAGAACCTCGAAGGTCCTTGGCCCCTTCACAATCCACACGGTCAATTCGAGCCCATCGAGCCACGCGATCAGCCCTAGTGTCATGAGCCAACCATGTATAGGGCCATGACTAGGTAGAAGTGCCTTGTGAAAAATAGAATCCATCTATTAGGAAAATTTAATCCAGGGGAATTTAGAAAAGTGTCCCCATTTCAAACATTTTAATGGTTATTGGTAGAATAGCTATAAAAGCTCTTTAGCTCTTTAAGAGGGGTGAGCAATCGATGGAATGTTAGGCTGCCTCACTGTTTAAGGTATGTGCAAGCACACCCATCTAGGGCTACCGTCCTTGGCCCCGACGATGGTGTGGAAAAACCAACATCTTTTGTAATCTTTTATAAACTCTCTATCATTAAAAAAACAATTTTTTTTTTCTGCAAGAACACCTGTGGTTATGTTGTGTGAATTCTTTATGCCCCGCTATATCGTGGCGTGCCTCATAGTAACTTGTTGCTTGATTGTTGATTGTTTAGATAGTTGTGATATCTTGGCTGACTTGTGTGAACGAGACCATCCAAGTGCCGCGCGGCCAATCGCTTTAGTGAGAAAAAGCCTTGTTCGTGACACGTGGTATCCGAGCTTGGTTAATTGCACTAGCGAGTGAAAGGAAAATGGTGACGACTCGAGGAGGGTCAGATGATAGAATGAGAATTAAGGAGCTTGAGGCTGCAGTGGTCGCCTTGAAAGCTCACATGGTCACTAATGACCTATTGGGGGAAATTGAAGCAACCCTGCGGGAGCTGTCCGAGTTATTAGCTAACTTGGGTGAAGAGACTAGAGATGCATTGAAAATTATTCAAAAAGAGTTCGAGGAACTCAAGGCTCAAAATTAGTGTGCTTTAACTAGCTGTGGGTAGGGCTAGTGCTAGCACTGTAGATAGGGGAAAAGAGCTAAGGTGTCGGAATCGTGCCTTTATGAGGGAGCAAGGGACACAAAAGAACTTGAGAATTTCTTGTTTGACATTGAGCAATACTTTCGAGCGGTGCACAAAGAGACGAAGGAAGAAAAGGTCGCAATGGCCTCGATGTATCTTGTTGGAGATGCCAAGTTATAGTGGTGTTCAAAATTTGCAGGTGGGGAGTGCTCCATCAAAACATGGAGCGATCTAAAGTAAGAACTGAAGAACCAATTCTTCCCTTGAAAATGTTGAGTACCTGGCTCGAAGAAAGCTACGAGAATTGGTGCAAATAGGAACGGTGCAAGAGTTTGTTAGGAGCTTTTTTACCCTGATGTTGGATATTAGGGACATGTCCGAAAAGGACAAGATGTTATATTTCCTTGAGGGACTTAAGCCTTAGGCCAGAATAGAAATCCAAAGGCAGAAGGTACAAGACATAGCCACAGCAATGGCTGCTGCCAAACGCCTCAACGATTATAATGACAGCTCAAGCAAGCACAAGAACCCTCCATCAGTAAGCAGTAACTCTAACTATAGAAACAAAGGAAAGGTGGCCAGGGTGGATAGACCCTTAAGTGGGGAAGTGGACAAGAGACCACCGGGTAGAAACACCCCTCCACCTAAAATAAACAACGCTCCGACGTTCAAGCCCAGACAACCATTAGCTTGCTTCCTATGCTAGGGACCGCATCGAGTGGCCGAGTGTCCCCATAAAGGTGCCCTGAATGCACTAAGGACTTCCACCCAAGAAGCTCCCCAATTGCCGCCAGTGGCCGAAGAAACTATGGAAGAACCCTCGGGAATGGGTTCTATCCGATTCCTGAACGCCCTTCATTCGCAATTAAGTCAAATGAAGAAAGAGCCTGAGAGTGGCTTGATGTATGTGGAGGTAATGCTTAATGGGAAATCTACAAGGGCAATGGTCGACACGGGGGCAACCGATACCTTTATCACACTCAAGGAGGCCAAGAAGTGTGGTTTAAAGGTTAGTAAGTATTGTGGGCAAATGAAAGCGGTCAATTCACTAGCCTTTGCCATTTGTGGAAGTTCTAAGAACGTGATGTCCAAACTTGGACCATGGGAAGGAGGCATCAACTTCACTGTTACCTTCATGGATGATTTTTATGTTGTCTTAGGATTAGATTTCATGATGCTTGCTTAGGCAATCCCGATTCCAGCTGCCAGTTGCCTATTGTTCTTGGGGGAATGCCCATGTGTAGTGTCGGCTATGATCCTCCCTAGGAGCGGGAAGATAATTTCAACTTTGCAGTTTAAGAAAGGAGTAAAAAGAAGGGAGCCCTCCTACATGGCTATGTCGATTTGCACAGAAGGGGCCGAGTCAGAATTTGTGCCATAGGGGATAAGGCAGGTGCTAGAAGAGTCCAAGGGGGTAATGCCTGACCAACTACCAAAGGTCCTACCACCATGAAGATCGATAGATCATGAAATCGAACTCCTCCCCGGAGTAAGGCCTCCTACATAAGGACCTTATCGTATGGCTCCTCCAAAGTTGGCCTAGTTGAGAAAACAGTTAGATGAGCTATTATAAGTCGGTTTTATCAAACCTTCCAAAGCACCGTTTGGGGCACCGGTGTTGTTCCAAAAGAAGCAAGATGGGAGCTTACAATTATGTGTGGATTATAGAGCCTTGAACAAGGTGATAGTGAGGAACAAATATCCAATCCCCCTAATAGCGGACCTTTTTGATCAGTTAAGCCAGGCAAAGTATTTCTCTAAACTTGACCTAAGGTCCAGGTATCATCCAGTCAGAATAGCTGAAGGAGACGAGCCAAAGACTACTTGTGTAACTCGGTATGGTGCATTTGAATTCTTAGTCATGCCTTTTGGACTAACCAATGCTCCTGCCACTTTTTCTACTTTGATGAACTAGGTATTTCATGACTACCTTGATAAATTTGTGGTCATCTATTTAGACGACATCTTGGTCTTTAGCTCTACCCTAGAGGAACATCAAGATCATTTTAGACTAGTCTTCAAAAGGCTTCGAGACCACCAGTTGTATCTAAAAAGGGAAAAGTGCTGCTTCGCTCAGACCCGCGTCTATTTCCTAGGCCATGTTGTGGAACAAGGGTAGATTTGCGTGGATATAGAGAAAGTTAAGGGGATTAAGGAGTGGCATGCCCCGAAAAATGTTAAGGAACTTCGCTTATTTCTTGGACTGGCCAACTATTATCGAAGATTTGTGGAAGGATACTCTCGTAGAATAACAGCTCTCACAAAATTATTGAAGAAAGACAAGAAGTGGGACTGGTCGGGTGAATGCCATAAGACGTTTGAGGCTTTGAAGCAAACCTTAAATGAAGACATTATATTGGTCCTCCCAAACCTTGGAGAACCCTTTGAAGTGCAAATAGATGCTTTAGATTTTGCCATTGGGGGAGTGCTCTTGTAAGAAAGACACCTAGTTGCTTTCAAAAGCCATAAGTTAAATGAGGCCGAAAGAAGATACATAGCACAAGAGAAGGAACTCTTAGTCGTAATCCATTGTTTAAGGGCCTGGCAGCATTATTTACTTGGGTCAAAATTTGTTGTCAAGATGGACAACACAGCAGTTAGCCATTTCTTCACTCAACCAAAACTCACAGCTAAATAGGCAAGGTGGCAAGAATTTCTCGCGGAGTTTGATTTTCATTTTGAATACAAAGCGGGGAATACCAATTAGGTAGCCGATGCATTGAGTCGACGGGTGGAATTAGTAGCACTTAGGAGAATTGCCTCGATGTCAGCCACCAAAGTGACCACAGAGATTCGTAAGCTAATCGAAGAAAATCTAAATAAAGATCCCCAAGCTAAGTCCTTAATGAAGATGGTAGAAGAAGGGAAGTCAAAGTATTTTTGGTGTGAGAATGGGGCTTTGTTAACAAGAGGTCCAAGATTATTTGTTCCAAGAGCAGGAAACTTAAGACAGATGCTAATGCATGAATCTTATGATACCCGTTGGGTAGGCCATCCGGGTTGGCAACGCACCCTTGCTCTATTAAAGCAAGGATATTATTGGCCACATATAAGACAGGATGTGATAGATTACACCAAGACATGCCTTATCTGCCAGCAAGATAAAGTTGAAAGAAAGAAACAAATGAGCTTACTCGAACCATTGCCAGTGCCAACAGGACCTTGGGAAAGCATCTCTCTAGATTTCATAGCTAGGCTCCCTAAAGTTGGCAATCTTAGGTCCATCCTTGTAGTCATTGACCGATTTTCAAAATATGCTACATTCATCCCAGCCCAGAAGTATTATACAGCAGAAGACATAGCTCGTCTAATCTTCAAGCATGTGGTCAAGTATTGGGGTATTCCAGAGAGTATCATTAGTGATAGAGATCCCAGATTCACAGGATCATTTTGGCGAGAAATCTTCACTATCTTGGGATCTCAACTTAACATCTCCTCAAGTTATCATCCTTAAACAGATGGGCAAACAGAATGCTTTAATAGGTTGTTGGAAAAATACGTGAGACATTTTGTGCAAGCGAATCAAAAGAATTGGCCTCTGCTATTAGATGTGGCCCAACTGTGTTTTAATTCTAAAAATAGCTCTGCCACGAACAAGAGTCCCTTTGCAGTAGTTACAGGACAGCAACTGAGATTGCCACACACTCCTCTTGAGCCATATAAAGGAAAAAACCCTCGAGCCTTCAACTTCACCAAAGAGTGGAGACAAAACATCGAGTTTGCTAGAGCTTACTTGGAAAAAGCATTAAAGCGCATGAAGAAATGGGTGGACAAAGGTCGAACAACACAACAGTTTAATGTGGGTGATTTGGTATTGGTCAGACTAGTGCCTTAACGGCTTAGATTTCTACGAAAGCGAGACCGAAGATCGGTGCACAATTATGAGGGTCTAGTGAAAATTCTTGGCAAGGTGGGACAGGCCTCCTACAAAATTGATCCCCAAAAGTGGATGAAAGTGTACCCAGTTTTTCATGTGACCAACCTGAAGCCATATCATGCAGACCCAACAGATGTAAGCTGAAGTAGAACAACCAGGGCCGTCATCAGCATGAAGCCACCTTCAAAACGCTGAGTGGAGGAAATCTTGGCTGATAGACGATCCATAGTGTCAAGAAGACCGATCCAAGAATACCTTGTAAAGTGGGAAGGACTAGGACTAAAAGAAGTCAGTTAGGAGAGAGAGCACGACCTTAGAGCCTTCAAGCAGAAGATCGAGGAGTTCCAAGCAACCAAGTCAACTAGGACATCAACAGATTAAGTGGGGGAGGATGTCATGAGCCAACCATGTATAGGGCCATGACCGGGTAGAAGTGCCTTACGGAAAATAGAATTCATGTATTAGGAAAATAGAATCCAGGGGAATTTAGAAAAGTGTCCCCATTTCAAAAATTTTAATAGTTATAGGTAGCATAACGATAAAAGCTCTTTAGCTCTTTAGGAGGAGTGAGCAGTCGGCAGAATGTTGGGCTGCCTCACTGTTTAAGGTATGTGCAAGCACACCCATCTAGGGTTGCCCTCCTTGGCCCTGACGATGGTGTGGAAGAACCAACATCTTTTGTAATCTTTTGTAAACTCTCTATCATTAATAAAACAAATTTTTTTCTACGGGAACACCAGTGGTTATGTTGTGTGAATTCTTTATGCCCCGCTATATCGTGGCGTGCCCTATAGTAACTTGTTGCTTGATTGTTGATTATTCAAATAGTTTGGCTGACTTGTGTGGACGAGACCATCCAAGTGCCGCACGACTAATTGTTTTAGTGAGAAAAAGCCTTGTCCGTGACACCTAGCTTATCGAGCTACGCAATCAACCCGAGCCTATTGAGGCCTTACAGGGTTTAGACAGCGAAGATCTTCAGCTTTCTGACTCTACTGCTGTCGAACATGTGCCAGACATTGCAGCTATCGAGATCGCAAGGCCTCCAAGTGACGTTCCTCCTTCCGAGGTTGCTCCTCCTGAAGATCTAGATGTAGGTTCAACTTTTCAAGACTCTAACATTGATTTAGTGCCTTCTCTTTTGGCTGACTTAGTCCTCACCATAGACTGATTAGGATGTTTTTCCTTTTCACTTCGTTTTTTCATTTTAATTGTAATTCATACAAGCAATGTAGAAGAATTGTAAATGACTCATTTTCATTTAATGAAAGTTTCAATTTCTTTTTGCAGCTTTCTTCTTTTCTTTGTATGCTTGTAATAGAATACAAACTTGTTGTATTTATTCAAACTTCAGTATTTTGTAGCCATAACGCTACGCAGTATTGTCAAAATCTTACAGCAGAGATATAGTATTTTATCGATAAATGTCAAAATATTATAATACTAAGGTACTACGCAGTATTGTCAAAATCTTACAGCAGAGATATAGTATTTTATCGATAAATGTCAAAATATTATAATACTAAGGTATTTTACCGATAAAGTCACAACACACTTCTCGCCGTGTTCAAAATTTATAACAGAACACACTTGATCGCATACCTTTTGTCATGTCGTACTGTATTGCTTCACAAGTTTTTCTTTGAGACAGCGTTATTGCCTGCTCAAAGAAGAACTTTTACTTGAGCATTGTGCCTGTCTTGCACATTCTTCGCTTTAGGACTTGTGTACTCTGTTTGCCCGTCTCGCACCTTTTTGTGCTTAAGGACTTTTTATTTGCTCGTCTTGCACATTTTTCGCTTAAAGACTTTTTATTTGTCCATCTTGCACCCTTTTGTGCTTAGAGACTTTTTATTTGCCCGTCTCGCATCCTTTGTGCTTAGAGACTTTTTATTTGCCTGTCTCGCACCCTTTTGTGCTTAGGGACTTTTCGTTTGGCCAGCTTTTGTCTCTATTACTTTTATTCCTGTAACACACATATCATTTAAGTTGTTGCATCAGAAAGATTAGAGTATGGCCTTTATTCATGAACCAAATAATAATAATAAAACAATGATATCTGTAAAGTAATAATGATAGAAAAAACAAGAACAATAAAATAAAGGGTACAATGTTCTCATTGCCGGTACAACTTAAGATGATTAACATTCCAAGTCTTCGAGATCTTTTGTCCTTGTAAAGTCTCCAAGGTGCATGTGCTTGGTCCAATCATCTTCCTGATTCTGTAGGGTCCTTCCCAATTAGCTTGTAACTTACAATCTTCTCTGTTAGCATTTGTAATGGCTGACTTTCTTAGAACTAGGTCTCCTTCTTGCAATTCCCTGCTCTTAACTCAAGCATTGTAGTAAGCAGTTATCTGCTGTTGGTAGGCGGCCCTCATCTTCACTGTATCTTTTAGTTCATCTATCAGGTCAAGATTCTCTCTAAGCCCTCGGGAGTTAATTTCTTTGACGTAAGGGATTAATCTAAGAGATCTCGCTCCAATTTCAACTAGGATGAGGGCTTCAGTCCCATACACCAAATTAAACGGCGTTTCCCTTGTCGACACTTGACTAGTTGTCCTGTAGGCCATAGGACACTTGGGAGCTCATCCACCCAGGCTCCTTTTACCTTGTCCAATCTGGTCTTCAGCCCATGCAGTATGGTTCGATTGCTTACTTTAACCTGCCCGTTGGCTTGTGGATAGGATACAGATGATATCCTTAGTTGAATATTCAGGCCTTTACAAAACTCTCAAAATGCATTGCAATCAAACTACTTTCCATGATCGGCATTCAATACCTGAGGGATTCCAAAGTGACAGATGATATCTTTCCACACCATCACTTCCACCTTCTTTTCAGAAATTGTGGCCAAAGGTTCTGCCTATATCCACTTTGTGAAGTAGTATGTGGCCACTAGCAGGTATTTCCTTCGCCTAGTGCCCAAGGGAAAGGGTCCCAAAATGTCGAGCCACCATTGTGCGAATGGTGTTAGTTGAAGGGTGCTCTGGAGGGTAGATACTGGTGCAGACACTATAGGAGCAAATTTCTGGCATTTTTGACACCTTCGCACTTTTTCAATAGCATCTCTTTTTAGAGTTGGCCAATAAAACCCACTATGTAGTACCTTTGTAGCAAATGCTCGTAACTTACAATCTTCTATGTGAGCATTTGTAATGGCTGACTTTCTCAGAACTAGGTCTCCTTCTTGCAATTCCCTGCTCTTAACTCGAGCATTGTAGTAAGCAGTTATCCACTGTTGGTAGGTGGCTAACTTCATCTTCGCTTTATCCCTTAGTTCATCTATCAGGTCAAGATTCTCTCTAAGCCTTCGAGAGTTAATTTATTGGACGTAAGGGATTAATCTAAGAGATCCCGCTCCAACTTCAACTGAAATGAGGGCCTCAGTTCCATACACCAAATTAAACGGCGTTTCCCCTGTCGACACCTGACTAGTTGTCCTGTAGGCCCATAGGACACTTGGGAGCTCATCCACCCAAGCTCCCTTTTCCTTGTCCAATCTAGTCTTCAGCCCATGCAGTATGGTTCGATTGCTTACTTCAGCCTGCCTGTTGCCTTGTAGATAGGATACAAATGATATCCTTAGTTGAATATTCAGGCCTTTACAAAACTCTCAAAATGCATCGCAATCGAACTGCTTTCCATGATCGGCATTCAATACCCGAGGGATTCCAATGCGGCAGATGATATCTTTCCACACCATCGCTTCCACCTTCTTTTCAAAAATTGTGGCCAAAGGTTCTGCCTCTATCTACTTTGTGAAGTTGTATGTGGCCACTAGCAGGTATTTCCTTTGCCCAATGCCCAAAGGAAATGGTCCCAAAATGTCGAGCCCCCATTATGCGAATGGTGTTGGTTGAAGGGTGCTTTGAAGGGTAGATACTGGTGTAGACACTATGGGAGCAAATTTCTGGCATTTTTCACACCTTCGCACCTTTTCACTAGCATCGCTTTTTAGAGTTGGCCAATAAAACCTAGTATGTAGTACCTTTGTAGCTAATGCTCGAGCCCCTAAGTGTTCACCACATATGCCCTCATGAACTTTAGCCAATGCATATTCAGCTTGATCAGGCCTTAAGCATTTTAACATGGGCATTGTAAACCCACGCTTATAAAACTCCCCATTTACCATCGTGAACCTAGCACTTTGCAATTTTAGCCTTCGGGCTTCATCTTTATCATCGGGCAGTTTTCCTTCCGAAATATAATCCTTGATCGGGTTTCTCCAGTCACTCCCGATCTCAACATCACAGACTTCCTCTTCTTTTGTGCTCAGCTTGGCCAGGCATTCCTCCTTTATCACTCCACTTTTCATTTCCTTAAAGGATGCTAACTTTGAAAAAGCATTTGTGTGACTATTCTCAAACCGGTTTATCTGCATTAACCAGAAGTTCTTGAATGACTATGCCAGTAGTTGAACCTTCTGCAAGTAGGGTACTAAAGTTGGCTCCCGTGCTTCATATTCGTCGTGAAACTAGTTCACTACCAACTAAGTCACTATGAGCCATCAAATTGCTAGCTTCCAATTTCTCGGCTAGCTTTATTCCGGCTATCAGGGCTTTGTACTCAGTCACATTATTTGAGCTTGGAAAGTCAAATCACAGGAAATACTCATAAGTTTCCCCTTCAGGCGAAATCAGCACAATACCGGCTTCGCTACCATCCCGTTACGAGCCCTATCTACAAATAACTTCCACCAAACTAATTATGGTCCTTCTTGTACCTCCTAACCAATACATTCTACAATAAAATCTGTCAATGCTTGCCTCTTTATTGCCTAGAGAGGTTTGAAATGAATATCGTATTCACTGAGCTCAATTGCCCACTTAGTTAGGCGCCCGAGTGCTCTGGCTTTTGCAATATTTGCCTCAAAGGCTGATCGGTTAAAACAGTCACTGAATGGGTCTGGAAGTACGACCGTAGCTTTTGAGTTGCCATTACCAACTATAAAGCTATCTTTTCCACTTGAGGGTATCTCGTTTCGACATCTAGCAAGACTTTACTCACATAGTAAATTAGGCACTCCTTGTCTCCATCCTTCCTCAACAAGACTGCACTCACAGCCTTTTCACCTACACCCAGATACATAAATAGTTTATCTTCGGGTTGAGGTCAAGACAACAATGGTAGCTCTTTCAAGTAATCTTTCAACTTCTCGAAAGCATTATCGCACTATTCAGTCTATTTGAAATTTGTCCCCGCCTTTATCGCCTTAAATAACGGCAGACTCCTTTTTGCAGATTTGGACAAGAAACTGTTCAAGGTTGTTATCCTTCCAGTTAGTCTTTGAACCTCTCTAACAGTGTTGGATGGCTTTATGTCCAAGATGGCTTGAACTTTCTCAGTATTGGCTTCAATTCCTCGATTTGTGAACATCACCCCAAGAACTTTCTCGACCTCACTCCAAACGAGCATTTTTTAGGGTTCAACTTCATCTTATTTTGCCATAACACCTTTAACACTTCTGACATTTTCTCAGCATATGATTCTTCCTTACGGCTCTTGATAATCATATCGTCCACATACGTTTCTATGGTGTTACCCAACAAGTCCTTAAACACCTTGTTTACCATCCGCCGATATGTAGCCCCTGCATTCTTCAAACCGAAAGGCATTACTCGATAGTAATATGTTCCATTGTCGGTAATGAAATAAGCCTTCTCTTCATCAAAAGGGTGCATCATAATTTGGTGGTACCCCGAAAAAGCGTCCAAAAAACTCAGCAGTTCATCTCCACAAGTCTCGTCTACCAACTTGTAAATAAGAGGTAGTGGATATGAATCCTTGGGGCAAGCCTTGTTCAAGTCAGTGAAGTCCACGCACATCCTTCATTTTCCTTTGGCTTTTTTCACCATCACCACATTAGCCAACTATTCGGGGTAATCTACTTCTCTAATAAAGCCTGCTTGTAGTAGCTTCAAGATCTCTTTGTCTATAACTTTTTGTCTTTCTAGGGCGAAATTTCTTTTCTTCTGCTTTATCGGTTTTGCTTCTGGAACTACATTCAACCAATGACAAGCAACTTCAGGGTTCATTCCATGCATATCATTCGGAGTCCAAGCAAATACATCAACGTTCTGCTTCAGGCATTGAATTATTTCCTCCTTTGTATTACTGGGTAATTGTATCCCGACATAGACTACCTTTTCTCCATCTTCATCAACCAGCCAAACTACCTCCATTTCTTCATTTGGCGTTGGCTTAGGTGGCTCTTCGATCGTGAGGGTTCTTTCCTCTAGATCCCCTTGCATGTGGCGGACGTGATATTACACGTCCTGGCCCTCCTTTGGTCTCCTCTCACTTGAGCTACACTGTGAGGAGTCAGGAACTTCATTAACAAATAGCAAGGATGTACTACTGCCCTCATGTCATTTAATAATGGTCTCCCGAAGATCATATTGTAAGCCACTAACGCTGACTTCACTACCATGAACATTACTTGACAAACAATGCTTCTCAGGCTCTCCCCTATCATAACAGGTAGTTGAACTACCCCCACTACCTTCACCTTTTCACCTGAGAAACCATACAATGGTGTAGGCACTAGCTTTAGCCTATCCTCTGAGATATTCATCTTTTCAAAGCAATTCCAGTAGATTAAGTTCATTGAACTCCCATTATCGACTAAGATTCAACTGACTAGCTGCTTTGCCACAATTGCAGAGATCACCATTGGGTCATCATGAGGAATCGTAACATCTCCCCTGTCGGCTGGCGTGAAGGTGATAGGCTCCTCATCTTGTCTCTCTTCCATCATCGAGTTGACTTGAAAGATTTGTCGAGCGTAGGATTTTCTAGACGATGAGGAAGTACTAGCCAACGATTCTCCTCCAGATATAACGTTGATTGCTGGCCTCGTGGGCTCATTATCTTCCTCTTGATTCCTCCTATCCAACCTTCTATTCTCGTTTCTCCTGATGTCTCCATTTCTCCTCATATTCCTCCTGTTCTTATCTCTTCGGTCCTTAGGGTAATTCCCTCTGTTGCGTGCAGGATAGTTGTTTCTGTTACTCCTCTACACAAATCTGTCTATCTTACCTTCCCATGCCAACTTCTCCAACTGATTCATCAGCTCCTTACACTTTTTAGTAGAATGTCCATGCTCCGAATGATAATTACAGTACGAATCCAAGTTGCAACCCAGATTCCAGAAGGACTTCTTCGGAAGTTGTATAAGGCCTACCCCCTCAATAGCTGCTAACATCGAACCTCAAGGTTCAGTGAGTGGGGTGTAAGTGGTGTACTTCAACGTAAGGGCTTTCTCGATTGATTGGAGGACACCCTAGGGGTTTCTCTTCCTTGCTTCTTTCCTTCCTTCTGCTCCCCATTCAATATCATTTTCATCACTTCTTCCCGAGTGATATACTTATTTGCTTGAAAAAATAAATCAGAGATTGTAGTCGGTTGGTCCAATGACAGGGATTCCTGCAACTTCTCAGACCTGGTTCCTTGTAACATGGCTGCCACGGCTACTCTTACTTGCAAATCTCGTACTTCTAGAGTGGCATCCCTAAACTGATCTATATAACTCTTCAGTGACTTCGTATCCCCTTACTTCAAGGTGAGCAAATAAGTTGGCTCCTTCCTTTGACTATTCACAACAGACGCCTTGAGGAACTCATTTTGCAACTGATCGAAATAGACAATAGATCCCTCGGGCAAGTTGTTGAACTACTTCATCGCATGCCCATTTAAAGTAAGCAAAAAAGCCCTGCACATTATCTCATCCTCCCATCCAAGTAGCAACATCAAGGCCTCATAGTTTTGCATGTGATCGTAGGGGTCCATCTTCCCTGTTTACGCGATCATCTGCTTCATCTTAAACTTAAGGGGCAATGGTTTCTGCATGATAGCCGCGCTAAATGGTGCTTTTCTCCTATGGTTTTCCTCTGCCGACACCAGTTTTTTCTCTTCCAGCACCTGTTCTATCATCTTTTTCATGTCCACAGGAAGAGCGAGTTAGTTGGACAAATCAAGCTGGTCCTCAAATACTATTTCCTTTCCTTTATTCTGACGTGTGCCACCTCATGTCATTTGTGTGTTCCAAGAAGGGTCAAACTCTGACCCGGCCCTCCATGTGCTCTCGTCTTCAACACTAGTCTTTCCAGCACCTCCAACACCATGTTCCAGGTCAGTCCCAACAAGATTCATAGGACTCTGGCGTAGGGCGGTAGACCCTACCGCACACTCAGTACCCTGTCGCCCAAAGGCCTGTTGCCCAGCACCAGCCCCCTGTCACCGAAGCCCTACTAGAGGTTCCAGCTCTACCATATCCTCAGCCTCTTGCTGTGAACCAGTGACAGGCCTCTAATTTCCTAATCCTGCCGCATCCAAGCGAATGTGATTCTCTCCCGCAGGACGTGTCTCCTATCTCAACGAGGGGTCTGCCGCCTGTTGAGTACCCTGTCGCCCTACCGCCTGCGGCAGTACCCCTTGGCTAGTCTCTCCCACCAGATTCTGTACAGCCTGTGGCAGACTCAATTGCAAGAGAACTCCCTTGAACATATCCACCATAGCCCTCAGCACTTAAGTTATTTCCTCGCTCTACCGCCTCAGAGCTTCGAATTCCGCCACAGACACCGCCACTCTCTCTTCTTCCCTATTTTCCTATGTTCTGTGGTGAACAGGTTGTTCAGGAGAACTCACCGAGTTCTCATCACTTCCACCTCTTACATTAGTTGATCTTATTCTCACCATTTTGAAAGCTTTTACTGGCTTTTATTTCTATTTCCCACAGACAGTGCCAATTGTTGTTGCACAAAACAATAATGATTAATTGCTGACGTAAGTGTTTGTTCTCTTCTCCATTTGTCTCCCAAAAGCTTTTGTAAAAACAAAAAAAGTCAAAGGGATGTAGGGGGTGGTTCCCTACGTATGCACTTCGATGCTTAAGTTAGCCAAAGATTCTTGAGCATTGGGAAACTTAAAAGCTAGAAGTCAAAAATTAGCCTATAGAATAATACCTATAGCCTATTTATATGTGAGTAAATTACCATCATTATAGAGTAATTACCTGAAGGACAATTTCATCCTTCTAGAAGAGTTTGTTCCTGGTACGGCACAAACAATTTGTAAGTTATTCAATCACCGGTGAGAGACGTCTATCGCTAGGCGGGAGGTCACAAAATGGTGCCACGTGTATAAGGCAGCAGGCTACCACACGGTGACCATTAGAGGTCTGTCGCATTCGACAGGTCCTCTGTCGCATGCGAGAGGGGGCATGCGACCCTCTGAGTAAAACGATGCCTCTCGCTTGATGCCACGCGGCCCAAGCCACGTGGCAGCCTCTCTGGTTTTTGGGCTTCGGCCTGATGTAAGTGGGCTTTGCTATATCACTTATATTATATAAGTTATATAATATATATATATATATATATATATCCTATTTTTAAGACATAAACCTAAAAAATTAATACCTAATTCTTAAACATATTTATACAATATAACTTTGTTGGCTTAAAAAATTAATAAAATATAATAATAAAATAATTATAAAATTGAATTAGTTAATTATGCTTAAAATAATTAATTTTTTAAAAATTTTAAACATAATGCACTGAAATTAAATTATAAGAGTTTCATAATAAGTTAAGATCTTATTCTAATCCATTGACCACTTATATATACATTACACATATGAGTATACACAGACATACATATATACGATACTTTAATATATGTATACCAATATATGTATATGTATATGATACCAATTATACTTAAAATTGAAATTACCAACTTTAATAAAACATTGCTAACTTAAGTTGTGTTGTATTTAAGATTTCATGTTGGATGATTTCAACTTGCATGTGAGATTTAATCTTTATGTAGGATTTTTAATATTTAATATTTTGTTTGTTCTCATGAATACTTGTTCATGAACATGTGTTCGTGAACGTATTTGTTTAATTGTTTATGAATACTTGTTCGAGAACGAGTTCGTTTAAATGTTCGCAAACGTGTTCGTTTAAATGTTTATGAACACATTCATTTAGAACGAACAAGCTTGTTCGCAAATATTTAATGAACAATCTCTATCAAATAAACGAATAAACACGAACGCAAAAACCAAATTTCTTAATAAACATAAACGACATTAAAAAACAAACGAACGAACAGACGTTAATTCATTCATTCGTGTTCGATTCGTTTATAGCCCTAGATTTATCTAAACTTAATATGAAGTTTTTTTTTTGTAGGGTTTGGATGTGTAGTTACCATCAAGATAATGAGAAACATATAAAAATCTTAGATGAGTGATTAAAAATAAAATCTTGATTGTTTGTGTAAATGGATTTTGAATTGAGTTTAACCATTGTAATTTCGAAACTTTGATAATTGATTTCAATTCTAACATTATTGGTATTTATAGGGTTATTTTACAACTAGAGACACTATAGTTTTTTTTTTTACTACACGGGGGAAACTCCAGAGAAAGACCCCCACTGATTGTTATACCCCTAACCGAGGTTGGTTTAGGGTTTGGAGATACCGAGGCTGCTCCCGGCCCACGCACACCCCCGATTTTAGACACTATAGTTTTTTACTCCGAACAAGGCCAAGAATTGACATAATATTGTCATCTCAGGTGCGTCTCAGCTCGATTTTATCGTCTCTAACACTAACATGTTCCACCACGAACTCATAGCTAGAGTCATGAGTCATCCAGACACAAGTGAAACTGGTCGACCACTCATACCATGCTATGTCAATTCAGTACATCAATCACACCACCTACACCCAAGTCTTGTCAATCAGACTAGGTCTCATTAGCTTGGCGCGACTTATATATGTTATAACTATAAAACCACGTTTTGTCTAATAATCACGTTAAATAAATTCACATATATAAGAAAGCTTCTCGGATAAGTGAGGGGCAAACAACCATTTTTACCTTAATTTCACATCATCTCAAGCTCTCACCTCCCTCTCTCTTATTTCCTCCTTTAATTTCATCAATGCCCATATCCTTAGGTTCATTTTCAACGCCAATCAGGTGTATTTTGAGTATTTTGATTAGTCTAATATGTATGAGTTAATTGATTTGATTCGATGCAATTGTATATGTAAAAAATATATTCTACTTTACCTCATTCTCGACAGAATCTCTTCCACTCTTGGCAATGATATATGCTTTCTTGTGCAAAATATGATTAAACAGACCTTCTCTGTCTACCTGTGAGCTTTGGCATGCATGCCAACGGGAAGATATGATTCTAGATGCTTGCAAAGCATGTTTAAGGGGGACCCCAGTGGCTTCTTTTATTTTAGTTCATACATAATGCATTGGACATTTGGACTTTTATTAAAGCAATGGTAATCGATTTTTCTTTGAGAATGCCTATATTTTAGAGGTAAAAAAAAAAAAAAACAATCCCAAAAGGCAAATTTTCACTTACAGAATGGTGGTGGGATTTGTATCTGGTAATGATGGGATATCATCATACTAGTCAAACAAATCATAGAATTTGCATTCAAGCCAGTTAAATTTTGAAAATTGTCGATGCTTCCCTTCCAGCATTGTTATAATTTTGCTGGGAACATAATTTATGAATTTCCCTTTTAAGACGCCAAATTTGGTTTTGTTTGGTGGTTGGGTAGGCTTTAGCCCATAGAAAATTTACTGACTTCTATCACAACAGGATGATGTGATACAAAACAACATTTATTAAAATTTTGATAAAAATTATATATCATCATTATCAGAATTTTTATTCCAAAAAATTAAGATAAGTTACATGAATCAATAGTTGAACTCACTTTAAATCACCTATAAAAAGTGTATATTAATTTGATAAAAATTAAAAAAATCTATTTCAAATTTGACGTGTCAATATAAATTTTAACGTGATAATTTTCATATTTTGCATATATTTAATATGAAATAGACAAGATACAAATATAAATACAGTCACAACATTTTCTTGATTATATATAACCAATCATAATAATAATCTTCCAAACCGAATGATTAAGAATGAGTTATGGTACATTATAATTCTTGAATTTGAATCCAAGAACTTCCATTCTCAAGTATTTAATATTTTTCTTGTAAAAAAAAAAACAACAGTAATGCAGGAAAATAAAAATCTTTCCATACCTTGTAAGGATGCATATATATTTATATATATATATATATATATATATATAATTTCTTAGTAAATGAATTATTCAAATTTAGAACTTATCTGCAAGGAAAATGCAGGATAAATCAGTTCCACAAAAGATGAATCGCTCCAATGCCCTGGAACAAAAAGGTTTGTGGAAATTTTTTCTTTTTCATTTGATTTTTTCCTCTTATTTGTTTTTCTGGATAGATTATAAAAAAGCAAGTACTGAAAAACCTTTATTTTTCAATTGGATCTGCTGCTTGATTACTAAGAAAGAGAGGAAAATAAACACCTAGAAATCAAGTATCATTCCAGAATTTTGGAATCATGGCCAATAATTCAACTAAAAAGCAAGGAATTCGATACCAGATGGAACGCAGAGTAATGGCTTAATGTTGCCAATTTGTTGTATTCCTGCACCAAAGATATTGTAAAACGTTTCCTCCTAATTAATTCTTTGCTGAGATATGTCAATTTCTAAAGACAAGTTTCCAGTTTGATTGATCACGAATTAATTTTTACATGTGATGACTATATGCAATCGGAAATTGTACAGTCCATGAATCTAGGTATTATTTGCTATGTCAACTCGTTATACTACAACAAATTTCCTGCTGAAACATATCATGATTAAATTATTATTACTTCTGCAAGCAAATAAAGTCATGAAAAGCACTGTTCAAAGAGTTCTACCGTATATAATTCCCAACTCGAATAAGATTAATTTCAGACCGTAAATCAAACAAAAATAGCAATGATTTAAAAAAAAGTCGTGAAAAGGATTATGGATATCCTCGAGTTCCGACAATCTTACATCACTGCTCGTAAACAACTTATTCTCCATGTATTGGCGGTTCACCAAGCTCTATTTTCGGGTCTCAATAACTTTGCTTAAAGGAAATCTTTGCTATCAGCTTGAATAAATATCTGCCATTCCGTTCAGGTATGAATTCGTTACCATATCCTTGTATTTCAGTGGTTACTATATGCACAGAATTTGAGCTGGCCCGGCCCCTTGGTGCCTGGGCAACCAAGGTCCAATAATTGTGTTCTCAGCAAACGGCTAGTAGACGACATTAATCCATAGCAGTCCACGCCCCACAGGACTGGCCAACTATGGCTTAACTCCTTCTACAAGAAACCAATTAGAGAGAAACAATGGATTATGAAAACCAGTCACTTCACAAGACCCACATAGATGGCACGCCGACGTGCATGGATGTCTCATGTAACAAAAAACATTTGGTAAGAGGCAATGCATGTGCATACAAGGCTATTTCTTATCTTATAGTTTGCCGTTGTTGTTGAAATTGAGCTACTGGATCCTGCAAACCAGAGATGATATGGAGCTGTGGAGACTCCAGAAATGATGGCAGTGTATTAGAAATTTATCACAGAGAAAAATAATTAATACCGAAGGCATATACGTTCGCAATTTTAATTTAGTACATCCAAACAAAGTGCATGTTTTCATGAAAAGAACTTTGTAGTAAAGTATTCCATAAAAGAAAATCCTCCGAAAGCAAAAGAAGATGGTGGCTTTCTGCTGGCCTGACATTTTAGCCTTTTACTTGTGACCACAACTCAAGCATGATTGAATTAAATAAAAATAATTTATGAAAGCCACTGAATCACCAATGTTTTGGAGACTTCAAGCTGCTAATAAATACATCAATATCGAAGTCAATTAATATGGAGTGGAGTGGACAATCCCACAGGTTGCTAGAAACTAAGACAGCTGCCTGTGCTTCATCAGCAGAAGGAAATGAAACAACAGTGATAAGCACCTGAGGACTCAAACTCTCTCGCAATGATTTGAAGACAATTGAAGCAATATCTTGCTCTTATAGACTATCAAAATATCCATCAATTGCTGTATTGATCACATCCTTCATTCAAATCAATTCGGTAAACCTGGAAGAAATCATCAACCATGTTAAGTAACTTTTATTAGAAATGGAATTCAGAACATTATACCCGTGCAAAGTCAGAGGGATGATCTCCTCTTTCAATCTGTACAGGAAAATTCGTAAACCACTGGAGAAGACCTCTTAAATATGGTGCCGTTTCATCTGAGCATGAAGCCTGAATGACCAATATTGGTCACATGGAGAGCCTGCAGATTCAAGTAGTCAATACAGAGGTATAGCTTTCCAAGCATGAGTTGTAAAAAGCAGCTCCAAATACATAGTCAACTCTTCGGCAATATGTGGATTAACTTGTTGCTCATGTATCAAATATTCATTTGACAATAGAGCTGTGTACCTTTTCAAAGTTGTTCCACCTGACTATAACTCGACACCTTTAAACTTTGGCACTCTGACTTTATTATGGTACATAGAAATTTTTAGTACTAGATTGGCACATTAGAACAGGAAATTCTTTTGCTTACCCAAGTGAACAAAATTTACCTTGCCATCGTCTTAGTTGATTCATAACGTCAATAGGTAATCCACCAAGATCTTAATTTCCAGTAGATTCTCAATTGTTGATTCCTTTAGCATACTTTCGATTTGTTCTTGGATACTTAGAAGTAGAGGTGTTAAATAGGCTGCGCTGAAGTGGCTTGACCGATTTAAATATTAGATCATTTGCTAATGGATTGTGGTGGCATGACACCATTTTTTTAATGGATCGTACTGGCATGGTTCATGAAAATTAAGGATGTAGTCTAGCATGGCACATTACTCATAGCACTAGTCGGTCGTGTTGAGCCAAGCATAGCACTATTTTTCATGCTGTGTCCTGCTAAGCACTGTTCATTAATAAATTTTTAGATTTTTTATTATTTTTAAAGTTTTTATTTATTAATTTAAATAACATGCAAGATAAATAAAAATAAAATAAAAAGACACAAAATTCACTTTGGCAAAATGTCTATATCTACAAAAACACATAATAATATATATTAAATAAAGATATCAAAAATTATAATCCTAGAATGCAAAATGCCTATATCTATAAAAAAACATAATAAAATCTACTTAATAAATATTTTTAAATTTACAATTCTAAAAAAAAGGGGGGCAACTTGATGAAAAAGGCTTCCACTTTGCAGGGTTTAGGGAGGGCCAGTATTGTACACAACCAAAAGGCTCTCATTTTGTGGGTTTAGGGAGGGTAATTGTACGTAGCTTTACCTATACATTAAGAGAGTATGTTCGCTTGAACTTATGATTGTGGGGTCTAGGGAGGGTAATGATACGTAGCTTTTCCTATGCATTAAAAGAGTATGTTCCCTTGAACTCGTGACCTCAAAATCACAAAGAAACAAACTTTGCAGTTGCATCAAAGTTCTCATTTGAAATTTACAATCCTAATATTTAAAAACACAAACACACACTTACAGAAATAAAAGATTATAAAGCACAAAATATTATTATTTTATTTTTCATTCTCTTCACTTATTTATTCGCTTATATAATATGATTTATCTAGTGCTCGAGCTTCTACATCTAATCAATCTTTAAATAAAATAATATTTAATAATTTATTTTTTCATTAGTTTTTATTAGTAGTGTATTTAATATAAAAAAAATTATATAAAAAATGTGATATATCATACATTTTGTATTCAAAATGAAAGTATTATAAATTTATGTATCAATAATTTAAATAGTTCATAATTAGATTTATTTAATATAATTTTATTTCTATAAATAGATTAATATGGCACTGCACATAGGCTTGTGTTGTGCTAGCCCACGTGCTTAGCATTGGCCTTTCATGAGTCGTATTGTGCTAATCCGTATACCTAAAAACCTCTAGCTCAGCATAGCACATATAAGTATATCATATTTGGTTCAACTCGCTTATTTAAGTATGGATTATGCCAAGCACAGTTCATATCGTTCCAAATACTATTGTGTCATGAATCGCCCAACTTGTTTGACACTCTACTTGGAAATGTTATCAAATAAGCATAGCCAATTTTCTTTTCTGAACAATCCAGTGGCATCTGTTCAATGAAAGAAACTCCAACTCTGAGACAACTGGACAATGCAAAATCCGAACATATATATTCACGCCCTTCAATCTTCATAGCTTTACTTATTAATTGCGTAGTTGATGAAACTCCAATGCTCTCAAGCTAAAGAAACTTTAAAGAGTTCATTAATAATTTCTGACCATAGAACCAGGAGATAAGCAAACTGATTTAATTATTAACTACCATCTGAATCATACAATAAGGAATTTGAAGTTTCCAATATTATTTTTGGTTCACCTTACATAGATAATTAGAAAAGTAGGATTAAACAGACAGGCAATTTCGTGTATTCAAAAGAACCCAAAAACGAGAATGAAAATCTGATGAGGGGTTATAAGATGGTTAATCGAAAGATGAAAGGATCAGATTAGAATATCCATTATTTTGTAAATATTTATATGGAATTTAATTATATTTCGTAATATTCAAATATGATTAATTATATAATTTTTTTTATGTAAATCAAAAATATTTTCATCCGTTTTAACTATCTGAAATTAATTTTGTTCAGGATTTAATCACAGTTAAAGCTCTTATTCTTTCTCAAAGATGTGTTTAATGAGAGTCAAACTTGAAAATTCTTTTCACAAATTTAACATGTGTTATCAACTGAGTCACAACCTTTAAATATAATATTTTAATTCTCAATAATAGAATTTTGACAACGATTTACAAAGTGCCATTTACCATTTCTAGAACAGTGGAAAATAAAGAAGGACCCACAAAACTGAAGCATATCCATGGATCAGTTGATATTGTTGGCCAGGTACAAAAAGAAAGAGCCAAAGAAAGGTCCACGTGGCTAGGGCCATCGTCTTAGATCTGGATGGACCTTAACTCCCCATTGGTCCGAAATCTATCCTCGTTACTTTCTGAGATATCCTCTCTAGATTTCATATCCTACATGGCTCGCTATAAATCCTTCCGTTGATTCTCACAACTCTGATAAAAAAATCAACTGCCCACATCCACCAGAAGCTCGGCCACCACACTGTCGTGTCGTTCGAGCGTAGCGAGGGTGCGAGTTCAAGAAAGTAAAGAACAATGGCTGCAACATCTGGGGCTGTACTCAGTGGGTTGGGGTCTTCATTTTTGTGTGGAGGAAAGAGGAGCCAAGCCCTGTTGGGTGCTAGCAATGGAGCTAGAGCCACAAACCCTGCTTCTGGAAGTAGGAAGTTGGTTGTTGTAGCAGCTGCTGCTAAACCTAAAAAAAAGTCTTGGATCCCTGGTGTTAGAGGTGGTGGCAACTTCATTGATCCTGAGTGGCTCGATGGATCGTATGTGTTCTCTCTTCCTTAACCTCCCTTCTTCCTTGTTTTAGTTTTTGTATTTTGCTCTTAGTGGTTTTCTGTTGCTCCGTGTTAAACGGCAGACTCCCCGGAGATTATGGATTCGACCCGCTTGGTCTAGGCAAGGACCCAGCATTCCTCAAATGGTACAGAGAGGCTGAGCTGATCCACGGGCGCTGGGCCATGGCCGCTGTTGTCGGCATCTTCGTAGGCCAAGCCTGGAGTGGCGTTCCGTGGTTCGAGGCCGGAGCTGACCCAGGTGCCATAGCCCCTTTCTCCTTCGGCTCACTCCTGGGTACCCAACTCCTCCTTATGGGGTGGGTCGAAAGCAAGCGCTGGGTAGACTTCTTTAACCCACAGTCTCAATCTGTAGAATGGGCAACTCCATGGTCAAGAACCGCTGAGAACTTCGCTAACGCCACAGGGGAGCAGGGCTACCCAGGAGGCAAGTTCTTTGACCCATTAGGCCTTGCGGGAACCATCCAGAATGGTGTCTACGTCCCTGATTTTGAGAAGCTCGAGAGACTTAAGCTTGCTGAGATCAAGCATGCTAGAATTGCCATGTTGGCCATGTTGATTTTCTACTTTGAGGCTGGCCAAGGAAAGACACCCCTCGGTGCTCTTGGGTTGTAAAGAAATGAGTGTGATCATATTAATGTAGATAATTGAGTTATGTTGAGGAAGAAAAATCTCGCAAGAAAACTGGAAATGTTATATTCTTCATTGAGCTGATGAGTTCCCCCAATAGTTCAACATTCTTTCTTCTGCATTGCGTTTGCTAATACATATTACTAGTTACTGTTTCTGAGTAAATGTCTAATCTCATTGATTATACCCATTTAACTAGCATATTTTCAGTAGTTAATGGCTTCTGAAGCTGCGAGTTTCAAATTATGCATAATAGTTCATTCCATGGAATTTCTCAAATATTTAATAAAGAAGAAATTGAGGTAAAACTAAAAGCATGAGCAGGAACCAGCTGGTAACATTCAGGGAAAAAATAGGCTGGGTTCTCCTGAAAATGCCAAATCCAAGGTTATTTGTAGATTTTTACTTGAAGTTGAACCATTAAGAAATCAACAATAAGACTGAGTGGCAGGGTAGTTCGTTTAATAGCCACAGCAAGATTGAATCAGATAGAGTAGCGACAGCAAGATTTGATCCTGATGGTAGTGCCTGCAGATATAATGGAAAGAGAAATGATGAACTAGGTGATATAATTGGTTCTGAAAAAACTTCTATGGATTCAGGCATATTTGTATCGACTGATCCCATGGATGGCTGCATGCTTTTTGAAAGTTAGTATGATTTGAATATGAATAATATGTTTGACGAAGAGAAGAGTGCTGAATTAAGACATGAAACTTGTAATGATAGGTTGGAGTCGAGAAACAGGAATAAGATGGGAAAGATAGTACTACTAGATAGAAGAAATGCATTGACTAATGGCTGTGAATGTGTGGATTGCATTGTTGTTTTTAGCCCAAAACCGTTCATAAATTTCATTGTTCAAGATCAGCCCGGCTTGGCCCTGCCAAATTTTTTTTTTTTTTACATTTTGATTACTTTAATTTTTTTTATTCTATTTAAAATTTAATTTGATTAGTCAAATTCTTTGGCTATGCTTGATAGGGTGGAAAGAAAAATAAAAAGAATGAAAATTGGAAGGAGGGAAAAATGAAAAGATGAAAAAAATTAGTTTTTTCTTAGGTTTGTTTAGTAGGAAGGATGAAAAATATGAAAGAAAATATAATTTTCTTTTCTTCTATTGTTTGGGAAAATTGAAAAATGAAATGAAAGAAAATAAAATTATATTAATTTACCATTATATCATTAATGAGCGACAATAACAAAATAAAATAAAAAGAATAAAGTATAATTTTGTAATTATATACACTTGACTCATTCTTCTTTCATTTTCTTTTCACTAATCTTTTCAATTTCAAGTGATTTGGTTTTGTTAATAAGAAAAGAAATTGGACACTTGTCCTTCCCATCCATTACTAATAAAAATCATTTTCTTTCTACTTTTCCACACATCCATTTCCATCATTTCACCTTTTTTTTTTGGTGAGAAAAGGAACTTTCATAACTTAAATAACTTCCCTAACAGGGATACAGTTAATAGTCCTGGGCAAATAGAGTCCCATCTGATCAAACATTAAACAGGATACAACCTCACTCGGAGGTGATTCAAAGAACACAAAAGAGGAATTAATTGTCGCGCCCATCTTGGCCAATACATCAGCACAACCGTTAGCTTCACGAAAAATGTGATAGATCTTTGCATTCCCTAGCTTCTGTAGCAATTTCCTGCAGTCAGAAACAAGAGCATTGTGAGTGTGTGTTTCGGGAATATGGCCTAAAACATACCTTAGAACGATTTGTGAATCAGTTTCGATCAATAGGTTGCTGAATCCTTTGGCCACTGCAATTTGGAGACCATCTCTTAGTCCCCATAACTCTGCGGCAATGCTGGAAGTGAACCCAATATTTCTAACAAAGCCTCCCAACCATGAACCATCAGAGCTATGAAACACTCCTCCAGCGCTAGCCTTCCCTGGATTTCCAATAGTCGATCCATCAGTGTTTAACTTGGTGTATCCGCAGGTGGTGGGCTCCATCCAACTTCAATTTGTCTCTGTTCTTTGGTGTTATGTTTAGTTCCAGCAATGGCCCAATACTCCTTAGCTTTCATAAATGTCTTCTTGCCCCATTCTTGGATTTGCATATTAGTTCCTTCAAAA
Source organism: Heritiera fomes (assembly GCA_032173925.1). Taxonomy (NCBI): domain Eukaryota; kingdom Viridiplantae; phylum Streptophyta; class Magnoliopsida; order Malvales; family Malvaceae; genus Heritiera; species Heritiera fomes. The sequence goes on along the minus strand of JAPDPM010000020.1, from coordinate 9,056,360 downwards.
ACCAGCTTGTTACGATTGATCCATATCATCCAAACCGCAAAGCCAAAAAGGATTTTCCATGGGATCCCTTCCACAGTAATGTTATCATTTGTGGTTAAATTCATCTGTAACCAGTTGTTGAAATCTAATTGAAAAGATTGTTGTAGCGATCCAGGAATAGAGAAGAGATCCCATAAATCTTTCACAATTCCACAGTCTTTAAAGCAGTGCTCCACTGTTTCCTCCTCAAGAGCACATCATGGGCATAAGATATTGATCTCCATCCCACGAGCAAACAAGGTCTGTCTAGTGGCCACCTTCTGATGAAGACATTGCCACAAGAACGTTTGAATTTTAGGCATGATAGGCATCTTCCAAAGCTGTTTCCAGATAAGACGGTTGTCGCTAAGGTTGTTTTTTGCCAACTCATAAGCCGACTTAAGTGAGAACTCTCCCAACAGGTCCGCGTCCCAAGCCATGATATTATTATGTGAGCCTTCAGTCTGAAGGGGAATGGCTCTGATTTTTTGTTTCAAGTGCTCTGGAAAATAGTAATTAAATCTGTCAAGTTGCCACTCTCCATTGTCTTTTACCATATCTCTAACAGTTAGATGATCATCCTGTGGGAGCCATGGCCCGTGGAGAATAGCTTTGATAGGACCAAGTCCCGTCCAATTATCATGAATGAAGACGTTTGGAGTCCGGATCTAACAACCCATTTGATGCCTTTTTCAAATAGCATGCTATTCTTTCTCATGCCGGCCTAAATCGGGGAACAAGCTTTTTTCTGAAATACTCCATTTTTGGAATATTTGGCCTGCAAAATTCTGCTCCACAATTTATTTGGTTCATTGACAAATCTCCAAATAAGTTTAGTCATGTTGGCTTTGTTAAGGTAGTGCATATCCTTAATGCCAAGTCCCCCTTCTTCTTTGTGGTTGGTGACTATATTCCAATTGATCATGTGGATCTTCTTATGGTTCTCTGTAGAGCCCCAAAGAAATTTCTGTTGAGTCTATTGATTTCCTCACAAATGCTTTTTGGAATAAGGCTACCTTGCATGTAATATGTGGGAATAGCACTTGTCACAGCCCTGATAAGAGTTGCACGTCCTGCAAAAGAGAGGAGGTTTGCCTTCCATCCAGCAAGTTTGTTTCTGATTTTGTCGACAATAAATCTATACCCTGAAGCATGTCGACCTTTTGTAATTGGAAATCCAAGATATCTTCCTAGGTCATCTGTCTGGGTAATTCCTAAGAGCCGACTAAAGGATTCTCTCTTGGCTTCATCAATATTGTTGGAGAAAAAACCCGAGATTTGTCCATGTTAACTTTTTGACCAGACATCTCACAAAAAACTTGAAGGATCCTCATCATGGTGTTTCCAGTTCGATTTGAAACGTTTCCCAAAAGAATGAGATCATCAGCGTAGAAGAGGTGGGTGAGCTTCGGTCCTCCTTTATTAAGCTGGACTGAGTCCCATTGTTTCTCATCACATGCTTCCATGATTTTCAAGGATAGGAATTCCATGCAGAGGATGAATATGTAAGGGGACAGAGGATCGCCCTGACGAATGCCTCTAGATGGAGAGAAAACTTCACTTTGTTCTCTATTAATGAGGATAGACATATTTGTAGAAGAGATACAGGACATAATCAATTTGATCCAATTCGGAGGGAATTGGAAGAAAGTGAGAACTTCCTTAATAAAACTCCATTCGAGTCGATCATAGGCTTTCTCAAGATCAATCTTGACTAAAAACCACCCGTTTTTCCCTTTCTTTTTCTTGAAAGAATGAATAATCTCCTGGGTTATAATGGCATTGTCTTGTGCCTTCCTTCCTGCGATGAAACTTGTTTGGAGAGGGTGAATCATTCTGGATAACATGGGTCTAAATCTATTAACAAGAACCTTAGAAATTATTTTGTAAATGGTGTTACAAAGACCAATGGGTCTGAATTGATTGAGAGACTCTGGGTTTTGAGTCTTTGGAATCAAGCAGATGAGGCAATTATTGATTTCTTCAGGAATGGTTCCCGAATTGAACACCTCTTTAACAAGGTTAAAGACAGAGGTCCCAACAATGTCTCAGCATCTCTGGAAGAAGATAAGGTGAAGACCATCAGGACCTGGAGCCTTGTAAGGCTTGATGGAGAAAATGGCTTTATGAACTTCTTGATTTGAAATGTCTTTGTTTAAACATTCTATTTCCTCAGTTAGAAGAGGATTTCCAAGGCGACTAGAGATGGTTGATGTTTTATATCCTGCCTCCATCTCTGTGGAATAAAGCCGCTTAAAATGATTTACTATGTTGGATTTAATCTCATGAGGATCATTACTCCAGTTGCCCAAGTGGTCTTTCAGAGCAAAGATTTTGTTATTCCTCCTGTGTTGAATTGTGCTCAAATGATAGAACCTAGTGTTTCTATCTTCGTCGGAAATCCAGTCCACTCTAGATTTAAGAGCCCATAATTCCTCTTCTTGCTTGAGAATAATTTGATACTCCTTTTCAAGATCCTCTTCGAGTTTTAGCAACCAGTCATAACTCTCATTAGCTAAAACTCTTTGAATCCCATTGAGTCTTGCACGGATCCTTCTTTTCTTGAGGAAGACATTACCAAACGTAGTCTTATTCCATGTTAAAATATTCTGTTGAAAAAGAGGGATAGCTCAAAGGATTGATTCATTGCCTTGTTCCCAAGAGCTTCTAACAACATCATTGAATTTCAGATGAGAGAACCAGATTGTCTCAAATCTAAAAGGTCTTGATCCAATTCTTGCTGGTCTAGGATTAGTGTTGAGCAGAAGTGGATTGTGATATGAGTGAATCCTAGTGAGATGAGTCACAGTGGAATTTGGAAATTTTAATTTCCATTCTCCATTAGCCCATGCTCTATCCAATCTTTCCCTTATAATTTGCCCTTGGTGGTTCTTGTTTGTCCAGGTAAATTGTTGCCCAATATAACCCAAGTCGATCATACGACAATTGTCCATACATTCTGCAAATTTCCTTGCTCGACTTTGGCAGATTGGCCTTCCTCCAAATTTTTCTGAGTTACTTATGAGTTCATTGAAATCTCCAATAATAGCCCAAGGAAGGTTATGGGATTGTGCAAATTCAGACAACTCATTCCATAATTTTCTTTTGGCCTCATAATAAGGGCGAGCATATAAAGCAGAGAATATCCAAAAAGGGTTAGAATTAAAGGAAGAAGAAAATGGGTCTGTAACATTTACCTGGATAGTAGTGTGCACTACTTGACTGCTGGAGTGGAGAATATCCAGCTTGACTTCAGCACGTTGCCACAGTATCCAGATGCCACCCGAGTAACCATCAGCATCGACCCTGTGAGTTCCATCAAATCCAAGTGAATTGCAGATTTCTTCAGCTCTGTCTCCAGAAACTCTGGTCTCCACAATGATAGCAACACAAGGATTGTTGATTCTAACTAGATCCATAAAAGTTCTTTTAAAATTAGGGCTCCCAGCCCCGCGTGCAATCCAAAATAAGCATCGCATTGGAAAAGGATTCAAGAGAAGGAAGATTAAACATCCATTTAACTAACTCTGGGATGTTCATGACTTCCCCTGTCTACTTCCAACATAACAAGTTCGGTGCATGGTGGTGTTGGGGCATGGCCAGCAGTGAGTGTGTTGTTGTGTTCACCTCCTCTACCCAAGTTGCTTTGATCATCGTGGTTACAGGGTTGATCATTAGGTGTGTATTCCATATGAACCCTTTCTCCTGATTTTCTTGAATCTCCATTATTCTCGTCGTGTCCAGCAGAACTTGATTTAAAGAAATGTTCCGAAGAGGTGGTAAGATTTCCACAGGTGATGGATTGAACGGTTGGCATTGTTCCGTCACCAAGTGGAGGGGAGGTTGGATGTCCAATATTCCCATGGCAAAAATCATGTTGTTCCATGCGCGCATGATTTTCTCCATGCTCCACTCTCCCTCTTGAGCCCTCCTGTTGAGTAGAATTTCCATTGCTTTTTTCATGCTTATTATCTCCCCATCCACCGTGAGAAACATCAGTTCCGGTTCTTGAAACATCCGCTGTGATATGTCCATCAGGAGGAGTTTTGCTTTTGTTTCCCACTTGAGTCAACTTTACCGCTCCTTTTCCTTTGGTTCTGTTGATTTTTTAAGTCTCCTTTGAAAGTAAAAATAAGTTTGCTCGGCTCTAGTTCAGTTAAGTTTGGACTACTTACTCTGTCATTTGATTGGCTTGGTTCCTTTGCAGAATCTCTCTTCTCTATTGACGTGACTAGGTTCTGCATAGGCCAGTTCTTTTGGCTCCTGTTATCAGATGTCATGGGTTGAAATTTTGACCGTTGGCCTATACTTAGCACGTGATCTGACACTTTACCCTTCCCTTTCTCTTTCCCATTTGTGACTAGGTTTGAAACCGGGTCTTCTTCGCCCGATTTTCTTTCTTTTCGGGTATTATTTTTCTTTCTTGTGATAAGCATCCAAGGACCATAACTTTCAGTCTTCTCCGTTTCTGGTTTGTCAAGTTCTTGGATGATTTTTTCTTGTACCTCTGTCTGACTTCCTGACATATTCTCTTTTCTACTCAGACAGTGTTCTTTTCGGTGGCCAATCAGTCCACACTGAAAACATAAATTCACCCCCTCATAAAGGATTGGTTGAATAAGTCTACCTATTCTGATCTTGGGTAGTAATGGTCTGTCCAGATCAACTTGGACACATATCCTAGCGTACCGTCCCCTTGTGTAAGTTCAGTAAAGGAATCAACCTTTAGGAGGGTTCTAATCTGGTTTCCAATCCTCTGGAGGATGCTTTTTTCAAAAAATTCTATGGGTAGACCAGGTAAACGAGCCCATACTGCTGTAGTGGAGAATGCTTTGGAAGATTCTGTTACAAAGCTTGGTTGCCAAACTCTCATGGTCAGGTAATAAGGACCCACGAACCATGGTCCCTCGTAGATAACCCTCTGAAAATCATCTAAGTTTTGGAATCTAAACAGAAAGAAGTCTCGACCTAAATCAATACATTCCATCTTCCCACAAGGCTTCCATAACGAGAGAACCCTTGGATACAAGTAATTATAGCCAACTGACTTTTCCAAATGTTTTAAGTATAACAGCATTTCTCCAGGGACTTCTGATTCTATTTTTCTCTTCCTTGGATAATAGGATCGTAGGAATTTCATCCGATTCTTCCATTTCCTGATTAGACTCCTTATCGAGGTAACTGGGCGTGTTGACAAAAGCACCAAAGGAGGACTCTTGTGATCCCATTAGAGTATCTCTGTAAGAAAAAACTGGGGAGTTGGATTCTTGCATTGTGCAGTCATTTTGTTTAAATTCGCCGTTCTTAGTGCGCTTCACGCTTCTTTCTTTTTGATCTTCTACTTCAGTGCAAGTAGTTGGATCTTCGCTTCTGGTCGCCATGAAAATCGCCTAAAGAAAAATAGGACTTTTAATTTCTACATCATTTCACCTTTTCACCCTACCAAGCACACTTTTTTTTTGTTAATTTTTATATTAAATATATATAATGTTTATTAATTAACAATATTTTAAATACATATAATTACATTATATTTAATAAAACATATACAAAATTTTTCAATATTAATAATGTTGGGGGTAGGCCCAGCCACCCAGCACATGAATAGGTATTCTCATTTTCTTTTATATATGAGAAAATTGAGTCATTTTTTATTAAAATTAAAGAGAATTATTTTTTTAAAAAAATATAATTTTATAAACGGCATAAAGTATCTTATCATGTTCATTATTTTTGTGCATCAAGATTATCATAATTATATTTTTATGATAAATATGTTTACAATTTTTTACATTCAAAATTATCAAGATTAATCCGATAATTAGAACGAAAAATTCAACATTTTATCCACATTAACAGTATATAGCATAATTTTAGTTGACTTTACATAAAATGTTTCCATATTCTTTTCGTTAACTAGAAAATTTATAGAAAAGATTTTGGAAAATTTGGAAAATCTTTTCTAAAATTGTTGTTTCCATCGACAAAGCACTGTTAATTAGTTAAAAGGAAAACTTCATTTTAAAGAACTAAGTAGAGAAAAACGGAAGGAAATGAAAGTGAGCATCCTTCACTAGATACTGTCGTAGGCAGCCAACCAGAGTCCACACCGGACCTTATCAGGTTCCCAAATCCCCCAATCCCCAAATCTAGCAAATCCCCAAAATCTTACAAGTCAAACTTCCTCCGTCTCCGCCATGGACTTCCCCCATAACCCTCCCACAAACTCGCCCTCTTCCTCCTCCTCTACCTCCTCCTCCACTGCCCATCAACCTCCGCCCTCCGCCACCACCGACAACGATCCAATGCACTCCTGGTGGGAATCCGTCTCCAAGCAACGTTCCCGCATCCTTTCCCTCTCCTCTCTCCTCCCATCCGACGGAATCACCCTTTCCTCCTTAGCCGATTCCGACCGCCCTGCACTCTCTCTCCTTTCATCTCCCTCCGCTTACTCCCTAATTTCTTCCGCCCTTTCCTCTCCTACCTCTGGATCCGGTTCTGATGCTCTCTGCCAATGGCTCTACGAGACTTTCCAATCCTCCGACCCTCATCTCCGCCTCCTCGTCCTCTCTTTCCTCCCTCTCCTTTCCGGCATCTACCTTTCCCGTATCCACTCCTCGGATTCTTCTTCCCTCCCTTCCCTCGCCGGCTTCGAAGCTGTTCTCCTCGCCGTTTACTCTTCCGAAGTCAAATCCCGTTCCGGAAAACCTCTCCTCGTCCAAATTCCTGACCTCTCTCAACCCTCTCTTTACCACACTCCTCGTAGCAAGCCCGTTCATGACAGATCTAGACAATCCGTTGGCGTTTTGTCACCTCCGCTCGAGCCACATTTAGCCGTTAAGTCAACTAAGCGAGCTATCATCGTTGGAACCACGCTTGATTGTTATTACAAGCAAGTTTCTCAAATGCCGGCTTGGTCTAAGCTGGAGTTTTGCAAATTCGCTGCAGCTTGGGCAGGGCAAGATTGTCCTTGCCGAACAAAATTTGACAGGGATGATCATGAGCACCACCAAAATGGTAACGGGAACAGTAACGGTCATGATCGCCTTCTTAGGGAGGATTCGGGGTTTAGTAATGGAACGAGGAGCCGCGAGGATGATGACGGGGAGTACCAGGATGATGTGATTAAGGAGGTGGTGGTGGTGGAGATGGACAATTTGGGGATTAATAAAGATGTGGAGAATGTGGAGAAAAAGGGAGTGAGGATCCCGTTACCTTGGGAACTTTTAAGGCCGGTGGTGACAATTTTGGGGCATTGTTTGTTTGGTCCTTCAAATTCGCAAGATGTAAAGGACGCCGCCTCTGTTGCGATTAGGTGTTTATATGCGAGGGCGTCTCATGATTTGGCGCCACAAGCGATCTTGGCGTTGCAGAGTCTGATTAGGCTTGACAAGAGTGCAAGAGCAACAGCAAGGGCAGCTGCTACGGCTGCAGCTAACGCGTCTTCAAATGCTAACACACCTAGCAAGGCTAAGAAGCCGGAAATCCTTTTGGTTTCCAAGTGATTTCAAGGTTTTTGCTTGTGCAGGTAATGGATATGTATAGTTGAGTTCAAGTATCTTTGTGTAGGATAATTTATACAATGTTGAAAATCAATTTTACTACTATTAGTTTATTTATTGTTATCTTTAAAATTGTATTGATTATGCCCTTTTTTTTTAATTATGTTTAGTGAGTTGTATCATTTGTAAGGTCTCGGTGCTTGTGGATTTCTGATTGCTTAAAAGACTTGTGGTTTGATTTTGAATCAGTTCGAATTGAGGATTTACTTCTAACTGCACTATCAGGCTTTTGTTTTTCTCGTAACATTGTGTCGCAATATTTACTAGCTATAGATATTATGAGTCCCTTCATCTGTCACTGAGGCATACACTTTTGGTCAGCATGAGTGATGTTTTGAGCACTGCATACATTACGACTCATTAAGAGACTCTGCCTATTGAATTGCAGTTCTGTGTAGGCTGCTATTGTTATGCTTATTCTCTCTGAGTTCCTTATGCTTGCATTGCTGCCATACCTCGAGAGTTGTATTTCTGCTTTATCATGGTGCTCTTGCAGTATTGCTAAGTGATGTTGTGCTCTTGGGGAAACATCTCAAGTGTATGTTGGTTTGTTTATAATTATGTTTCCTTCTAGAAATCTAAAGCCTAGTATGCGTTATGGATCATTTGATGAACAAGAAGAATTGAGGACTCCACTGGAATATCTTGTGGACATTAACTTGTTTCTTACTAGAACGTGACTGAGGGATGGTTTCAATTTTCCTGGTTCACTATCAAATCATTATGAATTCCTGTCTACGATTAATCTTATTCAGTAGACCACATATTATATGAAATAGGGAAACTTTCGTATTTATTTTTTTCTTCTATTGTTCTAATATATTCTCCTTCTGTAGCACTCCATATTTTATATAAATGTGATATCTGATAGGAATTTCTACACTAGTATGATTGTGGACCTATTGATTGAGAAGTCATGAGGTCCATGGACTGAAGGATGGTTTAGTTTTAGTGATGGATTTAATGGGAAAGTATATGCCAGTTTTGCGTTTCAGCTTTTGAGATTATTAGAAAGCAGCTTGTTTAATGCATGCTGTAGGAAATTAAGACTAGGAAGAAAGAAGAAGAAGAAAAGGATAAATTAAAGAACCATGCAATTAAACATTCTTTGAGAATATCAATAAGATGTGAATACCAAAAAGTAGAGCCTTGGATTTGAGGTCTCCAAGAGACACAGATGATTAATTACCTTCTCCCAAAGCTTGAATTCAACAAATTCACATTAGAATAGCTGCCTTTTAGGAATTTGGTGGCTAAAAGAATCCCATCTCTCTGTGCTTCGGAATGGAAGGTTAGACTTTCAATGGGAAACATGTCTTGAACGCTTTATATTCTATGGACTGTTTTGATGTTTCAGGCCACAACATAAGATTTGGAATGGTAGGGGAGAATGTTATGCCGTAGAGATTAACAAAAGGACCACTTGATGCTACGTTACTGTTTATTCACTGAGGGAAGTGAAGTGGTGAATATTCTTTTGACAGTAGAACAACAGTAAATTCATATAGATTCAGAAGGATTTAACTGCATACAAAGGAATTTTTTAGAGAAAATAATGTATAAAATATTCTTATAGGTTTTAAACCATGGTGTTGTGAAAGAAGAAACAGTATAATATCTTGGATATAACCTTCTTTATTGTGATTAACCATATAATAGTATTTCCCTGTTTTTTCTTGTGTTATGGTGTCTAAGTTACTTTTCTCATAAAAGCAAAAAAAATGAGGCTGCTTTTTAATTCTCGAGGATCTTACCAAAATTTGCCTGCTAGACAAAGTCCACCTTTTTACATCTTTGGACTTTGTATGCCTATGTCTATCCACCTGTCTGCTTGGATTTCTGCATGTTTGTCTTTGTGTGTGCAGATAGTTATGATGTAAAAAGATGAGTGTTTAGTTTCTTATTCACTAGTTTAAATTGCTTTTAATGCATTGGAATTCTTTACTTATATGTATTTTGTTTTTTTGAATGGTTTTCTCTGAAAGTAGGAAGAAGCTGATTTTCTTGTTAAAGTTTTTTACATTTTTTAGGGATTCCTTGAATGTCTTTGTTTTTGGATGATGTTTGAGAAAATGGGAGGGGTTATATCTTAGTATAATGATGCAATCTTTGAGAATGCCGAGCAGCAATTGAGAAATAGACATTTTGTTTGGACACCAGTCTGTTCAGATTCACACTGTAGCACTTTTTTTGCTCATAAGTAGGTAAAAGGAGAAGGGAGATTCGAACTTTGGATCTAATCCCTTTTAAAGAGGAGTAACAATTACTATATCAAACTTTTGTTGTTCATATTGCAGCATATTTGCTTGCTATTTGATGCACCAATTTCTATTATGGCAAATTGGCAATTTTCAAGTTGAACAAATACAAACCTGATAACCTGTTATGTTTCTTTTGTAGTAGTATTTCTGGTGCCATTTTAGATTTTAGTACATTTTAGTTTTTATCATTCCTGTGATATGGAGGCAGGAGTGGTTTCTTCCTTTAATTGCAATGTAGTTTTCATTCCACCATCTAGTTGATTATCCCTAGAATTTAGAACGAGTGACTGCTGTAACTGATAAAGTTATGCATCCTCTCACCGTTTTCAGTTTCCTAAAGATGGTTATCATGAATATTAATATAATATTAAGGCTATCATCAGTTTATCAGTCTATGGCTTGGTATTATCTAGTTAAATATCTTAAGTTTGTCATGCTTTTTTTTTTTTCTGTAATTTCTGTTATTCCCTTTCCTGCCATGATATTATTATTTGCCCCCTTTTTAATTCTTTTTTGTGCTAAACCCTGAGACCTTCGTAACCATATTCAAAGTAGATTTATTTTTGGGCCAAACCATGAACTGTCTATGTGGCTACCCAGGTACGTAGGTGACGGTTTTGATGCTTGTACTTTGGTTTTGGGTACTACTGTTTTATCCACCGACCAGCTCCTTTCTTCATTCCGAAAAATGGAGTTCATAGATCCAGACAGACAGGGCAACCAATTTGAACAGGTCCAAGCCAGTATGAGTTTATCGGGTAGAATACACACATTAAAGGGCATTAACAATGGATTTTTAGTGACCTGAGAGTGCTTACTCTTTTACAATTACAGCATAAACATTTGATTACTGCAATCACAACATTCATAAATAATTAAGTGATATATACCTGATTTTAGATATTTTGCGTTTTCGATGTGCTTAGAGCATTATTTATCTAGAAAAAAAGGAACCATAATTAAGTCAGCAGGCAGAGGGCCGTTGGGGAGAATTTTCTCGGTAATTATATTATATACGTACATTTGTCAACGATACTAAACTTTGCATGTTTTGGGGATCCAAATCCAATCGAATTAATTAACGTAGACAAAGTCGCCATGGTTTTTCAAAACAAAAGGTCAACAATTACAGCAATCAGCAAATCATTGTAGTTTTACACCAAAAAAAAAAAAAAAAGCAAATCATTGTAGTTTAACAAGTCTCACTTTGTATAAACGATTCAGACAGTGACAACCTAACTAGAGACAAGACTAATCATATTCTAAATGATTGGTTTTTGAAAAAAATTAAAAACGACGACGGGAATTAAAAAACTTCTCTAATTTTTTGGTACACTCAAGTGCTTCCCTTTGATCAGCCACTTGGGTATATACGACAATGACAGTATATCCGTAACTCTGTCAGATTATTTTTTCCATCAGCTTACGCTGGTAAAGAAATCATAAGCTTGAATTAATTAACTTTAGAACAAACTTTGCGGATTTCGCCCACCGTGCCTGTCTTCACTTGGATGTTGCTCATCTTCACCATGGACCTACCAAACTCAACGTTAAAGGTCAATCCAAGCAAGCCTCTAACGCCCAAGAAACGTTGGACAAGGGTCCTGGTGGACGCGTCAGTCCATAACCTTTGATCAGACTCCAGTATTCCCCGGCCATCTCTCAAATTTGCAAAGAAAGAATTATCAAATCTATTAGCGCTGCCAGTGTCCAGCCCAATCCTCCTTGACCCATCACCGTTCTGTGGACAAAGCGCTTGAAGCCGGGAAACAGATGCAGCATCGATTGAAGGATCTGCTCCATTTCCGGTTGTACTGAAGTTGTAGAGCCTGTAGCTAAAGAATTGGCAGGCTGTAGTACCAATCGTGTGTCCTCCTGCACTCCAAAGATACATTATACTTCATCAGTTGGGCTTGAAGTTTACATTTATAGCATTGAATTAACGGTAACTTAATTGTTTCACAGTTAATTTTGAATGCAAATGATCTGATGCTTACCAACAAGGGCGACAAGATCTTGAGTGTTGAGACCCTTCGCTGCGAATTTTTGCTTTTGTACATCTACCGAGTCTCGGAAGCCTGGCAAATTGGCAGCATCAGATGCTTGTGAAATCGTTCCATCTCGGCGTCCTGTAGGCACTGCCCAGCTAGCTCCACCGGTCTGCATGATATATTAATAATAAGCACTGTAAATGACTAAGTTACGTGTAATCAGCAATGTATTCATTGGAAAAGATGGAACAAAAATAATTACCAGAACTACAGAATCACGAGCAGCAAGGGCTAGAATGTCGGCACATGAAACAACTCCAGGGCAAGCAGCTTCAAGCTGAGTCTTAGCGTCATCAATGACTTCGTATCCTCTCAACAAAAGGTTCGGTGGAGCGGTTTTCTCTGTGTTAGGTCCATCAATAAGGATGGAAGCATCACATCCCAGGACAAAACAGTCATGGAAGTGCATACGGAGCAGTCCCGGGGCAACAGTCGGATCAGACCTGAAATGAGATTGAACCGTCGACTTTACGATGGACTCAGCTCGAGGACATGTAGTTGAGTAGAACCCAACTCGCGTGCCCTGGCTTTCCACCAAGCTCGCAGCTATGGCAAGCAATAGAGTAACTAAGAGGACCCTTTGGCTGAAACAACTACCTTCCATTGTTGCAAAGAAACAGCGAGAAGAAAAGACAGTACTCTAAAATCTTATCAAGGCTTCAGAAAAAAAAAACTTTGAAGATTACTTAGTTGAGAGAGGGCTTTTTAGAGCTAAGGCTTGTGATTCCGGATTGACAATTGAGAAGTACTTATATAGGAATAAGAAGTCAGACTTTAACAATTAAAGCCGGGAGCTACACATTATTTTGTGTATAAGAGAGACAGAGGGATTTCAAAGTTCGAACAGTTCAGACTTTGGGATATGATAGAAATTGCCAAAAGAAGCTGGCCTTCCCTCCCATTATCAACTTGCATGCGAGTTGCATGGGCATATAGTTTACGAAAAGGCAAAAGTCGTCGTCAACTAAAGACGCTAGTAGTGCTATCTTTTGCATCGCTCTTGACAATGATTGGAGAAATGGAAAAGTAGCTTTGACTAAGTCTATCTCCAGCAAAAGGAAGGAACCCGAAGTTGTAAACCAATTATACATGATTAAAGGCTCTGCTTTACTAGAGTAAGCGCACAAATTACCCACTATATAAATGGGCACATGGCGCATGCTCAACAGCTCGACAGCACAAGGCATTAGGCATCCATTTTTTCTTCGTCCCAAAGTTACTTTTTGTGAAGGAGTGGAGACATGATTGGACCGGACTGAGATACTCATATAGATGAAAATGACATGTTTTGGGCAGTTTTGTCAGCTTCGAGTTCAGCTTAATGGTGATTATAAGTAGAAGCGATGAGTTTAAATTCAAATGCCCAAAATGAGAGAAGAAAACGGCTAAACGCGTAAAGAATATTGGAGAGGAAACTAGGCCTCCTTTGGCTACTTCAAAGTCTTAAGGGATCTTTCACCAAAAAAAAAAAGTCTTAAGGGATCGATTGAGGAAACTTTCCTAGTTGGATTTCCGAATTGTTCCTTTGGGTAAGGCCTGGGCCACACGGCTTTTGCATTGATGCTAGCACTACAAAAAAATTGACTTTTACCGGCACTTATAAGTGTCGATAAAAGGCCAAACAAGCGCCGGCAAAGATCTTACCGGCGTTCAACAAACCGTCGGCGGTCAATGCCGGTGAAGGTCTACCTGCGGTCATGTACTCCAATGTCAGTAAAGAGGTGGGGAATTGGGGCAGTCCTTTTTTCGACGCTTTTAAATGCCTTTACAAGCATAAGGCCTTTACCGGCACTTTAAAATGCCGGGAAAAATCCTACTGAAAATTTGAATTTATTTGAAATTTAAAAGCTTTTACCTGCACTTTTAAGTGCCGGTAAATGTCTTATTTGAAATTTAAATTTTTTATATTTATTGAATTATATTTTGAATTTAAAAGCTTGATTAATTATTTGTATTAATGCCATTGTTCACTAATAGTCTAATAAAATGATTTGAACTTTTAATTCAAATTTTCTTAATGCAAGTTAATAAAGTAATTTACAATGGAAGAGACTTGTGATCAAGCTTATGCACTCAATTCAAGACTCATTCAAAGCTATAGCCATTTAGCTGTTATAAGGAACTCAAAAACAGAATAAACTGAATTTGTTTGAGAAACATGGTTCAGCCTGAACAAAAACATATGAAAACGGGAAATGAAATAAAATCAATTACCTATCACAATAGCCACAAAGTTTTCTAAACTTCCTAGAAGTTTAATACAAGCGTAAAACTTCTAGCTGAATTGTATGCCAATTATCCTTGAAGCTTCTATCTTCACTTAAGTATTTGCACGTAGTGACCCAAACGAATTAGATGTGTCTGAAACCTGCAATAAGAGAGAATGAAACCACTTAATATGGGGTTTCTTTCCTACACTAGTTTATTTGATTTCTTGGGGCTTACCATAGATATTTCACCATTTAAAAGTGTAACTGATAGCATATAGCTGTAAGTTTGAAATAATCTGCCAGCTTTTTGTAGTAGAAACATAAAAGCATGTGTATTTGATATAGAATGCTATGAAAAACATTTTTTTTCTATTTTGTGACATCTTATTAATTATAAATGAGAATCATGACATATGGGCAGGAAGAAAGAAACCAATCTTCTCAGAACAGGTTTACATTGTGAGCCAGCTATATGTTGGAGTCTGCCAATACATATTAAGATCTTCCATACAATGAATGCAAGGAAATGCAACAATAGATGATACAGAAGATAAGATAGAACTAAAAAAATTAGAATAGTAGTGAGCTTATTTCAGAGTAGTTGAGGTTTTGTCAAACAAATTCTGGAATAAGATTTTTCCCTTTATTGATAATAATTATATTTACAAAGAGAGAAGGATAAGAATAAGCAGAGTTGGGGTTGTTTGTCTCTGAAAATTAATGAAAGGTAAACAAAGTGAAGAGGTCAATATGGAAGGTGGGAGTTTGGAATATATATAGCATAAAGAGTTTTTTTTTTTGGTTTGGGTTGGCTATTTGTTTATCAGGTTTATGATCTGCTGTTACCCTATTTTTAGGAAGAGGCGATCTGGATTTCATATATTTTCTTTATTGTTTTTTGGATTTGTTTAATTTATTAGAAAAAGAAATAAATTGTTTTATACTTGCAATAATTAAGGTTTAAAGCTTTGTTCGGTAGGAAAATGGATGATTATGAAAAATTTGATAGTTTAATAGTTAAAGTAATTATAAGACTTAATCATTAAATTGATAATTTTTTTTTTATCAAACAAAGTCTCAAATACATGATAATATTAAACTTGTAAAATCAATTAATAACAGTTACGCACTTGATTTTGATAAAAAAAAATTTAATTTGTCGAGACAATACCTAATTCTCCAAAGTATTAGCTCTAAAAAGTATGAGATAAGTATTAAGTATAGAACATCAAAACGCATTTTAAAATTTAATTTTTGGTACTTTTACTATTTTTTACTTTTTACAAAAATCATCATTCAAACCAGATAATTTCTTCGCGCCTTAACACATCAACACATTGATTTGTAAGGATTTCTCTCTGTTTATTGGAATTAAAAAAAACACACCTTAGTTATGGATATGGCGGTAGTAAAGTAATGGTTTAGAAAGTGACAATTCGGTGTGATTGGTAAAAGAAAATGTTAAAAAATTTTCATTCAAGTAAATATAAAAATATAAAAACTGGATAATTTTCGTAACAGTGAAAATCGTGTGAATTTCTTCCTAGTTGTTTAGCTATAAAATCATGCTATAGCAACATGATTACAAATTACAATGGCAAAAAATAAATAATCAATTTGAGCAGCTAACAATCTTTTTGATTGTTTTTACTGGGTGTGCATGAGAAGTTATAAGCTATAATTACAACTATTATTAGATAGCAAGAACGATAAAGATATGGCAATATAATTGACTTAGTTGTCATGTTCGTGTCTCCCACCACACCCCCTTTTCTTTACCATTTTTCAACACAGAAAAAAAAGGAACTGTTTTCTCTTTTCCAGTGTTGAAGCTTAAAGCTTATATTTTATTTTATTTTATTTTATAGAGCACTTTCTATAAGCTAAATGATTTCTATAGCCAAATAGAGCACTTTCTATATATCAAATTGTAACATACATTCACATTTTTCAACCATATTTGATTAACAATGATTTAATACCAACAGAATCAGAAAAAGACAAAGCACCCTAGCATCCTGAAGCACAAAACCCAGAAAACAAAGATCCAGAAAACCAGAAACAATCGCACTGACATAACAAATAATCGCCAGGCCTTGAAAAACAATAGTCTGATAACCCCATCTATTGCAAATGCATTAGAAAAACAGAGATCTCAAACAGTTAACAAACAAGGTCTTAGTTTCATTCTCTGTTCTAATTTTATGCAGTTTTACTATACATACTGGTGCTGGTTTAATTGTTCCAGAAATTCAAGATGATGGGAAGGTATGTTATTTAGCTTCCTGTACATTACAGTTTATCTATGGTACTTAATGCATTGACATTGGGCAACACCATTTCAGGTCAGCACTAGTTTATATTTATATGAACTATTCCTAGATATACTTCTTCTGCTGTATTTGAATATTAAACTCTTCCTTTAATGTGTATCTAGTAACCTAGGATAGAATCATATTCAGTACCATATTTATTCAATTGGAGGTTAACATTCCGAGAAAGCTAATCCTCAAAAATCAAAACTATACTTGAAAACATCATATAGGATGAAACGCCTGAAGTGAATGAAACAGGTCTCTTTAATACTTCAATTTGTTTCTAGAAAAGTGCTCATAAACAGCAAAATGCCACATTATATATGCCTTGCAATTCAAACAATCATCTAGGGGGAGGGACTCTAACCAAGAAAGCTACCAGAAGCATCACAAAGCTGGCCATAAAGCACACACACTTAGGAAAACTAATACTATTATGCAGGCAGATAGCACAACTGTGCTGCATAACAAGCATGAAACATGGCTTACAACTGAAATCAACAATTTGGGGCTCAAGTGTGAATTTCAAGTGTGAATGGTGGGCTTATTCTTGTTCCTGATTTAATTGCATATAGCCATAAACATATTTTTGTTCCTAATATGGTGCAAGAAGACTCAAATGGCTTCTTTCTTCATTTTCCAAAAGAAGACAGAGAGTTACCAGAAAACCTCATTCATCAGCATTTCTTCTAATTTCATTGGAATATTATACATCTCCCATTTTCACCCATTTATCACAGCATTGGAATATTCCTAGTTATGCTCTATCAGTTATGAATTCTAAAATGCCCAAACAACAACAATGACATTCCATGGGAAATAAAAACGAAAAATTAAAAAAAAAATATTGTTCCAGTGTTCTATTAATATGTTCAACAAACAGTACTCTAGGAACATATAAATTTAACAAAATAAATTCCAAAAAATGTTAAATAAATAAATAGCTTACAAATAAACAAGATGCCTAAACTTTTTGGAAAGAAACACGATCTAGAGGACTGAAAATATATAAAAGTACAAAAAAAAAAACTCCAAACAAATAGTTTACCTTTTGGATCTGGAGAAAACTTGAATGAAGCAATGCCTCTTTCAGCTAGTTCTCTATAATGCAAATAGCCCAAAAAACCAACGGTTGAAGAAGTACTTTCTGAGAGGGCAACACTGTTCTGAAAGGAGAAATTAACAGCAGTACTTAGAACAATAACAAAAGAGAGCCTCAAAATGATAAATACTGACTAATGCAATACGCAGTTACAAGATGAATCTAAGACGACGAGGTAGATGAGATATAGCAATATACCTCTGTAATCGGTGTGAGATATGTAATGCGAGATCTGTAACACTATCGGTGGAGCAGTGGTGACGATGAAGCGGTAGAGGTGAGATGATTCAAAATATAATGAAAAACATGTGAGTTAAAGAGAGGTGAGATGATTCAAACTCACGAGATTCGTAAGTGCCGATGAGTTTTCTTCAAATTTGATTTTCAAATGGGGAAAAATGAGTTTTGCTATTTGTAAGAGAATTGGTTTTCGTTATTTGAAATGGGTTTTCTTCGAATCAGAGAATGGGTTTGGCTAATCGAATCAGAGGGAAAAATGAAACAGGCATTTCTAAGGGAGTCGGGTAAAAAGGATACGTGCCGTTTAAACATTTGCCAACAGCGGCGCTCTGTTTAAAGCCGGCAAAAGTTAACTTAAACAAAGAAATACCGGCGCTTTCCCTAACCGCCCAAATAAAAATGCCCTTAAAAATCTCAGTTTTTGTAGTGTAGGCACGGCAACTGAAGCCCAAGATGGATTGGAGTCTGCACTTTCACACTACAGTTTGTATAAAACTTTATCTTTTTTTCTTCTTTTCAAAAGAATTATATGAAATTAAAAAGAAAAAAGATATATATTTTCACAATAAAAATATTGTTGCCCAACACAATTTGCAACGAATGCCAAAAAATATAGACAAAACATTAAGTTGTTACTAAAACACAAATTTAATTAGTAACGAGAAAAATCGTTGCAATAAATATTTCTTATTGTAGGAAAATACAAGAGACAGTCACTTTTAACACTTTAACTCTAAAAAAACCACATCACCTTAAATGTAAAAGTTGAAATTGATAACTTATTGCTTTTATTGGTACTCAATATGCTTTTATTGGTAAAAGAGAAAGTAGCTTGTTACAACAAGTTACTGGTACCAATAATGTGACGTTATTTTATGAGAGTGAGAGTGTTAAAAGTGATTGTCCTTAACATTTTCCTTTATCGTAACCATGAAAGTCGTTGTGCTTACTTTTAGTAACAAAATTAAACACAACGATCTTGCAACAACTAATAGTCGTTGCAAAAAATTATTAACAATGATAAATATGTATTATGCAGCAACTTTATTCGTTGCGAAAAACACTTTTTTTTAGTAGTGAAAATAAATATGTTGTTGAGTTTGTTTTGGTATTATAATATAGAAACAAATCTCGTTCATGCATACATATGCTGCCATTTTTTTTTCATTCTTTTGATTCCCATGTCAAATATTCTTGTTGGTTTAAATATTTATAGAACACTAAGGTATGCCAGTACCCATCACCTGCTCTCATAGTTATCTCTCGTATCAAAGGTTAACTTTTGAAAACCGAGTAAATACTAGGTTTTACATGTAGCTAGATTTTTTTTTATTCAGCTCATTTAGTGTACTAATATCTAATACTAGTGTTTACTTTAGTTAAGTCCAATACTTACGAGTCCCATAAGAAAAGAATGACTCAACTTAAATTTCACTTAAACCCTTTAATTTTAATCTTAATTAAGTATTAGTTTGTTCATTTGAAACATGAGCATTTTGGTTCAAAATTATCAATTTGACACTAAGGAATGCTAGAAGCAGTCATTTTTACAATCACATTTCAACACTATTCATCTTATTGGGCCACGCCACTTTTCAGTTTTACGTGAAGACCTATTACTTATAATTACAGGTCACTTAAAAAGTATTTTTTAGCATCCACATATTTCAACTTTTCATATAGATAATTAGTTTGCATGTAAAACAAAGAAGTGATGTGGCCCAATAAAATTAAAAGTGCTGAAATATGACTGTCAAAATAATTGCCTCTAGCATTTCTCATTTGACACTATAAAATTAAAATCGTTCCATTAAGTCTTTATTAAATAAATCCATTATCCTAAGCATGTTTTCCTCATGTAATGTCCATAATGCCTTTTTCTATTGTTAACATTTGAGAAAATGATATTATTAATTCATTGTTTAGTAATTGACTGATATATTTTAACATCATTTTTGGTCTTGGGGTAAAATATCCATTTTCAAAATTAATGGTTAGATACCTTAATTATGACAAAACTTTAAGGACTTTAGTCAAATTTATCTTAATATATATAAATATATATATATATATATATATATATGTTTGATCAAATTTATGACCAAATTTATTCCACAAAGAAATAAAACATGTATTACGTGAATTACATCTGACAATAATATGAATGGCGGAGAGCATCTATAACACTTGAATTACTTGATAGATCTCATGTAAAGGTATAAAAAGTGAGTGCAATTAATTTAACGATCGAAAATTGATTAATTTAATTGAATTAATTCAATCAATTAATTCGATTAAAATCAAAATATGAACATCTTAAACAATCCATAATATAAACAAGGCAGACCAAAAATGACAAGTGTTGTTGCACAAAACAACAATGAGTGATTGCTGACACGTCAATGTCTGTTTTCTCTTTCCACGTGTCTCCAAAAAGCTTCTGTAAAATAAGAAAAGTCGAAGGAACGCAGGGATGGTTCTCTGCGTAGGCACTCTGATGCTTAAGTCAGCAAAAGGTTCTTAAGTATTGGGAAACATAAAAGCTAGAAGTCAAAAATTAGCCCGTAAAATTATACATGTGGCCTATTTATAGGCGAATATCACATAGTAATTACCTGGAGGACGATTTCGTCTTTTTGAGAAGAGTTTGTTTCCTAATACGACACAAACACCACCAATCTCAGGCAGCGGCGGAGGTCTATCGCTCGGCAATAGACCATAGGAGGAAGCTATTCGAGTTATAGGCGACAAGCTACACGCGGACGGCAATTTGGCTTTCTGTCACTGGCGACAGAGTTCGACACTCTGTCGAAAGGGGTCTCTCACCTATGATACATTGAGGGCTCCGTAATATCTCTCGCCCCCTGCCACATGGCTGACTGGTTTTCTGCCACGTGGCTCCCTTTGTTGGGCCTCAGCCCAGCGTAAACTGGCTTTGCCATATCAATTGCTCCCCACTCTCTTGTTGGATTTTTCCAATAAAGAGAGTATAAATACTTGGATCAGGACATCGTGGTCTTTTCCTGATTTTTTGTTGTTTTCTGGTATTTTTTGTAGGTATAGAGGTCCAACTCTGTGGGAGCTTTTTCAAGTGCGCGACGCTTCGTATTCCATGTTGCAACTATATAAGCAGCAGAGGCTCGAGGAAATCGCGTAAGAAAACCTCTGTACCAGAACTTTGCCGTGCGTTTTTAACTCTCTCACCGAACATTTGGTTTGCTGCATCATATAGTCTCTCACCGAAACCCTTGTCTCTCGTCCTCACACAGAAGTCTCTCGCTCGTCACCTATTTGTCGAAAAGTAAGTTCTATTGTTGTTTTTGTATTCTATCGCTTCATTTAGTCTCCTACAGGATAAGGTCTCTTGCAGGTTTAGGTTTTTCACAAATTTAGGTCTCCTACAGGTCTTAGTCTCCCACAGATCTTAGATCTCCTGTAGAAGCCTAAGTCTTCCGCATAGCTTGAGTCTCCCGCGTCCATAGTCCTCCCGCAGGTCTTAGGTCTGTCGCCTGTCACTTGTCTCCTTACATAGTCGGTCTTTGGCCATGTCTTCTCAACGTGCGGGTAAGACACTAAGATGGGGCGGCGTTGAGTGTAAGTTATCAAATGTAGATTTAGAGGAAATCAACACTCACTTTCCCCTTCTTTCCAGTTATCAATATAGACTTCCCACCAATAGGGAACCTTCACCTGATTTGGTTAGGAGAGGCGTAGCTGTACATAAGGCGTCTCTAGCTTTCGATTTTCATTTTCCTTTTCCCGAATTTGCTCTAGCTTTCCTTAGGTATAAGGATATAGTCCCATTTCATCTTCATCCTCATGCATGGGCTCAATTAGTAGGATTTTCAATAGTATGTCATAGTTTAGGTATCACTCCCACCATCCCCCTTCTAAGTGTCTTTTTTGGAGTTCGTGGGTTGAAAGGATTGATTACATTTTCTCTTCAAAGGTTGAAGGTCGATGGGTTTCCTAATAAAATTTTTTCGGACCTTCCTAATAAATTGCGCAACTTTGAGAGTAAGTGGGTCGTTGTTGAGATTCCAAGTGATTTGAGAATTCGCACGAGATGGAACCGTGATACTAGTGACCATTCAAATTGCTCTGAAAAGTTTAATGTAGGCCCCTTAAGGATTCACTTTGGCGAGCCTATACAACTCATTTGTTCTACCAGGGAGCAGAACCTTTTTTCTCTTTTAACCCTCAAGAACATTACAGCGGCCTATTGGGGAGTAAGCAGAGTTGCCTTTGGGACTCCTATTGTTCCATCAAGCTTTCCCACAACCTTGCATAGACCTGGTTCTAGTTCTAGCCAATCGCCCATGGTTCTCGTAGCCGAACCAACTAACCCCGTAGGTAGTCTTGTGGATGAATATTCTTCTGACTCGAGGGATGAAACACCTGGGGCTGCGGATGCCGGTGATTCATCCAAGGAAGATCTTGAATGGAACCAAGGTGACGCCTTTGGGAGTCCCTTTTATGACTTCCTATCGAATGCAAATTTGGCTAACTTAGATGATTTTGGTGACTTTATAGGTTTTTAATGATAATTCTCTTTACCTTCTCATATGTGTTTATAGTCTTTTCAACCTAGTTCACTAACTCTTTCTTCTCGTGTTACGTAGATATGAGCTTCCAAGCTGCTATGTGTAGGAGGCAGACCACTGTGTCATCTAGAGTCCCCCCAGAAGCTCCTCCACCTCGAAAATAGCCTTAGGTTGAGGCGTCTACGTTAGAACATCCTCGCGTTCCTACTTCCCCTCCTTTGGCCATCGGTGAGCCCAGTTGCCTCATGCAAGAGGCCGAAAGAAGTAAGCAGAAGTGGCATCTCATCCGCGATCGTGGCTCAGACGATCATGATAGCTCGAGGTCTCAACAAAGTGAGTCCGGTCCTCGAGAAGGTGATCCTAACGTGGCTGGGAATAGGCCGGCTCCTCGCAAGCCTCGCTGTGAGTATCGAAAAAGGCTGATCATCCAAGATGCGATGGTTTCGAGGCCGATTTTGCCTAAGATGGCACCACTGACGCTTAGACGCTATAGAGTGGACGGTGGCATGGTTGTCGATGGGTACAACTTTCAGACCTACCCCGATGTTAACGATAATGACAGCATTGAGGAGCCCGGGGTAACTTCTTGCCTGGCTTGAAGTACTATCGTTCCTCGCGATGAGAAGGGAATTTTCAAAGGTCTTCCCGAGGCTGAGGACACTGCTGATTACCTTATAATGAAGGTGAGAGCGTCGACCTTTTTTGATAATGATACTCACCTTTTAACTTCTTTTGTCGGGTTTTTTAAATTATTTTCTTTTTGTTTTGCTAGGCTGTTTAGCAAATGGTGGTTGTTAATGGGCAGCATCGGAGTCTTAGGGAATGGCCTGAGAAAGAGTTACACGACCTTCGAGAGAAGTACATGGCGCTTCAGAACGAGGTTAATCAACTCCTTCCACTTCCTGATAGAGTAGACAAGTTGAAGAAGGAAAATACGGACCTCGAACTGAAGCTGAAAGAAGAACAAACGAAGGTTGCATCTCTTCATGGGTACCGGGAGGCTTACAACAAAGCAACGCATGATTTTGAGGCCATGAGGTTGCAATGGGACGAGGCTATCAACGAACTGCAAAATGTGCTAGATCGATAAAAGAAGGTCCAAGCTGAAGTTGTCCGTGAATACCGCCTGTCTCAACACTGCTTTGAAAGGAAACAAGATTACGCAGCAGGATTTGTCAAGTATGGCTTCTAACTGGCTCGTGCTTTGCTGGAGAAGCAAAGGCCTAATGAGACCTTCTCTAAGCTACTATTTACTGAAGGGGCTGAGTACTATAATGCTCTTCCTTGGACTAAGTATGAGCCCGACTAGAAAGATTCGAAGGATTACTTAGAGGAAGGGGCCGTAGATGACTTAGACAACCTCGAAGGTCCCTGGCCCCCTTGACAGCCATGCAGTCAGCCCGAATCCACTGAGAGGTGTGATCAGCTCGGGTCTGTCGAGGCATGCAATCAGCCCGAGCTTGTTGAGGCACGCAACCAACTTGAGCTTATCAAGGCATTGCAAGGATTAGACAACGAAGATCTCCAACTCTCCGATTCTACTGCTATCGATCCTGCCCCAGACTTTGTAGCTATTGAGATTGCTGGGACTTCAACTGTCATTCCTCCTTCCTAGTCTACTCCTTCTGAAGATCCACATCGGCTCCAGCTCCCCATAATCTTAATGTTGACACAATACCTTCTCTGCCTGCTGACTCAGTTCTCACTATAGAGTAAGTAGGATGTTTTTTCCTTTTTCATTTCGTTTTTTATTTTCGTTGTAATTCATACAACCGATGTAAAGGTTCACAGTTAATGAAATTTGCATTTTGTTTTGCAATTTTTCCTTTCTTTACATGCTTACCTTATTACCACAAAGCACAATTCGTTAAAATGCATGATGTACTAAAAATGCTACAACACAAAGACATTTTACTGGAAAAACGACATAACATGCTTTTTGGCTGAGCAAAGCTTTTTGTCATGCCATACTATATTGCTCCCCATGTTTTTCTTTGATACAGCATTACTTCTTGTTCAAAGAAGAACTTTTACTCAAGCATTGTGCCTATCTCGCACATTATCCGCTTAAAGACTTTTATGCTCTGTGTGCCCGTCTCGCCCCACTTTTGTGCTTAGGGACTTTTGCATTTGTTTTGTCTATCTCAGGCATTTTTCGCTTAGAGACTTTTATTTCTACCCATCTCGTGCACTTTTCACTTAGGAACTTTTATTTTTGCTCGTCTCACACGTTTTTCGCTTAGGGACTTTTATTGTTACCCGTCTCGTGCATTTTCTGCTTAGGGACTTTTATTTTTGCCCGTCTCGCTCATTTTTTGCCTAAGGACTTTTATTTTGCCCGTCTCGAGCACTTTTCGCTTAGGGGCTTTTTGTTTGCCCGTCTCGCATCATTTTGTGCTTAAGGACTTTAAGAATTTGGCTAGCTTTTGCTTCTGTTACTGTTATTCCTATAACACATTTATTAGTTAAATCGTCACCGTATAAGACATAAAATATGAATAATTGGCCTCTTATTCATAAGTTAATCAATAACATCATATGATATTTGCAATTTGCGCAAAGTAATGTATGAAACAACGACAAGAAAACAAAGCGATAAAGCAATAAAGTAAAGGACACAATTGTTTTATTAATAGTACAACTTTAGGTGATTAACATTCCAAGTCTTTGAGATCTTTTTCTCTTGTAAAGTTTCCAAAGTGCATGTACTGGGTCCAATCATCCTCCTGATTCTGTAAGGTTCTTCCCAATTGACTCGAAGCTTACCATCCTCCCTGTAAGCATTTGTGATGGCTAATTTTCTCAGTACCAAGTCTCCTTCTTGCAATTCTCTGCTCTTAACTTGAGCATTGTAGTAAGCAGCTATCCGCTGTTGATAAGCGGCCAACTTCATCTTTGCTGTGTCTCTTAGTTCATCTATCAGATCAAGATTCTGTCTAAGCCCCTAAGAGTTAATTTCTTTAATGTAAGGGGTCAGCCTAGGTGATCTAACTCCAATATTGGCTAGGATAAGGGCTTCAGTTCCATACACCAAGTTAAATGGTGTTTCTCCTGTCGCTTGTCGTCCTGTAAGCCCATAAGACACTTGGGAGTTCTTCTACCCATGTTCCCTTTGCTTTGTTTAGTTTGGTTTTCAATCCATGCAGTATGGTTCAATTGCTAATTTCGGCCTGCCCATTGGCTTGTGGATAAGACACGAATGATATCCTTAGCTGGATATTCAGGCATTTGCAAAACTCTCGAAACGTGTCACAATCGAACTGTTTCCCGTGATTGGCATTCAACACCCGAGGGATTCCAAAGTGGCAGATAATATCTTTCCATACCATCCCCTCTACTTTCTTTTTAGAGATTGTTGCCAAGGGCTCTGCCTCTATCCATTTGGTGAAGTAATCAGTGGCTACTAGCAAAAACTTTCTTTGGCATGTGCCCAAGGGAAAAGGTTCCAAGATGTCTAGCCCCCATTGCGCGAATGGTGTTGGTTGGAGGGTGCTTTGTAGGGTCGAGACTGGTGTGGACGCTATAGGAGCAAACTTCTGGCATTTATCACACCTTCTGATGCGCACGGACAAGACAAAACGTAGCTTGGAATTTGAAGGAGCTGACACACAAGAAGACAGAAGCAAAGTTGATGAATAACAACTTCTGAAACCTAGACCCGAAGCCTAAAGAGACTCGAACCCAAAGGTATTGGACCTTGACCCTACGAATAAGAATTCGAGAACCTAAGGTATAGCAATGGTGGATGGTGAAGAAGGAGGCGCCACAAGGAAGAAGACCTTGATAAGCCTAGTTGAGAGGGAATCCAAGAGAAAGGGACACTCAAATTCTGAAAATTCAATTAACTGATCTGTCCATCAATAGCGTTTACAAGGTATTTATAATAATACCTAGCACTTAAGCCCATAAACAAATGGGCTGGAATTAACACCAACAGAAAATAAGACTAAAGCAATATTCATGCCTAAACCTAGTTACATAAAATAAATAGTCCAAGACACAACGAGACTCAAACGTGGGCTATTCAAACACTTAGCCCATCTTATTGTTAAGCTAAAATAAGACAGTAAACCATGCTCATGTCGTTTGGGCTTCCAAGTAAGTATAGATGTCTTGGGACTTTTCATGGAAGCTTCCTTGACACTTCAATGATGCTAGAGCTTGTTGCATTAAGGAGGCCAGGGCTTGTTGAGTCTTCTTGGCTTGAGCTCGGGTAATTGGACCTCCTTGGATGACTAATGGATCCTTAGCATCACGAACATCACGAGCAAGTGGATCTCCATCACCTTCGCACCTTTTCAATGGCATCTCTTTTTAGTGTAGGCCAATAGAACCCTGTATGAAGTATTTTCACGGCTAATGCTCGAGCTCCTAAGTGTTCTCCACATATGCCCTCATGAACTTCAGCCAATACATACTCAGCTTGTTCAGGCCCTAAGCATTTCAGCAAGGTTATAGTGAACCCACACTTGTAGAGTTCCCCATTTACCACTGTGAATCTGGCACTTCGTAATTTCAGTTTTCGGGTTTTGTCTCTGTCATCGAGGAGCTTTCCCTCCAATATATAATCTTTAATTGGGTTTCTTCAGTCACTCCCAATCTCAACATCACAGACTTCTTCTTCTTCGGTGTTTGGCTTCGTCAGACATTCCAGCTTTATTACTCCACGTTTCACTCCCTTGAAAGAGGCTAACTTTGAAGGGCATCTGCATGACTGTTCTCAGACCGATTTATCTGGATCAACTAAAAATTCTTGAATGATTGCGCTAATAACTGAACCTTTTGTAAGTAAGGGATTAGAGCCAGTTCCCGTGCTTCATATTCACCTGAGAACTGGTTTACCACCAATTGTGAATCACTGTGAGCCATTAAATTGTTAACTTTCAATTTCTTGGCTAGCTTCATTCCGGCTATTAAAGCTTCGTACTTCGCCACATTATTCGAGCTTGGAAAGTCAAAACGCAAAGAATACTCATAAGTTTCCCCTTCGGGTGAAATTAACACAATTCCAACTCCACTAGCATCTACGCTCCAGGCTCCGTCTACAAACAACTTCCACCAAACTAACTCTGGCACCTGTTGGACCTCTCGACCAATGCATTCTACAATAAAATCTGCCAATGCTTGCCCCTTTATTGCTTGGCATGGTTGAAAGTGTATGTCGTATTTGCTCAGCTCAATTGCCCATATGGTTAAACGTCCCAAGTGCTCTGGTTTTTGCAGTATTTGTCTTAAAGAATGGTCAGTTAGGACGGTCACTGAGCAAGCTTGAAAGTATGACCTTAACTTTCATGTTGCCATAAGGCTACCTTTTCCACTAGGGGATATCTTGTCTCAGCATCGAGCAAAACTTTGCTCACATAGTAGATCGGGCAATCCTTGTCTCCATCCTTCCTTAATAGGACTGCGCCCACAGCCTTTTCGCCTACACCAAGATACATAAAAAGTTAATCTCCAAGTTGGGGTCGAGACAACAGTGGCAACTCTTTTAGGTAGTATTTTAATTTCTCAAAGGCATCGTTACACTCTCCTATCCATTTGAAATTCTTCCCCACCTTTATTGCTTTAAAGAAAGGCAGACTCCTTTCTGCTGATTTGGACAAGAAGCGGTTCAAGGCTACTATTCTCCCAGTTAACCTTTGGACTTCTCTAACAGTACCGAGCGGCTTCATGTCCAAGATGGCTTGAACTTTTTTGGGGTTCGCTTTTATTACTCAATTAGTGATCATGAACCCCATGAACTTTCCTACCCTTACTCCAAACGAGCATTTATTAGGATTCAACTTCATCTTATACTGCTGTAACACCTTGAACACCTTCGCCACTTTTTCGGCATGTGACTCCCTTCTATGGCTTTTGATGATCATGTTGTCCACATATGCTTCCATGGTGTTTCCCAACAAGTCCTTGAACACCTTATTCACCATACGCTGATATGTTGCCCCTGCATTCGTTAGACCAAAAGACATTACTTGATAGCAATATGTTCTACTATCGATAATGAAAGAAGTTTTCTCCTCATCATCTGGATGCATCATGATTTAGTGGTACCCCGAAAAAGCATCCAAGAAACTAAGTAGATCATATCCGCAAGTCTCATCCACCAATTTATCAATTCGAAGTAACAGATATGAATTCTTAGGGCAGGCTTTGTTCAAGTCCGTAAAATCCACACACATCCTCTATTTTCCGTTGGCCTTCTTCACCATTACCACGTTAGCCTACCACTCAGGGTAATCAACTTCTCTGATAAACCCCGCTTGCAGTAACTTCTGGATTTCCTCGTCTATAACCTGCTACCTTTCTAGAGCAAAATTTCTTTTCTTTTACTTAACAAGTTTGGCTCTTGGGACTACGTTTAACCAGTGGCAAGCAACCTCAAGTTCAATTCCAGGCATATCATCGGAAGTCCAAGCAAATACATCAACGTTCTCCTTCAAGCACCGGATTATTTCTTCCCTTGTTTTTTCTGGCAGCTGACCTCCCACACACACCACCTTTTCTTCATTTTCATTATCTAATCGAACTACCTCCATCTCCTTATTAGGTTTCGGCTTAGGCGGTTCTTTGATTGTGAGGGTCTCTTTTCTCTGAATTCCCTTGCATGTAGTTGACACAATATAACACGTCCTAGCCCTTCTTTGATCTCCCTTCACTTGGCCAACACCGTGGGGAGTCGAAATTTCATCAACAGATAACAAGGGTGTACTACTGCTCTCATGTCGTTCAACAATGGTCATCTGAAGATCATATTATAAGCTACTGATGTCGACTTCACCACCATAAATAGCATCTATCGTATAATATTCTTCGGGTTCTCTCCCAGTGTGATAGGCAGCTGAACAGCCCCTGCTATCTTCACCTTTTCACCAGAAAGTCCGTATAAGGGTGTGGGCATCGGTTTTAGCTTATCTTCCGATATGTTCATCTTCTCAAAGCAATTCCAATAAATCAGATTCACCGAACGCCCATTATCAACTAGGATTCGGCTGACTGGATGCTTTACTACAACTGCTGAAATCACCATCGAGTCGTCATGGGAGATAGTGACATTTCCCCTGTCAGCTGGCGTGAAGGTAATAGGTTCCTCACCCTGCCTCTCTTCCATTACCGAGTTGACTTGGTAGGCCTGCTTGGCGTAGGACTTCCGAGACGAGGAGGATATACCAGCCAACGATTCTCCTTCAGATATAACATTGATCACTGGCCCCGTGGGCTCATTATCTTCCTCTTGATTCCTTCTATCCATTCTCCTATTGTCATTTCTCCTGTTGTCTTCATTTCTCCTCATATTCCTCCTGTTCTCATCTCTTCTATCCCTAGGGTAATTTCACCTGTTACGCGCGAGATAATTGCTTCTATCACTCCTCCATATGAATCGATTTATCTTACCTTCCTGTGCAAGTTTCTCCAGTTGATTCATCAACTCCTTACATTTCTCCGTTGTATGCCCATGCCCCGAATGGTAGTTGCAGTATGCGTCCAAGTTTCGACCCAGATTTCCAGGGGTCGTCTTTGAAAGCTGTATAAGGCCTGAACCCTCAATAGCTCCTAACACCGAAGTTCGAGATTCGATGAGTGGGGTGTAAGGGGTGTATTTCAACGTAGCGGCCTTCTCGGGCTTGCTTGATCAGCTTGTGGACCTCCTTGCGATTTCTCTTTCTCACTTCCTTCCATCCTTCCTTTTGCTTCCCATTATACACCATTTTCATCACTTCCTCATGAGTGATGTACTTATTTGCCCGAGAGAATAGGTTTGAGATTGTAGTCGGTTGATCTAACGACAAGGACTCCTGTAATTTCTCCAACATGGTCCCTTGTAACATAGCTACCACTGCTACTCCCACTTGTAATTCTCGTACCTCTGGAGTGGCATCTCTGAACCGATCTACATAATTCTTTAATGACTCATTACCTCCTTGTTTCAAGGTGAGCAAATAGGTCGACTCCTTTTTCCTCTGGCTATTCACCACGAACGCCTTGAGGAACTCAATTCGTAGCTGTTCAAAAGAGACAATGGATCCCTCGGGCAAGTTGTTGAACCACTTCATTACATTCCCCGCTAGAGTGAGCAAAAAAGCCCTGCACATTATCTCATCCTCCCATCCATGTAGCAACATCAAGGCCTCATAGTTTTGCATGTGATCGTAGGGGTCCGTCTTCCCTATGTACGCGGTCATCTGCGACATTTTAAACTTTGGAGGCAGTGGTTTCTGTATGATAGTCGTGCTGAATGGTACTATTCTTTTATGGCTTTCCTCCGTCGACACTAGCTTTTTCTCTTCCAGCACCTGCTCTATCATTTTTTTCATGTCCGTAGGAAGGCCGAGCTGGTTTCTATCCCTTTCAGCATGGGATGAATCGGGCAGGTCTTCAACTACTATTTCCTTTCCTTTACTTCGAGGCGCAACCCCTCGTGTCATCTGTGTGCTCCAAGTAGGGTCAAACTCTGACCTGGCCCTCCAAGTGCTTTCGACATCAACACCGTTCTTTCCAGCACCTCCAACACCATGTTCTGAGCCAGGACCCTGTAAATTCGACAGACTACGGTGATGGGCGAAAGACCCTGCCACAGCCTCAGCACCCTGTCGCCCAACACTCTGCTGCACACACTCTGGACCTTGTCGCATGACACCTGTCGCGGCCTCTAAGTCTGTCACAGCACCACACTCTTGTGGAGACCGTGCGACAAGATTCCTACACCCGACCCTTGTCGCGTCCTGCATGTTATGAGCCTCTCCTGCATGAGGCATCTCTTGTGGTAGCGAGGGATCTGTCGCCATAGGATTAGTCTGTCGCCCTGTCGCCTGAAGTGGTACCCCTTCGCTCATCTCTTGTATGAGGTTCTGTACGGTCTACGACAAATTAAACTGTAGAAGAACTCCCTTAAACAAGTCCACCATGGCTTTCAGCGCCTGAGTCATCTCCTCACTCTGTCGCCTCAAAGCTTCGAATTCCACCACAAACACTGTCGTTCTCTTCTCTTCCCTGTTCACCTGTGTTCTTTGACGACGCCAATTGTTGTTGCACAAAACAACAATGAGTGATTACTGACGTCAATGTCTGTTTTCTCTTTCCACCTGTCTCCAAAAAGCTTCTATAAAACAAGAGAAGTTAGAGAAACGCAGGGGTGGTTCCTTGCGTAGGCACTCCGATGCTTAAGTCAGCAAAAGGTTCTTAAGTATTGGGAAACGTAAAAGCCAAAAGTCAAAAATTAGCCCGTAAAATAATACCTGTAGCCTATTTATAGGTAAATATCATAGAGTAATTACCTGGAGGACGATTTCGCCTCTTTGAGAAGAATTTGTTTTCTAATACGACACAAACACCACTAGTCTCGAGCGGCGGCGAAGGTCTGTCGCTCGGCAGGAGAGCATAGGTGAAAGCTATTCGAGTAAAGGCGACAGGCTACACACGGACGGCAATTTGGCTTTTTGTCGCTGGCGACAGAGTTCGACACTCTGTCAAAAGGGATCTCTCGCCTATGATACATTGAGGGCTCCACAGTATCTCTCGCCCCCTTCCACGTGGTTGACTGGTTTTGTGCTACGTGGCTACCTTTGTTGGGCCTTAGTCCAACGTAAACGAGTTTTGCCATATCAACAAAAAACATGGAACTGTTAGACTAATACATTGTAATCAATTGAATTTTATTACGTATGATCTATGAAACCTACCAACATGTATAAATTTGAGTTAGACCTTGAATTTTTTTTAGTCAATATTATTATTTTGAAAATTTCATGAATACTTGATGTATAATTACAAGAGTTTCGGAAAGTTCGATGAATTTTTTTATATCATGGGGCCATAAAAGAATACGTCTATTTGAAAGGTACGCACGTAGCAATCCTTTATAATACATGATTTGCATTTAATTAATAAAATTTAAGCTGCTTTTCAAAGAATTCTCTTATATAAAATTAAGAAAGGGTTTGAGAGATTTGATAAGCTAGGAATTTAAAAAATATTACTGTCTTATTACCACTTTGTTAATTAATATATCGATCATCTCAGTCTGACGAAGATTATGGTGACAAAGAAGCATAATGCTAAAATAAACGATAACATTAGCCATCAGCTTTGACTTTTCAAAACCTTAATTAACTAGCAACCTCATGACTCAAGAAATGAAATGATTAATCATTTATTATTCTAATTAAAAAAAAATGCTGACAGATTGATGTTTGTTTGTAGCCCACAAATTCTTTAAGGGTAAGATATGTTTTGATTAGTACATTTTAATTGACTACTTAATTAATTACTATAATAAAAATTGATTACTTAATGACGGTGTTACATGTCTTAAAATATCACACTCCAATTATGCACATACATTGGCATATTTATTTTTTATTCTAAAAACTTAAGTGAAAAATAATCAAACTTCACAAGTTATAATAAATTTTTGGAGAACTTAAAATTCATGAGTGTGAAATGTATCTGTGTACGTATGTATGAGTTTAGGCAAATATAAAATTTTCATTATGGAATTAATATTTGACATCCAATACTTGTTTAAGGCTGTTTGAAATGCTTTGAATAGCAAGAAGAAATTCCTATCGCTGGGCTGTCACTTTGAAGTCAATTTCATCTAGTTTTGGCAAGTAGAAGAAAATTTCAGTAAAGCCACAAATTAAGAAAATACAAAAAACGCAGCCAACTGTGACAATTCACAATTCCACACAACATTAGGCCCATGTCATTTTCGAGTCAATATCACTCGCTTCATGCAATCCGTATCTTTTAATCGTTTTGTCATTATCCTTGCATTGGATCCCCATTAACAAAAGAAATATATAAAAAATAATGATTGTTTTAAATTATTTCTATTATATGACTAGTAAATATGATTAAGAACGTAAATGAATATAATATTCGGCAAATAATTTGTAAATAAATTCGGTTTTTATTAATTTATTAAACTTAAAATATGATTATGAAAAATATTTCAGAGTTTGTTAATTAAACGAATGTATTTCAATTAAAGGTTTATTTGATTTGTTTATGCTCAAAAACAAATTTATTTAAAGATTGTTGAATATTTGATCTTTTAGAAATAATTTAAATTTTGTTTATTAGTCAATAATAAAAAAATTAATATTATCCATTTATCTTAATAATATATCAAATTTATATAATTTTTTATTTTGTTTGGTTGTAATTAGTTTATTGTTAATGATCACGTTTTCAATCATTTGTGAATATGTTTATTTATATATCTGTAATTATGTTTGTTTATATATCTGTGAATTTGTTTATTAAATGTTTATCTTTTGATTTAAATGAGCCAATTTCGAAAATACTAAACAAATCGAACTTGAGCATAGTATAAAATTTTCTTATCAAACATGAATAACTCTAAAATTAAACAAACAAATAGTAAACATAGTATATTAGTTAATATTCAATTTGGTTACCCTCTTAATTATATAATATGAAGTGACCTAGATAAATTCAACCGAAAATTAAGAAAACAAGAAGGGGATGCTATTTGGTTTGTGATTCAGATATTTGAGCTAAGAACTTGCATCTGCAATGCTAGAAGTATATGGAGTTTTCACTTTTCATGTTAAAAGTTCCTTGCAAATTTTAAAATAGATTAAGGAAAAATAAAAACGGTTCATTTAATATTTTTCAAAAAAAATGGTTCATTTAATTATTTGGTTTTTTTAATTGGTGGTTTCCTTGATTTGCTTTTTTTTTTTTTTACTTTTTGCCAAGATTTGGTTAATTGGATTCTCTTTAAATACACCCAGCGATCATCTTCCAAAATCACAGCCAAAAGTAACAAGAGAAGTGTACAGCACAGTAACAAAATTCTTCCATCTCAAAATGAAGCGTAATTACAATACCAAACCAAAATTCTTCGCATTGATTCTATGGATTGCCATGACTGCTGCCACCCTCGTGCAAGGCCAAGGATTTATTACACTGAGATTGGGAAGTGACTTATGTTCATATCTACAGAATGGCAAATATGAGTGCTGATTTCATGGCTAATCTTGCCCATGCTGGTAGGATTGACACTATGATGGTTAGAAACGCTCCACAGGGATTACTGAGCCTGTTACAAAAGGATTGCTCTGGTGTAACAGAATGATTTTAGAGAAATAAAATTCATACATATTAGCACCAAAAAAAGAAAAAGAATATAAACTAGTAAATGGTCCGCGCTTCCCATGGAGTCAATATGAATATCAAATTGAATAGGTAAATGAGTATTTTTTTAGTAGAAATTAATTTATATTAGGATGATCCTAAAAAATTGTGAGTTTTAGGCACTAATAAAATAATAACACTTCATATTTTTTTAAAAAATACATATAATGATCATCTTATATTCATTTTCATCAGATCAATTTTGATAAAACTAATTTACTCAAGAGTCAATTTTTATTAAATCAATATGTAATTCATTGTAGAAGTTCTCTGGAAATAATCCTTTTAAAATACAATTACAAGTATACTCCCTGCATGTAAGTGTTTTCTTGGCCCTCTCATTCATGTAGGGTTAGTATGGATTGACGATGAAATTGATTTCGATGAGATTAAAAATAATGAAAAGACGTTTAAATTTTTTTAATAAAATAATAAAATATATAAAAAAAATAAAGACAAAAAGATAATTTACCCTCTTGAAAGGAAGTCGTAATCAATTATCCGGTGAAATATATAAATGACAAAAAAAGTCGTGTTGATAGATATGTTATTAATATATTTTTGCATATACCCTGATTTACTTTACAATAGATGGAGCCAGCAAAAGTAAATATGGAGCCAGCAAATGTACAAATGGAGCCATGCATCACAGCTGGGGTTTCTTAGCGGGCAACAGTTATACACGATTAATTAAGTCGCAAGCAAAATTGACTTGCCAAATGTTGATGAGCAAAGAATTTGAAAATGTATTAATTCTTGGTTTGCGGTTTCTTCTTTCAAGGATATAATAATACTATATACTTGTCCTTTTTCGCCTATCCATTTCATAAATTTCATCCATTGCCCCATGTCTTATATTTGGATCCATAAATTATTTTTTACAACAAAAATTTTTTATATGAAAAAAAATAAAACTACAAATATTGAATCTCCAATCTCATATTTACAAAATTTTCAGATCTTGTAAATGATAAACAAAGTATTTTTGTTATGAAAAACTGAGAGCAAATATTGTGAATATGTATAAATTTAAATGCATTTTTTTTAGAAAATGCACTTCTTTAAGTATTTTTGTATAAATCACGAGATGTGCTCATATCACATTCGGTATGAGATTAATCTATGTTAGCTATGCATAGTTGGTGCTAATCCAAAAGAATTTGATTTAATAAAAATTCAAACACAAGATATCCTGTTATAGATTGTTTTCACTCAAAAACTCGACGAATTTTTACAGCATTGAACTAACTTTTTGAATTTTTGGATAAGTATATATTAGAACTCTTTGACATATTTTTTTTTTTATAAATCACAAGTATCTTCATCCGATTTAACGGTCTGAAATTAATTTCTTTTATTTATGGTATAGCCTTACAATGTATTCTTTTTATATATTAAAAAAAAGTTTTGAATGAATGTTTGACAAAAAGACTACTTCACGCCATTGCAAGTGGTTGCCTTGTGTTTACATCCACGCTGCTAAACGCTAAATTGCTAATGTATCCCAACTCATCATATTCATTTCCCCGTGACTGTTCTTTCTTTTTAGCCGGCTTTCTTTACTTATTCTCAATGTTGACTAAAATTTTTGCTTATAAATAAACCCTGCTCACCATCCCACAAAATCACAAGCAAAATACAGCAAACACACTCCTCTCATACTAATATCCTGCATTTTATCTTGATCTCATCGTCCAAATCCCAATCTTCTCAGGCTGATCAGAATGAAGGGTGCTCATACCAACGCCAGATTATTCCTTGCAATGATGCTCATGACTGCCATGGCTGCTGCATTAGTGCAAGGCCAGGGCACTCGCATGGGGTTCTATGCAAGAACATGCCCTCGAGCTGAATCCATTGTTAGGTCAACGGTGCAATCCCATTTCCGTTCTAATCCTGCCATTGCACCCGGCCTGCTGAGGATGCACTTCCATGACTGCTTTGTCCAAGGCTGTGATGCTTCTATCCTCATTGACGGTCCTGATACGGAGAAAACAGCCCCTCCAAACCGCTTGTTAAGAGGCTATGAAGTTATTGATGATGCCAAAACTCAGCTCGAAGCTGCATGCCCTGGCGTCGTTTCATGTGCTGATATTCTAGCTCTTGCTGCTCGCGACTCTGTCGTTTTGGTAATTACTCAAATTCTATTATCCTATAGGAAAAGAAAATATGCTTCTTTTGAAGTAACTTTGTCATTTAATTATATGCTATAAATAATCAGTAATTATATATTATCATACGTATATAAAATGCAGACAAGAGGAATCAACTGGCAGGTGCCTACTGGACGCAAAGACGGGAGGGTTTCATTGGCGTCGGATACCTCCAATTTGCCTGGCTTTAGGGAGTCCATTGATTCGCAGAAGCAAAAGTTCGCTGCCTTTGGTCTCAACACTCAAGACCTTGTTGCTCTCGTTGGTAAGCAGTTTTACTTGGCCTTAAGTTTTACATTTATGGTAAAAAAATCAACGCTAACACTTGCTCTGGTCTTATATAATTAAGTCTAACACAATCTAGTTTTCCTTCTTACAGGAGGACACACCATAGGGACTTCAGCTTGCCAGCTTTTTAGCTACAGATTATACAACTTCAGCAACGGTGGTCCTGACCCGACAATCAACCCAGCATTCGTCCCTCAACTGCAAGCACTTTGCCCACAAAACGGCGATGGCTCCAGGCGTATTGACTTGGACACCGGCAGTGGTAACAGGTTTGATACATCTTTCTTCGCCAACTTGAGAAATGGTCGGGGAATACTCGAATCTGACCAGAAGTTGTGGACCGATGCCTCGACAAGAACTTTCGTCCAGCGTTTCTTGGGTCAGAGAGGCTTGCAACCACTGAACTTTAACCTGGAATTTGCAAGGTCCATGGTGAAGATGAGTAATATTGGCGTGAAGACGAGTACCAATGGTGAAATTCGAAGAATTTGCTCTGCCATAAACTAATTAATTACAGTATTAAAAGATTTTATAATGACGTTTTAAAGGTATTAACTAATGACTAGGATGATGATTCTTTTATTAATTAGCGTAAGCTGATAATTAAGCTTTTAATAATGCTCATTGTTTTTTGACAAAGAGATAATGTGGCGATGTGTGGCGATGTAAACATGAAAATAAAAAATTTGGATCTGTTTGCTCTTTGTATTTATAATTTTTTGAATGGAATATTTGACTTTTCTCCTATAATCCCCCCCCCCCCCCCCCCCCCTATCTCTCTCTCTCTCTCTCTTTCTGGGTTTATATTATATAGTTAAGATATACTATTTATGATAATAAATTAATTACTTAATAATAAGGTCAAAAAAATGTTATTTTGGATCCGATTAATAAATACTTATAAGCACCACCCCTCCTTAACATGGATAGGTCTAATGTACAAATTTCCTTTTCCCTTTATATATTTTTTTTGTGTAATCTCATGTATTCTCATCTGTTTTATAGTATGAAACTAATTCTATTCGGATCGAAAGTGATAAATAATAAAACCCTTTTAACAATAATGATTCCAAAATTCGAACCATTCTCCCCCTTTACACTTTATTATAAACAAAAAAAAGTTAAAACATAACTTTATTATAATAAAAAAAAGTTAAAACATAACTTTATTATAAACAAAAAAAAGTTAAAACATAATTTAAAATTAATATGTTAAGTGTATATATATTCATTAAATATCATATTCTTAATATATTCTTTTAAATATTATGTTAAACAACATCATTAAACACTATTAACATTTTTTCTAACAATTAATAGTTACAAATATGAGATTAGGGTTTAGTTTGCATCTCCGGTGTAGCACCAATGAGATCGGTGCGGTGAGGATCCAAGTTAAAGAATAATTTTACTTATTATTTTTTATTTTAAATTTAAATATATAATATTTATAATTATTATTTTATCATTCATCTTACCGTTATTGTTACAATTAAATTCAAACGCATTACTGTTTAACACTAATCATACTTTTATTATAATTTTTAATTTTATTAAAATCAATCACACCGCTTATCAAACTAATCTTAGGTATGTGCATGCCCATAAACAACGGAGAGAAAAGAAATTAAGAAAGAGACAGGCACTCTGCCATGCATTTCGTGTGCCATCAATATTTAGATAACGGTTGGACAACTAATACCAAATGCCGAGTAGTCAAAAAGTGGAGAAAAAAAGTTGTTGAAGAAAACAATTTAGGCAATCAAATCGTAACAATTATTGTTCCGTGCCTCCCGCTGTCAAGCATTTTATCCACAGTAACAGTCATTGTACGGATTATACAAGCAGAAAGAAAGAAAAGACGATACCCACAATATAAAGTTAATAGTAGGTGGTAATGAACCGCAGATTCTCACTTTTAACTCTTTCTATGAAAAAAAATTTTTTTGATAAAATATTTATATAGATAATTATTTTATATACTATCAATAAAATATTTTTATTTTATAAATAATATTAAGATCATGATACGTGTTTTATAAAATATTAAAAAAAACAAAAAAATAAAATACGTATCACGATCTTAATATTATTTGTGAAAAAAATATTTCACTGACAGTATATCGAATAATTATCTTATTTATATTTCATTAATTTTGAAGACTTTTATTTTTGTTTAAAGGGATGAATATATAAATGATTTGAATTTAAAAATGAATTAGAAGACAAAAACAAATTAAGCAATCATATTGCATGTATAAATAATCTAATTAAACTCTAAAACGAAAAATCAATAATAATAGAGTCAGAGTCATGTATATTACAAAATCTGTATCAATTATTAATTATATATATTAACGAGCTGAACCAAAAAAAAAGTTTATGTTGAAATTGTGTAAAAAAAACATGAATATACTAAAACATTAAAATTTATATAGCTAAAATTGTTTATAGCTCTCATATTTCAATTTATTAGTGTATTCCAGATACATGATTTTCTATTATTTAAATATTAGTTCTTCCATTTTGGTGTTAATACCATACAAGAGAACAAATCGTAGTAATATTATAAAATATATATGGTACTCGTTTCAAAGGTCAAACTATGACTACAAATGTACTCGGCGTCGTTAGTGCGCCTCGGTGGACGACTGCAAGTCTGCGCCATGATTGCATGCCATCCATCTTTTTGGTTTTGTTTTTTAGGCACGTGACGGGAGCAGCCGAGCAAGTTCTCTCCTTACGATAAAAAGTTAGTTTGAAGGCTATGTAATTGGTTTTTGATGAGATTAAAAAAAATTATTATGAATATAAATTTTTTAAGGAAATATTAAAAAATAGATAAAATATAATTTTATATATTTTTTTACATTTAAAATATAATTTTATATATTTTTTTACATTTTTTTGTATTTTTTACCCAATCGCCACCGGAATCCAAACGGCCCAAAGCCAAGGAGAAATTATTTCTCTTTTTAGAATGCACTGAGAATAGAGGTGGCAAAAGTTGACCCGACCCGAAAAATCCGTCCGATTAACCCGAATCCAAACCCCGACCGATCCGATTTGACTAAAAAAGTCAACAATCCAAATCCAACCCAATCCGAATCCGAATTGATCCGAAACCGAATTGATCCGAATTTACATTGATCCAAACCCGACCGGATCCGAACCCGAATTTATCCGAACCCAAATTCATCCGAATTTAGATTAACCCGAACCCGAATTGATCCGACCCGAATTGATCCGAACCCAAATTGACCCGAATCCAAATTGATTCGAATCCAAATTTACCCAAACCTGAAAATATTCAAACTTAAATTTAATATTATTAATAAATATTTAAATGTTAAAATTAAATATCAAAGTATTTTAATATAGTAAAAATATAATTTTTTTCAATAATATGAGTGTTATATATTTTTTTAATATAGTTTAATTTAAATATTCGCTTTTATATTGCATTCATTTGAACATAATGTATAATTATTTAATGGTTAATCTATAATAGAGTACAGAAGCTATATCATCTACACTAATGTCTCTAATTATTCTATAAAAAATCAAACTAAATTAAATAGAGATATATAGTATTGTTTTATAATATTTAGTATGGATTATTAAATCACTTTGATTCAAAAGTTATTAATTAACGTAATTAATTTATGAATATTGATAAATATATTATAAAGAAAACTATCATACAGATTATTAAATATTTTGATTATTTCAATCCCAATTGTACTATAGGTCATGTAAGAAGACAATTTTATATTCATGAGTTTTGTAGTTCTTAGAAATATGGTTTCAGTTGATTTTTATATCAGATAAATTACATCAAGATGACCAAAGCTTAATCCAATAAATCTGTCAAATCGACCCGAATCCAAATCCGACCGACCCGAATCCAAATCCGACCAACCCGAATTGACTAAAAAAGTCAACGTCCCAAACCCAACCTTATCCGAACCCGAAATGATCCAAATCCGAAATAGACCGATTTTTCCTTGACTCTATCGTGAGTCATCATCATCATGAACCTCATTACGCTGCCACAATTCTTTACACGTGAGCAGCAAAATTGAAGAGGTAAGTGCAATTTGTATTTATTATTTT
Source organism: Heritiera fomes (assembly GCA_032173925.1). Lineage (NCBI taxonomy): Eukaryota > Viridiplantae > Streptophyta > Magnoliopsida > Malvales > Malvaceae > Heritiera > Heritiera fomes. The sequence goes on along the minus strand of JAPDPM010000020.1, from coordinate 9,015,338 downwards.
ATTTATTCTATATAGTTTTATATTATTTAGTTGCTAGGCTACTTCTAAATTAATTGACTAACTTAATAATTTAATGATAATTTGACTTAATGATATAACTAATTAATTTGATTTAATAACTTAATAGGTGGGTAATTTAATAATTTAATGAATTTAATAATGGCTTGGTTTAATAATTTAAAATTTCAAGTTAAGTATTAGCGTCGACTTGCATTTTGATTAATCAAAGGATATATAAATATAAATTTGTGAAATAATGATTTTGCATGATGTGTATATAATTTAATTTGTTCATATGGTAGTTAGTTTGGATCATTAAAATATTGTTTTTGCATGTTAATTATTTGGATATTTTATTTGTAGTATTTAACTTAATTTGCATGGATATTGAGATGTATGATTAGAACACGATTTAGAATTTAGTAGAATCTTAGACAAATATGGTTTTTTTAGGAAAATATGATAAGATAAATAAAATGATAAAAAATTATGAAATTAATTATTAAATAAAATTATGGATAATAAAAGTTCATGAATACAAGGTTAGGATAAATAATGATATGACTTAGTAAATAAAAGATTAAGTAATTATCAAAGATAAATATGAATTATACTGATGATGATATTTTGAGAAAGTCAATTGAGACATCTTAAAAATGTTTAGGTGAGATGATTCTTTTTTAAGTTGAGCCAAATTGATGGAATACTTTCGAAAGAATTTCAATAAATTGTAATTCATGTTTATTTATAATAAATGAAATATGAATAAAATTAGATAGATATAAACAAATAAATAAACAAATAAATGACTTAGAATAAAATTTATAAGAAATAAAAATAAAAAAATATGAATTATGCCAATGATGAAATTTCAAGAAAGTCAATTGGGACTCCTTGAAAATTTCTAAGTGGAAAAGTTTCTTTTTTAAGCTGAGTCAAATTGATGGGACGCTTTTAAGAAAATCTTCAATAAACCATGATTCATGTTTATTTTCTCAATAAACAAAATAAATACATAAAACATACAAATAAGAATAATATAAAATAAGATTAAAAAACATATATAGAAATTAATAGGAATCAAAGTTAAGGTCAAGATTAAGAAAATAAAATTTTAACACTCAATTTATCTGAAGAAAGTCAATTGAGACTTCTTGAAAATCTTGAGGTGAGGGAGATTTTTAAGATTTGAGCCAAATTGATGAAAAAATCTTAGAAATATTCCCAATATATAAGCATATCGAAATTAATATAAAAACAAGCAAATTATAAAGATAACCTAAAACTAGTTGGTACCATTTTAGGATGGGCGTTGTGGGGGTGCTAATCCATCCCTACATATAACCGTACTCCCGAACCCTTGTGTCTTTGAATGTAGACCAAGTCTTATCCTTAGTTTAGAGAGGTGACCAATCACACCTAGGTAGAATGGTTGGTAGCGGCTCTCGTAATTTTAGTATCTAGCTATTAGGTTTTCCAAAACTTAATACGTTATGACAATGCATCTTTTGCGTACTATTATCATGTGATATCGGCTTTGAAACAAAATTCAATCCCAAAGAATGTCACAAGCCTAAGAATTTGGGTTAGTAAAAACTTGAGTGGTGGAACGCATTTGGAACCATAATTATCAATATCGTACGATACGTTTCGATATATATATATATATATATATATATATGTATGTATAAAACGATACGAATCTATATGCTATATCGTTTTTGTTAAGAATCGGAAGCAAATCGTACGATAGATGATACGTATCGTACAATACACAATACATATCGTACGATACTCGATACTCTCGATACGGTATGATATAGTTTATTTTATCCAATTCAAGTCTAATTAAGTCTTTTTCTTATAAAATTACTAACAACCCTATTTTATTTTATTTTATTTGGATTCAAATGAAAAAAAAATATTGAGATCTTGCGAAAATAATTGTCCAATTAAATTTTTTAAAATTTATAAAAATATATAGATAAATTAAAATTTTTAATAAAAATATTAATTTTACCTCCAAAAAATTAAAAATTTTAATGAAAATAATAGTTTTGTCCCAATTAAATTTATTAAAATTTAAAATATAAGCATATATATTTTTTTGAGTAACTTATTAACTTATTTTAATATTTTATTATTGTATAAAAAACATGAAAGATTATATTAAAAAAATGACAGACCATTTATTTAAATAATTTTGCATTCATTGACATATATATTTTTTATTTGTTCTTGTATATTAGTACATATGAAAAATTGAAAATATCAAATACTCATATATATAAATATATATATATATATTACATGTATATATTATTTGTAATTAAAATTTTTATCCATATCTTACGATACAATATGATACGATACTCGATTCTCAAAAATAAAATTTCGATATACAATACGTATCTCAATTTAATAACTACGTTTGGAACCCATATATGTATGGACTTAGTCATGAGTAAAATAGCCCAATGAAAGTAATAACTAGGTCTGGGTGGTTAGCGGCACATGGATTCTTTGTAGGAGAGATTCTATGTGGTTAGCAGCATAGGGACTCTTTGTAGGAGAGATTCTAGCACCACGGAAGGTTATTGATTAGGGATCTAAATAAGTCCAACTATTAATAAGTTATTCGAGTTTGATTTGTTTATTTTTTAGTGGAACACAAAGTTAAGTTATTCGAACAACAAATCGAACAAATTTGAGTATCTTAATAACCAAACTTGAGCAACTTGTAAATCTAATTGATCTTTTTTAATATTTGATTATTAATTTATCATTATCTTCATAATATATGATTAAAAAATGATAAATCAAGTATATTGAATCAAATTCGAACTTATTGACTTAAGTTCAAACAATTTAAATATTTTGTTAAGTTCAATTTGAACGTCAAATCTTAAGTTTTTATATCAACTGAACTCAAGCTTCGTATTAAATCAGCTTTAATTTCCATCAATTATACACCTATTACTTACTAAAATACTTGCTTGCTCAACGTTGAATGGACATTTCATCTCTTTCATACTGACATGATTGTCAAAGAGCGCCCTTGATCCAAACGCCAAGCGTATTCTAACTACATTTTGTCTTGCAAGTGCCACGCTGAAAGATTGTAATTTATGGACAGAAAAATTCAACACAACATTAAAGGTGTGCTTGGTAAGATGGAAAAGTGGAAGGATGAAAAGGGTTGTGTGGAAAAGTGGAAACTATAAATTCAACACAACATTAAAAGCAAACTATATATTTAAATTACAGGTGCGTACTTAAGTCTCTGAATGTTTACCTAAGTTTCATAGACCAATTATAGTCTCACTCTCATAGTCTTTTTTTCGAAAGTTAAGCCTTGACTCGAAAGTTTTCTATTATTCTATGCTAAAGCTACCGATTGTTGCATGCATGGCATGGGTGGAGGCTACATAAATCAGCAATGAGCTTCTCCCAGACTCGACTCATCAATGTTGACTCCATAATTTCGAAGGCCATTGACACTTCATTAGACCCAAGGCCCAAGCTATCCTTTTTTTTTTAATTGAATAATTTGTTTTGCTCTTGCAGTAATAGAGTTAATGTTTATAAGTTTTTCCTTGTGCTTTTAGCCTTGTTTATCTTAGATCAATAATTTTTTTCTTTATCAACAACAAAGAGAATGTTACAGAAGGGAGGTGAAAGAATTGTAAAGAATATATTCATTGTACTCTTGTAAAGAAGACAAGAGGTGGTATATACAATTGTGATCAAATGTAACAAAAGCTAAACAAATCTGTAGATGAGCAATAATTAAGCCTAAAGACTAGGGAAATTAAATCTAATTAAATCTACATTGATTGACTCTTATTACTCCCCTTGAAGCTAAAGCATGGAGATTACGAATGTCCAGCTTATTAAGAAGATTGGTGAACTGGGGTTAACTTAAGCTTTTTGTCAAAATGTCAGCAACTTGTGATGAAGATTAAATACACAGTGCTTGAAGTAAAATGGCTTGATACTTTTCATGAACAACATGGAAGTCAATTTCAAGGTGTTTTGTACGCTCATGAAACACAGGATTAGCGGCAATGTGACATGCAACCTGATTATCATAATAAAGTAGAGTAGGCTAAGATAAAAAAATGCCAAAATCACAGACCAAAGTACGCAGCGAAATAATCTCCCGAGTGGTAGTAGCCATGGATTGATATTCAGCTTTTGTAGAAGAATGAGAGACTGTAGCTTATTTCTTACTCTTCCAAGATATAAGGCTATCACCAAGAAAGATGCAATTACGGGTAGTGGAGCGACGAGTCATCGAACAACTTGCCCAATCAGAGTAACAATAAGTAGTGAGAGTAAGGGAGCTAGATGAAGGAAAGAGGATTCCTTGGCCAGGTGTTTTTTTCAAATAGCGAAGTAGGCGATGAGCTACCTCAAAATGAGTTTTTCTTGGCTATTGCATAAATTGACTCAAAATATTAACTAAAAAGGTAATGCCTAGGTGAGTAATTGTAACATAGATGAGCTTGCCTATTAAATGACGATAGAGGGAAGGATCATCCAATAATGCTCCATCAGTGTTGTTAAGTTTAAGATTGATTTTCATTGGAGTATTAGTTATACGTGCTCTAATGAGACCTGCATCAGAAAGTAAATCTGAAACATATTTTTGTTGACTCAAGTATGTTCCTTAAGAAGAACGGGCTATTTCAATGCCAAGAAAATATTTTAGGGAACCTAGATCTTTGATGCAAAATTGTGAGAAAAGAAATTGTTTTACCTCAGCTAGTACTTGAGTGTTATTTCCAGTGAGCACGATATCATCAACATATATTAAAATAAAGACTGAAGATTGATTGCGATGCAATACAAATAGAGAAGAATCAACATAAGATTGAGTAAATCCAAACTTTACCAAAGCATTGGAAAACTTTGTAAACCAATTGCGTAAAGCTTGTTTCAAACCATATAATGATTTATGAAGTTTACATACGAAATCAAACTCCCCCTTCATGGATGACCTGGAGGCAAGGTCATATATACCTCTTCGTTTCAAGTCACCACAGAGAAAAGCATTTTGCACATCTAATTGTTATAGAGGGCCATTAGTGTACTGTAGCAATTGCTAAGAGTACACGTACTGTCACTAATTTTGCAACTGGAGCAAAAGTGTGTATAATCTACTCCTTCAATTTGTGTAAAACCTTTTGCCAGAAGTTGCACTTTGCAACAATCAATGCTACCATCAGAGTGGCGTTTAATTTTATATACCCATTTACACCTAATAGGTTTCTTACCATGTGGGAAAGATATTATGGACCAAGTGTTTGTCTCCTCTAAAGCATTAAGCTTAGTTTGCATGGCATTTTTCCACTGAGAACACTTGATAGCTTATGTAAAGGAAGTGGGCTCAATTTCAGATGATAATGTAGAAAGAAATGCACAATGAGAAGAAGAAAATTTACTATAAGAAAGATAATTTTTAAGAGGAAAAGTTGTACCATGGAGTGAGATGATGATGGATATTTAGCATTTAAGCAAATATAATCTTTACTCTATGAAGGAGGTCGGGTTGGATGGTGAGAACGCCTAAGCATAGGTTTTGATGAGGAAGATTGATCGTTGATAGTTGGCATCGTGTTGCTTAGTGGAGGTTTACATATAGGAGAACTCAAAACAAGCGAATCATTTGCATTTTGATCTTGTACATGAATAGGTAGAATGGGATGATTATTAAAAGATGGTTTAAGTCCACATGGAAAAATGGTTTATTGAAAAGTTATATCCCTACTAATATAAATTTTTTGAGATTCAAGATCAAAGTTTTTATAACTCTTTTGTCCAAAAGGATGTCTAATAAATATCCCTAGATATGCATGATGATCAAATTTATTTTTTATATGTATATTACGTCCAAAACATAAACATCCAAAAACATGTAAATGTTGATAAGTAGGTGATTTTTTTTTAAATAACAATTCAAAAGGAGCTTTTCCATTATGTATTTTGGATGGTGTTCGATTGATAAGGTATGCAGCTGTAAGAATGCATTCACTCCAAAGTCTAATAGAATGTTTAGCTTGAAAACAAAGTACTCTTGCAATATTTAGTAAGTGTCTATGTTTGCGTTCAACAACCCTATTTTGTTGACGCATCAACACAATTACGCTCATAAAGAACACCAAGTGAATTTAAAAAAAATTATATTTTCATGATTAAAAAATTCAGTACCATTATCACTTCGAATTTTATGAATTTTGGCTTTAAATTGAGTATTTACCATAGCAAAAAAAATTTTAATGTGTGTTTGCACTTGAGATTTATGTTGCATTAAGAAAATCTAAGTACTTCGTGAAAAGTCATCCACAATAGTCAAAAAATAATGTGCTCCACTAAGGCTAGGTGTAGAATATGGTCCCCATAGATCAATGTGACTTAATTCAAAGCAAGAAGTGATAGATATGCAACTATGAGGAAATGGAAGTCTAGATTGTTTTGCCAAAGGACAAACAATACAAAAACATTTATGTAAAAATGAAATATTATTATTTAAAGATGAGAATTTAGGTGCAATACTCTGACTAGAATAACCATGACGCCAATGCCAAAGGTTGAATGATTGTAAATTTATATCATGAGAAATTGTTGCAAATGAAGTTGAAGTAGTATTATGTGACGCCCCGTGGTGCACTTGTAGGTCACTGACCAAGGCCTCCGCCCCGAGTTGGTCACTCATCCGTATTGTCCGTTTGGGGTACAACCGCAGGCCACCACCCCTCACGACTTTCTCGGAGTGTGCCCTTAGGCCACAACTCCAATTCGCGTCCCCAAGGGCTCGAACTCAGGACCCTTAGGTATCTTGCATAGAGAATTTTTACTAAAGATATGTATGCATATATAAGGCTGTTGAAACACAAAGTGATTGTTGATTTGATGAGATATGCGGCAAACGTTTCCTAAGCTAACAAGGATATACGATCGATTAAGGGGTTTGCAAAAGTAAGGAAAATATTATGGTATTGGTTTAAAATTTGAGAGAATATATGGTACTAATGAAATGATGAAAATAGGTAAAGGATTTTAATGGATTGTTCATGATGCGTAATCATGTTATTTCTTTTTATTAATTCTTAATGTAAGAATTATATATAATTGTAATATTGGTGAGCATATGAATTATTTAGCTGATAGCACAAATATATATATATATATTTATATAGGGATTTAGTGATTAGCAATATATTCTTGAACGTGTATATGAAAGTCATAACCTATACTATAGGAAGGATGATACGGTTATGGAAAATGATGGCCTTGGGATGAGATTATTTTGTAGGTGATAATATAATAATTGAAATATAAATAGGGATTTACAAAAAAATAATTAGGTATAAATATTTAATTTTTTATCTACCTTAATGGTTGAATTATGATATTATTTAGAAAGCTTAAGAAAGGAATCGAGGATGATATTTTAGAAGCAAGGTGGCTGTTATGGATATGTGGTATTCCTACGAATAATATTTATCTAGATTAATAATGCTTGGGTCAAATATATATATTGATATAAAATTGTGACGTGTATTGGTTGTAGAGTGAACACATGGAAGTGGAAATATACCACTGGGCTAAATGTGCAAGGGTGGTTTTTAAAGTACCGAGCATTGGTACCATAGAGGCTACTTAGTGGATATACTCAGCGAAGGAATAAAGAAAGGAGGATTTCTATTAGTAAGTTAGCTAAGGTAAGGGAATATACGGTAAATGCTTGTTAATCCGCTATGTTTATGTATGTCTAAATTAATGTTATTTAATACTTATGGATTTAAATTCATTCTTGGTTAAATTTCAAAGTATATTGGATTGAGCTTAAAGTGCAAAATGTTTAAGATTTGAATGGTGTCGGAATTGGTAAATTAAATATATATTGCGTGATTGAGTTTTCTACATGTATTTGGTTGTGTTATGACATTGGGTAGTGTTCTACCTATCCAGTCATAATGCCGAAATTTCGTTAGAAATCGTTTAAGCGAATTTCTTGGTATTAATTTAGATTTATAAACTGACTTTAAAACCCCATGCATATTAAGCATCGTTACTTGTTATCGAGATAGTGGCTTTTAAGCATGATTTCGTACGATGAGATTTATAAAACTATAAGTATTTAAAACGATTCATGCTTTCAATACTCAACTCATATTGTAAGTGCTATTTCTAAATGAGTTTTGACTCATGAGACACGTGATGATGGATAATGCCTGTGTGGCACTCGCATGTGTGGCATTTATTACGCCTGTGTGGCAATTACCATGCCTATGTGGCACTCTATGCCTGTGTGGCACTCTATGCTTGTGTGGCACTTGTTATGCCTGTGTGGCATTTGGTATGCCTGTGTGGCATTGAGGCACCTACCTGAATATACACATTTCAGATTCCTCCTGTGTGTTGATGGATATCTGTGTATATATATGAATTGTGAAATATCCTGGATGCTTTGTGATCTTCTAGGCAACCTATATATATACATTTCAGATTCCTCCTGTGTGTTGATGGCTATCTGTGTATATATATATGAATTGTGAAATATCCTGGATGCTTTGTGATCTTTCAGGCGTCCGACAACTAGTCGTGACTTGTACCTTAGCTATTAGATGATCACTGGTACTGGGATGATTCATGATCATGGATAGAGCCCTGGTATGGGACTGTGACCACTACTAGCTACAGTGGATGCTTTCATAGGAAGCTTATTAGTTATTTCCAAAGATTCCGGTTATATTACCAAATCTCATAAATGTATGCCCGTCTCATGAAAATGGTTTTAAATGTATATCTCGATACTATTACAAAGATGAACGAATGTATCATTTCTATTTCTGTTGTATCTTGATTTTGTGAATGCGTGAGCACTAATATGTTTGGAAGTTACTCGGTATAGCATTTTATAGCTTATAAATAATGGCATATCGACTTTACACTATTTTCAATAAAATGCATTGAAACATAAGCTTTGCACATTTGTTTACGCATAAACATGCATTAAGCATAGTAGGAACTTAACATCACTTAGCGTATATTTTTCATACTGGGCATTAGCTCACCCCCTCTTCCACCTCACAGGTTACTTCAGATAGGCTCGAGTGCGAGAGTGTTGCATTAAGAGCACGACTTATGTGCTGCTAAGTCACTGCTTTTTATATTAAGGTATAACCTTTCATTTCTTTTGTTTATATTCCAGATGACAAGATTATTTTCGGTATACACAGTGTACATGGATTGGGATGTAAGTACTAGGACTGTAGCGAGAATTATATAAAATTGCGCCTTGTAATGAATAGTATCTCGATAGTATATCTTGATGAAAATGTGATACTCTAGATGGTTTCTTGAGATGATTATTGTGCCACAGGTTGGAATTATTGTTATGTTACAGAGTGTGGTTGGACAATAATTATGTATAAAAGGACAAAGTTTTTCAACTTCGATTTTGGCACGCATTACGAGGCAACTAAATGGGACCTTAGACAATTAGTCTTAAACAAATAAACAAATAGTAATCTACTTGTTAGGTTTTAGCTACATTGAGCGAGTGACAAACATAGTAAGTAAAGGAAAAAATTAGCCCGAAAATCCTAGCTTCTGAGGGTGTTACATATCAAGATAGTAAAGACCATTTTGTTTTCTAGCTAAACCAATCACCTTCTTCGTTTGTAGGTCTTAAAATATACAAAAATCAAGAAAAAAAATTGAACTGAACATTGTAATGCTTTAATAATGTGACTAACAGATAAAAGATTGAATTTGAAGGAAGGCACATGAAGAACATGATCTAGATAAAATTCAGTATTAAATCTCAAAGATCCTAGATGGGAAACAGCAACTTCATCACCATTTGGTAATTTTACTGGAAGGCCATTGTGCTCATGTACATTTTGCAAATTGTCAATGTTGTATGTCATGTGATCAGTGCAACTAGTGTCAATAATCCAACAGTTAATAGTACTAAAGGAAAAATATGAAACAGTACCTGCTATGTTGCTTAAAGGATTAGAAGAATTAGAGTTACTTGTTTGAATGAGAGCTAATAATTGTTGAACTTGTTCTTGAGTGAAAGGTGAGCCATGACTAAAGCCAATACTGCCTTGTTGAGCTATTGTTGCAACAGATTGATTATTGTTTCCTTGAGTTGAGTTCAATTTTGATGTATCATGCCTCATTGATTAAACTGATATCAAGTGGATTTGGAAACTTGTTCTCCCTTTGCTTGAGTGTTATCCATTCGAAAATTGGGATTTTTAGGTTTCTGGCGACAATGTGATTCTAAGTGTCCATCTCTTCCCAAAAATTACAATGATAATAGGGTCGACTTCCTTTTTGACAATGTTGGATGTTGGAGTGAGATGCAAAGGAAGATGGATTGATGCTGTTAATGGCAGCCTTGGCTGATTGGTCTTGAGAAGAATGAGGTGCATACATAATGATGGATTGTTGCTTTTCTTCTTGCTAAACAAGTGAGTATGCTCTACTGATAGAAGGTAATGGATTCAAAAGCAAGATTTGACTTCTTACATGAGCATTGGAGTCATTGAGGCCAATGAGAAATTGGATTAAACGATCACATTCTTATAAACCATTGAGTTCCTGAACTCTACCACAAGAACAAGTGGGATAAACATTGTAAATAGCTAACTCGTCCCATAAACCTTTAAGAGTTGTGTAATAAACTACAACTGAATCATTTTTCTATAAATGATTGGCTATAGCTCCTTGAATCTCGAAGATGTGAGGAGCATTCTACTGCAAAAAATGATCTTGAAGGTTTGCTCAAACATCATGAGCATTTTTCATGAATATCACACTATTTGCAATCTATTTTGATACTATATTAAGAAGCCATGGCAAAACCATACTTTTGCAATGATGCTAATGAGAAATAAATGGTGAATCTGGAGAAGGTTCTTTGATAGTTCCATTAAAAAAAACCAACATGTTTTTGGCTTCAAATGTCATGGTAATTACACAGCTCGAAGTGACATAATTGTCCCCTTTTAAGACTTGGGAAACCAACAAGGTACCTAGACTATCAAAGTGATAAATGAAATATGGAGATGATAAACTTAAATCATTGTTGTTTGATGAAATGGTAGAAAGAGATGAGTTGGCAGTTGATTCTACCATTGTTATGAATGTATAAAGACAGAAATAAAATATTTAAAGAGGAAAAGCATGTTCTGATACCATGAAAGAAAAAGCTAAGATAAGAAAACAAATCTATAGATGATCAATAATTAAGCCTAAAGACTAAGGAAATTAAATTTACATTGATTGACTCTTATTTATTAGGAGGAAATGTGGCTTGGGAAAGGGTTGTAAAAAAATTATACATAGAATATCGGCAAGAAACAGGTTGATTCTTTGAGAAAATTCGAAATCTGCCAGGGATATAAGGCAATTAGACCCCATTTGTGGAGCCGAGGGACGTTACAGTCAAATTTGAGAAATATACATGTAGAACTTGTTCCTCTAGTTCTTGGTGTAATTCAGCTTTAAGTTGAATTAGGAAAGATCTACCATACCAATGTCTCACGTTAACAATAAATATCATTTAAAGTAAATGAATATTTTAATATTTAAATGAATAAATATGAATATAATATAAAAAAATTTATCAATCGCAATAACGGAAATATATTAAAAATAAATATTGGTTCGTGACTATTAAATGAATATTTTATATCTAATGAGAGGAATACCAATGTAAAAAAAAAAAAATATATATATATATATATATATATATTTTAGTCGAAAATCCCTCGATTTTCACCTTCGGTGACTATTTCGGAGTCGGGAGAAACAGAGCGTGGTTAGGCTTGTTCCCCTCCCAACACTGGCACTCCATACACAAGTCAGGATTCGAACTCTGGCCTTACTTAAGGGACGAGGGCCGCTTGCTACCCACGCCAACCAGTTGTTGGTTTTATATATATATATATATATATATATATATATATATATATATATATATATATATATTTATATTTATGCTATGAAACACAAACCGTGTTAGCAGTATCAAAACTAAAAGTACCCAGATAGATGGCATAACTCAAACATATGAAAGTAGTAAATTTTATTCCTGTTCGCTTAGTTTACTCTGAAGTTTGAGAGCTTTCGTTGATAATTTCTCAAATATAAATTTGATTTTGCGGGATACTAATGGCAGCTGTTGCTTCAGTTCGAGAAATTACCCTACTATTTACCTTCGGTTTCAAAAGGTTTGCTCCATTTTGTTCTCTTTTACCACTTAGTATGTATTTGATTGCCAAGAATGTCCACATGTTGAAGGAAAACGAACATTTGGAGTATTACCCATCTTTCTTTTGACCGTGAATCTTGCTTGTGTTTATCAAGTTTCTCTTTTCAGTTTTTAATGTATTATGATTTTGTGAAAGTTCATGGTTATACAATTTAATGGTTTATACGAAATTTTCTTTTCTTTGCTTCAATTAAGAGACAAAAGAGAAGAATTTTGCAAATTTAAGTAAAGTTATGTCCTTTGTTAACATTCAAGAGAAATAGATTCTGGGTTTTAAAGATGGACTATGATGAAATTCTGTTCCTGAAGTCTTTTTGGCTTTAGGTTCTGAAGGTGTCTGCAAAAAAGAAATACTAGTAGGACCTTTTTCCTCAAATAGAAAATTTGAACTGTATGTGTCAGGGACTTTGGTGACAGATATTCCTTCTTCTTTTTTTGCATTGAATCTTTTCTCATCTTCTTTTATTTTGTTCAAAATGACTCCTTTTTATCTATACAATTCCATTTGCAAACCACAGAAGCAGCAGGGCTGTGTGACCTTCATCACATGGACCCTTTTGTAGCCTTTTGATTTTTCATTGCTATTGAAGCCAAACGTATTTCAGCATCAGAATATTCTTTGGAAATGGCTGCATGCAAGATATATGAGTAAGGCATCAATTTAGCTGAACACGATGAGGACGTTATCGGGTTTCCTACAAATAAGAAGGGGACAACCAAAACTGAATGAACTTAGTTTCACTTGTCCAAAGGCCGAAAAGAAGATGAATTCATTAAATGTAGAAGTTGGGATTAGATATAAACTTGAAAAGGTTAGATAACTTCTCATTTTAACTATAATGTATATTCTAGTTAAGAATTTCTTGGCTTTGTAGGATATGGGCTTTCTCAGTAATCTCACTATTGAACGGAAATAGTGTGATTGTGCTATATAGCATGTGGAAACTTTTCTGCTTAGTTTTTTTCTCTCTTTTCAAGTTCATCTAAATTTAATCACCTGCATTTATTCCCAAAAGATATTAGTTTTACTATTATCTTTGTAAACACATCAGGCCAAAAGAAAGGAAGTTTGGTTGATTGAAAAGTTGAGAAAATATGAGGTTCTTAAGGCCCCAGCCGAACCATATGATCCTGAACTTTTAACTGAGGAAGAGAAACACTACCAAAAGCATACTGGTGAGAAGAAAAAGGATCATGTTCGAGTTGGAAGACGAGGAGTATTTGGAGGTGTTGTTCTCAACATGCATCTCCATTGGAAGAAACATGAAACTGTTACTTGCAAGCCATGCAAACCAGAGCAGTTCATGAATATGCTGAAGAACTTGCTCGACTTAGCAAAAGCATTGTGATTGGCACCAAACCTAACAATACTATAATATTCTACCAAGGAAAGAATTATGTGCAACCAGAAATTATGTCTCACCAGATACCCTATCTAAAAACAAAGTAGTAATTCTTTCCTTTTCTTTGATTATTTCTTTGTTTTTTGGTGTAAGCACAGGTATCCTCATCCGTTTTACTGTTTTAGATTAATTCTGTTTAGACCAGATTAATTCTGTTTAGACCGGAAGTGATACACGGTAAAGTCTTCCCAACAATGAGGACTCTAAGACTCGAACTCTGTTCAAGTACCTAGGAAAGAAGTTCGCTTTTAGTTCTTCCAACCACTTGTTGGATTGATTGTTTCTTTGTTGCTTATATATTAGAAGTTTCTTAACTTTTCCTCCCTTGAGAATTAATTGGTGCTATTCTAAGTGGTTTCACATGTTTCCATTCATCCGTACTTGCATCAATGCATGGAGCTAGTAATGCATCCATGTTTTTTAATTTTTGTTTTTCTTCTTGTGTGTGTGCATATGAAACACAAGGTAGTTGGCTTATTATGTGTTTGTAGAAATTGATGCTTAATGTTTATGACTGGAATATTGGGCTGGTCTAGCAGCTTGGGACGCGTAATGGTTGCATGCTATCATGGGAAGCATGATTCAGTTATGCGCTTAATATATCTAATTTTTTTCCTCTTTAGTGAAGTTGTTTGCTGTCAAAAAAAATAATGCAGTTGCTTCTTTGTGTCTGACTCTTCAGTGAGAGTCAACAGTTTATCCCTTCTTTTTTTCAAAGCGTGATTTCAATATAATATTTTCCTTTTATATTCAAATATTGTGGGCTTTGGAAAAATATAAGTACGAACAATCCCTTGATCATGCAAGTGAGTTCATTGAGAAGTTGGAGAAGGAACTTCAAGAGTATCTTGAGCATAAAGCTCGGTACAAGAAAGCAAAAGAGGGTGCACAACAGGGTTTCGCGGTAAGGATATTACACTTACAGCATCAATTACAAAATAATTGCACATCTCAATTTCCAGAAAGTGTTGTCATGAGTATATTTGGTTCCTAATCATTTTATGTTGCTACAGTTATGTATTTAAAGTCCCCTTCTGAAAGTTACATGATCTCAATATATGTGGATGTGGATCTACCTGTTTGTGTTACTGTTTGTGTTATATGAGCACGCATGATATGATACCTACTCTGTTCTGTGTTAGTGGTGAAACTTGGTAAAAAGCAGACACATGGATCTTAGAATGTTGCAAATTAAAAAAAATCATTTAAATTTCTTTAAAAACAAGAAAACAGTAAATGGACATAATGGTTGCAAAACATACTTGTCTTGTTTAATGCATGTTGCATATCTTTGTTAAATACGCAAGCTTGGAGGTTTTCAAGATATAAATTTATACACTGCTGGAATCATGATCTTCCACGACTTTCAAAAATTGATCAATAGACTTTGTTCTTTCTGTGTTGAAGCTATGACATACTGGCTAAAGCTCCCCTGAAGTGTATGCAATGACGTGGTCAGCAAAGATGCCATACTGTTTGGGAGACAATGGTTTTGCGTTTCATTTGTTATCTTTTAGCACTCGTTCTCTGAAGATTTGTTGCATGCCATTTCAAAGAGACTTGTTAACTTATCTTTTAGTCTACTCTTTTATTAGTGACCACTGCCATTTGCTATTTTGCATGGAGCCACTACTTACATTGACTAAAGAAACAAGAAATTCTACATCTATAGTTGTAAGTTGTTGCTGCCAAAGGCTTATTGGTTTGCATGGAGGAAAATGGTTGAGATTTTAAATTCTATGCTTCTAGGTTGTGAATCCTGATTATATATTTACTGAGGGAAAATATGTCAATTCAGCCTGGTAGTACTCTCATTGGCTGCCTACAGTGCTACCTGGGTAAAAATCTGTCAAGTTATTCTCTTCTTGTTGGCTGTTTTTCTTCTACCTGTTAAAGGTTTTGAATGTAATTGAGATATTAATGACATAAATAAAGCCTATGCCAATAAATAAATAAATCAAAGAACCATGAATCTGTTTATTCAGCTCAATGCCGTTTATTCTTTGATCAAATCTTGTCTATTTTGATGCAGGACTATAATGAATGCAACTCAACTTTGAGTTAAATAATCATCTTCTTTGCTGGATGATACTGACTATGGCCGAAAAGAAGATTGTGTCTTATTTGGTTTCATGAGATAAGCATTGGTCAACTACATCTTATGCATATGAATGTCCAGGCATGAAATGAACAATATCTAGCTTCATCTCAATTTCCATTGCCATTGGAAGTATATCTAAGATAGTTGCTTGATTCATGCTTGATTGCAAGCTGCCATTTGCGTATGTGCACTGCTTTCAGATGTTCAAACCTGAATTTCTGCCATGAGTACAGAAGCCCGTCATATCAGACATCTGGGAACCTCCCCTCCGTCCCCACGTTTACTCATTGTATACAAATGAAATGAACAATTTAAAGGTAATGGTAATTTTTTTTACCAGGATTATCGAAAGAACTTCTCAGTTACTATAGATTGTAACACTATCAATTGTTTAGTGCTCTTTTGTGAAGCTTTTCTAAATCTTGCTGGTTGAATTGTTTCTCCTAGATAATCTTCTATAGCTGTTCCATCTTGAAAACAGTGCGAATTGCTCTGAGCTGTAACGCAGTGTAACTTTTCCATGATTTTAATTCACAAGTTTTGGCTGAATGTCTCTTACCTAATCTCTTTTTACTTGCAGTGATCGTGTCCAATGCTTTGTATCTTTCATGCATGACCAGATTTTTTATATTTCTGTACGAATTAATTGAATCAACCCCAGAGTAACTCCTTAAACAGAAAAATAAAATATTATCAAATAAAAAAATAAAGAAAATTCCATTATCATTGAAGTCATTTCAGGAATCAACTAATCAATGAATGAACCACAATGTGTGATGAGCACTACAAAAGAAGCCTTCTTCAAGCCTTTGCACCCTTGAAAGACAAGTAATTAAATTAGCACGCACATTATATTTCGTGGAGAGCTGTTTACAACAAAAAGATACTCAACTTTTGCTTCCATTAATCATAGCCAGTGCAAGTCAGCGGTAAAGAGAGCAAAGCTGGCACGAGAAAGTGAAGTGCAGCAAAAAAAGTACGGTTGATATTGGAATTGAGCATATGTTCCTTCCTGTTATTCCTCCACTCTGGACGTGGTTATTGTTTTCTCCCTAGCTTTCTTTCTTATGTAAGCCAAAAGCAGAACCAATGTTAATTATTCCTTGGAAACAAATCAGTCCTATAAAAAGGGTTTATGCATACTTGGAAATGTAGAAGATTATCTGTTTCCAGGAATTTGAAATGGGCAGCAGTTCCAACCAAACCCCTCGACAGTATGAGCAAGATTGCCACATCCTTCACTGTTACTTCTCTGGTATCCCAACTTCTTTTTTTTCTTTTTGCTTTTTCTATGGCTGTTTGGTTGTCTGGAAACGCCGACATGATTGTTACAGCCTTACAGGAACAAATATTTATATCAAAAGTAGCTTATTATCAATTCTAGAGAACCCTGTTGCATCTGCAGAAGACGACTATAACTTTTTCTGGTCTTGCATGATCACCAATCCAGTTCTTGATTCTTGGTAACAGGCACTGGAGGTATCAGCAACAGAAGACTTGTTGAAATATTTGTCAATCGAGACTCGAATGCACTTAAGGTCGTTCTCCAGACATACAGTTCTCGATATGGCCAAGATCTGCTTCAGTTCATGTCTAATGTTCAGTGGAACAATGTGTTTGCAGTAAGTATACAACTCCAAGTTACTTACAAGTTGCATGTTTGTATAATTTAGCTGTGCTAATATTGGGGCATGCCATTCATGCAGAGGATAGCTTATCTCCGCATGGTTGAGCCTCATGAACGTGATGCTCAACTAATGAGGCATTCATTGCTCAGGCGGAGCCTAAACCTCAATACTCTGATTGAGGTTGCTTGCACCAGACAATCTTCAGAGCTGCTACGGATCAAGCATGCATACCAAACTCGCTATAATTCTGACCTCGAAAAGGATATAACAATGAAAGTGAATGGTGGATTCAAAGAGGTAATTGCTATCTCAAGTCTCAGCCTGCTTTTGTCTATATCATGCTATGTATGGCGTTTAGAACTATTGATACGATCTTTTTCTCTGTCTGCTCAGATTATGCTGGCTGTTCTGAAGTCTTGCCGCAATTATGGTAGTAAAGCAGACATGAGCCTGGCCATGTGCGATGCCAAGACTCTGTATGAAGCCCTGGAAAGCGGGAAAAACATAGATCAGAAGACAATAATTTCGGTTTTGAGTCGAAGGAACAGCGACCAAGTAAGAGTCATATTGAGCTCCTACAAGAAGCTCTATGGCCACGAATTCGGTAAGTCCCTCAAGAGAAGCAAATGTGGGCAGTTCGGAAAGGAACTTCGGGTGGTAATCCGATGCATTCAACACCCAGAGAAGTTTTTTGCGAAACAACTGAGGATGAAAAATGCAGATGGTAGAGAGATTCTGATTCGAACAGTGATTACCAGGTCGGGAGTTGATATCAAAGGGATAAACAAAGCTTTCGTAGCAAAAACAGGTAGCTCCTTGGAAAGCCTTGTGATAAGGGAATTCAACAGCAGTAAAGACAAGACTAACGACATTGTAGTCGGTATCTTGGTCGGGCTGATCAAAGGTTGTTGAATACAATTTACGGGATCATGGCAGATTTGTGCATAAATAAATTGACTTGTTTATACAAATAAAGGATAGGATCTTGTATTTCTAAATTAAATTCCTTGTAATTATATCTTCTACTAGTATGCTGTTGTACCTTTGGTTAATCTACTTGGCTCACTTAAGAAAATATTATGTGCTTAAATCATTTCCTATTTCCAACTGAATCTATTTGTTTATTTAATATGCATGTCATCTGAACTAATACTCAGTTAGAGGTGTCAATTGAGTCATGTTGAGTTAACACAATTCAATTAAATATTAATCCATGTGTTAATAAATCGTACTAGTCTAACACTATTTTCTAATGATTCGTGTTGGCACAAATTATAAAAATTAATGGCATAACCCAATACACCACCACATGACCCATAATCGCATGAATCATGTTAGGCCAAGCACTATACTATTTTTTTGTTCAGGTCATGCCAAGCAAGACCTATTAATAATTTTTTAGATTTTTTAAAAAGTTTTTTTATTTATTATTTTAAATGGCATGCATGCAAAATAAACAAAAATTAAATAAAAGGATATATAATTTACATAGTTCAACAAAATACTTACGTTCTCATAAAAACCCAATAAAATTTAGCCAATAAATAAAAATCTTAAAATTACTATCATAGTTTTTTTTAATGCCCACATTCATCTAGAAACAAAATAGAATTAATTAAAAAAATTATTGAATTTGTATCTACCTTGTAATCTTAATTCACTTTTGCTAATCACTAATTTATTTCAAAATTTTTGATCTTATACCAAAAATATCTTAGATACTTTTACTCAACTAAATCAAGTGGTAATTTTTTTATCTTAATAATTTGTGTTTTGATTTTTTATCCGTAGTGTAATTTTATAAAAAGTTTATATATATAGGATAATTATTCGATACACTAATAATAGAATTTTTAGACTTCACAAGCAAAATTAAAATGATGATACATACCTTTCAAAAAATATTAAAAAATGAATAAAATAGACACACATCATCATCCTAACCCCGCTTATAGAGTTTAAAAACTCCACTAACAATATATTGAATAATTATTTATCTATCTGCTTTTTGAAATTTGGAAACTCCACTAACAATATATTAAATAATTATATATTTGTCTATCTATATATATAAAGTAATATATCATACATTTTGTATTCATAATGAAATAATTATAAATTTATGTACCAATAATTTAAACATTTCACAATTATAGTTATTTAATTTATTTTTTTTATAAATTACCAATAAAATATCAAAAGTAATATTATAATTTCATCATAAAATAAAAAATAAAAAGAATACATCTAAAAAACTAATGAATTAAATTAATTTATAACAATTATTGGTCAATATAACACAGCACATAGGTTTATGTGTTAAGTTGTGCTAGCCTGAGCACCATGTGTTAGTGTCACGCCACGCGCTTTAAAAGAAAATAATTTAGGTGTTTCAATCCCACATTAGATATGAAAAGAAAATCATTGGACATAAAAGAGGTAACACTGCAAACCCCAATAAACTGATTTTATAGAAAAAAATAATGATCACGTGACAAATGATATTAGACCTAACTCTTAACTATCTGACTCCACGTTGAACACATCAGCAGAGATAATGTAGGGTAGGCCAGTTCAATGCCGAGCGCACTAGAGGGGCAAAGCAAAGTGAGCTTCAAAAGAGTTTGTTGTGACGAGAATATCACGAGACTAGGTAAAAGAGAATATCACGCCATGTGCTCTAAAAGAGAGTGCGCCAAAAGAGAATAAGTTGAATAATTCAATCTCACATTGAATACGATAAGAAAAATCATTAAGCATAAAAGAAGTAACATTGCACACCCTAATAAATCGATTTTGCAAAGAGAATGTAATAGCTACGTGACATTAGCACTGACCTTTCATGAACAAATGTCAATCCATGTGCCTAAAAATTTCTAACTTAAAATGGCATTCATGTGTGTGTGTAAATATATACACACACATACACGTAGAGTGCTTTTGCTATTTAAGTGCAGATCCTTCAAGCACAAACCACACCATGTGGAACCGTATCATGTCATAAATCACCCAACCGTTTACTCTTCTATGCCCAGTCGACGTATAATCAGCATATTAATAATCATTAAATAGGGTAAGGACAAACTAAAAGAGTGGCGTCTATACATGGCCCAACAGAAAGAGAAAAAGAGACGGCTTCAATGAAGTGGCGCCACAGCCAGATTTAAGTAGTTTAATACTGGCGCATGGGCAATATCAGAATATTACTAAGAGAATATTGTACCTTTTAAACACCATGTAAACATGAAATGACTGGTCACTTTCCATGGAGCAATGAAGCAAACCCAACACATGGGAGCAAGCAATGAGAATAAACGGGGAAAATTCATTTTAAAGTGGTTCTCCTTCGTATCACAAAGAATAATGTTCCACTCAGAAAAACCTTGGAACAATAGACATTTTCAATTCCCTCAAGTCCCAACTGAATAGATGTCGTAACCTCCTGTCGAATAACTAATATCAAAACATCTTCACCAAGTTTATTCACGGGA
The DNA here is from genome assembly GCA_032173925.1 of Heritiera fomes. Lineage (NCBI taxonomy): Eukaryota > Viridiplantae > Streptophyta > Magnoliopsida > Malvales > Malvaceae > Heritiera > Heritiera fomes. The sequence continues at coordinate 8,994,417 of JAPDPM010000020.1, read as the reverse complement.
ACAATTGAAAATTACTCATTACCTATCTAGGTATTAGAATAACAATCAATAGACCTCACATAAGGGCAGTTTCTCATTCATTGGCAGCCCCATCCTCTGATTGAGCACTCCCTCCATCTACATAATGGCATGATGAATGGAGTTGATTAAGTACCATTTTCCCACCAAAAAAGAGTGTCAATGCAAAAAGAACATTTATCCCTACAAGTTGCTATCTCCATAATTAGGCATACCTTCACCATCTGATGGGGCACAAGGAGACTTCCTATATCGAGTTTGTTGTTGCGTGGGCTGGAAGTAAAAATAACAAATTCATGAGCATCATAAGAGTACTAAATACATGTGTGAAAGTTACTAACTCACAGAAAAAAAGACACAGGAAGTAAGAACTATATGATTCATTACTACAATCCTAGAATCTAGACCATGTGAATGTAATGCTGATTCTTAGCTTTATTAAAATCAGAAAAATCTCAGCAGACAATAAAAAACACAATGGAGAAATATTGCAAGGAAAAAATTCTGAACTGCGATTAACAAATCATCCTCAAACTTTTTTTCTCTCTTTTATGAAAGTAAAGGTGATTCTTAGCTTTATTAAAATCAGAAAAATCTCAGCAGACAATAAAAAACACAATGGAGAAATATTGCAAGGAAAAAATTCTGAACTGTGATTAACAAATCATCCTCAAACTTTTTTTCTCTCTTTTATGAAAGTAAAGGTTTGAAATTACAAACATGAACCGCTTAAAAATTTCACTACAACTTGATACTTGATACACCATGTATCAGAAGCCATACATTTTGCTCTTCATAAAAACCCTCAGACAGAGGCTCAGTGTGACATACAAGTCAAATTAATTATGTAGAAGAAACAACGAATAGTATCATGTCAATACAGTACCAACATAAAAGATGTACTTAAGGTACTCACTGTATGTTAAAGTTTAGGTCTTGTTAAAGCAAATGCTAGATTACAAGAGTTGTTTTACATTATTTTCCCTTTCCCAACATAAAGATAAAACAAGTAAATCCATAAACCTCAACGAAACACAATTGTTTGAGAACCATTTATCAACATGATGCTGGAAGACCTAGCCCATGCAGAACCTTGACTTAAGTAAGCCACTTTGCTCTGGTAGTTAAAAGGACTTAAGGATCTACATATCGTGATCCATTTTGCTCCTCTAGATGCGTAAAAGGTTCTACAAAAGCCTGTTTACTATCCCTTGAACAAATTAAGAGGCCTATGTGTGACCCAATTAAAGAGGCTGAAAAAAGTAGACCAGACTGATTCATACTTTAACAGGTTAAAGAATCATACAAAAGGGGATGAGATTGATTTAAGCTTTCATTTAAACAGTCCCATCCTGCAGCATAAGCAAAGGACTAGCTACTCTATTGCTAGGACTAATCAGAGGAATTTACTACTATTCTTAAAATACATATACACATACAACTTTCTCACATGTTATCCATCATATGTTGTCAAATCTCATTACACAAGAAGGGGATATTAAATTAAATATTTTTCCAAGCATAGAGTTAATACCTGCAATTTGGGCCGGAGGGCTTCAAGTGGTCCTTTGGGCTTCTCAACACCTTGCTGTTAGTATCCAAGAACATCAAAAGATATTGGAAAACTTCAGCTTAATATGGATTCATTAGTATTGCCAAGCAAAAAAAAAATAAAAAAATTAAGATTGGTTGGAGGAAGAGGGGAATCTTTAACATACCTTTCCAAGTGCCCAATCAGCAGAGTCAAAGTAGGCGCGTTCATGGTCCTGTTATCAAAATGAAAAACTTAGATGAGAATCAGCACCAAGCTAGAAACCAAGTACTTTAAAATTTTCCCACAGAAATTACCTTAGAAATCAGAGGTGGTTTCTTGGGCATAATCCCTCCATATTTTTTGTTTATAGCTGCCTCCTAAAAATAGACATAAAAAATTTAAGAAAATCACCACAACCGTAGAACTCCTAAGAAAAACTTTTAATCCAGTACATAGTTAAGATCTTTAATCAATCAACATTCCATGGTGAAGCAAGATAAGAACACAACCTCCTCTTGAGATGAGGGCATGGATTTTTCAGACTCCTGTGCTACATTTCCATCTACTAGTTCTTGCTCTTTGACATTCTCCATGCCTGACATTAGTTCCTTGCAACCGCCCAACTAAAGGTAGATACAATAGCACACAAGTGATTTGCATAAAACTTCAAAAATGCTAAAACTTTGACAGATACTCGGAACCAAAAAAGGAAGTTCACTTATTCCCATCAAATAAATTAGATTGGCAATGTAGAATAAAAATATAAAATCTTAATAAACCAGTGGGAAAATATTAACCAAAAGTCTATGACACAGATATATACAGCTCTCATTGAATGCATACTCTGCCCAATACCAGTTATTAGTATGATCAAAAAGCATCGGCATCGAGCAACTCTTTCAATGCATAGCCAATGACGATTAAAGGAGTTCATTAAACATTCATATTGAAAGAAAGAGAGGACAGAATCAAATTCAAGGAAAAAAAAGAATTGAGGAAAAACTGTATTCATTCAAACATATTACTAACTTTCCAGGCTTAACATACAAGTATCCCTAGATATTACTTCTTGATACATATGTCTCAGATATCAAAACCAATTATATAATTCCAATAATAATGAAAATTTTTCATATATTTTAAAATCTATAATACAAGCCAAAAATCCATACATATTCAAAAAGTTTAGTTCATCTGGCACACAATGAATGAGATCCTTCATTAAGCAAAAAAACTGAATTAAAAATCTATGCAGATCCACACCTAGCTGGCAATCAAACCAAAATTCTATTTTCCAACTAATAAAAACGCCTGCATAAAAAACAAAACCCTAGTGCTAGTGGTTTGTTTACAAATTAATAAGCAAATGAATGAGAGTAAATTGGTGTTAAATTTAAAGATCATGGAAAGAAAATGAGAAATGAGCAAGATCGAGTTACCTGAATGCTCAGCACTATGCGAAGATCGGAAGTTCAAAGAATCTTTTCCAATCCCGTTAGATAAATATAAATAGAAAGTATTTTACGCGTTGTTGAAATTTACGGTGGAGTTGTGTTGTTTTAACGAAACTACGATAGGGGCACGGATTTTTTTGATGCTTCTATTTTTGGCACCCATGTTTGTTTCAAACTAGTTTGTACTTTGTATTAAAAAACTGGATTGAAAATGTTATATAAAAATTGGAATAAAATGAATTATTTATCTTTTATCATATGGATTGGGATTGTTTACTTAGGCTATGTATTAGTTTCAAATTAAATATATTAGTTATTATAACTGTGAGAATTGTAATAATAAATATATGTTAGAAAACAATTAAGACAATAAAATGAAAATAAAAATAAAAATAATTATTAAAAATACTAATCTAAGATTGCATGGATAAATTATTTTTGTATATTTTATTTTTATTTAACATTTAAAAATTTTTATTTAATCAAAATATTAATACATATTATTTTTATGTATTTATTTTAATATTTTAATTAGTTATTTGTTAATTAATTATATAATAATTGAAAAACTTTTAAATCAAACGAAATTAAAATTCGAATTTTCTATATAAGGATATTGAATTTTTAATAAAAATTATGTAAGCTGTCCAACACTTGCATAAGGGATAGATTTGAATTTTATTGCATTTTTTATAGATTGATCTACACATTGGTCTTTATATGTTTGAAAATATAATTGACTCTAATTTCAGAAACTTCAAACATATTATGATTTGGAGTTTTCTAGCTCAAGGTATAGTCCATTTAATGAATAGTGTACACATTTATAATTATAATTCTAAATAAGAAATTATCTTTACATATTTTATTACCTATAATTTGATATTTGAATACTTAAATGAAAAGCTATATATAAAGATATGTATATTTTATGATAACAAGATATACATCATGATGTAAATGCATGTACGTTTGTTCAAAGAAAGAAATTAGTATTAGATATTCAAATACTTATAATAAAGTATTCGAATACCTCTTTGTTTATATCTTGATGTACATAATTATTAGTGTGTATCTTGTGGTTTATATGGGATTCTAAGCCTCACAAAATCATCATGGTTTTGTTGAGGTGTTATGTCCTGTCTTTAGGCCAAAAAATATATACGTATTTTATATAGTTTTGTACCTATAAGCATAGGCAGAGGTGTATGGGGCTTAGTTAGGGCTCAAGCCCCCCATTGAACCTAAAATTTTAAGAGTTTTAGAACTCTTAGCCATAGGTTTTTTTTTTAATTAAAACATTTTCATTCAAAGTTACAATAACAAATGAACTAATAAATATAAATAATAACAATAAACTAAACAAATAATAAATAAACTAAATTCGATCTCATATTTGATGAGACTCGAACATAGGACTTCAAAATCTCAAAACGAAAAACATGGTTTTTTTCTCAACAATTCATTAAGGGCGTAATAGTTATTTCCACTTTCTTTCTATTAATTTCAAAAATTCCATTTTTTTGTGATTATAATACGCATTAGCGTCAAACTTCAAAAATTAAATTTGAAATTTATGGGATAAAAATCCAAATATACTTTTTTCTATATAGGTTTTGTTTTTTTTTTATTGTTATTTTTTTACTTACATATTTAACTTAATCCTATATATGGTTAGATATTAATAAAATGAAAGTAAAGCAAAGGAAAGTAAAGGACGTGTACCCATTGTTTGGATTATTAAAATTAATAAAAGAAAGGAAAATAAACTAATCTTAACAATTATTGTTTGGTTAAAAAGTGAAAAGGAAATAAAATAATTCATTATAATATTTTTTTCAAATATAACCTTCATTTTATAAAATAAAATAATAATAATTTATATTGGTTATTCATTATAAAATTTTGGTATATATTTAGGTATTTTATTTTTTTATTAGACAAAAAGTATTTTATTTTTTGTCTTTAACTTGGTCCAATCGATAATTGTTACATTAGAGTCAATGTACTTATAAAGCATTCCAGCAAATAATATAAAAAAAATTGAAATAATAATAGAATGATAAAATCATATTAGTGATCCAAGCATAAATAAATACAAAAAATTGATAAATAAGTTATAAAATGCAAATATTTATGATGATTGTTTCAAAATTAATAAAAAAATCAATGGTATAAACATCATTTTACAATCAAAATTTTTTTGCTCATTTCCTTTCCCTAGAATATCTCCCAAAATGGGGTAAATGAAAAATTGGAACTTTTGACGAAAAGTGAAAGATTCTCAACACACTTTCATTTCCTTAATTATTTTTAAAATCTTACTCAAACAAGGAAAAACAATGGAAATGATTCCATGTTCCCCCTGTTTGCCTTTCTTTCTCTTTTCGTACCTTTAATCCAAACATAGTATAAATAAATAGTAACAAATAAATAAAAAAAGATGTGGTCTAAATCATGAGATGTCTTTATACCACATTGGATACAAGACTAGTATTCACTCGCACTTTGTGGTTAGCGTTGGCCCAAAAAAATTTAATTTGGTGATGATTCGAACACAGAACTTCTCATTATGGATCGTCATCATTCAAAAACTCAATAAGACCTTACACTACTGAGCTAACGATTTAGGTTATAGTTAGCTTCTATTTATTGTTTGATACTAGCTTCTATTTATTGTTATAAATTATAGATTGCTGATCACTATATAATTTTTATCATTGGGTGAGTTTTCATAGTTTAGTCCAAGGTAAGGTAGGCGTGGTTAAATAAATCTTAAGGATTATATGGAATTATTTATTATTGTTACAAATTTTAATATATCATTTTTTGTTTAAGTTGATGTATCAAATTTATCATTTATAAATGAAAATTTATGAATGTATTTCTTAATTTGGTGCAAAAATGATAAAAGAATAAAAAATATTTTACAAAATTTTTTAGGGTTAATTTATCATTCGGTTATTGAACCATACTATTTTTGTCACTATGATATTTAAGAAAAAAATTGTCATGTTAATATCTAAACTTCAATTCTATCACCCACTTTAGTATTTAAATTCAATGCTACCAGTAAAAATGCTGACGTGATATGAATATCTAATAAAATCGTGATATGTGGCAAAAAAGTCGCATCATTCGTTGGTCTATGCCACGTCACCTTTGATAAAAGGGTGAAAAATTTGATTTTTTAAAACTAATATATATTTCTTTTAAAATTATTTTTCTTTCAAAGCCTCTCTCCTTTCTCTTTTTCCCAATTTCAGTCACCACCCAAAGCACCTCGACACCATTCCCCTTCTTCCGGCCTTCATACCAACACCCCAAAAAAATGCAGAAAAATTAGAAAAAAGAAAGCTCTTCACCTTCTCTTTCTCCCTCCCTAAACTGTTTTCCTTAAAACCTAGCGAGTGTTCCTAAATCTAACCCAAAGCCTTCACATTCAATTTTGGGGGCCCAACCAATATGCTAGTGATTTTAATTTCTTTTCATAAAATGTGTTATTATATTACTAATATATATATATATATATATATATATGAGGAGCGATCCACTTGCACCAGTGTAAAACTAACTAGTTTTACACCTTTTTTCAACAATTAGATTGATATAAATTTATGGTTGAGATTAAACCACTTTTTTCTTTATAAAACTAATTAAATGTAAAGATATTATTGCCCTTTTTCCTATTTTATATTTTTTCTCTTTTTTAATTATTTGAGTTAACACCGTTTCTTTTCTCGTTTCTTCTCCTATCTCTGTTTCCTCCCTCACGGCAAATTTTCTTCACAAGAAAAACACAATCTCCATCGCCTGGTTCTTCTAATCTGGGTTCGCTCCAGATTGCATCAATTTTTCTTTCAATCGCCCCAGATACATCACGGCATCAATTTATTATAGCCATCGGTGACGTTGGTTCCCGTGGTGGTGCTGCCCTTGTTGCCGTCACTACTTCCTCTCGCGTTGGTGCTGCTGCAGTTGTCCCCACGTCGGTAGTTGTCTGCAAAGTTATTTCTTTTCCTTAGCTGTTATTCGTGTTCTGCTATTTCTTTTTGCTGGTTTTGTTAACCTTTATATTCTCTGGTTTCACTTGTTCCTTAAGGTTCTTTTTCTTGTTAAACTATGACAATACACTAATAAAATCTCAGCATATGAATAAAAAATTAGAACCCATCTTAAACATTAGTCGAGGTTTTTATTTTTCTTAAATTCTACTTGATAATAGTTTCCAATTGTTACTCCGATTATGTAAAGCAGAGTTAAGTTTTGTTGATAAACAATCATAGCTGATTTGTGTTGCCATTACATTTAACGTTTTTCTGTTTCATGTTCATGCCAGCAAAATACGTTGGTTTAACTAAAACAAGATACTAAGAACTTCAGTTTGGGAAGCGAATCAAGGAGTAGATAGCTAAGGTTTGGCTGTGACTTGAATGTTGTTAGTCTGTGAAGTAGTAACATGCTTGTTCTTAAGAAGTGATTGAAAGTTGAAAGTCTAATTTTTTTTTTGGATTGTTTATTATAGTTTAGAATACACAGGGGCCTTACAAAATTAATTCCATGCATTTTTATCTATTGCCTACCTAGTTACATTTTTTTTGATGATTTGGTTTGTTTTTTTTTATTTGAAGCCCACATTTTCTTCAGTTTGCTAATTTGCCATGTTGCATATTATATATTCTAAGACATGATCTAAGCCTTATGTTTTTTCTTTCTTTTTTTGAAAAGTCAATATTTGAATACTATGTGGACACCTTTGAACTTCTTTATGGAGATTAAAAAAATGGACAACTAATAAAACTTTACATTTTGTTCTTAGACAGTGAAATGCCGAGATTCACTTTTCTTATTTTATTTTCTTAGAATAAACAGTTTTTATATATTTTTAGGATTTTTTTATTATAGTCTAGAATACATAGGAGCCTTGCAAAATTAATTCCATGCTTTAAACATATTATAGTTTATAAGTGCCATCCTATGAATCTTTCAATGGTAAATTTCTTTTTTTTTTTTGTAAATTAGTGATAATTGATATGCATGAGCTTAAATTTTTACTCATTTAAAAAAAATTTGTATTTGATTTCAATTTGAAATCTAAAAGATTGCTTTTTGACTTATGCTCCAGGATTTTCTTTTAAATATACAATGGAGAGTTCATCATTGAAGGATAACCAACATATTGGTGTTATTCAAAATATAGAGGTGAGTGACCAAAGTGCACTAGTTAATGAATGCAGTAGTTTACAAACTAATTTAGAGAACATAGTAGTGTTTGCCAATGGTGTCAAGGAATCCAAGCCATTTATTGGAATGTAATTTGACTCTTTAGATGAGGCCGAAAGTTTTTATAAAATCTTTGCTAGGGAGCAAGGTTTTGGTATTCGCATTCGATCAAATAAAACAGGCTCTCGGACTGATGAAATAGTAAGTCGTATTTATGTTTGTTGTAATGAAGGTCAGTATAAAGAAAAAACTATAGAGAATACTGACACTCAAAATGATTTCAAGAAGGCTAAAAAGAGGTGTTCGACTTTAAGAACTGGTTGTGGAGCATTGCTTAAGGTTGCAAGGGTCAAAATAGTCAAAAGTGGACTGTACAATCATTTTCAAATGAACATAATCATGATATGATAAGTCCTAAGAGTGTGTCTTATCTAAGATGCCATAAAAAGATGACTTCTGCAGCTAAGAGCCTTGTTGAAAAATTTAATGAAGAAGGGATTCCTACAGGAAAAGTAGCTACATTGTTTAGTAATGTTGACCAGCAATTTTCAGACAGAGATTGTTGGAATCATCTTAGAGATTTAAGGAGGAAAAACTTAGATGTTGGAGATGCCCAAGCTGTCCTATGTTATTTTCGAAGGAAGCAAGCTGAGAATCCTAATTTTTTTTATGCAATTCAGTTTGATGGTGATGCTTGTATGGTAAATTTATTTTGGGTTGATGCTCGATCTCGATTGGCTTATGAACATTTTGGTGATGCCATTACATTTGACACCACATATAAAACTAATAAGTATAGTATGCCATTTGCTCCTTTTGTAGGATTAAATCATCATTGTCAACCAATTTTATTTGGTTGTGCTTTGTTGCAAGATGAATCTGAGCAAAGTTTCATTTGGTTATTTGAAACTTGGCTTGAGGCGATGCATAGAAAAGCACCAGTATCAATAATTACTGATCAAGATTTAGCTATAAGGGCTGCTGTGATGAAAGTGTTTCCTAAAACTCGCCACCGTCTATGCCTTTGGCATATAAAGAAGAAATTTTCAGAGAAGCTTTCCCATATATATCATAAAAACTCTACTTTCAAACGTGAACTAAAGAGATGCATTCGTGAATCATCTTCTGTGAAAGAGTTTGAGAAAGAGTGGCATGAATTGATTGTTAAGAACAATTTGGAGCAAAATGAATGGCTTCAAGGGTTGTATGAGATTCGTAATTCATGGATTCCTGTGTATAATCAGAATACTTTCTTTGCAGGAATGAACACTACCCAAAGGAGTGAAAGCATAAATTCTTTTTTTGATTCTTTTGTAGATTCTACAACTACATTGCAAGAGTTTGTAGTGAAATATGAGAAAGCAGTTGACAGTCGTTACGACAAAGAAAGGAAGGAAGATTTTGAATCAAGGCACAAGTCTCGGATTTTGAAAATTGGTTCTAAATGGAGCATCATGCAGCATTGGTCTATACAAAGAATGTTTTTAATATTTTCCAAGATGAGCTTGTCAAGAGTAATCAATTCATAAAGCAAAAGGTAATAAAAACTGGCTCTTGCTCTGAATATAAGGTTTCCAGTTGTTTTGATTCCCATGATAGCTTTCTTGTTCATATTGATTTGAGTTCTAAAGTTGGTACATGTGATTGCAATTTTTTTGAATTAAAGGCATCTTATGTAGACATATGTTGGCAATTTTCCACTTTAAAAATGTTGTTGAGATTCCAAATCATTACATTTTGAAACGCTGGACAAAGGAAGCAAATAAAGGTTATGGAATTTGTGAAACTGTGGAAAGTCTTCAAGTTGATCTTGAGAAGTCAGCTGCTTTAAGATCTTTACATGTTTGTCGACTCATAAATCAACTATCTTTTTTTGCTGAAAATTCTGAAGAGATGTATAAAGTCATTGTGAGAGATTTAGACCAAATACTCCAAAAGGTTTCCATCATGGAAGACCAAGTGCTTGCTATTACAGGGAAAGACAATGATTCAAGCCAACAGTTGATGAGTGAAGTGAATCAAGAGGTAACAAAAAATCAGCTAAATCAGATTCCTTTGTCAATAAATATTGGTGACCCACATATTTCGCAAACTAAAGGTCGAAAAAAAGGTGGTCATGAGTCTCAGAATGGAAGATTCAAAAGCAGTCTTGAGATAGCCTTGGCTCGTACAACTGTGAAAAGGCGATCGTGTCAAATTTGTGGAGGGTATGGTCATAACAAGTGCAGCTGTAAAGGAATAGAAAAGTCTACAAATAGCACAACCTCTGCTACTGTAGGGTGAAAGGTATAACTCTTAATGCTATTAGTTTATTTACAATTATTTTTTATATTATAATATGCATATTCAATTAATTTTGTTGAATTCCTTTTTAAGTTTTGCTTTTGCTTGCAAAAGCGCAGTACATGGAGACGTAAATGAAGAAAAATGCTTTTGAAAGGAATATGCTACAGTGTATGAGTTTTTAATTTAGAATTCTTTCACCATTTCTCAAGAATTACTCAAGTATCATTGTTCTTGTGGGTTATTAGTAAAGCAGCAGCTTAAGTTGCAAGTATTGTTTTAAATATGAACAATTTTTGTTCTTTTTTAGACACAACTTTTTCTTTTGATTTTTTTAGTAGCATAAATAAGTCACTTTTGAAATACTTCAATATTATGTATGCTCCAATAATATAGATAAACCTCATTTTATCTCTTGCTTTTAGTATTTGATTTTTTTTTTACCTTTTAATGCTTTGAGTATTATCTATGTTTTAGTGTATAGATAAATGCATAAAGAAAAGACGTAAAGGAAATAAATAATTTATTCCATAATAACTTAAATTACAGCCAATATATTGTATTATACAACTATAACAGTGCTTTTGCTTTAGCCTTAAATTTTCTATGCCAGAGTTCTTGGCTCTTGAGTGTTATGTACACAGTGTTTTGAAAATGATAATAGATGGTTCAAAACAATTGCAACTCTAATTTCCAACTCCAACAATAGTTGTAACCCTTGCATAGCTCCATTGTTTGCTTCCACCTTGAAATGATTTTTGAAAGCATATAACATCTCCATCTTTAAGCTGTAAATAGAACATATGTGCACAAGGAACAAAAAATTGGAAAATAGAGAATTAAATTATGTGAGGATTGCTAAAAATTAAAAGAGAGATCACCAGTCAGAGAATTGAAAGAGAGATCCCTGAAGCAAGCAATAAAGATAACTTTTAACATGTCTTTCAGTTAAATTAGCTTAAAGACAGGCATATGATACATAAATCACTAAAAAAATGAAATGAAACTGTAGTAACAAGAAAGGGAACAAATGCACATGAGACATACAATCGCTGCAAGTTCAGAGGAATATTATATGGTATATCGCCTGCAAGATTGTTATGGCTTATATCCCTGTAGGTTTTGTCAAATATCAGAATGAAGATAATGAAATAAATAAAGAAAAATATCAACCATTATCAAATATTATAGAATCTTACAGTTCCTTCAATGATGTCAAACTTTGAAGGTTGTAACCCATTGTCCCAGAAAGTCCAAGATTTGACAGTTTACTGATAAAAAGGACAGTAGAAGAACAAAAAATAGTTTAGCATCGGCATGATGCAGGACAACACATCTCAAAGGAAAACATGGAATGCAGAAAATCACATTTCAGTGACATGTTGGCCTGAGCAAGTAACGCCTTTCCAGGACTGCCCGCATGAATCTCCATTGCTAGCAGTCCACCCAGTTAGCTGCTGTGGTGAATTTAAACTGCTGAACATAACCCCTAGGGCAGAAGCTGCAAATTAAACATCATACAAATAGGATGAGCAACCTAAGGAGAGGATTTCTAGTTACAAGTCTTAAATTCTTCCATTGATCTGTTGGAAAATTTTATGGAAAACAGTATGTTATAGTCACTAGTAGATTAGTTTGTATGCACATAATGTGTGTTTAACAGATTTATTTTCCTAGTATATAGACGGTTTATCCATCCACCAAGTGAAATAGCTGTTCCAAATGAATAAGTTATTAATAAATAAAAACATTTTCCCAGAAATGCTGTAACCTCAACGAAACTGAGAAAATCTGAAAACCATGATGATCTCAGTTTCAAGGATCAATCTTTAAGAAGAAAACTGGCATCTATTTGCAAAACATTGAAAAAGTTGAAGCGCTGTGGCGAGAGAGGAAAGACAATATTGAAATTTAAATAAATTCTTGCACTAAGTAGACAGTTAAAGAAGAAAACAAAAAGAAAGAAAGAGATTTCATTGATATCCATCAGCAAAAGCCTTCCCACCATTAGTGTTTTGAAACTAGTTAATTTCCAATTTTCACTCAGTTATTTCACTAGCAATGTTGATAAATAAGAGCATAAGTCAACCAAATTGAAAGGCATCAAGCTCGAATCTCCACCATAGTTGACCTTATAAACATGTTAACACAGGAGATCCTCCCATTGATTCAAGAATGTTATGAGTTATGACTGCACAAGCACGAATAACAAAGAACCTTAAGGAACAAGTGAAACCAGAGAATATAAAGGTTAACAAAACCAGCAAAAAGAAATAGCAGAACACGAATAACAGCTAAGGAAAAGAAATAACTTTGCAGACAACTACCGACGTGGGGACAACTGCAGCAGCACCGACGCGAGAGGAAGTAGTGACGGCAACAAGGGCAGCACCACCACTGGAACCAACGTCACCGATGGCTATAATAAATTGATGTCGTGATGTATTTGGGGCGATTGAAAGAAAAATTGATGCAATCTGGAGCGAACCTAGATTAGAAGAACCAGGCGATGGAGATTGTGTTTTTCTTGTGAAGAAAATTTGCCGTGAGGGAGGAAACAGAGATAGGAGAAGAAACGAGAAAAGAAACGGTGTTAACTCAAATAATTAAAAAAGAGAAAAAATATAAAATAGGAAAAAGGGCAATAATATCTTTACATTTAATTATTTTTATAAAGAAAAGAGTGGTTTAATCTCAAACCATAAATTTATATGAATCTAATGGTTGAAAAAAGGTGTAAAACTAGTTAGTTTTACACTGGTGTAAGTGGATCCCTCCTATATATATATATATATATATATATATATATATATATATATATATATATATGCAAGTAGTATATTAAATAAAAATAACTTTTATATATATATATATATATATATATATATATATATTATGTTTCTTTATACACTTATTTATGAAGTCGTAATACTTATAATTTTAGAAAAGTTATTTTTATTTAATATACTACTTGCATATATATATATATATATATATATATATATATATATATATATATATATATATGCAAGTAGTATATTAAATAAAAATAACTTTTCTAAAATTATAAGTATTACGACTTCATAAATAAGTGTATAAAGAAACATAATACATTAATTACATAATATGACTTATAATTATGAGCAACTTTCTTTTAGAAAAGTATAGATAAATCAATTGTTAAATAATATTATATGTCGTAACGATTTTCGTCCGAGGACTCGATCGCTAGACGATTTTGATAAAAAAAAACACAAAGAGGAATCGCCACCAATCTTTTTTGACTAGGTGTGATTGGCCACTTAAAATCATTTATCTTTTTAATAAAATCTTAAAATTAATTAAGTTTTATCAAAAAAGTAATTTTTGGTCTGCGAAAACAAAGTTTGGGTTCGGGAGTTCGGTTACGCGTGGGGAAGGATTAGCACCCCCACAACGCCCGTTAAAAAACGGTACCACTTAATCATGTCTTATCTTTTGATCTTAATAAAATGATCTTAAATATTTAAAAAGAACTCCATTTATTTGAAACCATTTTTATTATTTGTTATTTGAAATATTAAAATTTATTTTTATTTATGTTAAATTTTATTTTTTTTATTTAAAATAAATGAGAATCTTTTGTATTGAAAATTATTTCGAAATACCCCAATACTTCTGGTAGCAATTCGGATAATTTTCTCACCTAAGAATTTCTTAAGAATCGCTACTTGCGATTTCTATAAAATCCCATCCTCGGGAGATTTCACACTTATTTTGAATTTCATGAATGCAAATGATGCTAACAAAATAAATATGATGCACATGAGAAATATATTATTTTATTTTTATTATCTTTTATACTTATATTATTACTTTTGAAATTTATTGATTTATAAAATTTTATTTTTATTGAAAAATCATACTAAATATCCCAATACGCTGGTAACATTTAGCAGATCTCTCTCACCTAGAGATCAGTTAAGAATCACTACTTGTGAATTCCGTAACATCTCATCATCAGAAAATCTTTAAAACTTATACTTTTTATTTAATTTTTAATTATTTTATTATCATTTATTTTTGAAGGTTAATTGTAACAATTTTGTACTCTTATTTATTTGCTTAAAAATTTTATTTATTTATTTATTTATTATTTGTTTATTAATATTAATTTATTTCATCGAACTAAAATTACTTGAATACCCCAATACGCTGGTAATATTCAAATATTTCATTTCGACCCTAAGGATTATTAAAGAATCATTACTTGTGATTTCTAAGGAATCTTATCATCGGGGATTTAAAATTTGTTATTAAAATTTATATTTAAATTTATTTATTTTAAGTTTATATTTATATTTATATTTATTTACTTTTTACCCTTTTTTATTTATTTTATTTTTTTATATTTATAAGAAACTTTGATATCGAGATAAAAACAAATTAGATATTCGAATACGCTGGTAACATCTAATGAATTTTCTCGATCCTAAACATTATCGAAGAATCACTACTTGTGATTTCTTCGAAATCTTATCCTCGGAAATTCAAATTTATTATTTGCATTTATCTTTTTATTTATTTGTTTTATTATTTGTTATTAATTTGTTTGTTATTGTTTTTATTTTTTTAAAAAAAATTTCTCCTAATAACATTAAAAATTATGTATATGAATTCTTTCAACATCTTTAAAAATACAAGAAAAATCTTTTTATAATCCCTTTTTTTAAATATATATCAATGCAAGTTCTTCACCAACCCTAAACAAAACACATGGACATGGACATGTACAAGATGATGGTGCTTAATAGGAGGCAATGATACCTATATAAATAATATATATATATATATATATATATATATAAACTCTTCTTGTTGAGATATGCATGGTCACGTACAAACAAAGGCAGATATTGTTTTGTTTTGTTTTTTACTTTTCATTATTATACATTATTTTGTGAAATATGAGGACAGGACTTGCAAAGTTAAGGCAGAGAATATACCTCAACGAGAAGATTCAATTCTCAATTCTTGGTCTTTCTTCTTCACGCAGACTGCACTTCTCCCAGGCTTTAGCAGACACGACAACAGGCAACGATGATGATGCACGGTGCAACAACGAAAATGATGCTCGGTATTCACGGCAAGCAAGGGACTCGGGCAGTGCAAGGAAAGTGCAGCAAGATTAGGCGATGCTGGGGTGTGTTTCATGCAGTGACGATGATGGTGGAAAATACAATTTTGGGCAATGGCGTAGTTCTGTTGGTGTCCAAAAACAGATTGATGGGAGCAGTGGATAGTTTGGCCAACTACAATGCGTAGCAATGGCAATGAAAGGAGAACAGCGATGCGGCCAGGCTGTGGTGTGGCAAACAGATGGGTGATGAAGACAGTAGGTTTCTTGTTTCTCTTCTCAGTTGGCGAGGTGGTGAAGGATGATGGAATCAGAGGAAAAGGTGGCGTGGATCAGAATAAGAGTGTTGCAGCCCCGAGCAGTGTTGGGTTGAATTTTCTTCACTCGAATTTCCCGATCCTTCACTTCCTCAATTCACGGAATATTCACTAATATTTCGATCTCACAATTATATTTATTTATTTCATTAAATTTCGAATAAATGAAAAATTTACGGTTATCACATTCTCTCCACTTTAAGAAATTCGGTCCTCTGAATTTAACTTAAGTCACAAGGTGGTACATTCCGTATACTTTCGATTTTTGTCCTTTAGATCAACTTTCAAATAATACTGCCAGTATACTTTAAACATCAAGATTACTTTTAGACCACTACATGCGGTCTTTCATCACATATCTTTACTCCCGTAAGATTTCTTATCAATTAGGAGTTATCAATTTCCACCTCTTTTCATATAATAGCTATTTCACACTATTTATCATCCGTTTCTCTCATTTGGTGCCAAGTCGATAAGTTTGGTAATTATCGTTTACCAATTAATCAATAGTATGTAATTGTCCCAGTAGTTTTCACATCTCGTGCACACGCTCTTTCAATATATCCTCAAGCGTCCACATATTACGCTCGAGCATTTTCATCAGTACGGAGCGATGCTATCAGTACTATTGGGATCTCAATGCCTTTTGCTGTTTTCTTTTAGTATATGGCAACTCAGAGACTCCCATCACATGTAATGCTGACTAGAACTGTACATATACATTTACACCGTTTCACACTCATTCTTCGACTAAGGCACTAGAGAATTTAGGAGTCTGATAGTGGAATAGTGATTCCATTTGGACAATCAGTCTTTAATCACTTCCACATCATAATATTTCTTTTGGACTCTTTATTGTCCACAATATTCATTTTCTCGTTTATTTCATCAAGGCTGCATCTCACTTGCAGACTTTACTATTGATCATCTCTTATAGAAATAACTCATGAGACCATCATCTTCTCTTCATTTAGTATGGTCATTACATCTCTTTTCATAATTTGGATTCTACCATTGAATCCTCCAATTATCTATTTAATCACCACATTATCTAAACAATTCCACCATTTCTATCATTTCAAGGCGGTTATGTGTATATCCTTTTTGTTCCATTACCTAACTGGCAATAACATGGTAAATCATGTATTTACTCCTTTGAGTATCATTTATTTTCACCTGTCAGTTTGGCTCGATCTTTCATCTAACTAAAATCATGTGATAACCAAATGAAATCACCTTTAGTCTTAATTTCGGGAGCTACTTTAGGTTCCTTACTCATCATGTTACTTACTTTCTTATTTCATTTTTGTTTTCATATTTTCATCAATTTAGTCGATTGTCTCAAGTAGTATGGTATTCCACAATAAAATCTCTTAACATTTTGCATACCATTTTTTCTCACTTATCCATTTATCGACTTTTATTTCTCTAATTATGTCTCACTAGTAGAGCAACTAGTTCCATCACTCTTCTATAGATTGGCAGAGTATCTAGCTAGACTCATTAATCTCATATCTCAATCATTCTCTTTATTATAGACAGATCCACTGTCATTCTATCATTTCGAGATTTCCTATCTCTCAAAAGAGACACTGTCTAGCCAAAGCTCTTATTTGTCAATCTTAACACAAGTCCACATTCTTTAAGAGTTTGAAGGGTCATACCACCATGTTGCTCATATTCCATTTGTATATTTTTAATTATTTCGATACCTCATCACTTTATTCTTGTATAGATGCCTCATTCATTAGGCTTATATACCTCCATAGGAACTCGTAAATATTTTATCGAGTTCTAATCATTATTTCATGGACCTCAGTTTCCAACTTTTATCTAATGACACTTTATACTGAGGCTAGTCTTATTAACTCCTCATGTATCTCTGATCAAATCCATAAAGCGTCCATTTTCATGTAAATGAATACTTGTTCTTCACAAGAACTTTATTAAATAGTAAGAATTTAATACACCATTTTCATCCATCTACATATCACGGTCATCTGTGCTTCTCTCATTTGCACTTATACAGATACTTCATTAACCTCAAATCACACTATCTGTATTTCCATCAAACACACCTATACAAGTGAATTTCATTATTCACACATTTTCCAAAAGTAGTTGTAAAGCTTTTCAGATTTTTTCTATATTTTTCGATATAAGCTTAGAAATTAGATTTCATATATCCGATCGAGTCAATGTTAGCTTGATTTCTCCAATCTATATAACTCTGAAAGTTTATCAAGAATAACATCCGATACTGTTTTAATCACTATACTTGTACCTTTTTGGACAGATTATCTCTATGTCCTGTCATTTCCATTATGTATCCTCAAGGCAGACAAAGTTAATATTCAAATCATTTTGAAATATTCTCCACCTTAATTTCATTATTGACTCATGTTTCACAGCATATTACTCAAAGTGATTAGTAATGCTGTAACAAGTGTAATCATTTAATTAACCATACTGATATGAATTTCATTATTTGTACTATTCACTTTCTCAGTCATTTTCTGTAGTCATCTCACTTTTCATAATATCCAACGATCCCGTAATAAACATCCAATTCAATACACTCTTAATTTAGGCCCTTACAATCAATAACCAGGTCAATCATCTTGTGATATACCACTATACACTTATAGGATCGCATCATGTAAGGCCCCAGCCCGTCCGCCTTTACACATTTGTACTGTCCTCTTTGGCGAACCCATTGGCCCCGTCGAGGTTTTGTCATAAGGCCTAGCCCGTTCACTAGATCACTCGCAATTCGCTTTCATAATCTAAGTGTAAGTGGAATCAGTACTAGGGATCGTGATATTCATATGACATCTCTATGCTATTAATGACTCCATCACCATCAATGGATTCAAGATTAACTTGGTTTTATCGCTGTTCAGAACATAGCCTAACATAGGGGCATTTTTGTCATTTCAACATTTATTTCTTTCTCCTCAATATATATTTAAACCAGGTATCTTGTCATCTATGTGCTGATAGTATCCCTTCTCATACTAATATCAGCAATTTAAGATCTTGTTTGATTTCGATAGAGAAATCCACTGGAATCCAAAATTAGATTATTTTGCTTATAATACAGCTTTACACCTTCATTTACTCTGTCAAATCAGTCAATTCTAACTCACGATGGTCTATTATGACTCCAGGTAAAATTTTGAAGGTAGGGGTATTTTGGTCATTTTTGGCTAAAAATTTTTCTCTCTCCTCAAAATACCTTCAACTAGTGATCTTAAGATCTACTTAATGATGATATTTCATTACCCTCTTTTATATCATTACTTTCAGGTCTCAGTTCGATCCGGACAGAAAAGTACTGGTAGGGCCCTCACCAAGTCCTTTACTGATTCTGACCAAACAGGCCTTCATTTAGATTATAAGATCACCACTTTATGGTAAACTCTAAGCCTATTTTCCTCTTTACCATCATTAATTCATAAATTCTCACTCCCTTCAAATTATTTTACTCAATTTGCAATCATTTATTTTCTCTATATATTTAGATTACACAATACTACAAGGGATATTAACATTTCTGACACATTTTCTCTCCAAAAGTATCAATAGACATCAGGCCAACCTTGCTTTGATACCATTAAATCTGTCACATCCCGTTACCATATTTTTCACATTTTTCTATACATTTTATAC
Organism: Heritiera fomes; assembly: GCA_032173925.1. Taxonomy (NCBI): domain Eukaryota; kingdom Viridiplantae; phylum Streptophyta; class Magnoliopsida; order Malvales; family Malvaceae; genus Heritiera; species Heritiera fomes. The sequence goes on along the minus strand of JAPDPM010000020.1, from coordinate 8,974,800 downwards.
GGTTGAGCTGTCTGTGATACTTTACTTTTCATATTCATTTAACTATTAAATATAAAATTAGTAATATCAATTACATCCCTTATCTTAATTCTCAAGAAAGTAGTACTGAAAGTAAGTCTAAATATAGAAAATAAATGATCATACCTCATATTATAAATCAAGCTGTCGCAATGTCTCCAAATGCGCAGCTCGAAATCCTCAGATGTCAGATCTCACAGTCACTGAAAATCTGAAATGTTAAAATTGGGGAGTGAGCAAACCACGACTCAATAAGAGAGTTATATGCAACACTTGATATTCAGCTACCTATATGCTAAAAATAATTTTTTCACTTTCTTTAAATCTTCTTAGAGGCTCTAGGCTCACATGTAGGAAGGATACTACAGTCGGCTAGGGATTCGGATGGAGTAAGGCATGTATTTTAGAATACTTGTCTTGTCCCAGAATCTAGAAGCAACTGTAGAGAGTAATCGTTTTCTTTTGATATTCAAATCCCAGTAAAACATTAAATATTCACGTAATAAAACACTTAAGTAAATAAATAAGGAATTAATGTTCCTTTCGCAAATACTCATTTCCACACTTGTAAAACACCGTATAATATTTAGTTCAACACGTAATATATCAAAAGCTCAATAGCTATAGATAATTTAGTACCAGCAAAAGTTCAATGAAAAGTACAATCATCAGTGTCGTATCATGGAGACTAGGCAACACCCTAAATATATCATGCTACAATATCATCCCAAATAGGGAAAACACATGAGATCTATGGTCATAGTCTATGGGGTCCACAGTGTGCACTGATTAGATGTCCACTCGGACACTGATAATAGGATCAGTATCTATCAGCACTAACACGTCAGCATGATATGGGGCCTAACAGTCTCAAAATAGTAAACACGTGATATAAACCCCATTTATGAAATCAATTTCACTAAATATAAGTTCAATCAATCCATAAATATTCATAAGGAAAATATTTTCATCTTATGAATAACAATTTATAAAATATTCATACTGGGGTAATCACTCCCGAAAATGTTCTGAATATTATAGAATAGTATAAATCACATTTTCCATACGGTGAAAACAGTTTATAAAATAATCACACTGTAAAATAAATCTCATGACTGTTTTTTTCACCGTAAAACATGTACGCACACTTTTCCGTGCTTTCTATCCAAAACAGGGTTTTCAAAGTTATCAGAATTCAAATCAATTATTTTTATGATTTATGGAAAAATAAAATATTTATTTTCCAAATTCAATAATCCCGTCACCATGTTTTCCTCTATAAACACGTGTAGAGAGCTTATAGTCTCAAAATACTATTTTTCACCTTTAATTACCTTTATGGAATTTTCTATAAACACATATTTTCACAATTAAACCCATAAAGGTTATTTATAAATTCAAGTGAATATTTGGAGAAATATTATTAAAATATTCACTTTGGTCCTTTTCATTTTTCATCTCGTTTCACGTGAAATATCACCTATCAGGATAAATTTATGTGATTTCCTTTTTCACCATTTCTCAAAAACATATATATTTTAAAATTAATTATCAGTATATTCATGTTTTATGAAAACCAATCGATTTCTCGATTTTCTTGTTGAAAATCATTTCTCGTGATGAAAAATCATTTATTATGATTTTCGGTAATTTTTCCAATAATTTTCGACAGTATAACGGCTGCCAATTGGCTAGCCTCCTACACGAAAAATACAGTTTAAATCTCAGCCAGTAAATCACCACAAATTTTCAACCAATCATTATCAATAGCATTTATAAAAATTAAATGCATAATTTAAAACATGTGTGTCAAATATCCTTACAGGCTGCACATGTCTCCCTTACCTGTCTTGGGTCGACGACTGCCTCTTAAAGGTCACGCCCGTGTTCACCTCTCCTGATTCCATCATCTCGGTAATCGAGGATGGTTTTTCTGGAAATAAAATTCTAACTTTAGAATTTTTCCATAATTCATTAAAAATCACTCGAAATTAATTTTTCGAAATTCTTACCGAATTTTCGTAATTTCTGAGTTTCTCGGAATTTCCCGTAATTTTTGAAATTTCCAAATTTCGAAAATTTTTCTTTTTTCTCTTTTCTTTTCTTTCTTTTTCTCTTCTTTTCTTTTTCTTTTTCCTTTTCCTTTTTCTTTTCTTTTTCTTTTTCTTTTTCTTTTTCTTTTTCTTTTTCTCCTTTTTCCTTTCCTGGCCGGACCGGTTCAGACCAGTCAGATCCCCTCATCACCGGTTCTACTCCGACGGTCGGTTCTCCGGCAGTTCGATGGCTTCTCAGCTGGCCGACACCACGGCGAACCCACTGGTGGTCTTCGTTCGGCCTGGATCGGCGGCACGGCAGCGGATCTACTTGGTTTAGGTTCGGTATCTTCCACCTCTTCATTCTCCCTCCTCCGCCGTTCACGGCGTCTCCTGTGGCCTCCTACTTCTTCCTTTTCTTCCGGCGACGCTTCGATGGCGGTGGCGGTGGCCGCTTCGGCTAGCACCACCACTTTCCCTTTTCTCTTTTTCTTCTCGGCTTCTGCTGGTTTCTGTTTTCCTTCTCCGTTTCTCCTTTCTTTTGTCGATCACCTGCTTCTCCTCTCTCTACCGGCGCCGTTGGCCCCTCTGGCTGGGAAGGATCGGTTCCTTCCCCGATTCTTCCTTTCCATTTTCTGTTTTCCTTTCTATTTTAGTATATAATATACATATTATATTTATATAATATATATAACCATAATATAATAATATATATACTATATGTATTATACATATAATAATATTAATTTATATATATAGTATTGTAATATATGTATATATTATATATAAAAGTATATATATTATATATTACAAAATACATCTAGCATATAGATATATATATATATATATATATATATATATATATATGTATATTTATATACTATAGTTAAATAACCTTTATATATATAATTATATATAAATGTTATAATGTAATATATTGTATTTACAATATATATTTTCAAATTTAATGTAAATTAATATTTACATTTATTATATATGTATATATTTATATATATATATATATATATATATATATATATATATATATATATATATACATAAAATATCACATATATATATATATATGTATTATTTAAATTACTAAATAGTATATAGACACATATATATACTAATGTATATTAAAATATACCATATAGTATTTCAATACATATGTATTTGTATAAAAATACATTTATATAATATAATTATATAATTTTTTATATTCTTTTCTCCTTTTCTTATTTAATTTGGATTTCCATTTATCCAAATTAAATTTCCTCTTTTCATTATTTTCCATGATTTCACATCTTATCCTTATTTCCAATTTAATTTTTTTCACTCGAATTTCCCGATCCTTCACTTCTTCAATTCACGGAATATTCAGTAATATTTCGATCTCACAATTATATTTATTTATTTCATTAAATTTTCAATAAATGAAAAATTTACGGTTATCACACATATAATTTACAAACTTTAGTAATATATTTATGAATAGTATATGAATTATGTGCTTCTTCTATTTTTTTTGGTTAACATGTGCTTCTTCTATTACATCTAAGGATAAAATTCGCTTTTGCATGCACCAATCTTCATCTATCCAATGACAAGTTATAATAAGATAACTTATACCGTTAGTACTAGTCCGTATATCACTAGTTAAACTAACCCTAGATGAAATATTGCTAAGTTTATCAATTAAAGCTTGTCTATATTCTTTAAACATATCCATGCAATCTTTTTTTAATGTATGTCTAGAAACAGATTTATATGCGGGTTGTAAATATTTACAATCAAATTCTAAATATCCTACTTTTTCACAAATTGTGAATGATTGTTCAGTCCTACCTACAAATCTAACTAAACCACATCTAGCTTGAGCATTATCAAAATTAATTTTTTTTCCACCATCATGTGTATTAATTTGAGATTGTTTTGCATTCAAAAATTTCATTTTCTTCGGCATCAGGATTAATTTTATGTGTAGTAATTAAATGTCTTTTATACATACCTGTACCGCCACCCCTCCATTGGAGTTATAAGAGTAAACGCCTTTACACAATTTACATATAGCACAATATTTATCCACCGTACCTTCTTTTACTACAATATCGAAATACTCCCATACCCTGCTTGTTCTTTTTCGGTTAAACTTTAGTCTTGATGATGTAGCAGCAGTGGTGACAGCTGATGATTGTGTTTGAGTACGATCTCCTCCACGACCACAACCATGGTATAATAATACGGTATAATTGTTTTATAATTTGTAAAATTAGTTAGCATCTTGTGTATAAACAAAGAGTCACGTCATTAAATTTATATTATAAAAAACAATTATAAAATACGGTATAATAACCTTAAAAATTATAATTTGTACTTTGTAAACATATTTAAAAAAAAAGGTATGACAAGGTAAAAGTGAAAGACAAAACTCCCCCTTCACCCAAAAAAAAAAGACAAACTCTCTTAAAATTAATGCCTTCACGTAGAGATGACAGTCAAATACATAACATGGATAAAAAAGTAAAAAAATAGTATGAGCTAAAAGTTAGTAAAATTATATATGAATATGATAAAAATAAAAAAAATAAGCTTTATGTTTGACGTCTCAACATAAAATCTTATGTTTTACACGACACGAATATGATTTTTATTATACAAACATAGATTTTATACATGAATTACTAGATCTACTTTCCTGTAAGTTTTTTATGGAGCTTGATTATTTAATTATTTAATTTTTATATCAAGATAGAGAATTTTTAAAAATAAAACTATTCTAATAAGGAAAATTTCATATACACATACACATATGCATATGCATATATAAAGATATATTAATAATTAGGGTTATTATTTATATTTCCTTCAAACTTTAAATACGTGTCAAATTTTAACTAAATAATAAGTCTTAAATTTTGAAACCGGGAGTAGATTTAATTTTATAACAATCACCCATGAAAACCTTGTTGAAATATCTCATTAATGTGGACTAATTAAGTATAATTAATATCATATAAGTTAATTTAGTAGTATATTTTGTATAAAGTGTGACCATAAATATAAATAATATATCTCTATTATAAATGTATTATATCTTTAATGGGACAGATATAGTACATGAGCAATATTGTGGGAGGTCCCTACTGCTGGCATCACTATATAAGTGAAGGCCCATTATTCGCTTGTAATGAATGGAGAAGTGAACAGCAGTAGCTTCTCCTCTTCTTCTCTCCCGTTTCCTTCCATAGCTCACCATCATCCTTTCTCTTGGCAGCACCACCAGCACCAACGGACCTCCGACGAAGCACTGGCGGCACCTCCTCCCCATAGCAGCTTCAGCAGTGGCGGCAATGGTGGAGAAAATGGTGGGTTTTGGCACAACCCACCAAAGGTTAGATTTAATTGTTTTGTTATTGTGTTAATGATTTGATGAGTTGTATTAATTAATTCCAACAATTGGCATCAGAGCCACTCACCCAAAGAGTCATTAACCATTCTTGTTTGAGGGAGAGAAACCATTAAAGCTCTATTTTGAGCTTTTGCATTTTCGGATTTTTTGAAACCCATCTCGGTTTCATGCAGTTTTTGGCTTCAAATTGTAGTTTTATTGTTATTAGGAGCTTAAGCATAAAAATACAAGAAAAAGGAATCAAAAACGGGTCGAAATGAGGCTTTTCCAAGCGGTTCGGGTCTTTTGGGGAAAACCCGTTTCGCAGAAAACGGGTGAAGAAGAAGTGTTGGGCGTGTGAGTTTTCACGTGCCCAACAGATTAATAAGGGGGCGTGCCCCTGCACTATTAAAAAAAATGGCTTATGCCATTTTCGTTGGCCATTTTTATGAGCATTTTGATAGGCCATTTTAGAAATTTGGGCCAACAGTTTTAGATCCCCTTATTTCTGATTTTTTTTTGCTGTTTTTTTTGTCGTTTTTTGTTTAGTTATTGGACCACATGTTTTTTTTGGGCTTTTTTTGTGTTATTGGGTTGGACTTTTAATTTGGATCATTTTGCATTATTTGAACTTTGTCATTTAAATTAAATTGGTCCATTTATTTTTAAATTTATTTTGCTATCTAGTTTAATTATTTAAATATTAAGCCAAAATAATTTTGTGATATTATGGGCATCAATTACTTAATTATGTTAATTGGTCATTTAGTATTAATTAATTTTGGGCAATTAAAATTAATTAATTTTAGGGCCATTTTGCTTAATTAATTTAGGGGTCATGTTGCTTAATTAATTTTATTTGGCTATTAAATTAAATTGATTATAGGCCATTTTGCATAATTATTTAATAGGCCATTTTGGATTAAAGTTTAGTTGGCCATTTTGATTAATTAATTATGGGTCATATAATTAATTAATTTTTTTTGACAATTTTGGATATTTAATAGTTATAATTAATTGTCAAGCCCGAGATTAAAGAGGTATAAGTGAATTTTTTGAAGGAATTAATTTTGGAGTAATTTTTACTCATTTAATTCATAATTCACTTAAATTTTGAAATATATATACTCATGCCCATAAATTACTAATATTTGGCCTAATTAAATAAGTTTAAATAAATTATTTGGGTATTTTGTTGAGCCATTTTGGATTATGGTTTACCCATTCGTTAATAATTTATTTAAACAAATAAACTCTCTAAAATTAATATTGCCTTATTATTTGAATATTCACATTTATGTGAAATTATTTTTAATTAATTACTGATGGATTTGAAATTGCTACGTATGCTTCAGAAATTGCATATTTTGGATGTAGTTAATTTTGGTCAATAAATTTTGTGAATATTCTTAAAATTGTAAATCATTAATTGGATTGACTAGTACTTGCCTATAGCAGGAATAGTCATGACGATTTTTTGACGATTTATTCTGATAATTTTAAGGATATAATAATAAGGCAATGCATAGTGATAGTTGCAATTGAATAAATTTACTGAGGTCTCTAGAAGTGGCTAGTCTCTCTATGTCGGATTGTTAGTTGCTTTTAGAGATGCTTGGGACTGAGAGGATTCTTGTTGGGATATGACACGGTCTTCCTACCCTGTCGGTGGGCGATCATTTAGGTTATATTCAACTAGTTTTGTCTTATTCTCGGTAGTGTATTGTAGAATTTATTGAGTTATTCCACTAGCATCCATATTGTGCAACTATCACATATAAAATCTCTAATAGGATCAAATTAGATAGATAGTATGAATTATTCTCTACAGTTAGAGACATATTGAACTAGGAAGTAGTCCCGAGAGTAAATCTATCTATTATACCCAATAATGTGAGCTCTTTGAGGACAATACTTGGAATTTCGGGAACACTTAAGTGAGAATTCTCTGATTATAAGGGCATGCCATTAATGAGCACATCAGAGAAAGTGTTCCAATTAGGAATAATTAAGAAGTATTTATGGATGCCATTAGAAAATAGTTCGCGTAAGATGGATAAAGGTTGCTATAGGATTTTGATTCCATATATGGCAGATTCAGTAATACTTCCTTCTGGGATGGACAATTGGAGATCTTTCAGTTTTACAGATCTCATTTAATGCAGAAGGAAGTATGACATTTTAATATCAATTTTGATATTGTCATTCAAGAGTGGGAGATCTTTCAGGTTAACAGATCTCATTTAGCCATAATGATGACATATGCCAATATTACTGCCAAAAGGAATATTATTAAAAGGTCTCAATAGAAGGTCACTTTTAGAAGAAGAAATTTGCCAAGTCTATTTCCCATTCTAGTTTCACCAACACCTCTAAATATCAATATGTGCCACTTCTGTAATAATCCTGGGCACAAGAGGTAGATTGCAAGAGTCCGCTAGATTGGGATGTATAAAAGGCATTTCGTTAGCCTTTTTATTTTGAATCCAATCTAGGAGATATGCCCTCTAACTATTGATGTTTGATACCGGTGATATTATTGATAAAGTCAGAAGCAACCGGAGATCGAATAAGGGAAAATTGCTGTGAATTGGGGCTATAAAGTTAGAATCCATACTGAAAACATAGCAAGTTCGTTGTTACATTTCATAGACAGTTTTGAAATTACTGTCGATCAATATTTTTCATCTTGATAATAAAAAAGTATTTCTAATTAATAACAACATATGCATTGATTCTGACATTTTGCATAATGGATATATAATAGACTTATACCCCAATATTAGGCAAATTTTCTTCAATTGTGAACAATGTGACAATCGATTCTAATTATGATAGAATAGATAAGAAATATATCAAGTAGTGGCGTAAGAGTTAGGGATATTTTAAGGCACGTAGAAGATTGTGTTAAGGGAAATCTTACTGCTAATATTAAGGACATGATTAGCAGATATGAAAATGATTAGGAACTTATATATATATATCGACATTTGTAGATTATTTTCACATACTGTATTTAATGGATATAAGTGTTTTATCGCTTTTACTAAAGACCATTTTGATTTAGGTCATATGAGTAAAAGATCTGATCTTATAGAGGCCTTAAGCATTCTGATTAATTCTGCTACGCTGCTTAAGGCAATGATCAGACAATAGTGATGAATATTATGTTCGGTATAATGAAGCTAGGCGAAATCATATACCGGTTTTCGGTTAAGTGCACTATAGGATTATATATTGACGCCTGGTGTACGGTGCTTGGAATATTGAAACAGAATGAGATTGCAATAGCAATTATTCGTACATTTTGATATAGTACGATTCATGTTGATCACTCCAAATCTTTAAAATTCGGGTGGAGTGAAATTAAAACTACAATTCACATTCAAAGTTGATCTCCAAGCAAAATCAGTTCCTAAATGCATCTCAAGTTGTAGTCAGACAAGAAGCTGAGTTTAGTGCTGCTTTCTGTGTTTAGGGTTATAAAATTAGGCAAAAGGCCTATAACCCACAGTCAAGAAAACTTGACGAGAAAACTATCAGCAGCAATCTTGTTGATTATTACATCGGTTAGAAAGATTCTAGATTTTATTTTCTCGTTATGTAATACTAGAATCATTAAGTCTGATAATACAATCTATTTAAAGGATGACTTAAAGAGTGGGAGTTATGAACTTCACAAAGTCATTATTAAAATACATTTTGTTGTGCCAATCCCATATATGCGTTATCTTTTGATGATGAAAAGCCACAACCAAAGAATCAATGATTGATCCCAATACCATATTTTGAACTTGCAACTGACCTTACAGAAGAATATGAATATGAATATGAAATTCGTGTGTCTTCTGTTTCTGATATTTGTCAGGAGACTATACTGATTCAAACTCTTAGAGTTGGATATTAGTCATGCAGGATGAGTAAGCATCTAGGTTGTATAAGGATGCCTGGGATCTATTTTAGTTGTCACATCATTATAGACCAAAAGGAGACTCAAAAGATTAGGTAGATGATTTAAAGCTAAATTTAGCCAAAACTTTAAATAATAAGAAGGAATTTATTTTGTGAAAACCAATCATGATGATGATTAGTAGCTCATTTTGATTAGGAGTTACATCTTGGACAGTAAAATGTCTAAATAAAGCAACCTAAAAGTTTGTAGTTCCTAGGGTGAAACATACAGTTTGCGAACTCAAGGAGTTCATTTATGAACATTAAAAGGCATCCAGATTGTAATATATAAAGTTTAATGAGATTGTCATTTTAAGGAGAACATTATCGTTTGATAATTGGATCCATTGCAAGGTCAGTGGGAGTTATGTGCTTATTGTGCTCTAAATTGATGATATCAAATAGCAGCCTATAGCACTGACCTATGGTATAAGACATTCCATGTCGTCATGTCACTTCAGGATAAAGAATCTAAGTGAGGCTCTATTTCATTTTAAGGATTGAGATTCTTCATGACATATCAATAGGCTTACATTATTGGTCTCATAGAACCTACATTGAGTGTTGAGTAGGTTTATTGTATGTTGTTCTCCTAATAAGACGTCATTTAGTGAAAAGTGACATATTGTGAAAATCTCAAAGTCCTCAAGATGATAATGAAAGAGCTCATATCGAGTGTGATGTATGCCTTATTGTGGGTAATCGGTATATGCTCAAGTTTATACATATTTGGATATTGTGTATATTATAGATGTGAGATACTTGAGCGATCTTGTAATGGAGAACTGGAAGCTACAAAGAGAGTATTCGGATATTGACAAATCTGACATTCTGAGTTTGGTCAGATATTCTGATGTTAATTTTGCAAGCTATCCAGATATTGAAAATTATTTTGGTTATATATATTTGTGGATATAAAGGAGCTGTATTTTGAAAAGTGTAAAGCAAACATTTACAGCATCCTTGATCATGAAGGCTAAATAAGTAGCATGTCGTAAAACTACTTGATGGGCCATTTAGGCTGCAAAAAATTTCATCTCATGGTTGGTTTTGTGTGGTTGCCATTTCGAAGTCTTGAAGATGTACTGTGGTAATGCTGTAACAAGTATTTTCTCTTTCAAGATGCTAAGAGTTCCTCACACTCCAAATATTTAGATATCATCATTCGGTTTATTAGAGAGAAAATAATGGAATCCATTACTTGATTGGATTATAGAGCACATGTTTTAAAGAGCTCATTCTATCTAACTGAAAGTTTGGCTGCTTGAGTGCTTTGACGACATAGCACTTGTATGAGGCATATGGAACCATTTGCCGTATTAAGTTAGTGGGAGCTCTATGTAATGAAATCAGTTATAACTGTATTAATGGATTCCCCACTTGCTATATATGCATATTTTTTGTTTGCTCGCATTTTGATGAATATGGCATTTTGTTGGATAAGACATTCGGTATTAGTCTCATATGCTTCCGTTGAAGCAAGGCATCATTTGGTTTATATGCATGGACCTAATGGAAATGGATATTGTTTCTGTTTTCATATCATTTCCATTTCACACTAATACTACTATTTTTTGTTGCAGTCTTTATAAGTTTACGCATTTGTACTCTGTCGGTATGATGCATTTTGAAGCTTATAAAAGGCTTGTTGTTGTTAAAGTATGTATGAGTCAACACATTTGTACCCTTTCGGTACAATGTATTTAGAGGGCTTACAAATACATACTGAGATTATATGATATATTTTGTTAATTAACTTAATTGTCCAAGTGGGAGAATGTTGAAATATCTCATTAATGTGGACTAATTAAGTATAATTAATATCATATAAGTTAATTTAGTAGTATATTTTGTATAAAGTGTGACCATAAATATAAATAATATATCTCTATTATAAATGTATTATATCTTTAATGGGACAGATATAGTACATGAACAATATTGTGGGAGGTCCCTATGTTGGCACCACTATATAAGTGAAGGCTCATTATTCACTTGTAATGAATGGAGAAGTGAACAGCAGTAGCTTCTCTTCTTCTTCTCTCCCGTTTTCTTCCATAGCTCACCATCATCCCTTCTCTTGGCAGCACCACTAGCACCGGCGGACCTCCGGCGGAGCACTGGCGACACCTCCTCCCCATGGCAGCTTCAGCAGTGGCGGCAATGGTGGAGAAAATGGTGGGTTTTGGCACAACCCACCAAAGGTTAGATTTAATTGTTTTGTTATTGTGTTAATGACTTGGTGAGTTGTATTAATTAATTCCAACAAACCTTACCAAAAATGAGGTCTAAAAAGAAATATGCAACGTTTATGTACATATTTTAAATATTTATATAAATTTTCAAACTTAAGTCCAAAATAAATTTCAAGTTCTATAGATAAGTCAATAATAAATGCATCGAACTTTACATGTTTGATTATGTTTTCGAGTACTACAAGAGTATAAAAGAGGCGATATGTTATAATTCGTTAATATTATGTAACTTTAAATATTAACCATGTATCGAATATAATTTTTTTTAAATTATAATAATTTAAATTTGATAAGTTCCAAAATAAATCAATGTAATCTCTTGATAATTATTTCTGACATAGGCTAGTGAGGGTAAGCAAAACAACACCAAAACTAATTAAATCAATCAAACCGATTGATCTTTGATATAATTGATTTCGATGTTAATTCAATTTTTAAATTTGATTAAGTCATTCAATTTTTAAATTTGATTAAGTCGATCAATTTATGGTATTTAAATTTATAAACTGAATCGATTGATAAAATTGATTAAATTAAATATAATATAAATAAATGTATTAAAATAATATAAATAAGTAATATATATTAAAATAAATTTTAAATAAAAATAACTTATATCAAAATTAATTGAAAAATCGATTTTGTCCCAAATTTTACCTTTCTAAATAGATAAATTTGATTCGATTTATTCAATTTTTCTATAAATCGATTCCATTTCGATTTGAAATTTTTTAAAATTTTGATTTATTTGTTCTTTAATTTTTTTCAACGAACTGACTGAATGGATTAGTATTAGATTCAAAGTGGATAATATTTGATTGAATCAGTTTGGATAATTCTATAATAAATTTATAAAATTTGAATTTACTGTAAGATCGGTGAATAATAGTCCTTAAATTAGTAATATTTAAAGATTAAATTTTAAAGATAAAAAAAAGTTTAAACCTAATAACTTGATAAACTAATTTTACAAATTATTCTTCTGTATTAAATATAAAAATATATATTAGTGTATTACTAAATTAACCTTCTTGTAATTCCCATAACTTTACTTTATATTATCTTTTTATTAACACAATCCATTCAATCTAATTTTTCTTGTTCCTCATTTTTGGGTTAAATATAAGGATTAATACACTATATATAGTTTTAGTTATTATGTATTTCCTCATAATTTCCTCATAATAATAAATTTCATTCATACATAATTTTTTGTATTACTCTGTAGTAAATATCTATTACAAATTTTTTACATTAATAAAAATGAAAAAAAATCAAAAAATAAAAATAGAAATATTATTTTGGTTATAATTTTTTAAGTTTTCTTTTTTCTGCATTATAATATTTAACATAATAAGAAAAAATATTGATAAAAAATTCTTTAACTTTCTTTTTTTTTTTTGCTTTTTAATGTTTAACATAAAAACAAACAAAATATTTATATATAAAAAAATTTTGCATGTGTTAGCACTTAGCACCATGGTTGACAACTACAACTATTTATATGTGTTTATATACAATTCATCGTAAAATTTATGACATTTATTATAAAATTTATGACTTTAATATTAAAATTTATGATATTCATAAAATAAATTTTATGACATTTATCGTAAACTTTATTAAATTTATCGTAAAATTTATGACATTCACCGTAAAATTTATTAGATTCATAGAAATTGAAAAGAGTTGGTGTAAAAAACTAGAAAAGCACATATATATTTATGTAATAATAATAATTAACCATAAAATTAATGTGATTTATTGTAAAATTGATAAGTATAAACATAAAAACATTAGAAAAAACATAAATTTATAATAATTAACTGTCAAATTAATGTGAGTGTTTTTACATTTATTCTCATAAATTTTACGTTTTATTATAATAATTTTATATTTATTCTAATGTTTTTACATTTATTTTCATAAATTTTACAATTAATTATCATAATTCTATATTTATTCTTATGTTTTAACATTTATTTTTATAAATTTTATGTCTTATGATCATAAAAATCTGATTATGTTGATCAGTTAACTTCTTAATATGAGCAGTCAACTACCCTTATGTTCACTGCTTTTGTTTGAGAATAAGACTAAGGCAGTTGACTTCCCAAGCATGAAAGACTGCCTTGATTATGTGATTGGTTGTAAGCCGTGGTTCTCCTGATCTCCTCCCTGCAATCATCATCATTTTTGTTTTTGCACGAAACAACAATGTTTGGTTGCTGACGTATGATTCTCGATTTTCGTGTCAAGCTGTCCCCCTTAATTCTATAAGAAAGAAAACCATTAGAGGGCACAAGGGTTTTTCCCTGCACACGCACTCTGATGCTTAAGTCAGACAGAGTTTTGACGGCCTTTTTGTAGGCAAATAGAGCTTAGAGTTTAAGAATGATACCTGTGACCTATTTATAAAAGTTGTTTTGCACGTAATTATTTTTAAGACCCACTGTATAAACGATAGCCCAATGGATCATTTATGGACCTTCTGAGTCTCTTTCTTCTTGGGCTTAAACTATCATTTGGCCCAATGTTCTTCAGTTTAACTTATAGAAAAGCCCAGTAATCTCTAACTTGACCTATATCAATTGCTCGCCACTCTTTCACAAGATTTACTCTGTGAAAGAGTATATAAAGAATGAGCTTTTCAAATTTTTTTGCTACCCTCTTTCTGGGATTACCACAAGAGTCTTTTCATCTTCACTTGAGGGCTCAACTAGTGGACTTCATCATTATTTGTAACAGAAACGACGTCGTGTCATCATTTCTTTTGTCAAGTGCCTTTTCATAACACTATCGGGGTACGTTTTTCTCCTCTGAGCTAAATGCTTCTCAAATGGAATATGCCACCCTTCTTTTCAAATTTTAAGGTCTTAGCAGGTCGAAACCAAGAGCTATAAGGAGAAATTGTAAGATTGCAAAGCTACCCAAGCCTTCTATTAGCCAAGAGGAAGAAAACCAAATCTGAGTTAAAGCTATAAGGGCGCATCGTCAAGAAGTGCCACGAGAGGATGCATATGTTCTTAGCTAGTTTCATCATATGTGATTTGTACTTGGCATGCTCTTGATTGGTTGAAGCTTGATCTAGATGCTGAGGATTTGCAAACTTTTCTGAGGATAGGCACTTATAAAGATCTATCTGATCTTGTCAGCCCTTAGGAGCCTTTTCGTCGACCCGAGGTGGTCGAGGTTCTCACAGGTTTGGACGAAGATGATTTTGATAATCCAGAGACTAACTTTCTTAAGGATCAAGCTCTTGACATCATAGCGCCTCAAGACGCACATGCATGGGTGCCTATTAGTATCGATACTCCTTTTGATGTAGAAGTTAATCTAGAGTGCTCCCCAGTTTTTTGTGAAAGAGATTAGTCTTGTACAAACTGATCAACACTTTTTTAAACTCATCTACAAAGGCAACTACACATTTACTTTGTACTCTTCAAGTCCTTTACTTTGTTCGTGGCTTACCTCGCGTATTTTTCGCTTCAAGCCCATGTGTTGCCCATCTTGCGCATTTTTCGCGTAGGGACTTTATAAAATTGATAAGACTATAACATCGTTTATATGCCAACATAAAATGTTAAATGTACTTTGTCAACCAATTGTACCACATATCCAATTGTAACATACCTTGTAACATACCTCACAGCCTGTATACTATGTACTGAAAACCTAAGTGTGACACAGCTCATACAGCTTGAGAAGTAATTGGATTCCATATTAAGACAAACGAGAAATCAAAAGACACAGGTAATGATTGAAGCTGTGGCTGCATTGCATGAGAAGGTACACGCGACAGCCAAAACGAAGAGAAAGGGGCCTCACACACGCGACAACTCCCTCGGGCGAGAGAGAGTCTCCTGCATGCGATAGCCAAAAGTAGCAAGAAAGGGGGCTCCTACATGCGACATCTCCCTTGGCGAGAGAGTGAGAGAGCGGCTGTACAGGCGACAGACCTATCTGCCAAACATGTAGCTCGCCCGGACGAGCTAAACGGTGAGAAGGAGCACGCGGTAGGGCTCTTTGGCGAAAGAACACAAGTCCACTCGGCAAGCTGCTATGGCGAGAGGCGAGCACATGTAGGCTAGAACAACGGGCGAGTAAAGCGGCAGACCACTTTGGCGAGAGAGTCGCTTGTGCGTGTGACAGGCTAGTCTGCCCGCACAAGGCATACCATAAAGCAAATATGGCAAGCACAGACACAGGTGACAGGATCGCCCAGTAGAGAAATAATGGCGAGAGAATGGATTGCCCGGTAGAACAATGCATGTGGGCGAGAAAATGTAGCAGCTCTGGGCAATAGACTGGCTTGCCCACGCGGTAGCCAATGTGGGCGAGCGTGGGCGAGCGCACGTGCGCGCAACAAGCGCCCTGGTAGAACAACGCATGTAGACGAGCAAAGCCTAACTAGAAATGCTTGTTTGGCGATGGCGAGCCACATTCTCTCTTCAAAGGGGCCTGCCGCATGAACCTTTGATCGCCATCGCCAAACAAGCATTTCTAGTTAGGCTTTGCTCGTCTACATGCGTTGTTCTACTAGGGCGCTTGTCGCGTGCACGTGCGCTCACCCACATTGGCTACCGCGTGGGTGAGCCATTCTATTGCCTAGAGCTACTACATTTGCTCGCCTGCATGCATTGTTCTACCGGGCGATCCATTCTCTTGCCATTATTTCTCTACTGGGTGATCCTGTCGCCTGTGTCTGTGCTTGCCATATTTG
Source organism: Heritiera fomes (assembly GCA_032173925.1). Lineage (NCBI taxonomy): Eukaryota > Viridiplantae > Streptophyta > Magnoliopsida > Malvales > Malvaceae > Heritiera > Heritiera fomes. The sequence goes on along the minus strand of JAPDPM010000020.1, from coordinate 8,958,429 downwards.
CTTTATGGTGTGCCCTGCGCGAGCAGACTAGCCTGTCACACGCATGAGCGACTCTCTCGCCAAAGTGGTCTGCCACTTTACTCGCCCGCTATTCTAGCATACATGTGCTCGCCTCTCGCCATAGTGGCTTGCCGAGTGAACTTGTGTTCTTTCGCCAAAAAGCCCTGCTGCGTGCTCCTTCTCACCGTTTAGCTCGTCTGGGTGAGCTACATGTTTGGCAGACAGGTCTGTCACCTGTACAACCACTCTCTCACTCTCTCTCCAAGGGAGATGTCGCATGCGAGAGCCCCCTTTCTCGCTGCTTTTGGCTGTCATGTGCGGGAGACTCTCTCTCGCCCGAGAGAGTTGTCACGTGTGTGAGGCCCCTTTTTCATCGTTTTGGCTGTCGCATGTACCTTCTCATGCAATGCAGCCACAGCTTCAATCATTACCTGTGTCTTTTGATTTCTCGTTTGTCTTAATATGAAATCCAATTACTTCTCAAGCTTATGAGCTGTGTCACACTTAGGTTTTCAGTGTTTTGATTTTGACCTTTGATGTGTCTTTCAATCACTTCCTGTATGCTAGTACCTCTCAGAATATCTTTGAGTTCACCATGAATCTGTTGCTGATTAACCAAACTCAGAAAGACAAAGTCAATACTTGGAAAAAGAAAAATTCCTTTACAGGTTATGCCCAGCTTTTTCTTATTTTCATGCAGCTTAAAAAAAATATGTATGACAATTGATAAATCAAATGTGCTTATTAACGTTTCTGAAACTCCGATTGTATTTCTTCTTTGCTTTTGGTGATAAAGTTGAGTAACTTGTTCCCTTCTATTCCATTGGTGGCAGAGGAGGACTCTGGCTTTTTACGTTCGAACAATATGAGAGTAGGAAAGAATTCTAGTAGTGGTCATGGCATATTAGAGGTACAATGACCTTACAGAAACGAAACTTATCTTTTCCATTGATAAGAAATGTCACATCAACTGTCATTACCAGTAAATCTAATAGTTTATTTAATCCACAGAATTATTACAGCAATGAAACTAGAGAAATCGTTCTACTCAGCCATAGGGACTAGTGTGAAACAAGGTTCACTGTTACTGTTTTCTATATCATTCTGACAGAGTAGTGCAATGTCTATGCAAATTCTCTGGAACCCTGGAACTTATCTGTTTCTCGAGATACTCAATAGACCAAAGACAAAAGACTTGACAGCAATCCAGGGCCCATTTATCTCTGGTTCCAATGTTGTATGTTGCAAGCTACTTGCTTTTTAACTCGAAATTTTTGGTGTTCGAGTAGTCATCATCAGATGAGTTGTTATCCAGTTGGGATCTCTTTTTCATGCAGCTATAATTCCTTGGCTGTCGCGCACGAGTGGCTCTCTCGCCCAATCCCTGCCGCAAGAGCTTCTCTCTCACGAAGCCTGTCGGGCGCGAGAGCCAGTCTCTCTCCCAATGCCTATCTCGTTCGAAAGCCACTCTCTCGTCCAAGACCTATCGCGTGAGGGAGGAGCCCTCTCTCGTCCAAGGCTTGTCGCGTGTGTCAATGGTCGCGTGAATTGTTATTTCGCGTGAGCCTCGTGCTAGCTTGTGATAGAGTGTCTGTCGCATGTCTGTGGCGAGCGAATCGCTCTGTCGCGTGCACCTTGCACACGACAGACTATTCTATCGCGTGAAACCTTGCGTGCGACAGATTGTTCTGTCGCGTGTATATATATTTGCAGCGTTTCTATCGTCAACCACTGAAAAGGACTTTCCTTTTCATTATTCCTGTCGCAATTTTATCTCTCGTGAAACTAGCAGTCTCCCGCGGGTCTTTCGCACCCTTTCACAGACTTTTATACTTGGCTTTTTGCTCAATTCTCACAGACGACGCCAATTGTTGTTGCACTAAACAACAATGTTTGGTTGCTGACGTATGATTCTCGATCTTCGTGTCAAGATGTCCCCCTTAATTCTGCAAGAAAGAAAACCATCAGAGGGCGCAGGGATTTTTCCCTGCGCGCGCACTCTGATGCTTAAGTTAGACAGAGTTTTGACAGCCTTTTTGTAGGCAAATAGAGCTTAGGGTTTAAGAATGATTCATGTAATCTATTTATAGGAGTTGTTTTGCGCGTAATTACTTTTAAGACCCATCGTATAAACGATAGCCCAATGGATCATTTATGAACCTTCTGAGTCTTTTTCTTCTTGGGCTTAAACTATCATTTGGCCCAATGTTCTTCAGTTTTACTTATAGAAAAATTCAGTAATCTTTAACTTGACTTACATCAATTTTAAAAGTAATTTAGGCAATAAAATTAAAAAAAATACAAATGTAAAAACGTCAATCATCATTTTTTAAATACTTATTATCAAAATGAACAAAAAAAAAACTTATTATCAAACTTCAATATGTATGTGTGTATATATATATATATATAAGTTTTTGCTTTGAAAAGCAGGAAATTCAATAAAAGACAAATGTAAGAAATAATGATGATAAAATTTTTATATTTTTAATTAATAATTATAGATTTAATGATAATTATTTAGAATTAATTGAATAAATTATCATGTCAATACATGAGCATGGCGGCATGGGGCTGAAAATCTAGAGAAATGATTATATAAAACAGTTACGCCACGTTAGTATTTATCCCTTCCAATCAAATCATGTCACACAATCACTTTATTAAAAAAAGTCAATCATTTATTACATATCACATGTGATAATTATATTGTAAATATTTATTTTAAGAGACTCATTAATGATTCTGATAATAAATGAATGACTTTTTCAATAAAGTGATTACGTGGCATGATTTGAATGAAATGGATAAATGCTTACGTAACGTAACTGTTTCATACAACCCTTTCTCGCAAATCTAATCCCTTTTGCTCTTTTCATTGGCGAAATCAAGAGCATAGCTATTAGCTAGCTAGCTGGCATGGTTGCATTTCTTATTTTCTCTTTTTATTTTTAAGAAAAATTGCTTGCTATAGTTACCTTATAATTATTAATTCTAACTCATACGAGTTAGTCTTTTAGGAAAAACGTTTTCTTTTTCCAACCAAACTTTAAAACTTATTTCAAATCTTTATCAAATGATGTATTTTAAATTAGAAAAATTAATCGTAAAATATAAAAGAATAAGTATAAAAACACTAAAATAAATATAAAAATGTGATAATTAATCGTAAAATTTATAATATTTATTGTAAAATTTATGAGATTAATCGTAAAATTTATGAGATTCATTATAAAATTTATAACATTTATCGTAAAATTTATGAGATTCATTGTAAAATTTATGACATTCATCGTAAAATTTATGAGAATAAGTATACAAAACTAGAAAAGCATAAATGTATAATACTTAATCGTAAAATTTATGAAATCCATCGTTAAATTTGTAAGAGTAAGCGTAAAAACACTTGAAAATTACAAAAATATAATACTAATTGTAATATTGGTGAATGTAAGCATAAAAAGACTAGGAAAAAAAATAAATATAAAATAATTAATAATAAAATTTATGAGATTCATTGTAAAATTGATGACATTCATTATAAAATTTATGAGACTTATCGTAACATTTATGACATTAATTTTAAAATTTATGAGATTCGTCATAAAATTTATGATATTCCTTATAAACTTTATGACATTTTTCCATAAAATTTATGAGATTTTTTGTAAATTTTATAATATTCATTAAAAAAATTATGGGATTTATCGTAAAATTTATGTGATTCATCGTAAATTTTTTTACATTCATTGTAAAATTAATGAAAATAAGCATTTTTTCTGTCAAGAGTTTTAAATTCAAATTTGATTGGGGCATATAATGCATAGGAAATGACAATGAGATGCCTTGAAATTATTTATTTTATTTAAATTGGGTTTAAATCTTTCATCTTCAATGATTCTAGTACTCTACGCTCCTAATTGATTTTACTCGTTACTATTATTATAATTATTTATTGTTTTAATTGCTTAAAAATCTTACTAAAGCAAAATTCCACACGTTCTAGGGTAGAAAAAGAAGATATACATGTAACCAAAAAAAAAAAAGAAGATATACATTGAACTTGGCAAGTAGCATAGCCTACTGGTTTAACACTTGGGAGCTGCTCTTTGATTTTGTAGCTTACCTCTCTATTTCTTTCATTCAACTATGAAGATTATGATGGCCAAAAAAAAAACTATGAAGATTATAATCAGCCAAAGTTTTGATCGCTGAAACCTATTATTTCCTGTCCTTTTCTACTTTTCATTCATCTTGGAATATCTTATTGTCATCATTGTCTGTAACTCACCTTCACCTTACATCCCCATAAAGAACATCACAATTGATGTTGTCTGGACAATATTAGCTCTAGATGGCTGGTTTTTGACTAGCGATAACACCTTTAAATTCTCCCTCACATAATCAGACTAGCACAAAATGAAATATGGGCAGTCGATTGCCCCTTGTATGCAGTCAACTGCCCATTTTATTTCAAAGTTACTGTTAAAAAATACATGGACAGTCGAATGCTTTTTTCGAGCATTCGACTGCTCATGTACGAAAACTAAATTTAAGTTAAATAAAAGGAAATTAATCATAAAATTGATAATTAATTGTAAAATTAATGAGATTTATCGTAAAATAAATGAGAATAAATATAAAAAATACTAGAATAAGCATAAAAATTATGATAATTCATTGTAAAATTTATAAGATTCGTCATAAAATTTATTAGATTCATCGTAAAATTTATGAGATTTATCATAAAACTTTTTAGATTCATTCTAAAATTTTATATATTTATCGTAAAATTTATGAGATTCATATTAAATTAGTAAAACGATTAAATGCCCATTTATAGTAGTCGATTGACTCAATTATTTTTCTAGAGAGATTGCTTCTAACTTAATTACAGCCTATTGCCTTTATGCTAGAAGCAATTTGTCTAAAAAAAATAACTGGGTTAGTTTACTGCCACAGATGGGCATTTGACTGCTCTACAAAACTTGGGCTACCTAAGCACTTTTCTGAGTAAAAAACTCTAAAATACTATCTCTCCTAGACACTCTATTTTTAATTTTCTCCCCAAATTAGAGTGGAATATACTAATTATAATGTATAAACACAAGTAAAAAACCTATCAAATTTAATATATTTAAAATTTTGGTTTCATACTTTGAAGGAATAAAAATGTAATTTTAATTTTTTATGAATGGATAAAAATGTAATTTAAATATTTTATTACCTTTTAAAAAAATAAAAAAATATAATTTACATTATATTTAATTAATTATAAGTTTATTTGATGATTTGTTAAACAATTATTAACCTATTTAATTAACTTTTAAAAATTATTTAATTTTTCATAAAATATTTATATCTCGTAAAATTTCGTAATCTTACAATAAAACTGATATTTTGAGACTTATTATAAACAAACCGAATCAATTTTTATAACTCTAAAAAGAGTGAAAGTAAATAGGAAAGGGAAAGGGGAAGGGGAACAAAAACAGAAGTACCTGTCGGAGCAAAAGGCGGACAGCATACCTGTGTGGTGATACGGTCATACAGAAGATCTATCTTTTTAAAAGAACGAAGGGGAATTAAGAAAAAAGGTAATCCATCAAGAATATTTATTGCTTCATGTTATAACAAACATAATTACTACCTCTTAAATTATAAACAGAAATTATCATGATATGAAAATAAATTATATACAGAAATTATAAAGTTTAAATTTAAGAATGATCCTTCAAGTTTGTGCAACATTTTATTTTGGTTTCTAAACTTCTAAGAGTAATATATCAGTCTTTAAACCTAAACTCGATTTATTTCAATTTTTTTATTAATATTTTTGTCATTGTAATATGTGAGTGTGATACGAGTGTGATTGAAATTACAGTTGAACATACAAAGGAAGGCTTGAGGATAAGTACAATTAGTTAGAGTTGGTTGTAAGTAGTAGTTAACAGTTGAGAACTTTCAGTAGCTATAAATATTGTAACTACAAGCGAAGAGAAAGGAAGAACTCAGTCATATTGATTTTTCTTATCTTTAGATTCTCTTCTTCTCATCTCATTCTGTTCTTATTAGATTCTTTTTTGAATTTGTCACTTAGCCACTTTGATCTCTTTCTCATCGCTGCCTTATTTCTTCATTCTTATCTCATCCTTCTCTGGTTAGATTTGTTTCCGAATCTATCATTTGGTGCTTTCGTTGATCTTCCATGGCATCTACAAGAAGTAAATCCCTAGATGATAGAGTCGATCAGCCGGAACAACTCCTATCTCAGTTTCAATATGAGATTTCCAATATCCATGTTGAAATGTCACAAATCAGAACTGATATGGAGTCTTTAGGAGTTAACGTGGAAACCATTTCTTCACAGCTCAAAGATTTTACCTACAAGATTTCTGCCATCTACGCAAACCTTGAACAGAAAAGACAACAAACCGATCCATTCAATTCATCTGGTGCAGCAAGAACACATCCAACCACCCCTACAAATGCTCCTGGCATTGCTCCAATAAACTTGAAGCCTTTGAGAACCGATGTGCCTAGGTTTGATGGTGGTGGTCCTATGGGTTGGTGTTTCAAGATTCAACAGTTCTTTGATTTTCATTGTACACCAGACGACCAACGGCTACAAGTAGCTCCTTTCTATTTTGATGGTAAGGCACTAGCATGGTTTCAGTGGATGTTTAGGAATTCGCAAATCTCTACATGGCAAGGATTCTTAACAGCTTTACAAACAAGATTTGGTCCCTCAGAGCTTGAGGACTATCAGGGTCAATTAACAAAATTGATGCAGAATGGTACGATAATGGAGTATCAAGAAGCTTTTGAGTCATTATCGAATAAATTTAATGGCCTCTCTGAATCTTTTCTTTTAAGTTGCTTCATATCTGGATTGAAGCCAAAAATTCAACATGAAGTCATGTCGTTTCAACCATCATCTCTTACCAAAGCCATTGCTTTACCAAGATTCAAGAAAGCAAAATGGCACTTCAACGATTTCTACCCAAGTTGCAATCTTCATTACCACCCTTACTGCCCATACCACCAATAAGCCAATCATTGTATCAACCATACAAAACAACCGAACTTAAAACCTTTCCTAATTCATCAGCCAAAACACCTCTAGTTACAAACAACACCAAACCAACTATTCAAAAACTGACACAAAGCCAGATTCAGGAAAGAAGAGAGAAAGGGCTTTGCTTCTATTGCAATGACAAATATACAATCAGACACAATTGTAGAGCCTCCGTTCACATGCTGATAGCACCAGATGAACCAACCCAAGAAGATGTTCTCTTGATTGACGAAACAGAGAAGACAATGCATGCATCTCAACTGAAAGTTTTGGAAACACCTCAAATCAGTTTCCATGCTATGTCTAGAGGATGAATCTTTCATTCGCACTTTTTATCTTGATTTCAACCTTGAAGACAAGGTTGTGCTTGATGGGAGGGTATTGATACGAGTGTGATTGAAATTGCAGTTGAACATATAGAGGAAGGCTTGAGGATAAGTACAGTTAGTTAAAGTTGGTCGTAAATAGCATTTGACAGTTAAGAACTTTCAGTAGCTATAAATACTGCAACTACAAGCAAAGAGAAAGGAAGAACTCAGTCATATTGATTTTTAAAGCTTCTCTTCTTCTCATCTCATTCTGTTCTTATTAGATTCTTTCAAGAATCTGTCACTATGCCCCTTTGATCTCTTTCTCATATCTGCCTTATTTCTTCAGTCTTATCTCATCCTTCTCTAGTTAGATTCTTTTCCGAATCTATCAGAGTGTCACTTGGAGCCATTTGCTAGCATCCTTGGCACTGGATGGCATTATAACATTTAAATTCACTTAAAAATGAATTAATTTTATATTTCAAAAAAATAATTTCAAAAAAGAAACCTACCTAAATATTTAAATTATTGCATTTTAAGAGTAAACAAGTTTTTTTAATTGATAGAAAGAGTAACAACAACTGAACAAGATAAAGGAAAAATACAAGAGAAGCCTAACAAAGGAAAGAAAAGGAGATCAAGCCACCTTGAGCCTCTTCCACAAGCACCAACTATTGCCTAATATCCTCATTTTTAGAACCTGAAACTTTCTTCCACAAACACTAACCACCAGTGTGAACACCTTTTAACGAGCTTGGGTTAATATATTAAACTCGTTAAACAAGTTTGGGTTTGAAAATTAAGGTCTTATAAAAAATCGATTGGGTTTGGGTTTACTGTTTCAAGTCTAAACCCAATTAGGCCTAACCCAATAATTATAATATTTTATATTAATATTTTAATTACTTTTTATTTTTTGGTATATTTTAATTTGAGCATGTATTTTTTTAGGCTTTAATATAAAATTTTCATATTTTTTATAATCTTTTTATAAAAAGTTATTTTAACTTATTGTATTATGCTTATTAACTATTATGCATTTTAATTTTTATATTTTATTATAATTTTAAAAAGGATAATTATTCTATCGACTGCCAGTGGAGTTTTTTAACTCCACAAGCGGGGTTAGGATGATGATATGTGTGCTTTAAGAATATTAAAAAACTAAAAAATAAATAAAATTGAGCATATATCATCATCCTAACCTCCGCTTGTGGAGTTAAAAAACTCTACTGACAGTGGATAGGATAATAATCCTTTTAAAAAAATAGTATTTCGACGAACTTAGATAAACTTGGGTCAAAAATTAGGTTTGAAAAATTAGATTGGATGGGGCTTAGACTCATTTTCCAGCCCTTGAACACCTCTAATTGAAAACTAATGAGTTCGGCTTAAATCTTGGAAGTTCTGGTTGGATTTTGAAAAATCTACTTTGATTGAATGAAATAGAAAAAAATATTCTTTTGAAGATTTTTGGTGAATTTTTCAACTTCGACAACTGGAGGTGGATCATGATGGTCGATGAGGCATTAGGCGGACGATTTTGGATTACTTTGAAGGCCAACAGTTTTGGTGTATGTAAAAGGAGAATGAAAAGAGAAAAAGAAGAAAAGAAATAAAAGAAGGAAAAAAGAAAAAGAAAATAAAAGAAAAAATAGGAAAGACAGCTTGCTATACTTGTGTCATCAGTGCCACGTGTCTAAACATGTGTTGCCACATGGTAGTTAACGTCTAAAATGATCGAAATCTTGATGGGAGCGAAGGGTTTGTTTCTTCACTATTGCCTCTAATTTATACTGTAAGTGCTATGATAGTAACAAGTTATATAATAGTTAATTACATACTTGTTTAGTTAAGTATTAAAATTGATCGTATTAGATTTTAAGCCAGTGAAATTTCCTAAATTAAATTAACTATGAAATAAGTAGAAAGTAAATTAAATAACATAAAAATTAAATTACTAGAATTTAAATAACAAGAAATAAAATTGAACATGCTAATCATAAATTTAAAATTTAAATCTAACACTCCTAAAAATATATATTAAATAAAATTCTAAAATTATCTAAACTAATTAATTATCTAAACTAATACTAATGAATTAACTAAGTAAAATAGACCAAACAACAATTAATACGCAAACCATGCACATTTACTGCCTGCATGTACGCACAGAGCCAAGAAACACCATGTCTTGCCTTGCCAACTCCTGCTTCTTCACATGCAGATGCTTCAACATAGACCACACAATCCATGGCAGCAGCTCTATCTCTTGCGACCTAGCCACACCTCAAGTAGCCACTGCAACACCAAGCGACAAATATCCGGCAAATCGCAACATAGCAACACCTCACGCCTCACCCTGCATTACCAGGCCTTCTAGCACACACAGCAGACCAGCGTCCACGCACAGCCACGTCCAGTCCGTCACCAAGAACACAAAGCACGCAGGAAGTGCAGGAAACTGGAAGTTGCAGCAGAACAGGAGCAAAACCAAGAGACAGGCAGAACACGTTAAACAGAAATTAAAGCAGAAACAAAAGTTGAATCAAAACAGGACGCAGAAACTAAATGCAGAGAAAACAAAGCAGAATTTAAATGCAGGAAAGCTTGACTTATAATTTTACTTGAGTAAACTGTTTTAAAACTAAACTAAAATCTTAAAATAGTTCAAGAAAACCGAGAGTTAAAATATAGAAAAACACAGAAACATGGACGAAAATTTCACAACACAAGGAAGACAAGGCTGCTGTCACCAGCCGACTCCCTCCTGTGTTGGTTCTTCATTCTTCCCTTTTATTGCCTAGGCTTCTCTCCTTCTTTGGCAACAAGTTTTTCTCTATTAAAGAACCCTTAAATGAAGCCAAATCCTCAATCAATACCCTTTGATTTTCCTTTCTAAATTCAAGCCAAAACAGGCTAAACAACAGTTGACTTTCCTTATGGGGTAGCATTCTTTTTCCTAGTCGATTTTGTGTTTCTTGTGAGCTTCAAAGCTGTGGCCAAGACTTTGTGCGTGAAGTGAATTTGGCCAGTTGCATGGAACACTTTTATTGATTTGCACCCTTCCCAAAATTTCTGCACGTACAGAAAAATCAAATAAATAGGAAAAAATTAAATAAAAATTTCAAAAATTAATTAAAAATCATACGATAAAATGCCCTAAAAATGTGATATTTTAGATACTAATCACTGACCATGTTTCGGCTTATGCTAACGTAATCATATTATAAAGCATTTAACATAGCAAAAAATAAACACAGAAACATCGAAACATTCATAAGATCAACTTGAAAACCAAATAGAAACCGATTTTGAATATTATAAGCAATCATGGAGTTTAAACTTTTTCATGCCCTTATTCTTGAATCTTGTAATTCAAGAATCTTGCTCTAAGTTGATTCCATTATCCATACACGTACTTGGTTGTAGACAGACCAAAGTCGTTCAAGTGCTTGACCTCTAATAGTGATCCACATGAGTAAAACACGAATCTTGAATAAGGATGAATTATTTTATGAACACAACTAATCTACTGGCTTGAGTTTTTTGAAACTCACCACTAAGAAGAATTAAGAACAATTCTTAATTTTGCGTAGGGTATAAAGGGTGACAACATAGGGTTTCAGCAAGGCAAAATAAAAGTTTGTGGAGAAGCTGGCAATTGTTCCAATAACAACTGTACATACAAGGTATTCACAATGCTAGGGCTTAATTTGAATATGTTTGATTTTGGTGAGATTAAAAATAATGAAATGAAATTTAAAAACATATTTTTTAATAAAATAATCAAAAGAATTTAAAGTTATGGCTAAAAATGTAATTTTACTACCATTTTTTTGTCTTTTTCTTGAAAAAGTGAACCGACTGTGACTCACAGGATCGCACTGGTGAGCAAATTGGCCCTAGAGGACATTCTTCGGTCATGTTTGGTGCATAGGATGATGGATAGGATAGGATGATAATTATCCTATCTTATGTTTGGTGCACACATTAATGGGAGGATTGGATTGCAAGGAGGATTAGTCATCCTCCTAGTATAGGATAACTCAATCCTCTCCAAAAGGTAAGGATTATTTTTAATCCCATAGGATTAGAAATAAATACTCATATTTTATTATTTTATCCTTAACATTTATATTTAAAAATTAACTTAAACAAAAAAATTATAAATTTAAATTATGTTACTTTAAAAAAGAGTACTTAAAAAAAATCTTTTTATACTATTTTTAATTTTACACATAATAAATATTGTGAAAGACATAAAAAATTATCCTATCCTATTCTTAATCCTTATACACACCAAACATAAGATAGGATGATTTAATCTAATCTTATCCTATCCATAATCTTATATTATCTTATCCTATCATCATCCTATTCACCAAACATGACATTCGTCCTTTATATATCGCAATTCACAGGGCATCCTTGGGGTAGGACGTCACACTCTTCAAGGTTTTACTGTAAAGTGGTTGTCGTAAATATCATGCATACATTATTCTTGGTGGCCGACTATAATAGGAATATTTATAGGCTAGGATTTTCTAATTCTAGTTCCACTAGTTTTTGGACTTAATTAAAACTTTAATTTCTTAATGCGTAAATCTTTATTATACCATTTAATTTAATTGACTTATGGTCCAAAACCAATTAAATTCTTTTTAATTGGGTTGGCCTAAACTTATGCTCATTTAATTAAAAGATGGGCTTTATAATTTAATTATTTTTTAATTAAATTTCCTTGACTAAATTTATTTTAGTCAAGTCCATTATTTCTTTTAATTAATTATTGGACTGGGATTTATTAAAACCCTAAATTAAATCCAATATAATTAAATGTGGATCTTTATGATTTAACTAAACCATTTAATTAAATTCACTTAATTTAACACATTTAATTAAGTCTATATTATTATAATTCTTTCTCCAAATGAAAATTTTCAAAATTTTCAATCTACAATTCAATTTAATAAAAAAATTGCTCTTTGTGTGTGACTCATTAAGTTTCTAGCGTATTGGCAATGAATTTAAATTTTCATTTACATATATAGATCATGAGTGGCGTATAGTAATACATTAGGACCACCCAAATGTTATAAAGGTTAATATGGTTTGACCAACCTTTTAGTGTGCAGTATTTCACTATAGTTTAATCATTTCATCACAATATCTCAAAAAAGTCTAAAACTTGTTTCAATGTCTATTTTAAGTACATTTTCATATTTATACTCAAGTTTTAAATATTAACTCCTCTCAATAAGTGTTTTGGCTAAAGACTTTGAGTTAATACAAGCTATAATACACAAGATATTATCCTTTTAAGCCACTCGGGATGATGAATCCTCATATTGATTGCTCATCCAATTTAAAATGATTCAGGTCCTATCCAAAAATACCCATTTTACGTATTTGGCAATCTAAGCTCGTAAGGTTAAAATCAAAGTATGACAGACACATATTAGAGGTGTAATCGAGCCGAGCTAAGTCGATACAGTGAGGTGTTCGAGCTTGAGCTCGACTCAAAATTTGGTACTTGGTACTCGACTCGAGCTCAATCGAGTCTTAATTTTTGAACTCGAACTCAACTCGAAACCAAAATCAAACGACTCAAGCTCGCTTGAATAAGCTCGATTATCTTAACTCATGTCTGAATAAACTCGCTCAATTAAGCTTGATTAAGCTCGCTTGTGTATTACATAATGAAATCATTCAAAAAAACGCTATTACTTTTTTTTTGCTAAATCATAAGAAATATTTCATTGAAAGAAACTAAGAGCTTGACGTTACAGTGAAATCAATAAACCAAAATCAAAACAAGCAAAGTCTAGAACACCAGCAAATCAAAGAGACAATCTACAGATTCAACTAAGTACAAAACACCAGCAAATCAAAGAGCCAATCTGCAAATGCGCCAACCACAGCAAATGAATCCATCTAGTCAAAGTCGTCAGTTGATCGAGCCATAATTCAAAAACCCAAAAAGAGACAGCTCATAAAAACAACATTAGTACAAATCTGTCAAGATTTCACTCAAATTAGATCACCTTACAGCCAAACTTTGAATCACTTAGTTCAATCGAACCCAGAAGACTCAATTCACCACCAAACCTTGAACATTACAGATCTATTAAAACTCTATTACTATATATGTAAAAAAAACTCTTACTAAGAATAAGGCTTTCCCAGAGAGTGGTCACTAGATTTGAGGGAGGGAGGAGAGGCGATCGTGATTGCGTGAGGCAACTCCGTACATGACTACGTGAGGCCGAGGGGGTTCGTTGCTACTAACGAATGAGGAATATGACCGAGAGGAAGTCAGAGCTGAGGGCCAAGGGGCTTGTCGGCATCGAATCTAGTATGGATGGCACTGGTCTGGTGAGGGAAGGCCAGATCTGAGGGCAGAAAGATTGCCGGAGCTAAGGGAGGAGGTTTCGCTGGTGTGACAGCGTTGAAAGTGAAAGCGAGAATGAACGGGGGTGAGGCGACGATAGATGAGAGACGGAAGGGTGAGGCGGCAAATAGGAAAGAAGAAAGGGTGAGCAGTTGACAGGAGGAGAAGAGAAAATGTTTTTAGGTTTTTTAGGTTTTTAGGTTATGTTATATATAAATAAGGGTATATTTGTAAATTAATAATAATATAAATATAAAAATATATTAAAATAAAGAAAGCTCGATTAGGTTCGCGAGCTACTAGAATTGAGTATTACAATACTCAAACTCGGCTTGCTCGACAACTCAAGCTACTCGAGCTCAGCTCGACAAAAATCGAGTCGAATTCAAGTTTTTTTTCAAGTCGAGCCTGAGTAGCTTGTGAGCACTAGTATCTTGTTTACACCCCTAACACATATAGGATGACCTGGCATCTCAAAAATCACCATATTCCAGCAAACTTATTCTCTAATAAGCACTCATATGCTATCATTAAATATCATTGTAGTTCAATCTATAAGATCAATTCCTTGCTTCATAAATAAGGAAGCTTAGCATGTACTGATCTTTGAGCACTGTAAACGCCCTTCTCGATAATAAAATAATTAGGAACAATTTTTAAGAACCAAACTTAAATGCATAAGGATTCTTATAATTGAAATTACATCACAAATCCCTTGCAAGGTTTGTATTATTTCATGGGCTTCACCTCATCTTATTGTCATAATATTTTAACATAATCGATTAAGATGATGAAAGAAAGCCTTTCATGTTATTTTCTTAAGTGAACATGTTTTGCCATGATACCATGTCTCTTACCAAATGAGTTAGCTTTACAATAGACACGATAACAAGAAGCACAAAAACAAGTCAAGTTTAGCAGTTTGGAGACCAATTAGTAATTTTTGAAAATTTGAGGATTAATATAAAATATAGGAAAAAAGTTCAAGTACTATTTTTGCTATCTACTCAAAATCCAATAAGTGTATAAATTTTATACATTGTAAATAAATCATTTGTCATTTCATTAATTTATAAATATTAAAATAAACAGTCCGTAAAAATAAATATTCTTAAAATTTCTAATTAACACTATATTATGGTATGATTCCATGAACATAAAATATAAACTTATTTTAATATTTAAAATTGGTTAATAGAAAATAAAAATTACTTTTATTAACCCAATTTCAATGTATATACATCTATTTACAAACGTGTGTGTGTATATATTATTCATTGACCGTGAATATTTTTTTTACTAATTTAAATTTTTAAAAGTTATCATGTACATGCGACAATCACATGTAATTATGATTTAGTCACTAAATATTGGAGTTTTGAAAGTAACTAGATTTAAACCTGTACGATACACAATAATTTTTAATATATAATAATTTTTTAATGAATAGAATTATAACAAAATTATTTTGAAACAACTAAAGATTAACCTAGCGGTTGTTACCCCTCCTTAAGAGAGATTAGGTCTAAGATTTGATTCCCTTTATTCTCCGCTTGTACCTCCTATAAATAAAAAAAATTATTTTGAAATACATATTGAATAATATATTAAAAACTTGATGCATATATAGAATACACAAATTAAAAAATAATTCAAAATCAAATAACATTTAAAAAATTATAGATAAATTAATTATCACAAATCTTAAAATTTAATAAATGAATTAATAACTACAATTTTAATGAAAACAATCCTTACTATATTAATCATTAATAGATTATTGGTTAATATTGCATATTTGAAATTGATTTATTTTTAAAATTTGAAATTAGATGACTTCAAATTAATCTTATAAAATTAATTAGTGTTGAAAAACTCTATTTTTGAGGGTTTTTAAAAAATTATTTATAATGGTGTGGTAAGTAAAATAAAAATGTTAATAGAAATAAAACTAAAAATAATTTATTATTTAAGTTTTTTAAAATTCAAATCAATTCAAAATAATTAAATACTATATTTAAGATCATACATGTTTTAAGAGAATAGATAATCCATATATACATTTTTTTCCAAATAACGTGATTGAACAAATAATTCTGAAAAAGAAAAAAATGAAAATTGAAAAAAAGATATGGAAGCTTAATTCAGTACTAATATATATATATATATATATATATATATATATATATATATATATAAACTTAAATATTCAATTTTAATGTTTTAGATAAAAGATTTAAAATTTTAAGATAATTCTAATAAAAATATCTAGATATTTTTTTAATTTAAAAATAACATAATGAGTGATAATAAATTTAAAGTTTGAGATAAATTTTATTTGATTTAAATTAAGATAATATAGTTGAAATCTATTTTTTTTAATTTCAAATATTTTAAAAATAAATAAATAATTGAATAGGATTATTATATAAAAATTAAAATCAATTTATTATTTTTGTGAAAGATAATTAATTTATTATTTTAAGTATAAAAAACTTAATGTATCTTCGTATGATTTTTTTGGGGTTTTATTTTTTTATATAAGATATAAAATTATTATAAAAAATTAAATCTTATTAAAATTAGAAGTGTAACATTGATCAATGATTAAGTGATTTTTTATGAACATTTTATACTTTAAAAATAAAAAAATTCATCTTACCACATATTTCACATGTTCATATAAAATACATTTATTTTTTTCTTTAAAAAAGTGTATTCATATAAAAAATTTATATCAAAATTAATTATTTATGTAAATAATGTATATAATAACAGTACATGTATATTGATAAAAGATGAGCAAAGAAATTTATAAGTAATATGAGATTTTTCTTTAATTTTTAAAATATTTAAAAATATATATGTCTATTTTTAAAAATTGAAATAGATAATTGATTTAAAAAGATAATTAATTTATTTTAAAATTTTAATATATATAGATTCCTATCTATAAAAAAATTGAAAAAAATATTATTTTTTTTAAAATATTACATATGTCAATTTTTAAAATATCCACATAAAATATTCTATTTGTAGAGCTGTACTTGTAGTAAAATGTTTTCGCATATATATATATATATATATATATGAATTTAATATTGAATATGAATATGATTGATGAAATAAATGATTGATGAAATAAAATTTGGATAAAATAGATTGATAAAATTTGGATAAAATAGATAGATTGATAAAACTTTGAACTTCTTATTGATAATAAAATTCGATTACAAAAAGAGTGAGAGCTTTCAGAATCCTTAAAACTTGAAACTATCCGTCCTAAAAACTCTGCCCCTCTTTCGTTTGAGAATCCTTTTTATAGCTAGGATTCTTTTACATATGATGCTTCATGATTCTAAAGTTTGAACAATAGTCTGTTGATGGAGCTTTGACTGATGGGAATCTCACTGTGCTTGTCAGTGGGCCACGCCTTTGTCTGTTGATGGAGCTTTGACTGATGGGAATCTCACTATGCTTGTCAGTGGGCCACGCCTTTGTCTGTTGATGGAGCTTTGACTGATGGGAATCTCACTGTGCTTGTCAGTGGAATCTTTACTGTAGTTTGGACTGATGGGAATCTCACTGTGCTTGTCAGTGGAATCTTTACTGTTTGCTTTTTCTTTTTGTTTTGTCAGTTTTGATTGAAGGTAAGACTCCGAAGCAGTCATCTTCATTGTCTTGAGCTAAATCGAGCGAGAGTAAAGATCCTGTGCTGCTTTCATGATTGCTACTCTGTTCACTGTTCTCTTCATCATCTGAGTTGACTGATTGGAGGATTTGCTTCATCAATTCTTTGTATTCTTTCTTTGTTTTGGCTTGTGCTAACAGTGCACTGGCATGTGACTTGGCTTGGAGAAACTGTGTGGTACCTGATGTTTGAGCTGATTTGCAAAATTCTGGGTGTTTCTGGAACCAGTCTTTTACACTATCTCTTAAGCATTTTGAGTAGTCAAATTTCTCCCACCACTTTGTTTTGAATCTTCTAATGATTTGTTTGTGACTTGATACTGGATCATTCATAAATTCATAGTGCCATGAAGAAATCCAAGACAGACTAAAGATTGAGCAAAACATCAATGATTTCTGGAATCCTTGTTGAGTTTGTTCTTCTTGGAAATATTCACTGAAAAATTCATAAGCTTCCCATACTTGAGGGGGAAGGATTTCATGATTTGGTCCGTACCACTGCCACCAGTGAGTAAACCAGACTGGGAATTGGTATTTGGTGTCTTTTTTGAAGTAAATGAGCCATGAATGGCGATTGTGTTGGTTTTCAAAGGTGAAAGTATTGAACCAAGCTTGTTGATAGTCCCAGTAATTAAATGTGGGGCAATGGTGAAGTCTGGTGTTATAGCTGGCTGGAAACTTTTTGAGATTGTTTGGATCATTACCCCAGTCAATTGGTTTGAGGACTTTGAGAATTTGAGCAGTTGAATGGGTGATAAAGTCTGGTTGGTCTTTGTTGGCATAATGTTTGATTGCCAAGGAACCTGTGTCAATCAAAATATTTTCATAAAAACTTTGAGGTTTTTGTTGATCCCATGATTTGTAATGAAAACCTTTGAAAATATTTTTGATAACAGTGCTTGGATTTTCATGAAAATATTCAGGCTCAACAAGAACCATATGTTGAAATTGCTGTTTTGAAAAATATTTTTGATCAGCTTTAGGACGTGGATATGTAATCACCACTCCTTGTTTTGGGAAAATAGTTTGGAGAGGTTGGGTTTTTGAAATCATGACCTCTCTATTTTTTGAAATAGATTGTACCTCTGAAGAGGTTTGTGGTAATGACTCGGAGAATTGACAAATCATTTCCAGTTGTGACTCTTCAAAATTGGATGATGACTCCTGTCTTTGGTGTTCTTGGGCAAAAATCTATTGCCATGTTGGTATAGGGGATTGGGAGATAAGTGATTTTGATGGGGAATGGGTTTGCTTTTGCTTACCCTTGTCTTTTTTCTCTCTTTCTTTCTCTTTTTCTCTTCTTTCTCTGGAAGACATTGTGAAGGATTCTGAAGAAACTCTCTTGTGAGGAAATCTGGGAGAGAGTTAGAGTCCCCTTTTATAAACTCGATTTCAAAATCAAAGATTAATAAAATTGCTTGCCATCTTGCAAAAATCTGTTTGGATGCCATATTTTTCACATCTTTTTGAAGAATCTCTTTTGCAGATTTGCAATCAATTCTGAGAAGAAATTTTTGATTTAACAAGTCACTCTGAAACTTTGTGATGCATAAAACGATGGAAAGAATCTCTTTTTTTATTGTGGAGTAATTCTTCTGGGTATTATTCCAGTGTTTGGAAGTATACTGAACTATACTTTCTTTGTTATCTTTTAACTGTTTGAGGATTCCTACGTATCCTATGTCAGAAGCATCGGTTTCTACAATTTTGAAGGTATTTGGGTCTGCTAAATGTAGACATGGTAATTCTTTGATTTGAGCTTTAACAGATTGAACTACTTCTGTATGGGCTTGAGTCCATGGTGGAGGATTTTTCTTAAGTCTTTCATGAAGAGGTTTAAGAATTTTATTGAGGTTTGGATAGAAATCTAAAATATAATTCAGACTCCCTAAAAACCTTTGAAGTTGGGTTTTTTCTAAGATTTGATCAGGAAACTTATCAGCAAATTGGATTGACCTTTCTATTGGAGTAATGGTTCCTTGATAAACATAATGTCCTAAAAACCTTACTCGTGTTTGAAATAAACTAATTTTGGATTTGGAAACAACTAAACCATTTTGTTTGACGGCTTTAATGAAAATTGATAAATGTTTGTGTTAGCTTTAAATTGCCATACATATTTTGAAATGACAAAAACTTAAGTGAGCTTTAATGTTTTAATTCATATTGTAAATTTGCCTTATCACACATGATTTTCTCAATACATTTTAAGTGATCATACCCAAACATTAAGACCATGATTTAATGATACATCCTTATTGGTCTTAATTCTTTTGAATATTTTAGAAAATCACTTAATGAATTTTTGGACAATGTTTTTATCAAAGAAAGTCATGAAAAACTCCCACAAAAGTGCCAATATGTTTTGGGTTGAATTAGGATCAAAGACCACATCATTTCTAACCCAAAAGTGCAGGAAAAACCCATTCTGGAGGAATGGGATCGATCCCCTAAGGAAAGGGATCGATCCCTTTTTGGCAGTGTGCCCCGGAAGGCCAAAATGAGGCATGGGATCGATCCCCTAAGGAAAGGGATCGATCCCTTTATGTCAGAAAGTCCCCAACGGCTATTTTCTGTGAGATACAACGGCTAGTGTCGGTTTTGGCTCCAACCAACGTCCACAAACCATCCAAGGGGCTATAAATAGAGGCTTAGAAGCTAAAGGAAGCAAGAGGAACAACCAAGCAACATCTTTCATCATCTTATTCATCTTCCTCAAGCCTCAAACAACAATCAAGAGCTCCAAGGTCTACATCATCTATCATTCTCATATTCTTTGTAGTGCTTAGCACAAATATTGTATAGACTTCTCATTGAGCTTAATTTCTGTAATCACTTGCCTACCTAGAGGCTTATCTTTGATTACATTATTTGTATCTCATCAATCCTTGTAAAGGGGAGGTTTCTCTTAAGCCTAGAAAAGAGGGAGGTTTCTCTTTAGCCTTAGAAAAAGAGGGAGGTTACTCTTGAGCCTAGAAAAGAGAGAGGTTTCTCTTGAGCCTTGAAAAGAGGGAGTGTAACAAATTCAAGGATAGTGAATTTGGGAAAATCCTTGGGAGCGTCTCAAGGTAGAGGACGTAGGCAAGGTTGCCGAACCTCTATAAATCACTTGTGTACATTTCTCTATCCTTTCTCTCTTTACTTTCTTGCAATTATATTTGTGTTTATTGCATTGAATTTATATTGTATAATTGCCTAGCTAAGAGAACTTAGAAAATATCAATATAGGCTAGAGAATTTAGAAGAACCGAAAAACGAACCTAAGGTTAGTGAAAAACCGATTCACCCCCCCTCTCGGTATAGCCTATAAGAGCCAACAATTGGTATCAGAGCTTGGGCTCGTGATTGATTTAGACTAACCTCTATCGAGCAAAACGATCTTTAATGGCTCACTTGAGTGTAGGCACACCCCTAGGAGAAGAGGGACAATCCTTAGTTAGACCTCCACTCTTCAATGGAGAGAATTACTCTTATTGGAAAACAAGAATGATGTTGTTTGTCCAATCAAATGATTATGAAGTGTGGAGAATTATAGTGAATGGTCCTAGAACTCCTATGAAGAAAGTAGATGGAAAAGATGTCCCTAAGGATGAGGATGAGTGGGATGCAAATGACATGAAAGTGGCACAATTGAATGCCAAGGCTATGCACACCCTCTTTTGTGCATTAGGTCCCAATGAATATAATAGAGTGTCCCTATGTGAAAATGCTAAGCAAATATGGGACAAATTGGCCATCACACATGAAGGGACCAATCAAGTTAGGGAAACCAAAGTAGGAATGCTCACACATGATTATGAGCTTTTTAGAATGAAAGAAAATGAGTCCATGAGTGAAATGTATACTAGGTTTAATAACATAATTAATGGACTTAAGGCATTAGGCAAAAGCTATTCCAATGTGGAAATGGTAAAGAAGATTTTGAATAGTTTGCCTAAATCTTGGGAGGCTAAGGTAACCGCTATAGAAGAATCTAAGGATCCAAACACCTTGTCTCTAGATGAACTTATGGGGTCTCTACTTACTCATGAAATGAAACTAAAAAGAAATGTAGAGTCTTCAAAGAAAGTTGGGGTAGCACTTAAGTCTTCCACTCATGAGGTCATTGAAGATGATAGTGATGAGAGTGGAAGTGAGGAAGAAAAGGAAATGGCAATGTTTGCCAAAAGATTCAATAGGTTCATGAGAATGAATGAGAGAGAGAAGAATAGGAGACATCATAGGGGAGAATCAAGTAGAAGAGAAAAAGACTCCTTAGTATGTTATGAGTGCAATGAATCGGGTCATACTAAGTTAGATTGCCCCTTACTTAGGAAGGAAAAGGATAGGAAGCCTAGGAAGAAAGCATTTGTGGCTGCATGGAGCGATAGTGATAGCTCCGATGAGGAAAATGTAGATGAAGAGGTAGCCTACTCATGCTTTATGGCCATTAGTGATGATGAGGCTAGTTGTAGTTCTAGTGAAAATAATGATTATACCTTTAGTGAACTACAAAATGCCTTCGATGATTTAGCAAATGAATTTCAATGCATGAACTCCAAATATAAGAAAACCATTGCTAAATTGAAAATAGAAAATGAAATGCTATTAAATGCCAAACTTGAATTTGAGAAGAAGATAGAAGAAGCAAATCTAGAAATAAATAAGTTGAATAAAAAGAATACAAATTTGCATAACTCATTTACTAGGTTTTATATGGGTCAACAAAAGCTAGATCATATGTTAGAGACCCAAAGAGCTTTCTTTGATAAAGATGGGTTAGGATATAATGAAATACATAAAGAAACTCATCTTAGGAATTTCTTAGTGAGCAAAAATACTATGCATGATCTATCTCTTACATGCTCACTATGCAATAGAATAGGACACTCTTCACAAGCATGCACATATAGAAAAACCACATTTAGAGGAAGAATTGTTAGAAAAATGTGGGTGCCAAAGCATGCAACAAATAATGATGAATTATGCTTGAAATGGATCCCAAAAGGATCTAAAATTGTGAATACTAACTCTCATGGACCCAAGAAAGTTTGGGTACCAAAGCATGCTTGAATTTGTGTGTTGTAGGAGTGTTAGAGCATGGAGATACAAGATACTATGAAGTTTGAATGCTCAACACATCCTCATGGAGTTTGCTTGTGCCAATGAGAAAAAGGAAAAAGCTTGAGGATCCATCACAACAATTCTTCAAAGAATAGCTCAAGGTGGACTCAACAATTCAAGGCAAAGCATACTCAAGCAAAGGAGTTTTGTAAGATTAATTCTTTACTCTTTAAAACTTTTATTTGATTATTTGTGCTTTGATGAGAAAATGTGTTAATGATTCTTGATGCATTGTGAGTTGAATGATAGAACAAAAGGCATGATGAATGATTGTTGAATGTTTGATGAATAGTACTTGATACATTGAATGAAAAGCATGATTTCTGATTTTGAAATGATTTTTGATTTTCTGCATCTTGAGCAAGTTTGATATGTCTAGATAATATATTTAGTTGCTCAAAAGATGTCAAATATGTCATATATGCAAAATGCCTTGTCATGAGCCTTAATGAAGAATATGCATGTTGACAATCATGACATGTTGTTCACAAGTATGATGATTTGATGTTATATGTGCTTAAAATCTATGTGAACAAGTTTGTTTTGGCATATTTGTGATTTCTAATGATTTGGTTTGGTCAAAGTATGCATAACTATCAAAATGACCTCCTTTGAGGCCAAAAATGCCTTTATTGGTGAAAATCCTTCCAAAATTGCAAAATCTTTTGTAAAAAAGTTTTTCAATCATGTTCTTCATTCATACAAGTCCAAAATCATGTTTTACTAATGTTTGAACCTTTACTTGGACTTAAATAACTCAAAAACGAAGTTTTGGTACCTCAAAGGTTGGATTTTCTGTCAAAAATCTGCAGAAACAGTATGAGGGATCGATCCCTTTTCAAACAGGATCGATCCCCTTGAGCAGAACACAGAATTGGTGTATTCTGGAACTAAGGGATCGATCCCCCTCCCAAAGGGATCGATCCCCCCAGGCCAAAATGGCTATTCTGCACTTTTTTAACCGAATTTGAGAAGGATTTTTCACTTTCTTGATATCTTCTTTCTTCTCAAGTTAAAATTCATTGTTTTAACTTCTTTTTGATGATCTTTAATGTATGAAAATTCATTTTTCATTGATATCATGCCTCAACTTCATCAATTAATATCATTTCCAACAAATGGTATCACTTTCAACAATCTATATCATTTTTCTTGAACTCACAAGTGCAAAATCAGTTTTCTCATTGAAAATGGTCATGAATTGCATAAATCTTGAAATAATCTTGAAATATACTTTAAATGAATACTTAAACATAATTTTGAGATCTATTTCAATGATTTATGGATATATTTGAGAATTTGATGAACTTGTGCATAATGAGTGTTTTTCATATCTTTTGTTCATCTTAGTCAAGCATGCTTATAGGATTATGTCTCTTGGCTTGACTTATCAATTCCACACTAGGTTTCATGATAATTTTACATCTAGTGGATTGATTTCAAATATAAATTCAACAATTGGTAATGGTCATTGGCCTATAATTTGTGATGGTAAATGGATCCTCAATGTTCAAATGCATGAAACTTTATCATCCTTGTACTTAAAGAACTAAGGTCTTAATGACAACACCAACATTCAAAGATAAATGCAAACTTGAACAAATTTAATATCCATGCATTTATTATTTGAATATTTCCTTGCTCATAATTAGTTAAGAACTTGAATTAGAAAATGAGCATAGGATTTGTGTGCTTGAAACCATGGAAGAAAATATGTTTGCTTGAATTCCTTGATGTTTTGAATCTTCCATATGGTATCAATTTGTGAATATGAATATGGATTAATCTTTTATGATTGTGTACTAATGTTTAATTGATCCATATGCATATTTGATGATCTGTGTTGTGTTCTTGCATATTTAGAATGATTATTTTCTTGACATGAACACACTACATATTGGATTCATGCAAAATGACTAAGTCAATCATTAGTAACAATTGGTATTTAGATTGAAATAACAATTAGTATCATTGGAAACCATATTTTCAATAATTGCTAAGCCAAAACTAAATTACCAATTGGTTTGAGCTTTAAATTGACAATTCTTCTCATGCTCTTTAAGATTGAAATGACTAATAGAGAAGAATTCTCTTAGGATATTTTTGCATGAAACTCTTGTGTGCTAGAATTTGAAGTTAATTGCTATATGATTTAATTCTAGACACAATATTTCTTGAGAATGATTTATGAGCACATGCATATGATATGTTATATAATTTTAGCTCATAATCATGATGTATTACCATGCACCTTAGTCGGACCTTAGAGAACAATTGATATACTTAGGTGCTTGCTTAACTTCTTACCCATTGGAACCTTCTTGCAAAATTACTTATCAACAATTGGTATCCAAATTATTTATAAACAATTGGTATTGGATCATAAGTCATATTCATTGCATGAATATTTCATACTCTTTGAGAATATTGACTTATTTATTTGTGCTATAAGTCCCATGTACTAACATGTTTCTTGTTGGATGGAGCATTTTTATTTATTCTCACATAGCCATGATTTTAGGGGGAGTATATTTTTTATTATTTTTCCTTCTTTTTGCTATGACAAAAAGGGGGAGAGATAGAAAAAGGGAGAGATAGATATAGAGAGAGATATTAAGGGGGAGAAATAGTTTAAAAATTCATTTTCAAAACCCATGCTTATATTAAGGGGGAGCTTTATAAAATCTTGCTTTATTTGAGGGGGAGTATTTTATCAAAGAATTTTCAAAGCAAATTTACATTAAGTTTTGTCATATCAAAAAGGGGGAGATTGTTAGCTTTAAATTGCCATACATATTTTGAAATGACAAAAACTTAAGTGAGCTTTAATGTTTTAATTCATATTGTAAATTTGCCTTATCACACATGATTTTCTCAATACATTTTAAGTGATCATACCCAAACATTAAGACCATGATTTAATGATACATCCTTATTGGTCTTAATTCTTTTGAATATTTTAGAAAATCACTTAATGAATTTTTGGACAATGTTTTTATCAAAGAAAGTCATGAAAAACTCCCACAAAAGTGCCAATATGTTTTGGGTTGAATTAGGATCAAAGACCACATCATTTCTAACCCAAAAGTGCAGGAAAAACCCATTCTGGAGGAATGGGATCGATCCCCTAAGGAAAGGGATCGATCCCTTTTTGGCAGTGTGCCCCGGAAGGCCAAAATGAGGCATGGGATCGATCCCCTAAGGAAAGGGATCGATCCCTTTATGTCAGAAAGTCCCCAACGGCTATTTTCTGTGAGATACAACGGCTAGTGTCGGTTTTGGCTCCAACCAACGTCCACAAACCATCCAAGGGGCTATAAATAGAGGCTTAGAAGCTAAAGGAAGCAAGAGGAACAACCAAGCAACATCTTTCATCATCTTATTCATCTTCCTCAAGCCTCAAACAACAATCAAGAGCTCCAAGGTCTACATCATCTATCATTCTCATATTCTTTGTAGTGCTTAGCACAAATATTGTATAGACTTCTCATTGAGCTTAATTTCTGTAATCACTTGCCTACCTAGAGGCTTATCTTTGATTACATTATTTGTATCTCATCAATCCTTGTAAAGGGGAGGTTTCTCTTAAGCCTAGAAAAGAGGGAGGTTTCTCTTTAGCCTTAGAAAAAGAGGGAGGTTACTCTTGAGCCTAGAAAAGAGAGAGGTTTCTCTTGAGCCTTGAAAAGAGGGAGTGTAACAAATTCAAGGATAGTGAATTTGGGAAAATCTTTGGGAGCGTCTCAAGGTAGAGGACGTAGGCAAGGTT
Source organism: Heritiera fomes (assembly GCA_032173925.1). Taxonomy (NCBI): domain Eukaryota; kingdom Viridiplantae; phylum Streptophyta; class Magnoliopsida; order Malvales; family Malvaceae; genus Heritiera; species Heritiera fomes. The sequence continues at coordinate 8,932,087 of JAPDPM010000020.1, read as the reverse complement.
GCCGAACCTCTATAAATCACTTGTGTACATTTCTCTATCCTTTCTCTCTTTACTTTCTTGCAATTATATTTGTGTTTATTGCATTGAATTTATATTGTATAATTGCCTAGCTAAGAGAACTTAGAAAATATCAATATAGGCTAGAGAATTTAGAAGAACCGAAAAACGAACCTAAGGTTAGTGAAAAACCGATTCACCCCCCCTCTCGGTATAGCCTATAAGAGCCAACAGTTTGAAATGTTGATCAATAGTTGTTGAAAATATTAATACATCATCAATGTATACTATCATAAATTGGGAATATTGATGAAATATTTCATTCATTATTCTTTGGAATTCTGATGGAGCATTTTTAAGTCCAAATGGCATTACATTCCACTCATATTGTCCAAACGGGACTGTAAACGCTGTTTTATACCTATCCTTTTCTGAAATTTGAATTTGTCAAAATCCTGATTTCATATCAAATTTTGAAAAGATTTGAGCATTGCAAAGTTTTTGAAGTAAATCTTTTTTATTTGGAATAGGATATCTAATCCATTTTAATGCTTCATTCAGAGGTTTGTAATTAATGACAAGTCTTGGTGTTCCTCGTTCTAGTTCTGCATTTTTATTGACATAAAAAGCTGAACAGCTCCAAGGAGATTTACTTTGCCTGATAAGTTTTTTGTTTAGCAGTTCTTGTATTTCTTTTTTACAGTATTGCTCCATTTCTTGATTCATTTGGATTGGTCTTGCTTTTGTTGGAATTTGTTTTTCATCATAATCTTTTTCATACGGTAATTCTACCACATGTTTCTTTCTTTGCCAAAAAGCTGTTGGTAAATCAGAACAAATTGTTTTCTCAATTTCTATTTGCAATAACTTTATCTTATTCTGTATTTGAGGATTTTGTAGTTGCTGTTCGATTCTTTTGAAATTAATATCTTCTTTTAAATAGAATATTTGATTCTGTTTGTCTTTGATTATTATATTAATTTGTTGATTTGTAATTGTTTTTGATTTTAATAAATTTATATTTCTTATCTTTGGTTTTTCTATAAAATTCCATATTAATTTTGATCCGAGGATTTTTGTAGATATTCCAATATTTGTTACTTTATATGGTTTGATTAGGGATATAAATGGTAATCCTAATATAACATTTTGACTAATATTTTTTATTATTAAAAATGGTGTCTTGAATGTAATTTGATCTTTACAGATTTCTGCTTTTGTCAATTTGTATTGGATTTGTAGTTTTTCATTGTTTGCTGCTTTTAAACTTTCAAAAGTTTTCTCACAATATTTTGTTGGAATTATTCCTTCTTTAATACAATTTTGATCAGCTCCTGTGTCAAATAGAGCTATTGTTTCTACTAAAAATTCATTATTGATTAAAATTGATATTTTAATTAAGTATTTTTGGATTGAAATTTCAGTTAGGATATTTAAAATTCCTGTGATGGTGGTTTGTCTTCGTCAGAAGATTCACTGGAAGTTTCTTCATTTGAGTTTGGTAAAGTTTTTAGTTGTTGACTGTGATGTTGTTGTTGTTGTTTGAGCAATTTTATTTCTGTTTTAATATTGTGGATTTCATGTTGGAGGTCTTGGATAGTGATTTCTTTGTTGGATGTTTGTATTTTATCAAAGATTATATCTTTTAAATTATAAGATTTTGAAGTTGATGATATAAAAGTTGGTGTAGAGAGGGATTTTTTTAATTGTTCTAAATAATCTTTCTTAATCTGGGGATCTTGTATTTTATCAATTATTTCCATCATCAATTCTTGGTCTTTTGTTAAGACATTGAGTGTGTCTTGGTCCGAAGATGTCTCTATATCATCCATTTGATTAACTTGTATATCAGATGAAGATTGTGATTCAGTATCTGAAGTTTGTGTCTCTGAAGTTGTATATGTCAGAAGTTCACAAATTTTCTGGTTTATTTCTTGATCAAGTTGTACTTGATTTAGCCTTCTATTTATTTTACAATATTTTGAAATATGTCCTGTTTTCCCACATCTATAACATTTTATATTTGGATTTTTCCATTCCCTTTTAGGTTTGTTTTCTTGGCTTTTAAATTCTTTTTTAGCTTGAATTTTATTTCTTTTGGGTTTCTGGTAATATTTGTCTTTGGAAAAGTTTCTTTTGTATTCAAATTTCTTTGTTTTACAACATTTTGTTGAAGAACATTCTGGATTATAGTTTATATCAAATTGTTTGCAAAATGTTCCTAATTCTTTCTTAGATTAGAGGTAAATATAGAGTTTGTTTGAGACACTGGTATCAGAGCCACTGTAGCAAGGAGCAATTAGAGGTAAATATAGAGTTTGTTTGAGAAATAACTTTTTAATTGTTTTAAGTTTTGTGCTGTTGAGTTTCAAGCTAATGATTGCCGAGTCCTTTGATTGTCCTGATGTGCCATGGGTTAGGCGTTTTAGGATTTTATCTCCCTTGTAGGCATTCAAATTAGCTTTCCTTCGTAGGCAGCAATAAAAATTAAAATAGTTAAGTTGTTATTTTAAGGATGCATTCTTTATTTAGATCTAATTCTTCTGCTTCCAGTAGCTTAAGAGCCTATGAACCAAACGATAATGAAGAAGAAATCAACCTGACAAACATAATTCAAGACATAGATAATTGGGAAATTCCTAAAATCCATCTAAACGAAATATACAAACAAAATAAATCTTTAATAAGTCATCTGTTAAAAACGGATTATACAATCCAACTAAAAGAAAAAGATCTCCCAATTACAAATTCTTATGAATCAATTCAATTATTAGAAAGAGAATCAATTAACAAACATATTCAAAGAAAATATAAATATATTCATATAGGATTAATTCAAGTCGCAGTTAAACCACTCTCAAAAGAAGGTCTAAACACTTCAATCTTTATGACATTAAGAGACACCAGGTTTGAAGATTTCAATGATTCCCTCTTAGGAACTATTGAATCAAGTCTCTGTAATGGTCCAATTTATTTTAATTGTTTTCCAAATTATACAGTTTCTTTACAAGATAAAAACATTTTAGATGTTTTAACTCTTCAAATAAAAACCCATAATTATAAAATGAAACCAGGATCTGTGCCTTTGGCTTTAGCTTATAGAATATATTATAAAGCTATGATTTCAGCTTTAGGTTCAGGAGCCTTAATCCATAGCCCAAAAGGAGAGACACTTCTTTTCCAAACAGACATGACTAGATCCAGGATACATATTCCCAAACCAATTAAGTGGAATGAAGTTTCTTTTCCAGATGAATGGGTTTTAGAAAAAGCAGTCCAACCTATAACACAAAAAACAACTGAATTAAAAGTTGTCTCTCAAACTGATAACGGAGATGTCAAGGTTTCTTTTAATAGAACAAATTCTATAAATTTAGGACATCCCTCTCATATTCCGATACATTTACCATATCAAAGTTTAAGATCAAATTCAAGTTTTCAAACTCCTAGATATTCAACATCATCTATTCCTTCAACTTTACAAGATTTTCAATCTGTAGCCACTAATCTTCAATCTGTAAATACATCTACAAGTGTTCCTAAACCAATCTACCAAAGGCAAAGACAGCCTATGTCTTCCCAAACCAAATCAGAAAGTGATGAAGATTTACCAATTTCCCCAACGTACTCTTCAATGACAAATAATCCAGAATTAAACGTTTTACAAAAAGAATTTTCTATTGAGAAAGAGAAAATAAGAAAAGAATTTTATTCTAAAAAGAATAAAATCAAACGTGAACTATTCTTTAAAAATCATCAAGATAGTAAACAAGAAATACAAGAGGAATATTATGATTTCATGAATACACATAAAATTCAAATAAAATTTTTTAAATGGTATGAACAATATTATGATAAGTGTATTAACACAAATAATACAGTTAAAGTATGGCAAACAAATAAATCTCAAATTGAATCTCCGCATCCACCATTGACAGAAATTCAATATGAACATAAAGGATCTGGATTGAAAGCATCCCCACTCAAGGTTACAAATCCTGAAAGAGAAAACTCCCAAGTCACTTATAAAGATATTAAACTCTTGATCGAGCAAAATAATTTTTCAAATCTAAATCTCCATACAATAAGCCAGCATTTAGAAAAAATTGAAACAAAAATAGACAATTCAAACATCCAGACTTCTAAAAAAGACAAAACAAGTGAAGAAAAACAAAAAACAAAAAATTCAAAACCTTTATTTAAACCACATGAAATATCTTCAAACACTCAATCAAATTTCCTGCAAGAAATTCAACAAAGACTTAATGCATTAAACTCAGAAATAACTGGAGAAAATGAAAGATATATACCAGATACACCTGATAGAATACCACAAAGGTCAATTAATACAATAAAAGATTCGGAAACTAATAGTGAACAGTTTCAATCATCTGATGAACAGATAATTCAAAAGCTTCATTGGAAAGAACCACAAAGATTGTACTACCCAAAAACATCTGCACCAGATTTAGTATTAGAAGAGAAACCCTTAAGTCAAAACAAATATAATGCGAACACGGTTTATGAATGGAACATAGATGGGATGTCTGAATATAACATTCTCAATCTTTTGCAACAAATGACAATGGTATCAAATGTTTATAAAACTCAAAAAACAATATCTGATTGGGCAATAGCTGATTTATTAGTATCTGGATTTTCCGGACAACTCAAAGGATGGTGGGATAATTATCTCACTTCTAAAGAACAAAAAGAAATACTTAATGCAATCAAAACTGATAATGATAATAATCCAATCTTAGATGAAGAAAATCAACATATACAAAATGCTGTTGCAACATTAATCTTTGCAATTGCTAAACATTTCATTGGCGATCCATCACACTTAAGGGATAAAAATGCAGAACTTCTGTCCAATCTCAAATGTAAGAAATTAGGCGAATTTAAATGGTATAAAGATAATTTTATTACCAGAGTCATGCAAAGGACAGATAATAACCAACCCTTTTGGAAAGAAAAATTTCTAGCTGGATTACCAAATCTGCTAGGGGCAAAAGTTAGAAACAAAATAAGAGAAGATTTCAAAGGAATAATTCCTTATGAAAAATTGACATATGGCGAACTAATTAGTTACACCCAAAAAGAAGGATTAAAAATTTGTCAGGATATCAAACTACAAAAACAGTTGAAGAAAGAACAAAGACAATCTAAGAAAGAATTAGGAACATTTTGCAAACAATTTGATATAAACTATAATCCAGAATGTTCTTCAACAAAATGTTGTAAAACAAAGAAATTTGAATACAAAAGAAACTTTTCCAAAGACAAATATTACCAGAAACCCAAAAGAAATAAAATTCAAGCTAAAAAAGAATTTAAAAGCCAAGAAAACAAACCTAAAAGGGAATGGAAAAATCCAAACATAAAATGTTATAGATGTGGGAAAACAGGACATATTTCAAAATATTGTAAAATAAAGAAAAGGCTAAATCAAATACAACTTGATCAAGAAATAAACCAGAAAATTTGTGAACTTCTGACATATACAACTTCAAAGACACAAACTTCAGATACTGAATCACAATCTTCATCTGATATACAAGTTAATCAAATGGATGATATAGAGACATCTTCGGACCAAGACACACTCAATGTCTTAACAAAAGACCAAGAATTGATGATGGAAATAATTGATAAAATACAAGATCCCCATATTAAGAAAGATTATTTAGAACAATTAAAAAAATCCCTCTCTACACCAACTTTTATATCATCAACTTCAAAATCTTATAATTTAAAAGATATAATCTTTGATAAAATACAAACATCCAACAAAGAAATCACTATCCAAGACCTCCAACATGAAATCCACAATATTAAAACAGAAATAAAATTGCTCAAACAACAACAACAACAGCACAGTCAACAACTAAACTCAAATGAAGAAACTTCCAGTGAATCTTCTGACGAAGACAAACCACCATCACAGGAATTTTTAAATATCCTAACTGAAGTTTCAATCCAAAAATACTTAATTAAAATATCAATTTTAATCAATAATGAATTTTTAGTAGAAACAATAGCTCTATTTGACACAGGAGCTGATCAAAATTGTATTAAAGAAGGAATAATTCCAACAAAATATTGTGAGAAAACTTTTGAAAGTTTAAAAGCAGCAAACAATGAAAAACTACAAATCCAATACAAATTGACAAAAGCAAAAATCTGTAAAGACCAAATTACATTCAAGACACCATTTTTAATAATAAAAAATATTAGTCAAAATGTTATATTAGGATTACCATTTATATCCCTAATCAAACCATATAAAGTAACAAATATTAGAATATCTACAAAAATCCTCGGATCAAAATTAATATGGAATTTTACAGAAAAACCAAAGATAAGAAATATAAATTTATTAAAATCAAAAACAATTACAAATCAACAAATTAATATAATAATCAAAGACAAACAAAATCAAATATTCTATTTAAAAGAAGATATTAATTTCAAAAGAATCGAACAGCAACTACAAAATCCTCAAATACAGAATAAGATAAAGTTATTGCAAATAGAAATTGAGAAAACAATTTGTTCTGATTTACCAACAGCTTTTTGGCAAAGAAAGAAACATGTGGTAGAATTACCGTATGAAAAAGATTATGATGAAAAACAAATTCCAACAAAAGCAAGACCAATCCAAATGAATCAAGAAATGGAGCAATACTGTAAAAAAGAAATACAAGAACTGCTAAACAAAAAACTTATCAGGCAAAGTAAATCTCCTTGGAGCTGTTCAGCTTTTTATGTCAATAAAAATGCAGAACTAGAACGAGGAACACCAAGACTTGTCATTAATTACAAACCTCTGAATGAAGCATTAAAATGGATTAGATATCCTATTCCAAATAAAAAAGATTTACTTCAAAAACTTTGCAATGCTCAAATCTTTTCAAAATTTGATATGAAATCAGGATTTTGGAAAATTCAAATTTCAGAAAAAGATAGGTATAAAACAGCGTTTACAGTCCCGTTTGGACAATATGAGTGGAATGTAATGCCATTTGGACTTAAAAATGCTCCATCAGAATTCCAAAGAATAATGAATGAAATATTTCATCAATTTTCCCAATTTATGATAGTATACATTGATGATGTATTAATATTTTCAACAACTATTGATCAACATTTCAAACATTTATCAATTTTTATTAAAGCCGTCAAACAAAATGGTTTAGTTGTTTCCAAATCCAAAATTAGTTTATTTCAAACACGAGTAAGGTTTTTAGGACATTATGTTTATCAAGGAACCATTACTCCAATAGAAAGGTCAATCCAATTTGCTGATAAGTTTCCTAATCAAATCTTAGAAAAAACCCAACTTCAAAGGTTTTTAGGGAGTCTGAATTATATTTTAGATTTCTATCCAAACCTCAATAAAATTCTTAAACCTCTTCATGAAAGACTTAAGAAAAATCCTCCACCATGGACTCAAGCCCATACAGAAGTAGTTCAATCTGTTAAAGCTCAAATCAAAGAATTACCATGTCTACATTTAGCAGACCCAAATACCTTCAAAATTGTAGAAACCGATGCTTCTGACATAGGATACGGAGGAATCCTCAAACAGTTAAAAGATAACAAAGAAAGTATAGTTCAGTATACTTCCAAACACTGGAATAATACCCAGAAGAATTACTCCACAATAAAAAAAGAGATTCTTTCCATCGTTTTATGCATCACAAAGTTTCAGAGTGACTTGTTAAATCAAAAATTTCTTCTCAGAATTGATTGCAAATCTGCAAAAGAGATTCTTCAAAAAGATGTGAAAAATATGGCATCCAAACAGATTTTTGCAAGATGGCAAGCAATTTTATCAATCTTTGATTTTGAAATCGAGTTTATAAAAGGGGACTCTAACTCTCTCCCAAATTTCCTCACAAGAGAGTTTCTTCAGAATCCTTCACAATGTCTTCCAGAGAAAGAAGAGAAAAAGAGAAAGAAAGAGAGAAAAAAGACAAGGGTAAGCAAAAGCAAACCCATTCCCCATCAAAATCACTTATCTCCCAATCCCCTATACCAACATGGCAACAGATTTTTGCCCAAGAACACCAAAGACAGGAGTCATCATCCAATTTTGAAGAGTCACAACTGGAAATGATTCGTCAATTCTCCGAGTCATTACCACAAACCTCTTCAGAGGTACAATCTATTTCAAAAAATAGAGAGGTCATGATTTCAAAAACCCAACCTCTCCAAACTATTTTCCCAAAACAAGGAGTGGTGATTACATATCCACGTCCTAAAGCTGATCAAAAATATTTTTCAAAACAGCAATTTCAACATATGGTTCTTGTTGAGCCTGAATATTTTCATGAAAATCCAAACACTGTTATCAAAAATATTTTCAAAGGTTTTCATTACAAATCATGGGATCAACAAAAACCTCAAAGTTTTTATGAAAATATTTTGATTGACACAGGTTCCTTGACAATCAAACATTATGCCAACAAAGACCAACCAGACTTTATCACCCATTCAACTGCTCAAATTCTCAAAGTCCTCAGACCAATTGACTGGGGTAATGATCCAAACAATCTCAAAAAGTTTCCAGCCAGCTATAACACTAGACTTCACCATTGCCCCACATTTAATTACTGGGACTATCAACAAGCTTGGTTCAATACTTTCACCTTTGAAAACCAACACAATCGCCATTCATGGCTCATTTACTTCAAAAAAGACACCAAATACCAATTCCCAGTCTGGTTTACTCACTGGTGGTAGTGGTACGGACCAAATCATGAAATCCTTCCCCCTCAAGTATGGGAAGCTTATGAATTTTTCAGTGAATATTTCCAAGAAGAACAAACTCAACAAGGATTCCAGAAATCATTGATGTTTTGCTCAATCTTTAGTCTGTCTTGGATTTCTTCATGGCACTATGAATTTATGAATGATCCAATATCAAGTCACAAACAAATCATTAGAAGATTCAAAACAAAGTGGTGGGAGAAATTTGACTACTCAAAATGCTTAAGAGATAGTGTAAAAGACTGGTTCCAGAAACACCCAGAATTTTGCAAATCAGCTCAAACATCAGGTACCACACAGTTTCTCCAAGCCAAGTCACATGCCAGTGCACTGTTAGCACAAGCCAAAACAAAGAAAGAATACAAAGAATTGATGAAGCAAATCCTCCAATCAGTCAACTCAGATGATGAAGAGAACAGTGAACAGAGTAGCAATCATGAAAACAGCACAGGATCTTTACTCTCGCTCGATTTAGCTCAAGACAATGAAGATGACTGCTTCGGAGTCTTACCTTCAATCAAAACTGACAAAACAAAAAGAAAAAGCAAACAGTAAAGATTCCACTGACAAGCACAGTGAGATTCCCATCAGTCCAAACTACAGTAAAGATTCCACTGACAAGCACAGTGAGATTCCCATCAGTCAAAGCTCCATCAACAGACAAAGGCGTGGCCCACTGACAAGCATAGTGAGATTCCCATCAGTCAAAGCTCCATCAACAGACAAAGGCGTGGCCCACTGACAAGCACAGTGAGATTCCCATCAGTCAAAGCTCCATCAACAGACTATTGTTCAAACTTTAGAATCATGAAGCATCATATGTAAAAGAATCCTAGCTATAAAAAGGATTCTCAAACGAAAGAGGGGCAGAGTTTTTAGGACGGATAGTTTCAAGTTTTAAGGATTCTGAAAGCTCTCACTCTTTTTGTAATCGAATTTTATTATCAATAAGAAGTTCAAAGTTTTATCAATCTATCTATTTTATCCAAATTTTATCAATCTATTTTATCCAAATTTTATTTCATCAATCATTTATTTCATCAATTATATATATATATATTAGATTATCATTTTTTTTAAAAAAAATTATCATTTTATTTTTATAATTTTTAAATAATTAATATATTCTTTTCACAAATTATTTTTTGTTATTGTACTTGGTAATAAATATACCTAGTAAACCACTGGATTCTGTAAGTTTCCCAACAAAGAAAGAAAGAAAGAATGGGCAGTCGGAAGTGTCCTGTGCAACTGCAGTATGCAGGGCAGCCCCCCACTAGGCTATGGGTCTATGGCTCTGTCTTTGTCTTGCCTTGGCCTTTTCCGTGTCTAATCTTTTATAAGTCAGAACTTCTGTCTGTCTAATCTACTATCTACTCGGATAGCAATACCCTTCTTTTTACCATCAGTCTTCTTTTCTCGTTTACCATTGTTATTGTTATTATAATCTCTCTGGGGTCAGAGAAAAATAGAGAACGAATTCAATCATCCATGGTTGGTCTTGGTGATAACAATTCCGGTTGCAATAGCAACCACAAAGCAAAGGACAAGAAGAAGAAGAAGAAGCGTGGGGGTAGCAAAAGGAGGATGACAGCTGAGCAAACTTTGGGTTTCAAAACGGTGACTGAATGGGTTTATTTGGATCGCCAGAATTCCTCCACGGCGGCTTTATCTTCATGGGTTGTGGATGATTTTGGGGTGCAGAAGAGTCTGGGGAGAGGGATGGAGAAAGTGGTGTTTGAATTGCATTCCCATTCTAAACATAGTGATGGGTTCTTGTCGCCTTCTAAGCTTGTTGAGAGAGCTCATGGCAATGGGGTGAGTCTAGATTCTTTTTCTTTTCTTGTTTTATATATATATATATATATATATATATATATATATATATATATATATATATATATATATATGACAGGAGCTTTGGCTTTTCTTTCTGAATGTGCTCTGTTTTTTTTTTTGTTCATTCAATATGCTCTGTTTTAATTCTTCACCCAATTGTTGATTGAATATCTGAAACATAATAGTACTAGTACTTTTAATAAATCTGTTGGGTTACTGTTCCAAAGGTTCCCTTATATTCATGCTTCCAATATTTAATTTTTCTTTGTACGGTCTTTTTTCTTGCTTGCAGAATCTAAGGCTACAGTGTACTTTCTAGGAATTCTAAAATTATGATGGTCCATATCTTTGTATTTTTGTTGTTTATTGATGGGAAAAGGCTATAAATGAATAGGTTTTGAAGGTGAATTCCAACAAGAAGTACCTACTGAAAATTTTGACATTGGCAATTCAAAGGTGTCAGAGTTATGGATGGGGTTTGGTTCAAAAAAAAAACAAGAGTTATGGATGGGGGAGCTTGGCTCTGATTTAAACAAATAGATTCTAGGTAGCAAACAAATGGCCAAAACCACTTAGCAAGGACCTATTGCATGTGACAAAAAAATTAATGTGTTATAACAGTACAATTCAGATGTTTATGTTTTTGTTTTTCTGGCCACCCTCTTTTTAAACACAGACACAGGATTGAGGAAACAGGAAAAAGGTTTCTAGATTGAAATATGGCAGGTTTTTTCAGTTAATTTTGAATATTTAATTGTTTTCACATACTTCTCTCTTGGTTTAAGTGAGTTCAATTTGAGCTGAGACATTATTTTTTTTGGTGTAATATTATATTGATTTTGCAAATGCATGTCCCTGTGTGTGTGTGTGTGTGTGTGTGTGTGTGTGTGGGGGGGGGGGGGGGGGGGGGGGGGGGGGGGGGGGGGTGGTGTTGTTTATATTCTGTTATGTTTGAATTCTCAATACTGGTCATTGTCCCTAAGTAGACCGATGATGACAAACCTTTGTCTCTTTGGTCGAACAACTTTGGTATTATTATGTTAAAATTTGTAACAGAAGAAACACTATGGGACAGTTGAATTGATCTTGAATTCCCAAATGTATCTAAACTTCAAGGGATAACAAGATCAAAATAAGGAAATGTGTTTCATTTTATAAAGCAGACTAATATTGTAGCTTTATGTTGGGTTATCTATTATAATTCTGTTCTTTACTGCCAACGTAATCTTCATGTGTTGTTTCCTTCTATTGTCCCATTGAATAACTGGCACTTGTCAGCTCTTGCATGTTGGGTTTTTAATACATTTTAAGTAATTGGAATTTGATGAGTACATTGTGTTCAGAACAGGTGAAAGTTCTTGCTCTGACAGATCATGATACAATGTTTGGGATCCCTGAGGCCATAGAAACAGCTCGCAGATTTGGTATCAAGATAATCCCTGGTGTTGAGATCAGCACAATATTCTCTCCGAGGTTTTTTCTTTTTGATTAGTATAATCATCATTCAGAAATGCAATTTTTCTTTTCATTTGTCTCCTGGCTCTTTAAGATCATTTATCTCATGGCTTCAGTGGCTAAATATATTCAAATCCCAGTTTTTAGTAAGACGTGGCAAAAGTTGGCCCAAAAGTGAAAGAAGCAGACTGTCCAGTTGTTTTCTGTTTTTAAACCTCTTATGTTTCATTTTCTGGATTCAAAAACAGAAATTCTGAAATGGAGGAACCAGTGCACATCCTCGCATATTACAGCAGCTGTGGCCCAACAAGGTATGAGGAGCTAGAAAAATTATTGGCCAACATAAGGGATGGACGTTATCTCCGTGCTAAGGACATGGTTTTGAAACTTAATAAACTCAAGCTACCTCTTAAGTGGGAGCATGTTACAACGACTGCAGGCAAGGGAGTGGCCCCTGGGAGATTACATGTGGCTCGAGCTATGGTTGAAGCAGGTTATGTAGAGAATCTAAAACAAGCTTTTGACAGATATTTATATGATGGCGGACCTGCTTATTCCACGTAATCATCTTTTCTTGGTATTTTTCCCCCTTGGTTATGCTCAATGCATATCTCTTCAGTAGTTTAGAAATGATATACGAATTTTTGTTTGCTCCTGGCTATAGGGGAAGCGAGCCTCTTGCAGAAGAAGCAGTGCAGCTTATATGTGAAACAGGGGGTTTAGCAGTACTGGCTCATCCCTGGTCATTAAAAAATCCTATTCCCATCATAAGAAGGTTAAAAGATGCAGGTCTTCATGGAATGGAGGTTTACAGAAGTGATGGGAGATTGGCAGGTATTATCTGATATCCCTTTTGCTCACATAGACATGCTTTTTCACATTACCCACCAGCCATCCGCATTTAGACAGAAAAAAATTCACAATCATGCTTACAGCAATCTCAATTATGTTGTAGTGATTACATAATTGGATACTACAGTTGGATGTGTAACTTTTTCTTGATTTTCTCCTATTAAATAGTAATTTTGCTTTGACCTCCCTTGTTATAATATATTTTGTCTTTTCACATTCTGGTTTATGTTGACCTCAGCTTTACACAAAGATGATTTAAGACTAGTTGCTATATCTATCCACTATTCTCATATTTCTGTCCATTTTCTTTGCCTGCCAGCTAAAATCTTTTACTGTCATTTTGATTAACAGCATTCAGTGACTTAGCGGATACTTATGACCTTCTGAAGCTTGGAGGATCGGATTATCATGGGAGAGGTGGGCGTGGTGAGTCTGAACTAGGAAGTGTGAACCTTCCAGTGTTGGTTTTGCGTGACTTTCTTAAGGTAGCTCGACCTATCTGGTGTGGTGCCATTAAAGACATTCTAAAGAGTTATGCCGAGGAACCATCTGATTCGAATTTAGCCAGGATTGCCAAATTTGGGAGGATGGGCAGTTTCAAAGGAAGTTCTCCCTTGAGTTGTGGCAAGGACTTGATTGATAGGTGTTTAGCTTTGTGGTTGACTACTGAAGAAAGGCAGAATGCTGAGTTTGAGGCTATCAGATTGAAGCTTTCCCATATTTCAATCAATCCAGGCGGAGTACAAGTTCCCATAGAGAGTAAATAGTACTTCATTGGGAAAATATTATAACATTTGCATATTGGCATGTTGCTGAGAACACTGAGCTTCCTTTTAATAGTTTGGAAAAGATCTGAAATTAAAACTGGTCGGATTAGGTGTTAGCTGCTTGAAATCTTGGTTGAACCGAGTCTTTTTCTTTTTGGCCCTATTTGGTTTTTTTGCCATTATGAAAATCATATTATCTATGAACCACTTACAGCAGTTTTATCTTTTTACTTGTTATGCATCATTCTTATGTCTGTCCCATTCTTGGTTTCTCGAAGTCGAAAACAGCATTATTTTGGTTGTAGCACGCATGATGTTGATGACTGATGCAGGTTCAGTTAAGCTTGGCTGTTCAAAATCATTAACCAAGAGTTTCCCGTCCTCACTGCAGAGATTTTCCATTGCCTGCATAACAGGGCTTAATTCTAGTTCAATCAAAAGGAAAGGTCAGTGAAGGCCAGAATTTAAAAGCATTTCCCACAGTAGTTGGGGTTCAGACTTCAGGCATATCTTTAAGAAAGCACTTCCTGTTACTAGAATTAAAATAAAAAATCAAATACAAATTACAAGTACATCTTCTAAACTGTAGTTTTAACCCTTCATTATGCAGAAAGTAAAAATAAAAAATAAAAAAGGCTCATCAAACTTTGTAGCTGAAATCAATGCTATTAAATTACATTGATGTAATCCAGGAAATGGTTTCCATTTTTTTTCAGTGACAGTAAAATAAGGGATTTAGTTGTTGGAATGATTGGATGACCGATTTGTCGCTTAATCTATGGCATAAAGCAGCATTCCCTGTGAAAGCACGATCAATTTATCATTCCCACCAATCAAAAAAACTGTCGTGCTGGAAGCCGAGGTGGCATCCTGGAAAACCAATCAGAAATATCATCTGAATTTGCCAAATTCCATCTTCTTCTTGATCTTTCTTTGACCATGATATACAAACGAGTCAATTATCCCTGCAACTGTGAAGATACCTAAAAGGAGAACACAATCTTGGTCAGTTTGAAACTAATAATGACCCATCTGGTAAAGCTAGCCAATGGATAAGGCGATAAAAAAAAAAAATCAAAACTCTCTCATTCAAGTCCAAACCGGGCAGAGAACTACTAGGACTAGGTTACAGTTCAGTGACAAAAACATAATTTTTTGGCCAGAGAGACAACTTATGGTACAAGGGTTTGGAATATTCCATTGCACAGGCAAAAATAGAGTTGGTGATGATGGTACCTCCAATAACTGCACATACGCTGGTGATAAAGTGCAAAAATGAAACATGTTCCTCCTTAAAAGTAACCTGCACAGGGCAAAATGAAAGCAATGTCATATAGGTCTTTCTATTGGGGACTTTGGATACATAGCAATGTTATACAGTTGCTATCTTAGCAATTTGACAATAGATTTGGCTCCCCTCAATTACTTATAATGCAACTTTAATCACCAGTCAAATGTATAGGCTCCACAATTCATGGTTGTGTCCTAGTTTCAACAATGGACACTTTGAAGCATTAGCAGGCAATGCGTAAGTGACTTTCTGATGTATGAAGACTATCATGTTTACTTCGAGTTTTCTGCTTTGAAGTGGAGGAGAAAAGGGACAAAGGCAGCTTGGGGAAAGAAAGAAAAGAAGAGTTGAGTTCGTCAGAGAATTTCCATATTCAAACATTTATAGCCTTACAATAAACTAAATCCAATACAATTCTTTATTATTATTTTTTCACAAATAACAATCCAATATAATAAAATTATACGCAGTGGCTAAAAAATAAAACAACTTATAACCAACCAAACATCCAACAGGGAGAGAAATGCAAAGCAATATGGGGAACAAGAAAAGAGTTCTGTTCAGAGCAGAAGTTCTCGCATTATCATGAAACTACGCAAAAGAATATCTGATTAGATTGGAAGATTATGCATAAAAGGAACCCACCTTGATTGGAGAAAAGTCATAGAAGAAGAAAACTCCAGGATGAGAATTAGGGTGAATGAACTCCAAATTCTTGAAATGCTCTGTCACAGAATACTGTGCAAAAGGAATGCCCGCAAATTTTAGAACATGATCCAATAAATATGATATAACAATGTGATTCTTATTCTCAATGTGTTAACTTTCAAGCAGCACCTGATTTGAGTGAACAGTGCGGCCTCTGATGTCAGTATATATTGTAGGGACCACCTGCAAAATTAAACAAGATATCTGTCAAGAAGTCCATGCATAGGCAGTCATGCAAAACTCAAAACCAGACAACTGTATGATGAGAGAGAGGGGAGCGGGGTATAAATAATCCATCCTCTAATTTGTTTTTTTCTTTTTCAAAGAGAAAAAAAGAAAGCAGTTACAATATGCTCTAGGTAGAGTCCACAATTATCGTGCACATCAAAATAAGTTCCCCCAACCCACCACTGTGGGAATGAAAAAAGCTAAAACTGCATGATAACATTCGCCTATCACTTAAAAGAGTTTAAAGACAAGGAACATTGATAGATACTTTACAATACCAACCTTGATGAAATACTGGTACATACCATTTGACGTTTCATGTATCCAGTGTGCCCTGAAATAGCAATATGAAATAACCATTATTTTGGTACTTAGATTCTGTTTCACATTAAGTTTGAAAAGAAAAAAAAATGCTGCCAGAAAAAGTTACAAAGTCTTTAAAGAGTGTGAGTAGCCATGATGAAAAAGAAAGAACAACTTACCCATCAAGAGGATTTACCACGCCAGGGAAGTATTCACCAAAAGCTAACCTATTAATTCTATGACTTATCTGTATTGTACACAACAAATATAAAACATCATTACCATTTGAAATTCATGTCAAAAGTAAAGCACAATATATATAAATAACACCATATAATACTTTCATCACAGAAAGAACTTAATTATAAAGATAAGTCTCACATTGTGACTGTCCTTTTGGAAAGCTAGCAAGTCATCAAGAAATATAGTTGAATGATGAAAGCTTTTCCCTGGTGCAAAATGAAAACTTCCAGCAACTCTATTAACTTCAAGAGATCCATGAATGTTGCATCCTTCACCATCCTCATCTTTTATCCTTTGGAAAAAGCCTTCTCTTTTACACTGGAAAACCAAAAAAAAAGATTGTAAAAAGAGCAGAGACAATATCAAGCCAAAAAGGAGGATTTGCCTTCCCAAGTTAGGGAGCAAGGGATGAAAATCTTACAGAATATAAAGATCCCATTAAATCTTAGCACATGCAGCATATAAATATTCAGCAATGCCAAGAAAATACTAGGGAAAATGACTTGCAAAGATACCTGGTCAATCAAGTCGGCATTAGTCATTGCCCACCCTTTTCGCCGATATGCCTCACGAACCTCTTCACATGAGTTACAACAGTCATCATCTGACTGCACCATAGAGAGGGAAAAGAGATAACCTTTCATAAGTGACATGCACTAACAATCAAATAATTAGCTACGATGGTACATATAGGATAAGCATTCCAATTAAGTTTGTATACCATCCTTGACAATATTTACTCATAATAAATTCAGCAATCAATTCCACAATACGCCAATGGTAAAATTTTCAAACTGCTTAGTCCTGTAACTCATTTATTTCTTTATAAATTTAGAAGAGAGCAGTAATATGTCCTCAACATCAAGCTTTCTTAAGGCATAGGCAAACTCTTAGAGCGGTTTTGATTCCAATTCAAATTTCTTTAAGAGGATTGAGCCACTCTCTACTGTCAACATTTTAAATTGCAATGCTGGTAAGTTAAAAATTGAGAACCAAGATCTGACAACCTTAGGAATTGAATCAAGTTATCCACATCATTTGGGGCATTCACCAATTAGAGCCCTTTAACCATTACTACACATAACAACTCTGACCCGGGAACTTTCTTTACTAGCCACTTCACAGCCAAGAAGATTAACTCCAAGGGCTTTTAAGCACCCAAAAGAGGGAAAAAAGCCCATATCCAGAGTATGCTTTTCCTTAGTATGGTTTGTTGTATTCACCCACTTTCTTAGCAAAACAATAGCTTGCCCTCTAAAGGAGTCAAGGTTGTATTTGACATAGAATGTTGTTGTAGATTTTCCAAGATTTTTAATTTGCAATGCAAGAGAGATGCATGATGGTTTGTAGCCAAGCAAAATTTAGAGGAATAAACTAGACATTAATCACAATGAACTAAACCAAGCCTGATAATCAAACAAAAATTTTCCTGGTTTTTACAGCAATAAATTGTTTCTCGAATATTTCAGGAAAATTTTCCCAGCCATTTACTAGCCAACCACTTTCGTATCCTTGTTAGCACCAAAAAGATGTCATATCATGCATCAAAAATCAAATTGAAAACATATTGACAAAAGGGGTTCCAGATATCAAACCTGACTGCTCTGCACCAAAACATGAACCACAATATGTCTCATTATGTTCAAGCCTGCCACCATGCCTCTGCAGAGGTTTCTCAATCTAGGGAAAAGAAAGAAAGAAAATTAAGCCAAAAATGAACTATATAGGGTAACAACATAAACAAGTAAAAAGAAACATGATGAAACCATCCATCAAATGCCAATACGTCAAGGACTTAAATGTTAAACAGGGTGGCAACATCTCAATAATCAGAGAATACTGCAATCAGACATCTGTACCAGGGGATCCTTGATGCAAAAGAACAGGCACGACAACTTGTAACTCCGGTTATTACCAATTAGACACTCAAATATGGTTCTGGAGCCTAGAGGCTGAGCTATCTTCCCTAACTGGTTAAATTGATTAACCAACAGGATTAGCCTTGAAACTTTATCTTTCTTTCTTGCAGTGTTTACTTGTATCTTTTTACCAACTTTTACCTCTAACCTTCAAGAAAACCAAAAGTTCTGAACACCATCTTCTTATCATCTCTAATCAAGCTGAATGGCACTGAGGATTAACAGATGCTCTTTCATGGGGAAATATAAGTGCAAATCAACATGAATCATACTTTCATGAGGATAATATATGAAATTAGTGAAAATGAAATTAAATAGAAACAATATTCGCACGGTACTGAAATGATAAGATTACTAATCCAAAAAAGAGAAAAGAGAATGCCAAGTTGCTAATTACCGTACTTTCTTTCAAAAAAGACTTAGTTAACTCAGAAAGAGCTATCTCCAACTTTCCTTTAAAACTATATGGCCTATAGAAGCAACATGTTCAGCAAAGGTGATTAGTTTGGCCTGCATGAGAACTTCATATCATTTGCATCATATGGCTTACCTATAATTTTACTAGGAAGCATGACATCTTTCCTTCACCTCCATCCTTAGATCCTTCTTATCCTCATTAATGACAGATTAAGAATCTAAGAATACTTTCTTCCTCATTCTGGCCAAATTTTCCAAGCCCTTCTCACTATCATTCTCAATTGCAGAAAAGATGATTCAAAGACCTTACTATCTTGACTTCCCTTCTTAATACTTTATACTTTCAACTGTTCTTATCCAGCAAAATGCCAAATTTATAACTTGTCCTTCTAAATTACTGTCATTTCTATTAAATGCATAGTTTGTATAGGCCTCAATAAAACAGTTTACAAAAGAGAAATCATCTTGCAAACCAATAAGTATAAAAAAATGCACGTAAACAAGGGTTAGAAAACTATTTTTCAACTACCTTTGGCGCTCCAATACCATCCTGCCTGGATTCTATCACATTACCATGAGCATCGATTCTTTTCTTAATTATATCATGTTTCTGCACAAAAAAGTTGTAAGGTTACAAATGCAAGCAGACAGAATTTGTGAAAGCTGATTGAAATTAAGAAATAAATCAAAACAACAGTAAAAAGAGTGAGCAATGTTCATCTGAGCATCTGCTGCACTCCACATACTATGTCAAGATGCTGTTCTCCACTGATATCCATAGCATCGACACTTAGTAGTGTACATGGAATAGCAGGAAAAGTGATATCAAACTGCACATCAAAACAGAAATGGGGTGTCAACAAATAAAGAATGAATGATTGTTTTACTAATGAGGTAAAGCAACAACAACCATACATGCTTTTTTAACATAAAGATCTCTAAAACTTGTTCAAATCTTGAGCCTTAATACCATGCATCAGTAGAAGAACAAGTAGAAAGTTCCTTTAAGAATATTAACAGAACCGAACACAAGATGCATCCTTGAAACGCCACATAGCACTAATTTTTAAAGTAGAAGAATTCGAAATATGAGTCTACGTAACTCCTTTAACAATAAGAGGAAAGAGAGATGATTACGTTTATCCGTAGGGTTTCCCCTCTTGAAGTATCCACCAATAGCCTCGATTCAGTAACAGTATGCAGGTATAATCCTGCGAAAAAGTACACATAATAATAATAAAAACAATGATTCAAGAATTCAACATCACCAGGTTCCAACAACAAAATTATCTTAAAAGGCAAAAAAATATAGTAATAATTTCATTATAACCTAAGTTGTTTAAATTCCAGCCAGCTACTAATAGCATTAACACCTTCTCTCCACATTTGGCTCTCGTGTAAGTGAACGGCCAAAATGAAAGCCAACGCAATGTAGTTTCTAAAAATATATGCATCTACAATAGTACAACAAGTGGTACCGAATTACCAAATTAGAAGGACGTGATCACCCAAAACTCAAACTTTTTCTCAAAGATCTCATCTTTCAAGGCAATTACATATTGGGATCACGATTTTCAAAAAACCCAAATCTCTAAATTTAATATGAATATATAAACCCGCAGATATAAACAAAAAGGAGTCGAGAGAGGAATTACTGAATTCGGAGAAGAAGAGAAAGAGTATGGCAAGAGAGGAGACGAGGGTGATAATGCCACCGGAGAGTGTACGGCTGTAGAAATCTTCATTGACTTTTGGGTATGCGTCCAAATTCCGTAGCTTGCTAAATAGTTTCTCCATGGCCACACCCTTTCACCGGCACAGCAAAAATTTTAAAAAAAAAAGCAAGTACTCAAAACCCACTGAAGAAAAAAAAAAGAACTTCTTTGAATTATCTTTGTTTTTAGATTCAAATATTCATTTACAAAGAAAGGTATAATTTTTAAAGACGGCTCTTGCGAGGAGAAAGGAAGGAGACAGAGGGGAAGAAGGCCGGAGACTCCCGGTGAAAAGCTGCCATCTTGTCTCTGTCAATTTACATAAATGGACATGATGAGCTGTTCAACCCAAGTCAAACTCGGTGTCTTAAAGTGTCAAACGTTCACACCTGATTATCTTTCTTTCTTTTTTTTTGGAGAGGGATTATCTTTCTTTCTTGATTATCTTTTTTTTTTTTGTCGAAATCTTCTTGTTTTCACATTCAATGTTTATTTTGGAGTCGGAAAAAACAAAACGTAATTAGATTTGTCTTCCTTCCAACACTGACATTCTATACACAAATCAAGATTCAAATCCTGACTTTACTTAAGGAACGATGACCACTTTCTACCCACACCAACCAGTTATCGGTGATTATCCTTTTTTCTTTTCACTTTCTTATCTCTTACCCTTGTGATTTTTTTTTTTTACTTTTTTCTGGAGTTATTAACATTTACTTTTAAATTCCTAAAAGAATATATATAATTATATATATCGGAAATCATGTATATTACGTCTCCTAGCAAACCAATACTAGATTGAATTTAAATTTAAACAAACAACTACACATTTGCTCCTCTTGCACAGATTGGGATGCTTACATTCTTGATAGGCTAGATGAAGGAACTTGACTTTGTGGCGAGAAGCAATCTTATTATACATTTATTCAACAGCTCTATTAAAATTAATGTCACTGTATTTCTTGTGCATATTTTTATTTTTAAGACAATCAAATAAAATTGACAGAAAATATGCCAATGAGATGAGAATTCCAAAGATAACAAAGACAAATTTGGCTTGGACAAAACATCGAACAGGTAATATGCCAAACACCAATAAACATAAAAGAATCCCTTACTAGAGAGTCAAACCCGACAAACTTAAAAAGAAAATACCAAACAAAACAAAACATCATCAAAAAGAAAACAAACAAATACTCAACCATCAACACAAGAATTAGATAACCCAAACCCAACCCCAAACCCAAACCCAAACCCAACTCCATCATCAACACAGAACAAAAATCTTGCCTTGTCAACCTGTAGACACCTTATTTTGTCCGGGGTCTTGATTTATATAAATAATTAATTGGGTTGAGTGACATTGTATTTTAATTTAACAATTTAGAATTAGGCTAGAATTAAATTAGAATTTTTAGATTTAGAATTAGCATTAATTTAAAAATTAAAATTAAAATAAGATTTAGGAATAATAAAAAAAAGAGAAGAGATAAAAAGAAATAAAAATAAAATTAATTTTAGGATTAGATAATTAGGATAATTAGATTTTTAGGATAATTATTTTGATTAATATTAAATTTGATAGAGTTAGATTAGGATTAATATAAGAAATAGATAAAACGTTAAAAATAGGAGATAATTAATAAAATAGGTAGAGTTGTATTATGACTCAAATAAATTTTTTATTATAAAAGGGAGGCCTTTGCTCGACTGAAGGGGAGGGGAATTTCTACCGTGACTCCAGTACTTTTTCCAAGCAACATCACTAGAAAATCATCTTCTGTTATTCCATTCCTCTCAAACTGATCCACACATGTACGTTTCACCACCATAATTTTCAACTAAAAAAACACAGCCCTTGCCAACCTCCTCGTCATCTCTTCGCCTCAATACCGTTCCATCATCCAAGCCGCACCGATCACATAGCTGTACCATCTTTGCCATCACTCTCGCTACAGCCCGTGCTTGAACCTTCCTGCTATAAAACTTTTGCCGCATAATTACCGTTTCACTGTCCTGCCCCTTTGCCAAGCTCTGTCGTTGCACCTCTCCATACGATCTTGCTACAATCACGACCGTCTCCTTGTTTGCATCGAAGCCGCAAGTCTTGAACCGCCCCACGCCAGCCCAGTTGCTAGATCTTTGCTTCACGTGGACGTCTGCTTAGTATTTATTTTGAGTGCTCTTCATTTGCTGTTGCTTTGGTGACTCGTACAAGGAAATAAAAGCAAGAAAGAAAGAACATAAACAATTAAGGCAGTGAAGGAATTTGATTGCTCGATTTCCAGGTTTTGCTTTTCTTTCATTCATTGGCTAATTGATTGATTACAGTAAATAAAATCTGACAATATGATTTAATGTTTTAACATTTGAGATAATAGTTATATAATAACAATTCGGTATATTAATGGGAAGATAGTATATAGCCATTTGACAATTTAATGTTTTGATGATATAATTTAATTGACTTGTCTTAATACTTGAATAATTTAGTTGGAATATTGATTATTTGATATATGATCTAGTTTGTATGCTCATAAATAATCTTGCATATAATTTGTGTGTTTATACTTATATTATTTAATTAGCTTAATTTGTATGATATTTGTATGATATGTTTAGCATGATAGATATTAGATAAATAGAATAATAGAATAATAAATTAAATTAAAAAATGCAAATAAGAATAAAAGAGAATGAAGATTGAATAAGGAAATAATAAAGTTATATTAAGAAGATGAATGCAAATTATCCAATGATGAAATTCCAAGAAAGTCGAATGGTACTCCTTGGAAATTTCTAGGTGAGGAGTTTGCTCTAGACTGAACCAGATTGATGGAAGGTTTAGAGTAAATTTCCAATACAATAATATGTGTTTATTTTCTAAAATAGAAATAAATAAAATATAATAATAAAGACAATTAAAATAAAAATAGAAATAGGATATGGAAATAATTTGAATTAAAATATAAAATAGTAAATACAATTAAAACAATAAAAAATAGAAAATTAGTAAGGATTGGGTATAGAGCCAAAATTAAGATTTTCATAATATATCCCGACGACGGAGCCTCTTCAAGCAAGTCAATCGGTACTACTTGAATACTCCTGAGGTGAGGAGATTTACTTATTGTCTGAACCAGATTGATGGAAGGATTTTAAGTAAATTTCCAATATATTAAGCATATCGAAATTAATTTAAATTAAATTTAGAATGACCTATTGGGCATAGAGTCAATATTAGGGTTGTCATAATGTATTTAAATGATCCGACGACGGAGCCTCTTCAAGCAAGTCAATTGGTACTACTTGAATACTCCTGAGGTGAGGGGATTTACTTATTGTCTGAACCAAATTGATGGAAGGATTTTAAGTAAATTTTCAATATATTAAACATGTTGAAATTAACTCAAATTAAGATAAATTTAGAATGACCTAGAATAGTTGGTACCATTTTAGGATGGGCTTCGTGGGGGTGCTAATCCTTCCCCACGCGTAACCGTATTCCCGAACCCTAGATTCTTTGAACGTAGACCAAGCCTTATCTCTAAAAAAGAATAGGTGACCAATCACGCCTTAGGTTTGAATGGTTGGTGGCGACTCCTAGAATTTTAAAGTCTAGCGGTTAGGTTCACGGACCTAGACTTTATGACATCAACCAATCCCAAATCCTCCAAAATCATACACCAACGAGCTCCCACATCTCGTCACTCTTCGTGGAGTAAGAAACAATTGGAGATCTGGGATATTGGCAAGTCGATTTCGGTGGAAAGGCAGTAAACGAGGAAGGATGAGAAAAAATTAGTAGAAAGGATATTGCAGGTTGCAAGGGAGAGGGTATTTTGGGAGAGAAAAAAAAACCAAAACCCCTGCAAAGTTATTTTGCATGGGGAGAGGGTTGCAATCAGATTGCAGCTTCTAACTGCATTCTCATTGCGGTTGCAAAGTAATTTTGCAGGAGAAAATCACAATCAAACGTTGTAATGACTTTACAACCTTTTAAATTGCAGGAAAAGTAAAGCACTTCCCTCATACCAAACGACTCCAAAGGGCTATATGAAAAACAGAAAGCAAACCAGTTTTCAGATGGCAAGCTTAAAATGTGATGTTCACCCAGCTCCACCAATTGTTTATGCCTTGATTTGTTAAGATACAGTTGGTTCGAGTTATAGTCATCTAGTCTCTCTTTTAGAATTTTCTTTTTGTTTACTTAGCATGGTTGTTTTAGTTCTTCATTTTCTTCTCTCAAGTCCTAACCTTTTTGTTTGAACTCCAAGTTATAAGCCTAAAAACTCAAGTGAGTTGCTTCAAGAAAATTGAGAAATCATTGCAACAAGAACTTGGTCATATGAAAGCCCACAAATTGTTGTCCAGAGCTGTTAGGAACAAATGATTTCTTGTTCCTTTCATCAGAAACTCAAGTGTGCTTCACTCGTATCTGCAAGAAGAATTAGTTGCAATTAAAGTAAGTACATTCAAATACTGAAATTCCATTTCAAGACACTATATTTCTACAGGAAAACTGTCCTCTCCTTTGTATTCTGATTTCATTGCATACTTTAAACTTAAAATCCTTCAGGCTGTGGCAGTGACTCTAGACAATGGAATCCATACCTCATCAAAATTGAAAACTGCTAACCATCATATATAAAAAATTCAAAAATCTTATAATATAAAGGGCCAAGTGGTTACATATGCAATGAACCTTGTTGCCCAAGCTTAACAAAATCTTAGTAAACTCTGCCTACCTTTTTCTTAGGCACAAGGAAGACTCACTGATTGAAAGTATTCTATGAAAGATTGAAGTTTTTTAAAAGGAAAAATATAAATTAGTCAAAGTTGACCCGTATACCATGGCCAATAGTCCCAAACAGTTTATATGAAGAAATCAAATCATCTTATGAGCTCAGTCTTTTAAGACTGCCATGCATTATCTTTTATTCAACATTTGAATATCTATTAACAATTCTAAATACGATCATCATCATCATCATCATCAGAGCCTTTATCCCAATAGATTGGGGTAGGCTATATGAACCAATATCTAAAATCATGTTAGATCGTCCATATGTATTCTCTGCCTCCATAGATTTCTATTCAAGGTCATTTGCTCATCTAATTCTAAAACCTCCATGTCTTTCCAAACTACTTCCTTCCAAGTCTTTTTCGGTTTTTCTTTAGTCTTAACCCTTCTCTCAACATCCATAGCCTCTATTCTCCTAACTGGAGCATCTACAGGTCTACGTCTTACATGTCCAAACCAACGTAAACGATTTTCACACATTTTGTCTTCGATAGATACCACTCCAATCATCTTACGAATATGATCATTTCTCATTCTATCCTTTCTTGTGTATCCACATATCCACCATAACATTCTCATTTCTATTACACTCATCTTTTGTGTATGTAGCCTCTTAGTCGCCCAACATTCACTACCATATAACAATGTTGGTCTAACAACTGTCCTATAAAACTTGCCTTTCAACCATGTAGGAATTCCTTTATCGCACAACACACCTGTAGCACTTCTCCACTTACTCCATCCAGCTTGGATCCTATAGGTCACATCACCATCAATCTCTCCATCCATCTGTATTATTGATCCCAAGTATCGAAAATGATCCCACTTAGGTATCGCCACCCCATCTAACTTCACTACATCATGCTCTTCCAGTCGGTTAGAACTGAATTTACACTCCATGTATTCAGTCTTCACTCTGCTTAGTTTAAATCCTTTTGATTCCAACATTTGTCTCCATAATTCCAACTTTGTATTGATCTCCGCTCTAGTTTCCGCACATAGGACAATATCATCTGCAAACATCATACACTAAGGCACCTTATCCTGGATGGATTTTGTCAGTTCGTCCATAACTACCGCAAACAAGAATGGACTCAACGCTGACCCTTGGTGTAATCCCACCGTGATAGGAAACTCACTTATTTGCCCCCCACCTGTCCTCACATGTGTCCTTGCGCCTCTATACATGTCCTTAATTAATTTAATATATTTCAAAGGAACTCTTTTCTTCATTAAGGACCACCAGAGTACCTCCCTAGGCACTTTATCATATGCTTTCTCCAAATCTATAAAGACCATATGAAGATCTTTACCCATTACTCGAAAGCGCTCCATAAGTTGTCTAAGCAAATATATTGCCTCTATAGTTGATCGACTTGGCATAAAACCAAATTGACTCTCCGATATTTCTACATTCTTTCTTAACCTCCGTTCTATCACTCTCTCCCATAGTTTCATCGTGTGACTCATCAATTTTATGCCTCGGTAGTTGGCGCAACTTTGAATATCTCCCTTGTTCTTATATAAAGGTACTAAGACACTCTTCCTCCATTCTTCTGGCATTTTGTTAGTGTGCCAAATCTTATTAAATAGATTTGTCAACCACCTAACTCCTACATCTCCAAGGCATTTCCAAACTTCAATTGGGATGTCATCAGGTCCAACAGCTTTTCCATTCTTCATCATCTTTAGTGCCTCTTTTACCTCTGTCTCTTGGATTCTACGCATAAAACACCGATTTAAATCCTTAAGAGGCACCGAAATATTATCCAAAACTTTATTTTGTCCGTCATTAAATAATTTGTTAAAATAATCTCGTCACCTGTCCTTAATGTCATTATCTTTAACGAGAGTTCTTTGATGCTCATCCTTAATACATTTCACGACTCCTAGGTCGCGACTCCTCCTTTCTCTTGCTCGCGCCAATCTGTATATCCTTTTCTCTCCCTCCTTTGTGTTCAATTTGTCGTAAATCTCTTTCGCATCCTTCGTCTTAGCTTCTGCCACAGCCTTCTCTGCCTCCTTTCTTGCTACCTTATATTCCGAAAAACTCCCTTCTGTATTGTTCTTCTTTAAAGCCTTGTAACGCTCTCGCTTAGTCTTTATAGCATCTTTTACTACTGCAATCCACCATGTTGCGTCCTTTCCAGTCGGCACTCTTCCGTTTGATACTCCTAATGTCTCTTTGCCTACCTCCCGAATGCATTTTGCCATCTTATTCCACATTACATTTGGGTTCTCTTCTGTTGTCCAAGCCTCTTTTTGAATCCAACTATCTCTACATATTGTATGACAATCTTCTTTTAGCTTCCACCATCGAATCCGTTCAATTCTTTTTTGTTGGTTCTTTCGATGTCGTCTATCTATCTTCATATCTAGAACTAAGAGTCTATGTTGCGCGGTAACACTCTCACCTGGTATAACCTTACAATCCAAACATCTATGTCTATCCCTACTCCTAGTTAAAAAGAAATCTATCTGACTTGCTCTTGGTTCACTTCTAAAGGTTATAAGATGAGAATCTCTCTTCTTAAACAATGTATTTGCTAGGATTAGGTCATAAGATAAAGCAAAATTTAAGATAGCATCTCCTCCCTCGTTTCTTACACCATAACTAAAACCCCCATGTACTTTCTCAAAATCCTCTCTACTTGTACCAACATGTCCATTAAGATCACCACCAATAAAAAGGTTTTCTCCTATAGGTACTTCTTGTACTACCTTATCTAAATCCTCCCAAAACTGTCGTTTACTAACCTCATCAAGTCCTATCTGGGGTGCATACACGCTAATGACATTCAACACCTCTTCTCCTAAAACTAGTTTAACCAAAATAATCCGATCCCCTTGTCTCTTGATCTGTACAACATCCTTATGGTACTCTTTATCTATAATGATACCTACTCCATTTCGGTCTCTATCTTTCCCTGTGTACCAAAGCTTATATTGCCAAGGTGCTATCTCTCTAGCCTTTTCCCCAACCCATTTGGTCTCTTGGAGACACAAAATGTTAACCCTCCTCTTATTCATAACCTCACAAATCTCACCTAACTTACCACTAAGCGTACCTATATTCCAAGATCCTAACCTAAGCTTATGGTTATGGACTAACTTCTTTACCCACCCCCGTCCATTGTGGTGTGGGAACATTTGCCTATTTAACACCACATCCAGGCGTCGATGTAGCGCATCACTTCCGGGCGACGACCTAGCAACCCTTGCCTACTTTTCACTACACCCGGGCTCCGATGCAGCGCGTCGCTGTGTAGGGGACGCCCCAACGATGTTTTGATATTGGTTCATTTCATGAGATTGGACTAGTTTTTAAGGCTGGTTGTCCAAACCTACCGCCACCCTCCTCTTTTACCCGGGCTTGGGACCGGCTGCGTTAACTTACACAGGCGGAGTTAACAATTCTAAATACGATATGATAGGAAAATGATACAAAAAGAAAAGATTAAAATTTAATAAAAATTGTGTGTGAATTTAGCAGAAACTAAAAATAATAATTCATATTTGTGTTTACAAAAATTTTAATATTTTACATGACACTAAAAAGAATTACTTGATCTGTCATAGAACAAAATCTCGCAGCCAACCTGGACCATAATTCAAACTGTATTTTATACGTTTCTGCTGCACAGTCAAAAAAAAATACATGTAAGAGATATTTAACCATAAAGAAAGAGGATAAGCATAACATAAAGCAAACCAGTTTTCAGTTTTCACATGGCAAGTTTAGGGATCCATATCTGTTCATTGCTTTGCTATGCAACCTTTCTCAACATAATCTGCTGCTACAGCCTGCCAGAAAACCATGTAGCTTTCTTCATCTTTGGTGACTCACTTTTTGATGCTGGAAACAACAATTATATCAACACCACTGTTAGGTATCAGGCTAACTTTTCGCCATATGGTGAAACCTTCTTCAAGTACTCCACTGGGCGATTTTCTGATGGGCGTATTATTCCAGATTTTATTGGTAAAGCACTTTCATTTTTTTTTCTTTTTTCTACATCAACTTCAATAAAAAAAGAAAAAAAAACCTTTCTGATTCTCAAATTTATGTTGCAGCTGAGTTTGCAGGGTTACCTTTAATTCCACCGTACTTACAACCTGGTAACTATAAATTTGTGGATGGCGTGAACTTTGCTTCTGCGGGAGCTGGTGCTCTGATTGAAACTCATCAAGGATTTGTATGCCGTTTGTTCGTTTGCTTGTTTATTGATTAAGTGAAGTCTCTTCAGATGACACAAACACACCCATACATAGTGATTGTAGTTATATTCTAGCATTTAACGGAAAGCATATTTCTATGACTTTTTTTCCTGTATTTCTAATTCCAACCGCTGTTTACTTTTTCATTTTCTTTCTTTTTTTTTTCTTTTCATTAAATCCAGGTTGTAGACCTGAATACTCAAGTAAGTTATTTCAAGAATATTGTGAAATTGTTGCGACAAGAATTAGGTGATGCAGAAGCCAAGAGACTGCTGGGTAGAGCCCTATATATATTTAGCATAGGAAGCAACGATTACTTGGCCCCTATTTCTGAAAACTCAGGCACGCTTCAATCATACTCCAAAGAAGAATATGTTGCCATGGTGCTTGGTAACCTCACTGTTTCAATCGAAGTAATTACACTTGAATAGAGAAATATGATATGATTCCGCCCTTTGTTTTCTCTCTTCTATCATTCAATCATAACCTGCGTGTACTTGAAATATGTCAGGAAATACATAAGAAAGGAGGGAGGAAATTCGGCTTCCTGAGCTTGGGGCCATTGGGATGTATACCAGGCATGAAACTACGTGTGCCGCCAGGAAGCTCCAGTTCTTGCCTTGACAATGCAACAACACTAGCACATCTGCACAATAGAGCACTTACCATAGCTCTCAAGAAGCTGGAGAAGCGATTGGGAGGATTCAAATTTACATATCATGATTTCTATACTTCTTTAAGTGAAAGAATGAACAACCCCTTAAAATATGGTAAGTCTCATGACATCTTCTCCATGATACTTTGCTTTAAAAATAAAAAAAGAACACCATATTTGCTAAGTTAAAATTGGTGCTTTACTTTTGTGAAGGTTTCAAGGTAGGGAATACGGCATGCTGTGGCAGTGGTCCATACAGAGGACAATCAAGCTGTGGGGTGAAGAGGCACATGAAGTTTCAATTATGTGAAAAGGCTAACGAATATTTGTTCTTTGACTCTGGTCATCCCACTGAAAGGGCCAACCGCCAAATTGCGGAGCTGTGGTGGAATGGAACTCCCAATATGACATGGCCTTACAACCTCAAAGCAGTATTTAATCTTTAATGATAAAACATGGAAATATTTTATGAAGCTCTTGTACTACTCCAGATGTAAACTTCAATAATAAAAGTTTTTCTTTTTCTATTTATTCCTTTCGGTCCTAGTCAAAATTTATAAAAATAAAATTAATAAATATATCGTAATCGTACATAACTAAAAAAATTGTATTTTATAATGTCTAGAGTGAGAATAGTACTAAAATTTGTACGTGGGTATGTTTATCAAACTGGCAAGTTTTCAAGGTAGCTCATAGGGGTAATTTCGAATCATTTTTTTAGGAATCATATGACTCGTGAATAAATTTTTTTTCTTACAGGATTTATATTAAATTTAGGATTGAAATGTTTAAAATATTTGATAATCGATATAATAATTTTCTTTACAATATTTATACTGTTGTTCATAAATTATGTATTTTTCATTTTGTTTTTATTATTTATAATAATTGTCAAATTTTGGCATAAGAAGTGATTTGATGATTCATTTTAAATACTACACTAGACTATTATATATCTCCTTAATTTCTTTTGGGTTTTTCCATGAAATAATTAGAGTCATTAAGTATAAGTAATGTGGCTTTTGTATTTGATAATAGGTTACCCATTACAATAATTTTACATTAATTATTCCAAAATTTTGTCCATGGTTGAGTGCAGATAAATACGTCATAAAAGTGAATATTTAAATGAAACTAAATTTAAAATTATATAACATTTATGTTATTAGAAAAAAAAAATTATACTCTCACTGTAATATAAGTAAATAGTTTGATTATTAATTATGGCATTTAAAAATCACTTTACATTTGATGTGCATATAGTGTATAATATTTATACATTGTTCGTGAACCACCAAGTCTCATGCTATTAATAAACAAAGTTAAAAAAAATGCAAACTCTTAAAAATAAATATTAATAAAGTTTTTTAATTTTATTTTTGAGGGTTTGTGCATTATTAAACACTGCTTATTAATGACGTGACTAGAGATGGAAAAAATGACTCGACTCGAAAAACCAACTCGATCAACGCAAAACCAAACCAGACCAATCCTATTTGACTAAAAAAGTAAATAATCCAAATTCAACCCGATTCGAATCCGAATTTATCCGAAACCAAAATTGATTTGAATTCATATTGGTTCGAACTCGACCTGAGCAAAACCCAAATTGATTCGAACTCAAATTCATCCGAATTTAGATTAACTCAAACTTGAATTGATTCGAATCGAAATTGACTCAAACCCAAATTGATTTAAATATACAAAATAACCCAAACCTTAAAACATTCAAATTTAAATTTAATATTATTAATAAATATTAAAATGTGAAAATTAATTATCTAAGTATTTTATTATAATAAAAATATAATATTTTTTAAATAATATGAATGTAATATTTTTTTGAATCTAGTTAAATTTAAATATTTATTTTTATATTGTACCCATTTGAACCTAACCAAAAACAAAATTCTACAAGAGATAATGTATAATTAGTTAATGACTAATATATTACAAAGTACAAAAACTACATCACCTACACTTAATGCCTCAAATTATTCTATAAAAAATCGAGAGAAATTAAAAAGATATATAGTAGTGTATTATAGTATTTAGTAGGAATTATTAAATCACTTTGATGCATAGAGTTAAACAATTATTATAGATAATAAAATAAAAAAGATATAATTAATTTATGAATATTAGTAAATATATTATAAAGAAAATTATCATATAGATTATTAAATATTTTGAATATTTCAATCCCAATTTTATTATAGGTCATGCAAGAAGAAATTATTTTATTTTCATGATTTTTGTGATTATTAGAAATATGATTTCAGTTCATTTTCATACCAGATAAATCACGCCGAGATGCCTAAGCCCTAAGCCGAAAAACATACCCGCTCAACCCGAATTCAAATCTTACCAACTCGAATTGACTAAAAAGATCAACAGTTCGAACCCGACCTAATTCAAATCCAAATTGATTCTAATTCAAATTAACCTACACTCAACTTAATCTGAACCTGAAATGATTCAAACTCGAAATAGACCACTTTTTCCTTAACCCAAACATGATTTGACTTG
The DNA here is from genome assembly GCA_032173925.1 of Heritiera fomes. NCBI lineage: Eukaryota > Viridiplantae > Streptophyta > Magnoliopsida > Malvales > Malvaceae > Heritiera > Heritiera fomes. The sequence goes on along the minus strand of JAPDPM010000020.1, from coordinate 8,899,369 downwards.
AACTTGAAATGATCCAATTTTTTCTTAACCCAAATTGATCTGATCCAAAATAACCCAAACCAAACCTAATATGATCCTCCCATTTGCTACCTTTAGAAGTGACATTTTGTGGTTGACTGATAGTATATAAAAACTATACACTCTCACGATTCAAAAGGCTATATATTGTCAGTAAATCAAATATAAATCTTTTAAATATTTATTGTTAGTCTTAAATTTAAATTTTAGTTATTTTAAGTTCGAATTAATTTTAGATTCGAATCAAATCAAGTTCAAGTAAATTTAAATTCAAATCAATTCGAATTTGATTTAGGTTAGATTCGAGTCAATTTAAATTTAGATTAATTTAGATTCAAATCAAGTTATATTCAAGTTAATATAAATTCAAATTAATTTGAATTCAAATCAAATTGCATTTAAGATATTAATTTTTTTAATCAAATTAGATCAATCGAGTTTAAATTTGGATTGAGCAAGTGAGATTTTTTTTTTTTGAGATAAGCAAGTGAGGTTTTTTAATCGAATCAGTTATAGTATTTTGAACATTTAGATCAAGATATAGGCAAGTATTTTTATTTTGAACCTTAATTATCTTGACTAGCGAGATTTTTGAGAAAAAACATTAACGAGGCGTTGGGTTCATAGAATGGAATAGAGGAAGAATACAAAATGTATTTTGTGAGAATAGAAAAGAAAAGGAATATAGCTGAAATATATATTATGTAGTTTGGTTGGTAGAATAGAATAATTATTTTGAGTTTATTTTTTGTTTGGTTTGTTTTAAGAATAAGATAGGAATAGGATGCATAATGACTAAAATACCCTTTATTTAAATTTATTATATTTTAACTCATTTTGCTAATTATCAAATTGGCTCAATTTTAGATTTTAATTACCAACATACCCTCATCACAGTGAAACAAATAGACAACCCTAGCACAAAGACAAATACACAATTCTAGCACAGAGAAGGAACATAACACAACACAGTTAGAGACTTTCGGACAAGCCACTCAAACACAACATGGACTTTCAGGCAACAAGACGTCTTGAAGCACAAAGAACAACCCACAGTCCTTAGAGCAAGGCCAATTGAGACACATTAAACAAACCAAATGTGAAACTATCGTTACCTTCATATCCATAGCAAAAAGCTAAAAGAATTCCCAAAAAATGTGAAACTAAGGTTACCTCTATACCCAAAAATTGCTTAGCTTCTGGATTGTAATAGCTCCTGGGTTGATCAATGGAAAGAAAACAACAAGAAGCCACACAATTTTGTGAAAACTTTTCTGTGATGAGCAGTAGAAGTTGAAAGGCAGAGGAGAGAATGAACAAAGGAAGAAGACGAGATGATAAGACTTAAATTTGCAACATGTTCAAGGATACGCTTGGAAATAACAAAATTACTTAACTTTCTTTGCTGCTCGGAAAATCAAATAATGATAAGTCCCAAAGAATTGGGATTCTTCAAAGCACCGAATACAAATTCTGTCTAATGCAAATTCTGAGCGACATTTTTTGAACCAATCACATAAATATGTGGGGCCTCTGGAAAGCAAGGGGAATAGAACCAGTTTTCATACCAACCAAACAGCACGTAGGGGGCCGTTTGGTTCAGGGAATTTAAGATTATCGAGAATATTAAATTATCGGAATATTATTTTACTTAATAAATTACTGAGAATATTAGATTCATGTGTTTGGTTGTATTGGTAGGAATATAAGATTTCTATGTTTGGTTAAAGGAAAGTAAGAGGGTAAAATTATTTATTTTACTATAATACCCTCCATATTATTAGTTGATGTAGAGTGAATAACACTTGAAATAAACTATATTTAAATTAATTACTTATTTATTTATTTAATATACTTATTTATTTATTTATTTTGCCCCTTTTTTATAAGGTTTTTGTTATGTAAATTATTTTGATATAACAAACTATTACTATATTAATTGATTTTGATTAATCAAAAATCATAGGGTCCATCTTATTATTGGTCCATTTGATTTTAAATTTATTTTTCTCTTCATCAAAATAAGAAAAAAACATGGTTGTAATATTAGATAGGTTTAGGAGTAAAATGGAAACAAAATATAATTATTGGAGGGTAAAATTGGTAAAAAAGTTAAATTCCCCTCGGAAAAAAAAATACCTTAAGGAGAGGGGGGAATTCTTTTTTCCCAAATTTGACACTGTTTGGCACTGTTTTGACACTGTTGGTAAAAAAAATTACTCCTCGAAATCCGATTCCTCCAACCAAAAGCGGAAATCATTTTACGGAAAAAAAAATTTCCCTGGGTAAAAAAAAATTTCCCGAATCAAACAGCACCTAAGTGTTTTTACAAGGTTCTAAACCATAGCCGCCAGGCCTTCAGAATTAAAAAGAGAGGAAAAATATCGTATAGTTCAGGCACGGTATTTTTATTCAAATTTAGACAAAGTTGAAAGCTTTTCTTTTTCTTTTGCAATTTTTTTAGTGGAATGAAATTTAAGTGGTAGTTATCAACCTCGTTGCATAATCTATCGTACAACATGATATAATATTTATAGGAGTTTAAGCGAAATAAACATAAACAAATATTATCGTGTTTGCATTCGTTCGTTTATTTTTAAGTATTGCTTGTGTTAGTTAAACTTGTTCTTGAATATTAATGAACAAGTTTACGAATATATATTCGTGAACATTAAATAAACATGTTTACAAATATGTGTTTATGAACATTAAACAAATAGGTTCGTAAGTATTAAACAAAAAAAATTATACAAACAAATTATATTCGCTCTAATATATCTATATATACTTATATGATGTCAAATTAAAAAGTTTTACATAAATATGTTATATGAGTAAATATGTAATTTGAAAATTTTTTATCATCAAATTGCAAACGAATATTAAATGATTCAAACAAATCTTAAATAAGTTTATTTGCAAATATAAACAAATGACCACATCTCTATTCATGATCATTTCTTAAGATAAATAAATGAATATAAATAAATAGAAACATAAATATATTCGAATATAAATAAACAAACTACATCTCTATTTGTGAATTCACAAATTGTTCTTTCAATATTCTATTTGTTTACTCCCCTAAATACTCATAAAGAATTATATGAATCAATATATTCGATTGTATTTAATTAATAATGGTACATGATATTTATAGTATAATATGTTCGGTATACGTGATATGATATGATTCATCATATTTTATTTAATGCCAGTCCATATATGTTTTTCCCCTCCATTTCTAAAAGCCCAATTTTTTTTTCCGAAAGGTAAAAATTACTTTTATAATCTCAAACTCTAAAATTGAGATTAAAAAAAAGATTTTATCTAACATTTCCTTTTCCTATCCTATGCCATCTTTTGTACACTGATACAATGAAAATTTTGAAAATGTCAAAAACACATTTTTTTAATTTTAAAAAATTTTAATTGATTTATTTTTAATATCTTATTTTGAAAATGTCAAAAACACATTTTTTTTAATAAGTTATGGCCTGCCTTTTATTTTGATTCTATCTTTTACAATGACAAATGTTTTTTTATAAGTATTTATGATCGTTGCTGATCTTAATTTCACAACTAGTTTGCTTCTTCAAAAATATCTTAACTACAAAAATTTGTTTTTGTGATTTTGTAACCTAGAAAAAAATCTCTTTTTGTGATTTTGGGAAGGGGATCCAAAAGAATATGCTTTAACAATTGACAAACTATTGACCACATATCATAGTTTGAGTGGACAGAAAGAAAAGAGAACTAGAAAAAGCACTGTATGGAGTTGAAGGAAGAGCGCAATTAAAGGATACAAGTTTTATTTTTCATTTGATGGCAAACTTGAGGGCCTATATTTGTTTCTTGCTTTCTTTCACGGCATTTCTTAATCTGATTAGCTGCCATAATCTGTCTGAAAACCATGTTGCTTTTTTCATCTTTGGTGATTCGCTTTTTGATCCTGGAAACAACAACTATATCAACACCACTGTTGATTTTCAGGCAGACTACTGGCCTTATGGTGAGACCTTCTTCAAGTGCCCTACTGGCAGGTTTTCTGATGGCTGTCTGATTCCTGATTTTATTGGTAAAGCACTTCAAATATTTCAAGTTTCGATCACAAATTCATTGACTCTGACTCTTAAAATTGTTGTTACAGCTCAGTTTGCTGGGTTACCAATAATTCCAACATATTTGAAGCCTGGCAATCGTAAGTTTACAAATAGAGTGAACTTTGCATCTGCTGGAGCCGGTGCTCTAGTTGAATCTCATCAAGGATTTGTATGTGTTATTGGATGACTTCAAATTACACAAACAGAGTAATTCAGTTTTTTTTTTTTGTACTTTCATTTTCAGTGGAACTTTTTTTTGGGTTCAACGCCAGGTTGTAGTCTTAGAAACTCAAATAAAATACTTCAAGAAACTTGAGAAATCATTGAGACAAGAACTAGGAGATGCAGAGGCCAAGAAATTGTTATCCAGAGCAGTTTACTTGGTTAGCCTAGGGGCCAATGATTACTTCACCCGAAACTCAAGTGCCTCAGACGAAGAGTTAGCTTCCATGGTGCTTGGCAACCTGACTGTTGCTCTCAAAGTAATTCATAACTTAAACCCTGGGAAATTAATCATTCTACCATTCATTTTTCTTTTCATTTGCAGTTGCTTATAATCTATTTCTAAATGGATTCAGGAAATATACAAGAAATGAGGAAGTTTGGGTTTCCTAATATGATGCCGCTGGGATGTTTACCGCACCTGAAATTGCAAGCATGGGGTTCCTGCAATGATGAAGTCACAGCAATAGCAGAACTGCACAATGCGCAAAACCCTCAATGAACTGGCGAACCAGCTTGGAGGGTTCAAATATGCCTATTATAATTTCCATAAATTTGTTAGTGAAAGGTTGAACAACCCTTCAAAATATGGTAATGTTGGGCCATCTACCTATATTCCATTGCTGGCATGAAAATTAAGCAAGGTTCCTTTTAGATAACTATTTTGGTGGGTTATGCTGTGAAGGTTTCGAGGATGCGACGACGGCATGCTGCGGCTCTGGTCTGTTGGGAGGAGTCTACAACTGTGGAGGGAAGAGAGACACCAGAGTTTTATTTATGTGAGAATCCTGGTGACTATTTCTTCTTTGATTCCTTTCATCCCTCGGAAAAGGCTTACCAGCAATTTGCAGAGCAACTGTGGGCTGGAACTACTGACATCGTGTGGCCTTACAATCTCAAGACACTATTCGAAGCCAGGACATCAACTTGTTGTGATCAAATTAGATAATTTGGGTTAAAATTTGGACTGAGCAAACGAGATTTTTTTTAATTGAATCGGTTATAGCATTTTGAACATTTAGATCAAGATACTGGCAGGTCTTATTATTTTGAAGCTTAATTTAACTATCTTGTCCCGCAAGATATTTGAGAAAAAAATCAAGTGTTGGCCGGTCACAAAGTTCTAATTCGCAGCCACCAGACCTTTATAATTCCAAAGAGAGGAAGAATACCGTACAGTTCAAGCACGGACTTTTTTATACAATTTAGACAAAGTTGAAAGTTGGCTATGGTTCGGCTCCTAAAATCGTTACTATAGAGAGAATTTTATCATTTACTGCTCTTGACCTGAATATGATTAATCTCAAACTGTAAAATAAATGAAAATACATGTGATTACACAAAAAAAATTAAGTGATAGTTATCAATGTTGCTGCACAACGTACCATACAATATGATCTGGTATTTATAAGGATATAACTAAATAGAATATGAACAAATGTTACTATGCTCGTATTCGTTTGTTTATTTCTTATTATTGTTCCGGTTAGCTTGTTCTTGAATATTAACGAATGTGTTCTTGAATACGCGTTCATGAACATTAAATGAATATGTTCTTAAATATGTGTTCATAAACATCAAACGAACATATTCATGAACACTAAACAAAAAATTATACAAACAAATTGTATTCACCCTAATATATATAATGCAAATTAAAAAATTTTACATAAATATGTAATTTTATTAAGGATTGATATATGATGCACTAACAGTATATAGCCTTTATATATTATCAATGTATTACTAGAGATTAACACCTCATTAATAAGTAAACTAAAAATATACCAAACACTTATAAATAAATACAAATAATTTTTTTCAAATTTCTCATTAATGATGTGCCAATCTCATGTGCAATAATGGTGTATAGAGGTTACGCACGATTAGTGCATTATATATAAACGTTTTTAATAATTACATATTAAAATGATCTATGAGTAAATGCATAACTTGAAAATTTTCTATTAGCGAATAGCAGATGAATATTAAATGATTCAAACAAACCTTAAATAAATTTGTTTGCAAACATAAACAAATGAACCACAACTAGATTCGTGATCATTTGTTAAGATTAATAAACAAACATAAATGAATAGAAATTAAACATATTCACGAACTGTTCATCAAATATTCTGTTTGTTTACACCCCTTAGATACTCATAAAGAATTATATGGATCAATATATTATATTGTATTTGATTAATAATCATACGTAATACGTATCATATAATATGTTCGATATACTCAATATGATACGATTCATCATATTTTATTTAGTGCAAGTTCATATAGGTTTTTTCCTTAATTTCTAAAAGTTTAATTTTATGATTTTTTTTATTGAAAGGAAAAAATTATTTTTATAATCTCAAATTTTAAGATTTAGATTAAAAAAATTTATCTAACGTTTTCTTTTCTTATCCTATACCATTTTTGGATTTGGATAAGATAGTATAAGAAGTGTGGTTAGAAGAAAACCTTTGTATTGGTGGTGATTTTAATGGCCATGTAGTTGCTAGTAGAGAGGGTTTTGAGAGCAAGCATGAGGTTTTGGTTACGAGATAAGAAATGAGAGTGGAGATGCCATTCTAAATTTTACTTTATCTTACGACCTAAACCTAGTGAATACACTATTTAGGGAGAGAGAACCTTACCTTATAACCTTTAAGAGTGGACCGAGTGCAAGTCAGATAAACTTCTTTTTGACTAAAAGGAGAGATAAATGCAATTGTCTAGACTACAAAGTTATACTCAGTGAGAGTGTTACCACGCAACATCGACTGCTAGTCTTAGACATGAAAATTCGTAAACACATCGAAAGAACCAATAGGAAGGAATTAAAGGATTCCATGGCGGAAGCAAAAAGAAGATTGTCATGCAAAATGTAGAAATAATTGAATTCAAAAAGAAGACTGGACACCAAAGGAGAACCCAAATACAATGTGGAATAATATGGCAAAACACATTATGGAGGTGGGCAAAAAGATACTAGGAGTATCAAACGAAAGAGCACCGATTGGAAATGATGCAACATGATAGACTGAATTAGTTAAGGAATCGATAAAGACTAAACGAGATTGTTATAAGGCTTTAAAGACGAACAACAAAAAGAGGGTTTCACAAAATACTAGTTAGGAAGGAGGCAAAGAGAACAGTGGCAGAAGCTAAGGTGAAGGTTGTGAAAGAGGTTTATAACAAGTTAGACGCAAAGGTGTAGGGATGGCAATGGATACCCTATAAACGGGTACCCGACACTACCCAACCTGATTAAGTAGGATTAAGGTATTATATAATCGAGTTTGGATAGTAAAATTACTACCCATCACAGGTTCGAGTAGGGTTTGGATAGTTATCTTACAGTACCTGCTACTCGAACCCGATTATAAATAATTTTTTATTAATATGGTATTTATATTTTTTATACAAATTATTTATTATTAATGTTATATTTAATTAAATTAATTCATTAAATATTATAATTATGATTTTTAACTTTAATTTATTTTATGAGTTAAATTAAATTTATTAATTTAATTTTTTCAAATAAGTTATTTTAAAAATTGATTTTAAATTTAAATTTAAAAGTCAAACTTTGACTTAATAAACGGGTATTTAGAGGATTCGGATAGTTAACCAATATTTTTTATATTATCGGGTTAGGGTTTGGGTAACACAAATCAAAATAATTAAGTAGTTAATCGAGTTCGGGTATTATGAAAACTAATCAAGCTCGGGTATCTCAAAATTAGCGGGTACCTAACCAGTTTACATTCCTACAAAGGAGGGAGAGAAAGAGATGTATAGATTGGCACAAGCAAAAGAGAGGAGTCAAGACCTAGGAGTTGTGAAATGTATCAAAGATGAGCACCAAAGAACTCTAACTAGGGATAATGATATTAAAGAAAGGTGGTATGATTATTTCGACAAATTATTTAACGACTAACAAAGCCAAATTTTGGACAATATCTCGGTACCTCCCAAGGATTTAAACCGATGTTTTATGCGTAGAATCAAAGAGATGGAGTTAAAGGAGGCACTAAAGAGGATGAAGACAAGGAAAACTATTAGGCCTAATGACATTCCAATTGAAATTTGGAAATGTGAGAACCGATTATTTTGTACTGTACATATATGTATATGTAATTATTAATTTATTTTTGAATATATTTTGTAAATTATAAGTAAATAGTGATGTGGGCCCTACTTGGTTTACAATGCCTAGATGTAGTTATGATTGAGGAAATAGTGTACGAAAGGTGTAATAATCATAATATGAAAATTTTGAGGTTAAAATCACTTATTTGCATTATTTTGTGAAGTACGGTAAACAAATTGGAAAATGACGGTTACGTCTCGAGGGTATTTTCATAAATTGTACCCAAACTAAAATGAATTGGGACAAATTAAAAAAACCATGATATTCTACATGAAAAGGAGGTTAAGATAGTGTTAAGAGATTTATCGAATTGGTGGTGAAATCGGAGAAATTCGTTGGCGGTTGTAAAGGGTAAAATCGTAATTTCACCCAATTGGTGTACTGCGTGTCGATGAAACCACTTTTATTCATCAAAATACATTTAATAATAGTATTTGGTGATGGAATCCAAAGTTTTGGAGTTCAATTACATAGTTTTACGACTACGGAAGCTTAAGGGCAAAATTATCCAAAATTTACAAATTAGGGGCATTTTTGTCATTTGACCTATTTCTAGAAGGGTCTTTAAATTTCCATCAGCTGCTGGCCGGCCACTATTCATTTTCTTCTGAAAGTCACCCCACACCACCATAAGAGGAAGAAAAGAAAAACTTACATACTTTTCAAACTAGCCAAAATTTCAACAGACCTATAACTAGGAAATTTCTCTACTCTCTCTCCTCTACCTATCCATACCAATAGATCATAGAATAAGTGGCAAAATAAGGAGAAAGAAAGCCTCAAAGTTTCGGTCAAGGTATGTATCTCACCATACATTATGATTCTTTGAATTCTAATGGTGTAGGAAGATAGAGTCAAGTGTGTTGATCATGTTTCTAGCATTGGAATTGATTAATTGAACAAAATGAAATTTTACCATGGGAAGGGGGTTTCGGCCATGGCATGTACGTAATGGAAGTGTGGTTTTTCATGTGTAAAAATAATGCCAAAATTGAAGATAAACATGGCTAAACAAGAATGGGAAGTTAGATTGTTGAAAAACATTAAGAAATTCAAGATGGTGATTTTGGTCAACATAAGGGGACCATTGTGCATGGCTGGTTTTGATGATTTGAGGGTACATTTAGACTGTAGAAATTATAAGGAGTCTGCCGGTATGCTCGGATTTAAAATCTGCTTAAAACGAAGAAGTTGAGTTATACTACCGGTAGAAATTATACTGTGAAAATATTTGCAGTGTCCAATGTGGCTGCACTTAGACATGAATAATAGCTTAAAAATAAGCATTAAATAAGCTAATATTTTTGGTGAAATTATCTGCAGCCCAGAAGTAACGGTTTACGAGTGGTGCACCCGAAAAGTAGAGATGCTTATTGGGCCGGGTTGGCCCGACCCGGTTCGTAACCGGATCGGGTCAATCCGGCCCAATATCCGAACCGGTACTGTACCGGTTCGGAACCGGCTCGGCCCGTCATGTTAACGGGCTGGACCGGTTTTAATTATCTAAAACCGGGCCCGGTAAGGGCCCGGCCCGTTAAGAACCAGGCCCGTTAAGGGCCCGGTTCAAAACCGGACCGGTTCGAACCGGTCCGGTAAAAAAAAAAAAAAGAACTGCAGTTCCACTGCAGTGCAACTGCAGCGTGTTGCAGACTCACAGAGGCTTGCCTCTGCGAGTCTGCCTTTGATGGGCAACAGCCATTTGGCCGTTGCCCATCAATCTTGCTTTTCCTTTTTTTTTATTTTAATTATATTAAAAAAAAATAAAAAGGGGCTAGGCTGCCACTGCGCACGCAGTGGCAGCCTAGCCCTTGTTGCAGAGTTGCAGTTGCACTGCAGTAGTGCAGTGCAACTGCAATATGTAGAGCAGAGGCTTGCCTCTGCTCTGTGTTTGATGGGCAACGGCCAAAATCTTTTTTTTTTAATTTTTTTTTAATTTTTTATTCTAATTTTTTCCTATAAATACCTTTATAATCTTCTATTTTCATTTACATTTCTTCTATATTTTCTCTCAAATCTACTACCTATATTCATCTACTCTTATTCTCTTCACTCACATACTCTCTCAATATTCACTCAAACTCTCTCAAATTCACTTAAATTCCCTTATTCCAAATTTATAATATCATCATTTCCTTTCTAAATTTCATTTTTCTTTTTATTTTATAATTTTACAAATTTTTCTTTTAATTTTCAAATTCTAATATATTATATATATTCCTTATTCCAAATTTATAATATCATCATTTTCTTTATAAATTTCATTTTTCTTTTTATTTTATAATTTTGCAAATTTTACTTTTAATTTTCAAGTTTCAATTTTTAAATTTCAATATATTATCATACATCTATTTTTTAAATTTTTAACATATATTTATTTTCAAAAAAAATATAAAAATGTCAAATTTCTTTCGTCGTTCATGCTCTGTTTCTCGACCTTTTGGTTCCACTGAAATTCCTAATTTGGGTGACGAATCATTTAATGAAATCGAACCCGATATTCATCCGGAGGAGGAGCTTCCTTTGGCACCATCGTTTGGTCGTGGTCGTAGAGGAAGTCATGCTCAAACACAATCATCAGCTGCCACCACTGCTGCTACATCATCAAGACCGAAATTTAGTCGAAAAAAAACAAGCAGGGTATGGGAGTATTTCGACATTGTAGCAAAAGAAGGTGAGACGAATAAATATTGTGCCATCTGTAAACTGTGCAAAGGCGTTTACTCTTATAACTCTGGTGGAGGTGGTGGCGGTACAGGTACGTATAAAAGGCATTTAATTACTATACATAAAATTAATCCTGATGCCCAAGAAAATGAAATTTTAGAAGGTAAACAATCTCAAATTAATACGCATGATAGTGGAAAAAATTTTAATTTTGATAATGTTCAAGCTAGACGTGGTTTAGTTAGATTTGTAGTTAGAACTGAACAACCATTCACAATTTGTGAAAAAACAGGATATTTAGAATTTGTTTGTAAATATTTACAACCCGCATATAAATCTGTTTCTAGACATACATTAAAAAGAGATTGCATGGATATGTTTAAAGAATATAGACAAGCTTTAATTGATAAACTTAGTAATATTTCATCTAGGGTTAGTTTAACTAGTGATATATGGACTAGTACTAATGGTATAAGTTATCTTGTTATAACTTGTCATTGGATAGATGAAGATTGGTCTATGCAAAAACGAATTTTATCTTTAGATGTAATAGAAGAAGCACATAATTCATATACTATTCATAAATATATTACTAAAGTTTGTAAATTATATGGACTAGAAAATAATAAAGTTTTTGCTATTACTTTTGATAATGCTTCAAGTAATACTGCAGCTATTCCTCATTTAATTAAAAGTTTAAACCCTGTTATGCAAGGCATATTTTTTCATGCAAGATGTGCATGTCATATTATAAATTTATGTGTTCAAAGTGGTTTTAGTTCTAGTGGTACTGGTACTAGCATAGGTCCAATTGATAAAATTAAAATTTTAGCAAAATGGATTCGCACACCAAGTAATAAACGTGAATGGAAGCAAATTTGTATAACAAATAATATACCTGTTAAAGCATTTCCACTTCCCGTGGAAACAAGATGGAATTCACTTCATCGTTTGCTTTCTTCTATTTTACCTTATAAAGAACTTGTTACTCCTTTTTATAACAATTATACAAATAGCACACATTTAGTACTTTTTGAAGAAGATTGGACTTTTATTGAATATTGTGTTGATTTATTATCTACTTTTAAAGATGCAACCGAAAGATTTTCAACTCAATTTTATCCAACTACACCGTATTTTGTTCCTATTATCTACACAATGTTTGACAAATTTGTAAAATTTAGGAATCATGAAACTTTAAGTTCTTTTGTATATGATATGGAGGAAAAATTTTAAAAATATTGGGAAATAATTCCTCCTATTTATTGTATTGCAACTTTACTAGATCTTAGTCAAGGTGAGGTAAATATAGAAATTTTTTTTGATTGTTATAAAGAATTTCTTGGTCTTGATTCTATTGAGGATCAAAAGTCCTCAATTAACAATCTTTTTCGAGAATTGTTTAGTGTTTATGAAACAGAAAGGGAGCAATTCAACTTTAATCGAGAAGAAGAAGATTCATACGAAGAAACCGAAAGTAGCAAAAAAGGAAAATGAATTTTAAACGCAATTAAGGAAGCAGCAAAGAAGAGAATGAAGCTAAAAGGAAAAGCGAGCGGATCGGGATCGGGATCGGGATCAACAACTCGACGGAGTTCTAGCTTCAATGAGCTAGGATTTTTCTTAAGTCAAGATTTTTCTATAGATGATAACTTTGATCTTCTCCAATGGTGGAAAGAAAACCAAAAACAATTTCCAGTTTTAGCTTCCATGGCCTGAGATGTTTTTGCGGTGCAAGTTTCTTCTGTTGCTTCGGAATCCGCATTCTCGACGTGTGGAAGAATTATTGGAGACCATCGAACCACTCTTAATCCGGATTCATTGTGCATGTTAACATGCCTTAAAGATTGGTTTAATGCGGAATCGCGCAATGTCGAACTTGGAATGGCCAATGAATTTGCTGATAATAATTCAGAAGAGGAGGAAGAAATTTCCAAGGCAATCCGTATAAATTATGAAGAGTAGAGAATAATTTTTTTTTTTGTAAATTGTATGTAAAATTGTAAATAAGTTTAGTCATAGTGAATATTTTTATGGACTACGGTCCCGTGGTTTTTACCCTTCTAACTTTTGAAGGGGTTTTCCACGTAAAAAATCTTTGATCTCCTACTCTCTTCTTTTTCTCCTTTGTTGTTGTTGTTGTTATTATTATTATTATTATTACATACCAAATTAATTAATGTTATACTTATATATGTTTAAAATAAATAAATATTTAAAATACAAAATGAATTAATATTTTAAAAACATATTAAATAAATGAATAAATATTAAGTAAATGATATTTCAAATATAATAAATTATTTTAAATGCAAAATGAATATAAATAAAGATATGCAAAATGAATATAATAATAATATTCATAAAATCATTATTTGTATTTTGAATCAAATATCATTTTATCATAATATTATATTCATAATATAACTTTAATTTATTATAACAATAATTTTATTAGATAATTTTATAATAGTTTGTTTTTACATTATTGTTACATTAATTAAATAAATTATAATATAACTTATATTCTTATAATAAATTATTGTTAAATTAAACTATTAACATTATTTATTATAAAAATAAATTTACTACATTAAATTATTAAAATATATTAATATATATTAAAATAAATTAATATAATTTTTTTAAAAATAAAAATTAAAAAAAATGGACCGAACCGGTTTAAACCAGTTCGGTCCGGTTTTGAGGCGAACCGGTCCAACGAACCGGGCCAGTTCGCCTCTCATAATATATAGAACCGGTCCGAACCGGACCGGTTTAATACCGGTTCGGACCGGTTCTCGTGTGGTTAGGGCCGGAACCGGTGAAAATCGGCCCGGAACCGGCCCGGTCCGGCCCGTAACCACCTCTACCGAAAAGGTCGACTAACTTAGACAAGTAAGGGATGCGTATGTGAACTGTAAGGATATCTCAAATGCATGATTTTGCTACAAATAATTTTATGAAAATATTTGAGAAATGAAATGCTTTGGAAACTATGAAAATTGTGGTTGTTGAACTGTGTTGAATTTGCAGGAAGGCTAAGGTAATAACAGCTGTTATGCTGCTGAAATTTCTTAGGAAATTTACTAAAAATATCATGAAATATTTTTATGCATATTTGAATGGTTTCCTAGCCTTGAAAATGATGAATTTAATATTTTTCATAAAACATGAATATAACAAAAAATATTATTTAAATATTCATGTTACCGTATTTAATGAAAGTGAGGTTACTAAAAATTCCTCCTACATGTTTTAGAGTGTGAGATGTGGTTTATAAAGTGAAAAGTTGAAAAGTGAATATTTTGTAAATCATTTTTAGAAAGTATTCACTATATGAAAGTTTAAAACCTTTACAGACTGACTGATGATTTTACCTATTTTATTGATTTCCATAAAGGTGATATGATGATGAGAATATTGTTTTGAGATTGATAGGCCCTTTTATCATGCTGATATGTGATATGTGATATGTTTCAGCGTCCCGATCGACACTTGATCAGTGTACGACCGAGGACCAATCTAGACTATGGCCATAGATCTTATATGATTATTATTTTACCCTACAAGGATTTTAGCATGATATATTTGGGTGATGCCTTAGTCTCTACTATTTTTATGAGATGAAAAGATGTTTTAAAAGAGATGATGATATTAAATGATGACTGAAAATTTATATGTTTTCAACGAGATGAAAGATGATTTCTAAACGGTTTATTGTACTAAATTGAGTACGATACTATTTACGATATATTCAGTGATATACATGTGATAGGTGTTCAAATGGAAAAGAGTGATTTATTAATGTAATATTCTTTTATGATTTCATTTGAATATTAGATTATTTCATTTAATGTTTTATATTATCAATACAATGAAAATTTTAAAAATGTCAAATACACCCTTTTTTAATATTTTATTTTTAATTAATTTTAAAATCTTTTACCATCTTTTGTAATATCATATTTGATTCTCAAAATAGATTCTAAATTTACAATACATATTTTAGTTTAATGACTGTGACTTAAATCAGCTAAAAAACAAATTTTAAATAAAGTAGTTTTTTTATAAGATCACCTGCTAGAATCTACCAAAAAGACATGTTGCTTTGTTTGTATTGCTGGTGAACTGGTGATTCAATATTCGACGCTGGAAACAATAAATTTATCGACACCTATAATGACCATAGGGCAAATTTCTTGCCTTGTGATAAAACTTTCTTCAAGTACCTACCAAAGTTTTTTTGATGGGCATCTAATTCAAGATTTTACAAGTATAAAAAATCAAGTTCAAAAAAAGTTGCTCCCTTTAGAAATGCCAATTCTAAATCTCCATTGACTCCCTTGCAAATATGTTGCAACTGAGTATGCAGGGTTACCATTAATTCCAACGTATATGCAGCTATCCGGTAACAACTATAAATTTATGTATCAGGTAAACTTTGTATCAAGAGGAGCTGGTACTTTTGTTGAAACTCGTCAAGGATTTGTATGTCTTGTTTTACTTAATTAATGCTTGTAATTTTTTTTACAAAGAAAAACATAACTTGAAAATAAAGCGAAGAGATCGTAGGTGTCAGAATTTGAACTATGTTTATCAAATTGGTACAATTGAGCTAAGATTTAAATTAGTTTAAAGTTCACAAACACAAATACATATGGCATGCCTTTTATTTTGATTCTGTCTTTTACAGTGACAAATGTAGTTTTTATCAATACTTATGATCATTACTGATCTTAACTTTACATCTGGTTTGTTTTTCCAAGAAAGTTTGAGAAATATCTAAGACAATAATTAAGAGACACGTAAGGCAAGAAACTTTCACAACTGCACCAAATAAAACTTCCCAAAACCCTAAAGAAGCTAGGGAGGCAGCAATCAGGCTTCAAATACGCTGGCTTAGTTTGGGAGGCTGGAACGGCACAATCTGTCCCGGTGAAATCACAAAGGACAAAAAAATATGGGGATAAAATTACTTTCTCATTCTTGATTTCAATTTTATTTTGTTATTTTATTAAAAAAAATATAACTTTGATTGTCATTTTATTGTCTCAATTTCACCGGAACTAATTTCACCTCCAATCCAAACTAGCTCTCCGAAGACAAGAACTCATGTTTAATGATGACAATGCATCAAATATAAATTTTTTACTCTTCCAAATAAAATATTTTCAATTCAGAATTTTAAAAGTCTCCTTACAAATGAATTTCCCCCATTAAACCGCCCATCTATACCTATCTTAAAAAAATTAAGTGTATTTAGGAAAATTACCTAAGAAGGAAATCCAAAACCTTATATGCAATTCTCTACAATTATTGCTATATTTAAATCTTTGGAATAAAAAAACGTTCTATTAAAACAAAACACACCAAAAGAGAATTTTTTTCCTTGATTTAGATGTTTTTTTTGTCAAATTTGATAGCCCAAACCCAAATTAAGATTAAAAAAACTACCATATTTATATGTTAATTACAAAAATAACTAATACAATTACGTTATTACTTATAGAGTGTAAGAGGGGAATAACAAGCTGTAATCTTTTTGTGATTTTGGGAAAGGGATCCAAAAGGATATGCTTTAACAATTGATAAACTATTGACCACATGAAAAGACCAAAAATGTCAAACCAAAGTTCAGATTATACGCCTTCCTTTTTATCACATTTCAAAGTTTGAGTGAATAGAAAGAAAAGAATACTACAAAAAAGGCAATGTATTAAGTTAAAAGAATAGTATAAATCAAAGCATCCCAGTTTTATTTTTCATATGATGGCAAACTTAAGGGCCTATATGTCACAGTAGTCGCCACATGACAGAGCACGCGAGCTTCACCGAGATGAAGGATTGCCAAATGTATCTTCAGCAGCTGTAGATAATGCTAACAATAATTCATAGCTTTTTATAGTTTGTTAGTCAGTTGTATTGATAGCTATGAGTTAGTTTTAGGTTGTTAGTTAGTTACTACTCTTTTGTACTTTTCTAGTAGCCTTTTTAGTTCAACTCACATGTATATAAACTCTTGTACAATCATTTGAGAAAACAATCAGAAGATTCATTCTTCAATTTAAGAGCATAGTAAGATGGTATAAGAGGAGTAACCGTTGCTTCTTTTTTTTTCTCTCGTCTTCTCCATTATTCTCTTTCATTTTCTTGCTTTTTCCTTCGTGCCAAACAATCTATACAATGGCTTAACCACTTCAATAACCAGAGGATCATTAGCTAGTCCCTATTACTTACACTCAAATGAAAATCTAGCTTTGATCTTGGTGTCTATAACTCTTAATGGATCTAATTACTATTCATGGTTTCGTGCTGTTGAAGAAGACATAGTCAATAAGACTAAGTCTTCCACTGATGCAGTAGTTATGAATGAGGATCCCAATAATTCCAGGAATCTCTCAAGATAATGATAAAAGATTTTGAGGACTTTAGATAAGTGTAACTTCCTGATTTGCAGCAGACTAATATTTTGAATCACTATAAATATATTTACCTTTATAATGAAACAACAGTGAAATATACAAAATACTTTCTTATCTTAGTTTTCAATATTTTACATGGTATCAATTTGAGCCACTTGACAAATGTCGTACAACTCACAATGTCTTTTCCTAACTCTTCTACTTCCTCTAAGCCTATCAACAACACCTTCCGTGTTTTTCATCCTTCTTCTACAGTCAATATCACTAAATTGACAAGATCTAATTATCCAATATGGAAGGCTCGGATGCTTCCATATCTAAAAGGCTAAGAAGTGTTTGGCTATGTTGATAGAACGGTTCAAGAACCTCCAACTACTCTAGTCTCTATTGATGGGACTTCCTCCCCTAACCTGCAATATGCCATCTGGTCTAAACAAGACAACCTCATCCTAAGCACAATCAACTCATCACTTTCTGATGAAGTGCTTGCTCAAGTGTACCAAGCTCCAAATTCTCTCCAAGTTTGGCTTGCTCTTGAAAATTGTTTTGCTTCACAATCTCGTGCAAAAGCAATTCAGTTTCGCTCTCAACTAGCTACTGCCCGCAAAGGTAACCTAACCGCTACTGAATATTTCATGTCTATAAAGAATTTAACTGATGAATTAGCTATAGTTGGCCAAGCTACTAATGTGATGATATAATTACTTATGTTCTTGCTGGCTTGGCTTCTGAATATGATTCGCTAGTAACTATGGTGTCCTCTAGGACCAATATCTTGCTATAGGAGCTATACTCTCTTCTCCTTACTGCTGAAGCTTGGATTAATCACAACAATCAATCTCTTCCAATTCTGAATGCAAGTGCAAATATTGCTACAAAACCCTAGCCTCAAAATTATGGTGGTAGAGGTTGTAGTAACTATAGTACTTTCAATGGTCAGGGACGAAGGTGTAACAATAGCAGAGGTTGTAGTTCCTTCTTGAACAATAATGGTGGCACTCAAACCAATACCTGCAACTTTGGGTGTCAACTATGTGAAAAACCTGGTCATATTGTTCATCGATGTTTTTGCAAGTTTGATATCAATTTTCAACCACCCTCTCGAAAACACCCACAAGCTAATATAGCTTCCTGTTGCCAAGGCAGTGATCAACAATGGCATCCCAATTCGAGAGCCACACACCATATGATTGCTGATGTCAATAATCTCAATATGAGATCAGATGAGTACAGTGGAAATAACCAGATTCAAGTGGGAGAGGGCACAGATTTGAATATTTCTCATATAGGCACCTCCACACTACAAACACCTTCACATTCTTTCTTTCTTGATCAAATTTTAGTTGTTCCTTCTATTCAAAAGAACTTACTTTTTGTTCAAAAGATTGCTATAGATAACAATGTTTTCTTTTAATTTCATGACACTTATTTTCTAATAAAGGACTACTTGGGGAACATTCAATATAAAGGCTATGTTCATGATGGTCTTTATTTGCTTCTCTCAACCCTTTCAGCATCATTTAGCTTTAGCATTTGTTTGTAAATGTGTTTCCACTTCTACTTGGCACAATCAATTAGGTCATGCATCTTTTCCTATTGTTTAGCATGTTCTTGTAGCAAATAAAATTCCAGTTCCTATGAAAACTAGACAAATTATTTGTTCTGATTATTAATTGACAAAAAGTCATAATCTACCATTTTATCAATCTACTTTTACCGCTTTTAAACCTTTGGAATTACTTTATTCAAATGTTTAGGGACTATGTGCTGAATTATCTACATATGGATCATGTTATTATGTATCTTTTGTTGACGATTATACGAAATTGATTTGGTTATTTCCTTTAAAGCTGAAATATGATGTTGAAGCTATTTTCATTCCTTTTCAAAAACTTGTAGAGCGTCATTTTGATACAAAAAAAATCAATACAAACTGATTGGGGTGGTGAATATAGACACATAAGTAAGCTTTTCAAAAACTTTGGAATTGAACATCAAATTGCATGCCCACACACGCATGAACAAATAGGTTCAATAGAAAAGCGTCATCGTTAGATAGTTGAAATGGGTCTAGCTTTATTAGCACATTCCAGTCTACCTAAATCATTTTAGGAAGATGCTTTTCTTATTGCCACTTATATAATTAATCGTCTTCCAACCAACATTCTTAACAAAATGTCCCCATTTGAAATGGTTTATAATAAGAAACCTAAATATAAATTTATGAGAACATTTAGATGTGCTTGTTGGCCAAATCTTAGACCGTATAATTGTCATAAAATTGATTTTCGTTCTAAAACTTGTGTTTTCATTGGCTATAGTCTTTGTCATCATGGATATAAATGTCTAGATCTTGCTACTGGAAAAACATGTCTCCAAACATATTGTTTTTAATGAAACACTCTTTCCATATACTAACACATCCAGTACCCAAAAAGAACTACCTACTACCTTTATTTCTCTCCCAACTAATCTTCACATGCATCATAGCTCTCCAAATATTTTTTTCATCTCATGCAGGTTTTCACCATGTTCCACATATCCCACTTGAAGTTGGCACAGATTCACAAGAACATTAACACACATCAACTTTGTCACATGGTTGTTGCTCTCTCATGATAGATGTTGTTCCTTCATCTATTGTTCCTGGTAACACATCTTAACCTTCAACTTCTCATCAAATGCTTGCATATTCCAAAACCAATTCCTTGAAACCAAAACTTCAGAATGATGATTTTATTCGATACCTTTTACCGAAAGCTCTTATGGCAATTACAAGACCACCTTTAATCAAGCCCACTTCTTACACCAAGGCAACCAAACATCCAGAATGGCAATAAGCAATGAATCAAGAATTTGATGCCTTAATTCAAAATCAAACATGGACCCTTATTCCACCCAAATCCAATGTCAATTTAATTTAGTGTAAATGGGTCTATCGAATTAAAAGGCATACAGATGGAACAATAAAGAGATTCAAGACTGGATTAGTAGCTAAAGGCAACCATTAGCAAGAAGGGGTGTATTTTCATGACACTTTTAGCCTTGTTGTTAAACTGACAACAATCAGATTTCTACTTTTAGTTGCTATCACTAATCATTGGTGCATCAAACAACTTGACATCAAAATGCATTCTTATATGGTATTCTTCATGAAGATGTCTACATGAGTCAATCACCTGGATATGTTCATTCAGATTATCCAAATCATATACGTAAGTTGAACAAAAGTTTATATGGTTTACGCCAAGCCCCACGTGCATGGTTTTTTAGATGAACTAAAATGCTTACTCACATGGGCTTTATTAGTTCAAAAGCTGATTCTTCACTGTATGTTTTTCACTAAGACGGTATGTAGTTATTTTTTCTTATTTATGTGCTTGACATCATCATCACAGGGAATAATCAGAAGCATATTGATTGGGTTATTCAACGACTATCTCTTGAATTTCTAGTTAAAGATCTAGGTAACCTGTCATACTTTCTCGGTATTAAAGCTTTGCAGACCAATACAGGCCTTTTTCTCACACAAAGGAAGTATATTGTTGATTTTTTAAAAAAGGCTACTCTTGAGAATGCCAAGCCATGTACAACACCAATGGCCACAAACTGTCATCTCACCAAGTTTGATGGTACAGACTTTGACAACCTAATGTTATATCGCAGTATAGTTGGTGGACTTTAGTACCTTAGATTTATGAGACCAGATATTGCCTTTGCTGTTCACCAAGTTAGCATGTTCATGCATTATCCCAAAGATACTTATTGGCAAGCAGTCAAGCATATTTTACGGTTATCTCAAACATATTATCTCTGATAACCTATTTCTATCAGCCAACTCTACCAATCATCTTAGTGCCTTTTCCAATGCAGAATGGGCCTTTGATCGTGATGAAAAGCGATCTGTTGGAGCATATTTGATTTTTCATGGACAAAATTTAATTAGTTGGTCATGCAAGCAACAACAAACAGTTGCCAAAAGTAGTACAAAGGTAGAATATAAGGCACTATCCACTACTACAATTGAATTACAATGGCTTCAATCTCTTATTCAGAATGTTCATATATCTATCTTTGGCTTGCCTTAGTTATAGTGTGATAATATTGGTGCCACTTACTTGTCTGTCAATTCAGTATTCCATGCTCGAACTAAGCACATCAAAATTGATTTTCATCATGTCCATGAATTGGTTATGAACAAACATTTGCAAGCATGTTTTGTTTCATCCAAAGATCAGCTGGCTGATCTGTTAACCAAACTGTTAAGCTCTACATGGTTTAAACTACTTAAAAACAATCTCCATGTTCAGGAACTTTCCATAAGATTAAGGAACGTGTTGAAGAAGACATAGTCAACAAGACTAAGTCTTCCATTGATGCAGCAATTATGAATGAAGAGCCCAATAATTCTAGGAATCTCTCAAGATAATGATAAAAGATTTTGAAGACTTTGGATGAGTGTAACTTCTTGATTTGTAGCAAACTAATATTTTGAATCACTATAAATATGTATATACCTTTGTAACGAAACAGTAGTGAAATATACAAAATACTTTCTTATCTTAGCTTTCAATATTGTTGGCTCTTATAGGCAATACCGAGAGGGGGGTGAATCGGTTTTTCACTAACCTTAGGTTCGTTTTTCGGTCCCTCTAAATTCTCTAGCCTATATTGATATTTTCTTTGTTCTTTAGGCTACTCAATTATGCAATATAAATTCAACACAATAAACACAAATATAATTGCAAATAAGTAAAGAGAGTAAGGATAGAGAACTGTACGCAAATGATTTATAGAGGTTCGGCAACCTTGCCTACGTCCTCTACCTTGAGACGCTCCCAAAGATTTTCTCCAAATTCATTATCTTTGAATTTGTATTACACTCCCTCTTTTTCTAGGCTAAAGAGAAACCTCTTTCTTTTTCTAGGCTCAAGAGAAACCTCCCTCTTTTTCTTAGGCTAAAGAGACACCTCCCCTTTTACAAGGAATGAGTGTGTTTACAAGTTGTGTAATCAAAGAAGGGCCTCTAGATAGGCAAGTGATTACAATGTTTAAGCACAAGGAAAAAGCCTATACAAGATTTGCGCTATTCTATACAAAGAAAATGAGAATGATGGAAGATGAAAACTTTGTAGCTCTTGATTTGTTGTTGAAGCTTGAGGAAAATGAAGAAGATGATGAATAGAATTTCTGAGTAGTTCCTCTTGCTTTCTTTAGCTTCTAAGCCTCTATTTATAGTCCCTTGGATGTATTCTAGCCGTTGGGTGGAGCCAAAACTTGAATATGACCATTGTCTCACAAAAACTAGCTGTTATAGGCTATTCCATTGTCTCACAAAAACTAGCTGTTATAGGCTATTTTCGGGCACAGGGATCGATCCCTTTCCATAGGGGATCGATCCCAAGCTTCCAGATTGCTTATTCTGGGCTTGAGAATCATTCTACCTTGAAGGGATCGATCCCTTCCCTTAGGGGATCGATCCCATGCCTCCAAAAAGCTATTTCCTGCACTTTTTGGGTTAGAAATGATGTGGTCTTTGATCCTAATTCAACCCAAAACATTTTGACATTTTTGTAGGAGTTTTTCTTGACTTTCTCTGATGAAAACATGGTCCAAAAATTCATCAAGTGATTTTCTAAAATATTCAAAACATTTTATGAAGTATTAAGACCAATAAGAATATGTAATTAAATCATGGTCTTAATGTTTGATATGATCACTTGAAAATGGATTGAGAAAATCATGTGTGATAAGGCAAATTTACAAAATAAATTATAACATTAAAGCTTACTTAAGTTTTTGTCATTTCAAAATATATATGGCAATTTAAAGCTAACAATCTCTCACTTTTTGATATGACAAAACTTAATGTAAATTTGCTTTGAAAATTCTTTGATAAAATACTCCCCCTCAAATAAAGCAGGATTTTATAAAGCTCCCCCTTAATATAAGCATGGGTTTTGAAAATGAATTTTTAAACTATTTCTCCCCCATTATCTCTCCCCCTTAATATCTCTCCCTTTTTAATATCTATCTCTCCCCCTTTTTGTCATAGCAAAAAGAAGAAAAAAATAATAAAAAATATGCTCCCCCTAAAATCATGGCTATGTGAGAAAAGATAAAAATATGCTCCATCCAACAAGAAACATGTTAGTACATGGGACTCATAGCACAAATAAATAAGTCAATTGTTCATAAAGAGTATGAAATATTCATGCAAAGAACATGACTTATGATCCTAAACTAATTGTTTAGAAATAATTTTGCAAGAAGTTCACAATTGGTATGAAATGAAGCAAGTTGAGTATAAATATTTACTAAGGTCTATGACTTGCTTATTTCAATCCTATTAAGCACCTAAGTGTATCAATTGTTCTCTAAAGTCCAACTAAGGTGCAAGTCAACACATCATGATTATGAGCTAGAATTAGATGACATATCATATGCATGAACTCATAAATCATGTTCAATCAAGAGTGTGCATAGAATTAAGACATATAGCAATTAACTACAAGTTCTAGCACATAAGAGTTTCATGCAAAAATATCCTAAATGGATTCTTCTCTATTTTTCATTTCAAACTAAAGAGCACAAGAAGAATTATCAATTTAAAGCTCATACCAATTGGCAATTTAGATTTGGCTTACCAATTATTGAAAATATGGTTGTCAATGATACTAATTGTTATTTCAATCTCAATACCAATTGTTACTAATGGTTGACTTAGGCATTTTGCATGAATCTAATATCTATGTGTAGTGTGTTCATGTCAAGAAAATAATCATTCTAAATATGCAAGAACACAACACACATCATCAAATATGCATATGGATCAATTAATCATTAGCACACTATCATAGAGTATTAATCCATATTTACAAAATTATACCATATGGAAGATTCAACAATAAGGTATTCAAGCAAACACATTTTCTTCCATGGTTTCAAGCACAAAAATCATATGCTCATTTTCCAATTCAAGTCCTTAACCAATTATGAGCAAGAAAATATTTCAATATTACCATTTTAATCATTTAATAGCCATATCCCTAGTTGTTTTATCATTTAAGGTTCTAAGGGGTATATGCTATTTTAACTAAAATAGTTTTGCCTAAGTAAATCAATATCATGCTCAAAATATTAAAGTTCATGATCTATGAGTGAGATTAAGCACATAATTTCATGAAAATAACTACTCTCATCTCAAAGGCATGATTATTGATTCAACTCAAGCAAGCATGTAAGTTCACATCAAAACAATCAAGAATAAATACATGGATATCAATCAAGGTACATTTGTTCATGTTTGCATTTATCTTTGAATGTTAGTGTTGTCATTCAAGCCCAAGTTCTTTAACAATTTGGCCATAAGAGAAGTTTAAGTTCATGGATGACAAAGTTCATGTATTTGAACATTTAGGATCCATTTATCATCACACATTGTAGGCCAAGGAAAATTATGACCTTATACCAATTGTTGAATTTACATTTGAAATCAATCCTTAAGGTCAAGTTTTAATTATTCTTCCACTAGATGTTTAATTATCATGTAACCTAGAGTGGAGTAGTTGAGTCAAGCTAATACACATAATCCTATAAGCATGTTTGACTAAGATGAACAAAAGGAATGATCAATATTCATTATGCACAAGTTCATCAAATTCTCAAATATACACAAATCATTAAAATAAATCTCAAAATTATGTTTAAGCATTCATTGAAAGTATACTTCAAGATTATTTCAAGATTCATGAATGTTTTCAACAAGGAGAATGATTTTGCACTTGTGAGTTCAGTAAAAATGATATTGATTGTTGAAAGTGATACCATTTGTTGGAAGTGATACAAATTGATGGAGTTGAGGCATGATATCAATGAAAAATGAATTTTCATAGTTTAAATATCAATAAAAAAGAAGTTAAAACAATGAATTTTAAGTTGAGAAGAGAGAAAGTATCAAAATAATGAAAAGTTCTTCTCAATTTCGGTTGAAAACATGCAGAAAAGCCCTTTCTGGCCTGGGGGGATCGATCCCTTTAGGAGGGGGATCGATCCCCTAACTCCAAAATGCAGATTTCCTGCATTCTGCTCAAGGGGGATCGATCCTGCTTGTTGAGGGATCGATCCCTTATCCTGTTTCTGCAGTTTTTGATAGAAAATTCAACCTTTGAGGTACCAAAACTCCGTTTTTGAGTACTTTAAGTCCAAGTAAGGGTTTAAACATTTTTAAAACATGATTTTGGACTTTTATGAATGAAAAACCATTTAACAATAGATTTTGCAATTTTGGAAGGATTTTTACTAATAAATGCATTTTTGCCTCAAAGGATGTCATTTTGAGAGTTAAGCATATTTTGACAAAACTCAAGCATTAGAAACCATAAATATATCAAAACAAACTTGTTCACATAGGTTTTAAGCACATATATCATCAAATCATCATACTTGTGAACATTATGCCATGATTTCCAACATACAAGTTCATCATTAATGCACATGACATGGCATTTTGCATATATGACATATTTGGCAATTTGAGGCAAGTAAATACATTATCAACACATAGAAGACTTGCTCAAAATGCAGAAATCCAATAATCATTTCAAAATTACTAAACATGATGTTCATCCAATAATCTAATGCCTCAAGAACCATCCATCAACCAATCAACAATCATTCAACATGCCTTTTCTTTATTCATTCAACTCACAATGTACCAAGAATCATTAACACATTTTCTCATCAAAGCACAACTAATCAAATAAAAAGTTTAAGGAGTAAAGATTTAAGCTTACAAAACTCCTTTGCTTGAGTATGCTTTGCCTTGAATTTTTGAATCCACCTTGAGCTATCCTTTGAAGAATTGTTGTGATCTTGTCAGAGATGGATCCTCAAGCTTTTCCTTTTTCTCATTGGCACAAGCAAACTCCATGAGGATGTGTTGAGCATTTAGACTCTATTGTTCCATTGTATTTCCATGCTCTAACACTCCTACATCAAACAAATTCAAACATGCTTTGGTACCCAAATTTTCTTGGGTCCATGAGAGTTAGTGTTAACAATTTTTGATCCTTTTGGGATCCATTTCAAGCTCAAATCATCATTATTTATTGCATGCTTCGGCACCCATATTTTCCTAACAACTCTTCCTCTAAATGTAGTTTTTCTATATGTGCATGCTTGTGAAGAGTGTCCTATTCTATTGCATAGTGAGCATGTAAGAGATAAATCATGCATAGCATTTTTGCTCACAAGGAAATTCTTAAGATGAGTTTCTTTTTGTTTAGCATTATATCCTAACCCATCTTTGTCAAAGAAAGCTCTTTGGGTCTCTAACATGTGATCTAGCTTTTGTTGACCCATATAAAACCTAGAAAATGAGTTATGCAAATTTAATTTCTTTTTATTCAACTCATTTATTTCTAAGTTAGCCTCTTCTAATTTCTTTTCAAATTCTAGCTTAGCATTTATCAAGGCTTCATTTTCTATTTTTAATTTAGTAATGATTTTCTTATATTTGGAGTTCATGCATTGAAACTCATTTACTAAATCATCAAAGGCATTTTGTAGTTCACTAAAGGTATAATCATTATTTTCACTAGAACTAGAGCTAGCCTCATCGTCACTAATAGCCATAAAGCATGAGTAGGCTACCTCATTATCTATGTTTTCCTCGTCGGAGCTATCACTATCGCTCCATGCAGTCACAAATGCTTTCTTCCTAGGTTTCCTATCCTTTTCCTTCCTAAGTAAGGGGCAATCTAGCTTAATGTGACCCGGTTCATTACATTAAAGGGTCTTTTTCTCTCCTACTAGATTCTCCTCTTATTACCCTTCTACTTTGGTGCCTCCCATCATTCTCTCTCTCTTTCATTCTCATAAACTTATTAAATCTTTTGGCAACATTGCCATTTCTTTTTCTTCCTCATTTTCACTCTCATCACTATCATCTTCAATGACCTCATGAGTGGAAGACTTAAGTGCTACCCCTACTTTCTTTGAAGGCACTTCATTTCTTTTCAATTTCATCTCATATGTAAGTAGGGAGCCCATAAGTCCATCTAGAGACAAGGTATTTAGATCCTTAGACTCTTCTATTGCGGTTACCTTTGCCTCCCATGATTGCGGCAAGCTATTCAAAATTTTCTTTACCATTTCAACATTGGAATAGTTCTTGCCTAATGCCGTAAGTCCATTAATTATATCATTGAACCTAGTGAACATTTCGCTAATGGACTCATTTTCTTTCATCCTAAATAGCTCATAATCATGTGTGAGCATTCCTACTTTGGTCTCTCTAACTTGATTTGTCCTTTCATGTGTGATGGCTAGTTTATCCCATATTTGCTTGGCATTCTCACATAGGGAGATTCTATTATATTCATTGGGACCTAATGCACAAAAGAGAGTGTGCATAGCCTTGGCGTTCAATTGTGCCACTCTCATGTCATTTATGTCCCACTCATCTTCACTCTTAGGGACATCTTTTCCATCTACTTTCTTCATGGGAATTTTAGGATCATTCACTATAATTCTCCACACTTCATAATCATTTGATTGTACAAATAACATCATTCTAGTTTTCCAATATGAATAATTCTCACCATTGAAGAGTGGAGGTCTAACTAATGATTGTCTCTCTTCTCCTAAGGATGTGCCTACATTCAAGTGAGTCATTTAAGATCGTTTTGCTCGATAGATGTTAGTCTAAATCAATCTTGATCCCAAGCTCTGATACCAATTGTTGGCTCTTATAGGCAATACCGAAAGGGGGGGTGAATCGGTTTTTCACTAACCTGAGGTTCGTTTTTCGGTTCCTCTAAATTCTCTAGCCTATATTGATATTTTCTTTGTTCTTTAGGCTACTCAATTATGCAATATAAATTCAACACAATAAACACAAATATAATTGCAAATAAGTAAAGAGAGTAAGGATAGAGAAATGTACACAAGTGATTTATAGAGGTTCGGCAACCTTGCCTACGTCCTCTACCTTAAGACGCTCCCAAGGATTTTCCCCAAATTCACTATCTTTGAATTTTTATTACACTCCCTCTTTTTCTAGGCCAAAGAGAAACCTCTCTCTTTTTCTAGGCTCAAGAGAAATCTCACTCTTTTTCTTAGGCTAAAGAGAAACCTCCCTCTTTTTCTTAGGCTAAAGAGAAACCTCCCCTTTTACAAGGAATGAGTGTGTTTACAAATTGTGTAATCAAAGAAGGGCCTCTAGATAGGCAAGTGATTACAATGTTTAAGCACAAGGAAAAAGCCTATACAAGATTTGTGCTATTCTATACAAAGAATATGAGAATGATGGAAGATGAAGACTTTATAGCTCTTGATTTGTTGTTGAGGCTTGAGGAAAATGAAGAAGATGATGCATAGAATTTCTGAGGAGTTCCTCTTGCTTTCTTTAGCTTCTAAGCTTCTATTTATAGTCCCTTGCATGTATTCTAGCCGTTGGATGGAGCCAAAACTTGAATATGACCGTTGTCTCACAAAAACTAGCCGTTATAGGCTATTTTCGGGCAAAGGGATCGATCCCTTTCCATAGGGGATTGATCCCAAGCTTCCAGATTGCTTATTCTAGGCTTGAGGATCATTCTGCCTTGAAGGGATCGATCTCTTCCCTTAGGGGATCGATCCCATGCCTCTAAAAAGCTATTTCCTGCACTTTTTGGGTTAGAAATGATGTGGTCTTTGATCCTAATTAAACCCAAAATATTTTGGCATTTTTGTGGGAGTTTTTCTTGACTTTCTCTGATGAAAACATGGTCCAAAAATTCATCAAGTGATTTTCTAAAATATTCAAAACATTTTATGAAGTATTAAGACCAATAAGAATATGTAATTAAATCATGGTCTTAATGTTTGATATGATCACTTGAAAATGGATTGAGAAAATCATGTGTGATAAGGCAAATTTACAATATGAATTATAACATTAAAGCTTACTTAAGTTTTTTTCATTTCAAAATATATATGGCAATTTAAAGCTAACAAATATTTTACACGTGCCATGAAAATGGCGTTACTGTCTAAGAATAAGTTGAAATTTGTTGATGGTTCTATCCCTCCTCCATCTCCAGATCAGCCTCTCTATTTTGCTTGTGAGTGCTATAATACAATGGTCCTTTCTTGGCTGATTCAATCTTTGAGTCCTTCCATAGCTCAAAGTGTTATTTGGTTTGATAACGCAGCTGAAGTGTGGCAGAATCTTAAGGACAGATTTGCACAAGGCGACTCTTTTAGAATAGCGGAGCTTTGAGACGAGATTTATGCTCTTCATCAAGGTACATTTAGTGTTACTGAATATTTCACCAATCTCAAGATCTTGTGGGATGAGTTGATGAACCTAAGACCAATTCCTTCTTGCTCCTGTGATGTGAAATGTTTATGTGATGCTCTGCCTATTGTTATAACTTATCACCAATCTGATTATGTGATTCGATTCTTAAGAGGTCTAAACAATAATTTTGCTACTGTTCATTCTCAAATCATGCTTATGGAACCTCTTCCTTCCATAAACAAGGTTTTTGCATTGGTGATTCAACATGAAAGAGAGTTTAGTGGAAATATCACTTAGCAACATTCTTCAATCAAGGTCATTCAAGTTATAATAAGGAAGCACAATTCAATTCTAAAAGCAGACCTTAATGCTCTCATTGTGGAGTTTATGGTCATACTGTGGACAAGTGTTTCAAGAAACACGGTTATCCACTTGGTTTTAGATCCAAAAAGATAGCAGCACTTGTTAATCAAGTTGAAGGTGTAGAATAGAAAATTTCTGAGAAAAGTGATTCTGGTGTTCTTAGTTCTATTTTTTTGGATCAAAAGCAGCAATTTACTGATAAGCTTGTTTTAACACCAGAACAATATAACAAAATCCTTAATCTCATTCAATCCTCTTAATAGGAAAGCAATTCATCCATCAACACTTTGACAACCAATTTTTCCTCTAGTTGCCATATGGTAGGTATATTTTCTTGTTCTGTTTCTCCTATTTGGATTATTGATACAGGAGCAATAGACCATGTTGCTTGCTCTCTTAAGCTTTACTCTTCTTACAAACCTGTAGATAATGTGTATGTTAGACTTCTATAAGCCATAAAGCTATTGTCTCACATATTGGTACAATTCAACTATCTCCTTATCTAATTCTTCAAAATGTGTTTTATGTACCATCATTTTCATAGAACTTGATATTAGTAAGTCAATTAACTTCTCAAAATTCTTATTCTTTGTTCATTCAAGACCTTCAAAGCAAGAAGATGATTGGTTCTGCTAGGAAAGTTCATGGCTTATATCAGCTGATTTCTTCTTCACCAAGATCATATATTGTTTCTAGTAATTCTTTTTCTATTTCACCAGGAAATATCTAGCACTATAGACTAGGTCATGCGTCAAATTCTAGAATTAAACTTTTACATTCACTGGATACTTATGTTCATGTTATTGAAGATAATAAAGCTTGTGATGTTTGCCATTATATAAAACAAAAGAGATTACCATTTATTCTTAGAACCAGTCTAACTAATTCTTATTTTGAATTGGTTCATGTTGATATCTGGGGACTTAATCCATTTCCTTCATTAGTAGGCTATCAATACTTTCTTACCATAGTAGATGACTATAGTAAAGGCACCCGGATTTTCTTAATGAAAACTAAGTCTGAAGTTAGAAACATCATTCCAAACTTTTATACATTTGTAGTAACTCACTTTAATACAAAGATCAAATGCATACACAGTGATCAAGGGCAAGAGTTTAGGATGACTGACTTTTATGTCTCAAAAGGTATTATACATCAAACTTCTTGTGTGTCTACTCCACAACAAAACAGTATGGTTGAGAGAAAACAAAACATATTTTAAATATAGCAAGGGCTTTAAGGTTCCAAGCTGAACTTCCAATTTGTTTTGGGCTGATTGTGTGGCACATGCTACATATCTTATTAATAGAATACCTTATCCAATCATCAACAACAGAACACCTTTTGAACTTTTGTTTAATACTTATCCTAAATACCAACACATTAAAGTTTTTGGCTGTTTATGTTTTGCCTCTACTTTGCCTATTCATAAGAATAAATTTGATCCTAGAGTTAGGAAGTATTTATTTCATGGTTTTGCTCATGGCATTAAAGGATACAAACTTTATGATCTGCAAACACATGAGGTTTTTTTATTCTAGAGATGTTTTTTTATGAGAATGAATTTCTTTTTCATACTTCATCTTTTTCTTCACCAAACTTACCATCTTATACTTGTGATAATCTTGATTTTAAAACATCAGATTTTGTTCATCCTACCTCTTTTGATTCTCCTTCACCTTCTGGTCTTGTTACTTCAGAACAACATGACTCCTTCTTTGATTCTCATTCTGGTTCACCAACTTTAGAATAACATGATTCTTTGTTCAAATCTCTTTTATCTTCTGATCTTTCTAGTCCTGATCAATCTAATTCTATCCACCATCATTCTTCTTCTTCTTCTTCTTCTACTAATACTCCTTCTTTTGTTCCAAGAAGATCTACTTAAATTAGACAACCACCTTCATACCTCATTGATTATGTCCATGAACTCATAAGCTGCAATCAATCATCCCTTGCAGGTCATTCTTTACCTCATTTTTTGTCTAAGGTACTTTCTTATTCACATCTTAGCCCTTCTCATAGTATATTTTCTCACATACTTGATTCACTTCATGAACCACAAACTTACAAACAAGCTATTCAATTTCCTTGCTGGTGAGATGCAATGCAAGTAGAACTAGAACATTACAAGACAACTAAAATTTGGAATTGATTGAGTTACCTCTTGGCAAACATGCCACAGGTTGTAAATGGGTGTACAAAGTGAAACATGAAGCTGATGGTACACTCGAAAGGTATAAGGCAAGGCTTATGGCCAAGGGATATACTTAGTAAGAAGGAATAGATTACTTGGACATTTTTTTCCCCTATGGTCAAGATAAGTACCATACGTGTGCTCCTTGCTTTATCTGCAGCTAAACATTGGCATTTGGAACAGCTTAATATAAATAATGCATTCCTTCATAGTGAGTGAGGAAGTCTATATGCTAATACCTCTTGGTTTTAATCCTAACAAGCCTAATCAAGTTTATAAGTTGCTTAAGTTAATCTATGGTCTTAAGCAATCTAGTCGATAATGGAATGCAAGACTGACAGTAGCTTTGTTATAGCAAGGATTTTCTCAAGGCAGTTCCTATCCTTCCTTGTTCATCAAGAGTACTGATCATTCTTTTATTGCTCTACTTGTATATGCGGATGATGTCATTCTTACTGGTAATGATATCAATCACTTTCAACATGTCAAAGCTGTTCTCTATGATCTTTTTAAAATCAAGAATTTAGGTCCTTTGAAGTACTTCTTAGGTTTGGAAAGAGCCCGATCTTTTGATGGAATCAATATTTGTTAACGCAAATATGCTTTGGATATTTTGTTTGAGACAAGGTTCTTGAATTGCAAACTTGTTCAATCTCTTATGCTTCTATCTACCAAACTTTCCTAAGCTGATAGTCCACCTCTTGAAGATATCACAGCCTATAAGAGGTTACTAGGAAAGTTATTGTATTTAACCTCCACCAGACCTGATATTGCATATGGTACTCAATAGCTCTCATAGTTCCTCGACCAACCAACTCACAATCATCTTGTAGCTGCTCATAGAATCCTTAGATATCTCAAAGCTACTCCTGGTCAAGGCCTTTTCTTCCCTGCTTCCTCTGATCTTAAACTTAAAGCTTTCTATGATGCTGATTGGGCTTCTTGTACTGATTCTAGGAAATCAGTTAGTGGTTATTGCATTTTTTTGTGTTCTTCTCTTGTTAGTTAGAGAACTAAGAAACAAATTACAGTGTCTCGATCATCTTCTGAAACTAGATATTGAGCCTTGGCAGAACAAAATGTGAACTTCAATGGCTTCTTTATCTTTTGCGTGATCTCCATATTGATCATTCTTCTCCTACTCTTTTATTTTGTGACAATCAATCAGCTGTTCATATTGCCAAAGATCTTGTTTTTCATAAAAAGACTAAACATATTGACATTGATTGTCACATTGTTCGTGAGAAGTTTATGGAGTCATTAATTTATTACCTATACAATCTGTTCATCAGCTTGCAGATATTTTTATCAAAGCTACACATCCTGTTGTGTTTCATGGTTTTATGTCCAAGCTGGAGTCCAAAATTTGTACTCTTCAGCTTGCGGAAGGGTATCACAGCAGCAGCCACATGACAAAGCACTTAAGCTTCACTGAGATGAAGGATTGCCGATGTATCTTCACCAGCTGTAGATAATGCTAGCAAATATTCATAGCTTATTTATAGTTTGTTAGCCAATTGTATTGGTAGCTGTGAGTTAGTTTTAGGTTGTTAGCTAGTTACTACTTTTTTTTTCCTTTTCCAATAGCCTTTTTAGCTCAGCTCACTTCTGTATAAACTCTTGTACAATCATTTGAGAAAACAACCAGAAGATTCATTCTTTAATTTGAGAGCATCGTAATACTATGTTTGTTTCTTGCTTTCTTTCAGAGCATTTCTTAATTTGATTAGCTACCATAATCTGCCTGTAAACCATGTTGCTTTGTTCATCTTTGGTGATTCACTTTTCCATCCTAGAAACAACAACTATATCAACACCATTTCAGGCAAATTTCTGGCCTTATGGTGAGACCTTCTTCAAGTACCTTACTGGCAGATTTTTGTATGGCTGTCTGATTCCAAATTTTATTGGTAAAATTCTTCAAATATTTCAAGTTTCGATCACAAATTCATTGATTCTGACTCTTACAATTGTTGTTACAGCCTAGTTTGATAGGTTACCAATAATTCCTACATATTTGCAACTTGGCAATCATAAGTTTACAGATGGTGTGAACTTTGCATCTGGAGGAGCTGGTGCTCTAGTTGAATCTCATTAAGGATTTGTATGTATTGCATGAGTTCAAATTGCAAGCATTTTCAGTGAAACGTATATTATTATTAACTTTTTTTTTGTTCAACACCAGGCTGTAGAGTTAAAAATTCAAATAAAATACGTCAAGAAAGTCGAGAAATCATTGAGACAAGAACTAAGAGATGTAGAGGCCAAGAAATTGTTATCCAAAGTAGTTTACTTGTTTAACATAGGGGCAATAATTACTTGACCCGAAACTCAGGTGCCTCAGACAAAGAGTTTGCATCCATGGTGCTTGGCAACCTGATTGTTGCTCTCAAAGTAATTCATACTTATACCCGGGAAATTTATCATTCTTTTGATTTGCAATTGCTTAAAATCTATCTTTCAATAGATTTAAGAAATATACAAGAAAGGAGGGAGGAAGTTTGGGTTTCCCAATCTGATGCCGCTAGGTTGTTTTCCATACATGAAAGCATAAATAAGAGGTTCTTGCATTGATGAAGTCACAGTAATAGCAGAACTGTACAATGAAGAACCTCCCAAAACCCTCAATGAGCTAGAGAACCAGCTTGAAGGGTTCAAATATGCCTATTACAATTTGTATAAATCTACTAGTGAAAGGTTGAACAACCCTTTAAAATATGATAATGTTAGGCCATCTTCCTATATTCCGTTAAACTTGTTGGCATGAAAAAGATGCAGGGTTCATTTTAAATGACTATTTTTCTGGGTTACACTGTGAAGGTTTCAAGGATGCGATGATGGCATGTTGTGGCTCTAGTCTATTCGGAGGAGTCTACAGCTGTGGAGGGAGGAGAGGGACAACAGAGTTTTATTTATGTGAGAATCCTGTTGACCACTTCTTCTTTGACTCCTTTCATCCCTTGAAAAAGGCTTACCAACAATTTGCAAAGCAAATGTGGGCTGGAACTACTGACATCGTATGGCCTTACAGTCTCAAATCACTGTTTGAAGCCAATATATCGAATTGTTATGATCAATTCATCACATTAACGCTGTAGAAGAAATTTTACTTCTCATTCTTTTTTGCATAAATAACATCTTTGGGAGCCATATGCTCTTGCCAACTTCAAAAGAAGAAACACTGAAGTTAAGACGCAATGCTTTGCAAGCATATCTTGAATAATGAAAGACCATTTTCGTGCAATATCATTATCCAATAAAGGCTTGATGAGAACAGGGGAAAGCATCAACAAGAGAATTGTATAAAATGGTTATTCCACGTCAGTATATATTCCTTCCATTTAAATTGTATCATGTAATCATAATATTTAAAAAAAGTCAATCATTTATTACACATTAAATGTGATAATTAAAATGTAAACACTTATTTCAAGAGACTCATTAATAATTATGGTAATAAATGATTGACTTTTTTAAATATTGAAATTACTTAACATGATTTGAGTGGAAGAAATATATGCTGACATAGAGTAATCGTTTCATACAATCCTCTCTCAAGCATCAACTTCCTACCCTCAGAAAGAGAATATTTACAATAAAGTCAAAAATGTTTATTTTATTGTAAGTTCAATAGAAACATACATAATTAAACATAAATTTAATAATATTGGATGTAAAATACGTTAAATATCAAAAACATATGAAAATAAACATAAAATTAGTATAGTAGACATAAACACATTATAATTTTGTTACAAAATATATTTATGTTTATTTTCATGTTTTTACAATACTTTTAACATATTATACGTTTAATAACACTAAATTTACATTAAATCACGTATATTTACGTTAATTTTATAATAAAATAAAAAAATTGACGTTGAGTAAAATTCAACCTAAAAAGTCAAACTTTCCTACTATAGATATCCTTTTTTCTTGACTTTCTTGTCAAACTATCTTGCTTTAGCAATCCTCATAGTGCATTTGGATGAGAAATTTGAAATTTTGAAGCATTTCAAAATGAAAGCATTTTAAAATTCATCAATTCAAAATGCTAGTATTGATTATTATCTTGTTTGAATAAATATTTTTTAGAAAGAATTTTTGAATATTAGAATTTGATGAAATAAAAAATAACTATAAAAGAAAATATATTAAAAAATATAGAATATGGTTATCATTAGATCTATAAAAATGTATAGATATTATTAATAATATAAAAAAATAAAAAATATATATTATATTTAATGAAAATAGTATCTATATATTTTTTAATTTTTTATTACTAGTAGGTCATGACTGGTGTAAAAAATAAGGAAAGATTTAGATTGAATTTTAAAAACCACCTAAGTAAGTGAATTTTCAAAAGAGGATTTGAGCATCTCAAATTTCTTCTTGAAAATCTTCATGAATTTTGAAATTCTTCAAATTTTTTACCAAACAAGAAAATTTAGTTTTAGACTTTTGAATATCTTGATTGAAATGAATTTCTCTCTTCAAATCCCTCATCCAAACACACTCAAAGGATGTTTTTGGATGAGGATTTCTAAGAATACATTCATTTCAATTAGGATATTTTAAAGTCTAAAATCCAATTTCTTTGTTCGGTAAAAATTTTTGAAGAATTTCAAAATTTAAGAGAGATTT
The DNA here is from genome assembly GCA_032173925.1 of Heritiera fomes. Taxonomy (NCBI): domain Eukaryota; kingdom Viridiplantae; phylum Streptophyta; class Magnoliopsida; order Malvales; family Malvaceae; genus Heritiera; species Heritiera fomes. The sequence continues at coordinate 8,862,285 of JAPDPM010000020.1, read as the reverse complement.
GAAGAGTAAATTAAATTTCCTCTTGAAAATCCACTTGAAAAGATCATTTTTCTACATTCCTCCAACATATAACCCACTATTAAATATAATACTAAAAAATATATATTATTTTATTTAATATAATATATATTTTTTCTTTTCTATATTATTAATAATATCTACATATTATTACAAATCTAGTGATAACCATATTGTATTTTTTTGATATTTTTATTTTGCTTATATATAATATCATTACTTTTTTATAATTATTTTTTTATTTCTTCAAATTTTAGTATTCAAAAATTCTTTCTAAAAAATATTTCCTCCATTAAATCTCTCATCTAAACTCACCTTAAAAAAATTAAGTGTATTTAGAAAAATTACTCAAGAAGAAAATCCAAAACTTCATATAAAATTCACTAAATTATTGGAATAAAAAACACATTCCACTAAAATAAAACACACCAAAAGAGATTACTTTTCCTTGATCTATTTGTTTTTTTTTTCTAGGTCAAATTTGATAACCCCAAACCCAAATTAAGATTAAAAAAATACCATATGATTATGAATGGGAATTAGAAAAATAATTAATACATTTGCATTATTGCTTGTAGACTGCAAGAGCAAGAGGGGATTAAACAACTGTAATCTTTTTGTGATTTTGGGAAGGGGACCCAAAAGGATATGCTCTTTGACCACGTGAACAGACCAAATTCAGATTATACTCCTTCCTTGTTATCACATTTCAAAGTTTGATTGAATTGAAAGCAAAGAATACTACAAAAAAGGCAATGTATTATTGAACAAAAAAAAGGCAATGATTGAGTTGAAAGGAGAGCATAAATTAAAGCATACCAGTTTTATTTTTCATATGATGGCAAACTTAAGGGCCTATATTTGTTTCTTGCTTTCTTTCACAGCATTTCTTAATCTGATTAGCTGCCATAATCTGCCTGTAAACCATATTGCTTTGTTCATCTTTGGTGATTCGCTTTTTGATCCTGGAAACAACAACTATATCAACACCACTTCTGATTTCCAGGCAGATTTCTGGCCTTATGGTGAGACCTTCTTCAAGTACCCTACTGGCAGATTTTCCGATGGCCGTCTGATTTCTGATTTTATTGGTAAAACTCTTCAAATATCTCAAGTTTCGATCACCAATTCATTGACTCTGACTCTTACAATTGTTGTTACAGCTCAGTTTGCTGGGTTACCAATAATTCCAACATATTTGCAGCCTGGCAATCATAAGTTTACAGATGGTGTGAACTTTGCATCTGGAGGAGCTGGTGCTCTAGTTGAATCTCATCAAGGATTTGTATGTGATATGGTTTTATTTGTACTGTCATTTTCAGTGAAACTTATATTATTATGATTTTTTTTGGTTCAAAGTCAGGTTGTGGACTTAGAAACTCAAATAAAATACTTCAAGAAAGTTGAGAAATCATTGAGACAAAAACTAGGAGATGCAGAGGCCAAGAAATTGCTATCCAGAGCAGTTTACTTGATTAGCATAGGGGGCAATGATTACTTGACCCGAAACTCAGGTACCTCAGACGAAGAGTTTGCTTCCATGGTGCTTGGCAACCTGACTGTTGCTCTCAAAGTAATTCATACTTAAACCCTGGGAAATTAATCATTCTACCGTTCATTTTTCTTTTCATTTGCAGTTGCTTAAAATCTATTTCTAAATGGATTCAGGAAATATACAAGAAAGGAGGGAGGAAGTTTGGGTTTCCTAATATGATGCCGCTGGGTTGTTTACCATACATGAAAGCGCAAGCAGGGGGTTCCTGCATTGATGAAGTCACAGCAATAGCAAAACTGCACAATGAGGAACTTCCCAAAACCCTCAATGAGCTGGAGAAACAGCTTGAAGGGTTCAGATATGCCTATTACAATTTCTTTAAATCTGTTAGTGAAAGGTTGAACAACCCTTCAAAATATGGTAATGTTAGGCCATCTTTCTATATTCCATTAGACTTGCTGGCATGAAAAAGAAGCAGGGTTCATTGACAATATTTTTGTGGGTTATGCTGTGAAGGTTTCAAGGATGCGACGACGGCATGCTGCGGCTCTGGTCTGTTCGGAGGAGTTTACAGCTGTGGAGGGAAGAGAGGGACAACGGAGTTTCATTTGTGTGAGAATCCTGGTGACTATTTCTTCTTTGACTCCTATCATCCATCGGAAAAGGCTTACCAGCAATTTGCAGAGCAAATGTGGGCCGGAACTACCGACATCGTATGGCCTTACAATCTCAAAACACTATTTGAAGCCAAGACATCAACTTGTTATGATCAATTCATCACCCCGACGCCGTAGAAGAAATAACATCTTTGGGAGCCATTCTCTTGCCAACTCCACAAGAAGAAACATTGAAGTTCAGACGCAATGCTTTGAATTTTGCAAGCATATCTTGAATAATGAAATGCCCTTTTCGTGTAATATCATTATCCAATAAAGGTTTTTACTGCCTTTAACAGGGGAAAGCATCAACTTCCTACCCTCAGAAAGAGAATATTAACGGGAAGGTCAAAATGTTTTATCTCATCGTAACATGAACGAAAATATATATATGATTAAATATAAATTTATTTTATCATAAATTTAATGTAATTGAATGTAAAATATGTTAAAAATATCAAAAACACATAAAAATAAACATAAAATTAATATCAATAGACATAAACACATTATAATTTTGTTACAAAATATATTTATGATTATTTTCACGTACTTTTAACATATTTTATATATAAAAATATTCAATTTACGTTAAATCATATATATTTACATTAATTTTATAATAAAATCAAAAATTTGACACTAAGTAAAACTCCCCCTAAAAAATCCTTTTTCTCGACTCTCTTGTCAAACTTTCCTGCTATGGGCATCCTTTTTTCTCGACTTTCTTGTCAAACTTTCCTGCTTTAGCAACGAAAGTGACCGACCGCTAACGTTTCATCAAAGTAAAACCGTCCATCTATGAGAGAATGGGCCCATAAGTTTGTTGCTTTTTGTTCCCTGAAGACACCCACGAAGCCAGCTGGTCGTTGCCTGTCGGTCATTCAAGACTTCCATCACTGTTTCAGTGACGGTCCTGAGATCGAACACGTATTTGCAACGTGCCTCATGCCGCCCACATTCATATCCAAATTCTGGCAGCTCTTGTTAATTAATGTAGATAATGTTAAAATCGGAGTCTAAGAAAAGCAAACAGAAATTTCCTCGTGTATTAGCGACAGATAAGCGGGCGAGTAGCTCGTCACAAACCATTACAAGGATTTGTGACAACAAAGGCTAAGAACATCGTGTATCTAAGAAATCCAAGTCTAAAACATTAACCAACCTGCACTTAATGTTGAGGCCTCGCGACAAGCATTTTACATGGTCATAAATACATTACATTTTACAAGGGCTGCACTGCACTGATGTTAACGAATTCCCAGTAATCTGCTGTCACTTCTTGTCAGCACTTTTTATCTGAAACAGCACCCGTTTCTTTGCGGCCAATGTGTTTTTCAGCCATCCCAGGTGGATTAGAGATGGGGCCATGAATCTGTCATTCCAATACACATAATAAGGCTTGAGGTCACGAAACACAGATTTTCTTCAAGTTCAACGTAAGGAATGACAAGCGATGATACTTACCATGCCATGAGACTTAAACGATGCAGTATCGGTGGTATGCTTTAGAGATGGATCCGACGGCCTGTGAAACAGTAAGTGTGCTATGGATCTATCTATAGGGTTTGTGTCAGTTTCCATATCCATAAATCCAGTGCACCTGAAAAAACCGATATTTAGAATTAGAAGAAAAAGAAATGATTTGAAAGATTGGGTTAATCAAGAACGAAGACAAAAGAAAGAAGAAAAATTACGCACACAACACTCAAGATGCAACACAAAGTTCATAGTTTAGAACAGCCAAGTAGATTCTTGCCAAGTTTGCCACTATAATTTCTTTTCTTCACAAATTTTGTAGCAGAAAGGAGGAATGTAGGTGAAGGAGAGCTTCAATCAATATGATTGATTGCAAACTATTATTAGATCCCAGCCTAATGGATTCAGTTTCTAAGTTGCATGTTTGTTCAATTCATTACCATGCCTTTTTAACTTCTATAGTTCAAAATTCAAATTAAGAGTGCCTCTATCTAATAATTATAAAATTTTTACAATTTAATTAAACTGTCCCTACACTCTAGGAAGGCAAAAAAATTGCATGATGAAAAAAACATTTCTACCCATCAAATCCAGAATTCCATGCCATCATTAACCATCTTATATATCACAGTCCAATGGTCAAATTTTGAGTAATGGTGACAATGTAAAATATACTAAGAAATTCACATTCAAGACAAACACATACTTGTTTGTTTCTTCGGCCACCAATTGACCATTTGCATCTTTATCATCTCTCATGCCACCTTTTGTATTTGTGCAATTATGCCTTTCTTCAGCACTCCTAGCCAAACGATACAAACTATCCCGTATGCACAGTTTTGTCCTGATATCCAACTGAAAATTCAAGCAGTTTAAACTTGATCAATTACCATGTCTAAGGTTAGCAAAAACAACACATGCACATGCATATCACAAAATCTTTCCATCTATTATACCTTTTCCATCACTTGTTGAAGCTGCCGAAAACTAGTTGCTTCTAGTGAGACTTCATCCAACACAGAACTTACACAAGAACTTTCCTGTCCATTTGAAGAATCTGATTCTGGTGGCTTTCCTATACTAGCTCCTACAACTTCACTATTACCTTCATCATGTTCAGACAGACAGACCTGCTTTTGAACTGCAGTTGGATCACAAAATGCCATCTGACTTTCCATTTTTGCATGTTTGATATTCCTATTTAGTGGGGCTTGTGTATCCCGTTGGTGAAATAGCTTTCCCCTCTTCTCACTCGTTACAATGGCAGGAGCTTTAAATGAAGGACCACAAGAGCTTTCTATAGACTGTACCTGATTTGATGCATAAGATGATTCATTTGCTGAAGAGGGATGGCCGTTATTTTCGGATTTGATACTAGATAGAGTAGGACACATTGAAATTTGATCCGAAGGACTGCTGTAGCTGAGATGCATATAAGGAATATTTGTCTGTATGTAACTCACAGAATCAGGTCCAATGTGTTGTTTGTGCCGCTGAAGGCCAGATGGAGAAAAGAGTTGACAGGATGAATCAGTAAATGGGTGCCTCACATCTGCAAACTGCTTGATATTACCATACTGGTGAAAAGAACCACCATTTTCCAGATGTTGATCTTTTCTTTCTCCTGATGCACTCAGTTGCTTTGACTGCTTTTTTTGGGGACCAATCTGTAATTCGGCAATGCAATAAGAGAACATAATCAAGATTCCACATTCCAAAGATACATCAATGACAACTTATAGAAAATAATCTTTCAGTCTGAAACCAGCTTAATAGAGGATCATTTGATTGTTATCTGACTCTAGATGAGAGCTTTATATCAATTATGAACAAGCACTATAAAGACAATGTAATTCATGATGATAGTAGGCTGCATTTTCCTTCTAAGTACCACAATAGTTATATTTCTACTTGCCATCTAAGTTTGTTGTAGCATGGAATTCATATTCAGAAAGAAAAAAAAAATTGCCTAATAGGTTTTTGGAGGCTGACAGTTGTAGAGGCCAAAACTAGACATCTAAATTTTCCTAAACAAAATGTGAAATTAAAAAGATCAATAGAGAGAGAAATCATTCAAAAACAAGCAAGATATTACTAACCAGCTCATTGGATGTCAAGTCATCCTTACTTTCAGATTCTGTGTTGGATACGTTCAAAGATGACATGTGAGCAAGACCAGCGTTATTATCACTCGTAGTAAGGGAACTTACTTTGTCACTTAGAAATACACTTTTCTTGTTGGAACCAGTAGTTGAAGGACCTGCACTGTCTGGCCTAGAAGTTCCGCAATGCTCTGGTACACTCTGCAGTTTAGCATCAGCCTTCAATGAATCTTGATATCCTTCATTCGCTTGTGAAGATGAAAACCAGCACAAATCATCGTCATTACTGAGACTCTCCAACCCAAATGTTGAATCACAACTTCTTCAAGAACAACAAGAAAGATTAAGTATCAGTGGTACTTGCAGTTGTAAACCTTCATACACATATGGTACATGGACATATTTGTGGATACTAATGGATGTATGAATGTAGATACTTAAGTTACACTTGCATGGGGAGGTCCTACTGAAGCTACATGTCACATTTTACATAGTAAAGCATAACATGAAAAAATTAAATAATGGGATTTCAAGAACAACCTGAACATCCTGTCAACATCCTCAAAATTCCCAATGTCTCCCCAGCCATAATATAAAAGATCGCTGTTTTCTTTGTCTTCATGATTGTTATTAAAAAAGCTGAGATCATCATCAGTTTGAGATATCTGATTTAGTGGATAATGGTAGACATTATTGTTGTCTGCGGCACACTTGTCAACCAAGACAGGATCATCAGCACAGAACTCACCAGAAACTGAATCTATATTGCCAGTTTTGAGACCATGGCCACTCATCCTTGGATCATCAGAAGCCATGCTTGTTACTTCTTTGAGTGAATCATTATCACCTGAACTGGGAAACAGGCCATCCAGACTGTGAGACCATGGACCCTTTTCTAACATTCTGTTTTTGGACAAATTATGTAGGCCTTTTTCCTTCATCCCCAAAATACCATATTTAGTTGTAATATCAGCATTACTAGTAACTCCGATTACTTCATATCGTGGTTTCTTTCGAGCATCACCTTGAACTTTGAATTGAGCCCCATATTCATCAACAGTACAAGGCACTATATGATCATCACTAGCACCAAATTCATCCCAAACACTATCTTCAAGCTGTAACATCAATTATACAGGTTTTGTCATTTTCAGTCGTTCTTCATTGAAGGAAATTGAAAATAAAGAAGATGAAGTATAAGACAATTTTTAGAAGGATGATATGAATTACATCCCTTAGCTAGCACAACACATTCCTTAAAATGGCAATGCAACCAAAGACATTAAGGTCACTAAGGAGACTCCAGTCGAATCTGAGGAGCAACACTTCGAAAGAATAGCCATCAATTATGATCCCATCAGCATAAGTCCTATTCTTATGTCTTCATTTGATAGGTTCTTTTTTCTTTTTGCTATTTGTCCTTTGGTTTTCTATTTATTTTTTCCCTCTATTCGTTTTTAGTCAAAAAAGTAAAAAGTAAAAGTATCTATCAAATGAAGCCTAAGTAATTTCTGATAAAGGGGTCATCTTTTGCTTGAGTCCATGCTTTTGCAAACTTCAATCCCTAAATTTTTATCATGGCACTAGATAATGGCTTTATTGCACCAAAAATTGGCATTATTGAACAAATCTAACATTAACATATGCCCACAAGTCCTTAAATTGAAAATCTTATTTAAAACAATACACCAAGAAGAAGATATTAGTACAAAGGAATTGTTATTTGGTGCAATAATATCAGTATCCTGTTAACAAGCTTGGGTTCAATCCATTAAAATAAATGAATAAAAGCAATTTTGGGGGAAAATTCATTGAAGCTTATCAGAATGTCCAGTCTTTGATGAAAAGAGCAAAATTGAACAACCATTCCAATATCATAATCATATTTATAAATATGAATCCATAAACATATGTTATATAATATAACTTGAAAACCAGATTTAGCACAGAAACACAGAAAATACCCACTGCATCACTGACAAAATAAAATCTCAAACTACAACTTAAACCTAGCCTGCTCCAAAAGACAATAATAAAACTGAACCCTAAAATCCTAATTCATCAACAATGTCCAAAGGCAATAGCAAAGCTACAAATAAAGGAACCAAAAAGATTCAAACTAAAGCAATTAAGATTCTTTCTTTCCATAACAAATCCATCACACCCTCAAGCTTTCAACAAATTTGTTTCCCTCAACTAATATAACAACAAAAGAGGCACTTTTCCAAGCTATACAACTTACAAGTTCTATTGGCATTTGAAATCTAGTGAATAACTGAAAGCAAAACCAAATCTCAAATAGAAGCGATAAGCTGAAATTATTGCATCCCACACAAGCTTTAATTGCGTTGCAGCACCATACTACTAGAAAATGAAAGTAAACTGAATAAACTTAAAAGGTAAACTAAGAAACTTACCTCATACATGCACAAGTCAGACATTCCTTCAAGATACTTATCCACCACCGAACACAAATTCAATATTTTGATCCTCTGTCATGTTTATGGCAGACAATTTATGTCTGGTTAAGCTTTCTGACACAGAAAATAGAATAATTACAACAAATTAGAAAAATCCTTCAGCAGAAATTAAACCAAGTCCAATTTTAAAAGATAATCAAGTTTAAAATCTTTTGAGATAAAGACTCTGATGATGAAGAAGAAGAAGAAGAATCAAGTTTAAAATCTAAAAACCCTGAATACGCATTAAATAAAAAGTAAATTACTTCCCAGCTTCAAAGCACTAAGTTTAACCCGCAGCTTTTATAGCAGCACAGCTTTTATAACAATAGATATATACTAATCTAGATTTAAACAACGATTATTTTCTTGTGTAAATCTATTTTCCTACCTAATTTTTTCTGATCAACCAAAACTTCAAAAGAATTCAGAAAATATAAAAATTCAAATTTTATTAACAGCAAAAATAAGAGTAAGCGCAGTTATTACCAGATTTAGCTTGACCTTTGGCAAGTTGTTTCTTTTTCATCTTAAACATAAATAAAATCTAAAACTCCCAATCATTTCCCGCATATTCTCAGCAACCAAACATAAATATACATCAACAACCATGACAAATCTAAAGAAATTAACTAAAAAAAAATAAGTTTCAACGAAAAAATAAACCAGAGTAAGTCTCACCTGAAACTGACAATTTCCACCAGAAAATCAAATACTGCAGAGAAGAAAAAAAAGAGATTTTTTCCGGGAAACGAAAAACTTTATGAAAAGAAACGAAGGCTCCGAAATCCACAGTACAAGTTGTTCACCAGTAAACTGAACCAACCTTTTTACCCTAAATTCAAAAGATGAGATTTCTGGATGTTCTGGAAAACAAAGAGGGCACTCGATTTCTTAAAAAAAATAGTTTTTTGTTTTTTGTTTGTTTTTCTCTGAATGGGATTAAAGAATATTTTATTAAATTTAAAACGTAAAGGAGGGGAGGCTAAGGATGACACGTGGCGAGGAGATCAAAACAACGGCAGTGGCTGAAGGTTAGAAATCAGAATTCGTGGACGAGAGTAGGGCGATGAGATCCGATCAGTTTCGACGACGTTATTGGTCCACGTTCATGTAGCAGCGAGGAAGTCGACACGTGTCGGACCACTTGGCGAGGAATTTTTTATGATGGCGTTCACGTGGTTGAGTGTTACTTGGTGGGCTGATAATTTTAAAATAAAAACTATTTTTTATTGGCGTCAAGTATTTTAAGTTTTTAACTACTTTTGTTTGCCGACCATTCACTTTTTTCAGCACTTAAAAATTAATTAAAAATTAATTTATTAATGTGACATTAAATTTGATAATTTATGATATATATAAATTATTATATTAAATATTCGACTCGATATTGTTAATTTATAATTTTTTTAATTTTTATTAAATTCATATACATTTTTTAAATTTTTTTTATGATAAGATATTTTTTAAAATTTTTAATTCATAACATTTTTTTAAAATTTTAATTCATATAATTTTATTTTTTAATGCCATTTTTTATATTGCGTATAAAACTATCAGACCCAGTGGATGAGGCGGAGGTTGCTGCGTTGACTGCTTCATTTCGCGAGATGTTTGCGGACAGCTGCTGACGCTCGTGTTGCATACTTGGGAGTCACTTGCAGTGAAAAACAAAACTTATTTATTTGCAAAAAAATCCATTTATTTTGTGAATAAAGAAGCTTAGAATACCATAAAATAGAATTAGAATTAGGATTAGAATCAATTGAATAAAAAACGATAGGTTTTGTTTATTTTGCAACATTTTTTTAATAATTTATTTTTTACAAAAACAAATTGTGAATAAATCATAGAAGTAATTTTGAATTGATATTTAAAGTATATCTAATACATAGTGAAATTTTTAAATTTCACTAGTGAAATTATCAAGTGACAAACATTCTCCAAATTATATTTAAAAAATAAAAAATGAATAAAAATAAGAAATGTTTCAATTTCTTTTAATCTCACTTATGAAATTAATAAAAATGAATATCCATGTTTGAAAAACAACTATAAATCTAAGCAATAACTGAAGCAAAATAGAAAAGAGGTGATATCGCATTAATAAAAGACTTAATTTGCAATTTTACAAAACATAACAATTTTTTCTTAACCACTCAATCAAAAAGTTGTTTAAATAATTTTCATTTAAATTCTATTTGATAAGAAAAATAAAAAAATTATTAATTAAATAATAATTGTGTTCTAAAATATTATATAATTATTAAATTATAATTTTATTATTATTTTTTCCATCATCACTGCCAAACACAACCTAAGAACCAAGAAAAACCAAGCTTGGAAAGATATAAGTGTTATAAGCCCAAGATCACCTAATTATTAGCTTACCGAGTATATGTTCCTACTTGTATTTTGCAGTAGTTGAGCAAACAAGGCATAAGCATGTGTTTGTAACAAGAAGAAAACATAAAAAACCCATGCATGGATGTGTGAGGTGGACGTGTTGAATTAACATTCCAGGTGCTCTGAATATCATCCAAATCGGAAAATCAATGCAGTTTCAATCCAACATCCTTGGCACTTCCTTGTTTGTCCGGTCCCTCCAAATGCCTGATTAGTCATGGTTTTGCAGGATGGCCATGGGGAAGGGATGATCAGGCAAGCTAGCTATGGAAACTGCTTTACATGAACTTCACTTGAACTCTTCTTGGCAAGGCTGGCGAGTTTATGCTTGACTCTGTTTCAGATTTGACTGGTCATGGAAATGCTTGAAAGAAACCCATGTTGGCATGTTGCGTAAAACTTCAATGAAAAATCTACTATTCTTTGATTCGGTTCAATAAAAAGTAGTAGGACACCAGCTAGTTCCAAAAATGGAATCGTAAACGTATCGGCCTCCTACAACTTGTTTATCGAAACCCTGGGTAGTAACATTTTCATGGCACTAGAAGGAAGCTGCTGTCAATAATGCCGATGAAGTTCCCCGAAAGAGGTAATCATGCGGACCCATTAGCAACTTCGATCGGGTGGATTGCTGACTGAGTTCCATCACTGCTTTATCGCAAATAGAAAAAGAAGCAAGGCTCACCACAGCCACTTATAATTTGCTTTGTTTGTAACTTTCTGTTTCTTCCATGCTCAATATCTACTTTCTTGAAAGATAAAGAAAAGAAAACAAAGAAGGAAAAGAGATGAGAAGGGTGAAAGTAAAAACTGTAAATGAAAATGGAGAGAGGATGATAATAATAGGCTTCATAAAACGTATGCATCAAAGTTAGTCATGAAAACGGCTTCCATTTTGCTGATGTTACTAGTCATGCTTATTGCTTAATTTAAACTTGAATCTAACTACTAAATAATGAATGAAGTAGGATTTAAATATTTTAATATCCATTTCAAAAAGTAAATTTAATTGAGTTCTTTTTTTAAATGTATTTAACATGTAAACATAAATAAATGAAACAAATATCATATTTAATGTCCATAGTTACAATTTTATTGACTCTATTGAGCCAAACTCAAATTATTCAAATTAATTACAAATCAAGCTCAAACATGAAAAATAAAACTTGATCAAACCCCAAAAATGCTTGAATTTGAGTTTTCGAATCAAACTGAACTTAAAACTAAAAATAAATCAACAATTGATCTATAAAATAATTTTTATAGAGTAAAAAAAAAAAGAATTCATGTTGACAACTTAACGTGAGTTTATATATTAATTCATGTAATTTACTCCAATTTATTAGAGTAAAAGCTCTAATACTGATAATGATGAGAGTTCTTAGCCATTAACATGGAACTAAATTACTACCATCCCTTAACACTATGCTTTGAGTAGACATTATTAATAGAGAATAAGGGCATATTTTTGTAAAATCTAATAGATGATCCATCCACCTAGACTTGACAATCTTAGACACGATACAAATAAATGACACGAGATAATACGGAATTAAAATTAAGTAAAATTAATATATGAATATGGTAAAAACTAAAAATAACATTTTGAGTTTTTCATGTAGACATAAATTTTGACATGAAATTTTCGTGTTTTACACTACACGAACACGATTTTACATGACACGAAAACGAATTATAAACACAAATTGTCAGGTCTACATCCACCTACACGTTATTATAAGGGCATCCGCATTGTATTGTACAGCAGGAATCAAAATCCTAACATTCTATACACTGTACAATTAACTTCATACGGCGTGAATTGCATTCTAGATAAGGACGGTAATAGCCAATGCATAGAGATCAACAAGACAACAGAATAATACATGTCCAAAATTTAAGCAACTTGGAGCAAAATTGCTTTATCTTTTACACTCTTCTGAGCGCATGCAGGGGATTTCCATGCACTTTGAGAAGATAAAAACTCTTCCTCTGGTTATAGGCACGAGCCTTTATGGTTAAATCCAGTCAACATATATAAAAGTGACGGAGAAAAAAACATGGCTAATAAGAGACAATAAACAACAACACAGCTTCTTTCAGAGACGGGGAGAATGTACATCACTTCTTCAGAAGCTTCTGAGAGAAAATCCTCTTGGAATATGGACTGTTGCGCGAAATTGCTTTATGGGACTCGATTGCATCAACAAGTGAATTGTGTAGAGGTCCCTAAGATAGAAAAAAAGAAGAATCAAAATACCAATAAAGAGACCAAAAGAAGCCAACAACAATAATAAATTCTCTGATATAAATGTTAACCCTGTTTCTAAAATGGATAATTAGTAGGAGAATGGTGCACCAAACTTAATTTAGTAATGCGCATGAGAAGAGGATTTAAACCAAACAATTTGACCCTAAAGTGAGATCTTTAAGTTTTCCCCACAAACAGCTGTGTGTGGCCTGTGGTTTGTGTTTTAATCCATGACTCCAAGACTCAGGCATATAAATGTAACGACGGAAAGTATGTATACTTTTTGAGCCACAGAGATGAAGGGAGGTGTTGATTGAGGGATTGGGAGTTTCATAAATAATAGAAAAGTGATTGATTCTTGAACCTCAGTTACACGGAGCGCAGTTTGCAAAACATAGTTTGCATGTGGATCTTGTAGCAACTGTTCGAAGTGAGTTGCGGAGAGCAATTCATCAATGATTCTTGACCGGCCCTTATCATTTAGTACCACAAGACATTTTTCGACTACGTGACTGCTGAACTTCTGTGATGAGAGGTGCACATAGTGTCCCTCAAATTGAGAAATCAAAGTTGAAGTGGTAGACAGGATTTTTAACTCCAAGATAAACTGAACAACATAATTTCTGCAAAATGAAAAACAGAAATCTGCAGTGAAAAGAACGTCAAAAAAAGCATAAAAGAAAAAGTATCTGTCACAAACTTGGGGCCACTGGTCCCCAATTAGAGAAAATGAACTAACCAGTCTCAGGACATAAAGTATTGCGCGAAGGGTTAAAGCAAGAAATCAGCACTCATTTCAACAACTTCCAGAAAATACTTTCCCAATTCCATAAACTACTTTCCCTTCAAATTAACGAATCAGCAAGACTTCTTTTTTCCATTTTTTCTAATTTCCAGATATAAAATAAGACAAGAAGTTTTTCTTTAAAAGATATAATCCACTAGAGAAACAACTGTTTGGGCCATAATAGACCAAAATGGAGAAATTTCTTGAGCTATAGAAAGAAAGAAGCAGTTCATTAACATTAGTGATCTTCTGGCTTCCATTCCTAGGATGATCATGTATATAAGAGGTCAAATATGAAGCAAAAAACAATGATGTGAAGCTTTAATACAAGAATTGATAACAAATCCTAAAGAACTGTCCATTCAACCTAATCAGCATCAAAGGACAAAAGAGGAGAAACAGTTGTTTTCCAACAACAGTATGAGCACTAAACCACTATGACTGCTAGCACTTATTCAGCATGCTTCATGCTTGACTTTAATGAAGTAACGAGAGTCCATGATACAAAATGAGCCAATAATTCACTTTTCAGAACCAAGCTTTGCCATCACCAAAGTGTAGTATCACAGAAGAGCCAAATAGAGCACTAATAACATCCAATATGCCAAGAAGATTTTCTGCTTACCACACCTTTTGCATTTCCAGTCAACAAGAAAATTTGGCCATTCAGCAAACCAGAAATTCCTAATTGCATATAAAATTATATTGAGTTTTTCTTTTATTTTTCCCGGAAAATGCAAGCGGAGAGCTTAGCCATTGGTATTAAAGGTAATAGGCTAAATTAAATTTCCCCTAAAACAAAAGCTTTTTTTTCTCTGGCTAATTATTGATAATTATAACCTAAAATCATACTGATACTTACCCAAATGCATCCTGCGCAAGTAGAAGCCCATTGGTGGATATTTCTTCAACCAATTTTTCTCGATACTCCCCGACTGAATGGCTAATGCATCGTTGCAGAACACAACAGCCATGTTGATGAGTTGCAATATCAACACAATACTTTGCAGCAGCAACAAAAATAAACTGGCAAACGGTTGGAATAAAGGAAACTTGTCAATACCTGCTGCTAAGGAAGTAATGACTTGAGAAAAAAGCTGAATGAACAAAAGTCAATAAGAGCAAATGCATCATTATCTTAACTGAATTTTATATAAAATCAGTGAGTTAAACAAAATGCCACCCTACTAGATCGCATAGTTTGCTATTAACTGCAATATCTGCAAAAAACAGCTAACAGACAGTGCATTGTATATTGACTGCAAAAAATGTAGATAAACAATCCATTGTTTTGCATCAATTTTACATGACTTTTCACAGTCTCAGAAAGACTAAAGGCCATTATAGGACTGAATTGTTTTTCCTGCTCAATTGAACTTAAGACATCTAACCCTTTTCCA
This sequence comes from Heritiera fomes, assembly GCA_032173925.1. Classification (NCBI taxonomy): domain Eukaryota; kingdom Viridiplantae; phylum Streptophyta; class Magnoliopsida; order Malvales; family Malvaceae; genus Heritiera; species Heritiera fomes. The sequence continues at coordinate 8,847,232 of JAPDPM010000020.1, read as the reverse complement.
AAAAAAAAAAGAAGAAGAAGAAGCATACTCCAATATTATCAAGCATTCATCATGTTCAGACTGCAGACACCAGTTAATGGTTAACTGAAGAATGCCACATCCACTGCAGCATACACATTTTCAATTATTCCAGAAGAACTGGAAAAAGGTACAACCATCCATTCTCATTCCAATCTAAAAGACTTGTAAGAAATATAAGTTAATCAAGATATATAAGTAAAGAATAAAAGAAGTTCTTCTTTTAGGTTGTGAAGTTCCAATATGCCCACCACCATGAACAGCACATATAACTTGCAGTTATGAAGCATATGCAATGTGATAGATTAACTCTGAGTAGAAGCAAAAGGATGATCTTGGTTTCTGTCAAGCCAAGGCTCAATCTTGTTGTGATTAAAGGAATGCTACCACGTATGACATCTACTCATGTAGACCCCCGAAAAAGAAAACATCATCCATAACTTATTCAAGATATAACACTGTATGCATTAATGAACAAAAATAGAATGGCACAGAAAAGAGCACTGTCATTAAGCCCAGCAATCTAGAAGATGGAAGGCTTACCTTGTTATCTTCAATGCTAAGACATTGCAAGCATCGCTGTATAACATGATTCCCATTCAGGTCCTTGATGAGAGATAGAAACCCAGGTTCAAGGGCTGATATAACCAGGGAAATTTGCTGCCTGGTTTTGAGAGTCTCAACCAACTTTTGAACTACACGGGTGCTGAAAGAAGGAAAAACAAAGTTAGAAATAGAACCAGTAGATATGAAAATATATAATGCAGTGTGTCTGTCATACCCATGAGTGTTTAGAGATATTCTGACAAGCTGCCCTGGCTCCTCAGTAGCCGTTAACAGAATCTGCATTCTCTGTTCTTCATTACAGACTTCCAATAACTTCTGCATGAGGTAATTCCCAAAAGGGTTCATCATAAGTTCAACTACATGATCACTGATCTCCTTAAATATTATCTGCACATCCTGTTGGGTACCCTCATCAAATAGCCGCTGTAAGAACCTGCAGCCATGCTGATCTTTTGCTATTAAGTATATGTATCCACGAGCTTCTGCCAAAGAGTTAAACTTAGGTGGCAAAGAGAATGGGCTACGTAATTTAGCATTCTTAGAATTTCCACAACCCGCTGCAATTTGAGACAAATTATCAAGCTGTGACCTTCTTTCTAGACGCTTACTCATACCAATCTCCTCCGGAGAAACCTTGTTTTGCCCCCTTGAGCAATCAAGCCCCCTATTGATCACATAATTTAAACCATCTCCTGGAATAATGAAACTATCCTCATTAGTAAAAGCCTCAAGACCCCCATGTGGAATTCTAACATTTGAATGTGCTCTAGCCATTCCATTGGAGAGTGGCAGCCCATTATGTAACAGATTTTCAACATTTACACGAGGGGTTGCTTGAATCAACCTGGGAGAACCATGAAAATTCATCTCAGCTGTAGCTTCATTCCAACTGATACCGTTTCGTTGTCCATACTTTAAAGCATCATTCACTGAAAGCTTACTCAAAGATGTGCTTAAATTCGACACAGAATGTCCTCTCTGGTGATAATTACATGCTTGCTCCGTTTTTTTCCAAGGAGATTTCATTGCACCATTCCAACAATCCATTCCCTGCGGAGAAATCAAAGCATCCGGGCAAACAGGACATATTTGGGACCCTGATAAATTACTCATCCTATATTCCTTCTGAGGCAATCCAGAAAATGCCATATTCGCCCCACCATCGAAACTCAATGGAACACTCATTGGAACAGGGGACTGAATTCCCACAAAATCAGAAAAGCCCTCCCCCAGTTTTTCACAAGCCCCATGCTTCTCAACATTGATTAGATCATTACGTTGAATCCCACCGGATTCAAGTGAAAAATCTCTAAAACTAGAAGCAACATTCCCTTGATCGTTACTAATATACATTTTACTAAGATTTCTACAAAGATCCAGTTCACCAATGAAGCCGTCACCACTGGCCTTTCTCCTAATAGCTGAACCCATGAGTAGTCCATTAGACAAGTGTGGCTTAAGGTCTTCTAGCGAAGGTGGGGTGGGTGATCCATTGTCAGATAAAGACTGCCCATTGTGAGAAAACAGACTTGAGGAAGAACCATCAGACTGTAAAGAGAAACCGTTTACAGGGGAAGCACATGTATGCTTATAGCAATAACTTGATGGGTCATAATCATACAAAAGACCACACACGCCATGAAATGACCCGTTCACATGATTGTTACCATGTTGTTGTTGCAGATGATGATGATGGTTATTTGATGTTGCATGAGGGATCTCATCCAACAACATTTCAAGCTCCTCATCATCCTTCATGTTTCCTATATTCTTCTTCTTCCCAATCTCAGCGGTTGCTTCCAACATCAAGAAAAACAAGACAGACAGAAAGATAACCAACCAACCAAACAAATAAAAAAACAAAAAATAAAAACAAAGCAACAACAGCAAGAAGAAGAAGAAACAATCAAAATACCCACATCAGATATAAATTGGAAGAGACTTAAATAACAACACCCAGAAGAGATTAACACTTTTTATCATCTGGGTTTTGCTCAGATTTAAAAAGGAAAAAAAGAACTGGAAAAAAGAGGGTTGGTTTTCTTTGACCGAGGATGGTAACCAAACAGAGAAAGAACAATCTTTTCTCCGAATTGCATTTCGTTGATATCAAAATACTTTCATTTTGGGTTTTGGGTTTTCTTTGTGAAGAGTTGGTTAAGCATGCAAAGATTGAAGGGATCACATACGGTTACTTTAAGAACCGTAGAAACATAAACATACACTCTCCCTTTGTACGCCCTCACGCCATTAAAGCTGGGCTTGAAAGAAGAAACGCCATTTATATTTTGCTCCCACATACCCTTCACCAAATAAATATAATATTAATATATTAAATAAATATTTTGATAAAATTTTAGTTTATAAATTTGTAAAAAAAAAATCAGAGTGCAGAGTAACGCGCAAGACTAACACCATGAAATTAACTCTCACAGCCTTCTTCTCAAGCATTGGGAAACTTTTCATCACTACTTAAATAGGCAATAAATTATTTATTATACACTCTTGCAGGAATGCGTGAATTACACGCTCTACCCACTCCACTGTCGAGATTTCATTGGCAATTGAAATTTAAGCATTTGTCTCTCGAATATACGGGACTTTTGGAGTCCCGCTATGCCAGGTGGCGCGTGAAGAATAGAGAATTACTATAATAGTAATAAAATTTTATGCATGCATGTAATTTATTAGTATTTATTATTAATTAATTGGCTTTTGAATATTTATATTGTTTTAATTATCTTTTTTTTGGGTTACATTATCTTTTTATTATTTAAAAACATATTGTTGCTGAAAGGAATACAACAACTGATCTCACTTTTTTCCGCTTTTGACGGTTAACAAATTGTTATTTTCTTAAAATGTATTATTATTAGTAAAATTTTATGTGTTATTATTACGATTAATTATTCATTTTTTTGTCGAAACCTTCCGATTTTCATTTTCGGTGATTATTTCGGAGTCGGAAGAAGCATAGCATGGTTAGGCTTGTCCTCTTCCCAACACTGACACTCTATACACAAGTCAAAATTCGAACCCTAGCCTTACTTAAGGGACGAAGGCCGCTTGCCACCCACGCCAATCAGTTATTGGTAGATTAATTATTCATTTCTATTTTTCCTTTACATTACATTTTATCATTTTTTCCTTTTTTAGAGGTTTTTATTTTTTTTCTTTTTTCTAAGCTTTTAGGTTAGGCAAAACTTGGTCCAAGCATAACTAATTAATGAAAGGTTTTAATTCATTGATTGTAATTAATTCGTAAGGCGGCCTTTTGTTTTTATCTTTGACTATGTAATATGTTGAAGACAAGATATTTTAGTTTTTTTTGTTTAATATCATATAATTTGGTAAAAAATAACAAAATTTCGTATTCAATGTCGAATCGTCGATACTATATATTTAAATTTTAAAGTAGTTGGAACTGATCAATTTTTTTACTAATTTTGCACCCTTTGTCAATTAATTATTGGATGTCTATTTTCTTTAATTTTATCTTTGATTTTTTTTAAGCTTTTCACTTTTTTTATTAAATCCTCAGATTGATTTTTCAATTATTTTTGTTACAATTAAGCTCTCATTTTTTAAATTAAGTTCTTAAATATGTTTTTATTCGAATTTTTAATTAAAAAAGTTTAGATCTAATTTTTCTAAAATTTTAATTTTTTAATAATATCTTCATTGACAAATGTAGAATTATTATTTTTATAATTTTTGAAATGTATCTCAAGAAATTTACTGGTTATAAAAAAAAAAACAAATCTAAAGAGTTATTTAATTATTATGTAGTGAGTTTTACATATCACAGGGTAATTTTTTAAAAATAATTTTGATTAATGTTTATTAATCATGATCATAAATTTTAAAAATATAAAAAAAATCTTCAAAATTATTGGTTAGCTTATATAGAACGAATATTAAATATTTAAATCATTTTTTCAAATAAATATAAATTACACATTTTTCAAAAATTCATATGAATTATATTTATAAGTACATTTGTATTATGAAATTTGTAAATAATTAATTTTTATATATATTTAATTTTGATAATTAATAAATAAATATTTTATATAAACTAAAAAAATTTTATTTTAAATAAATAATTGTTAATAATATTTAAATTAAAAAAATTGTCACTGGCAAAGCTGGGGCACAACTCTTGTGTTCTATTATTTTATTATAATTTTGTTTATTTCCAAGTTTTCATTTTTATACCAACTTTTAAATTTTTAATGCCTTAAGATTTTAATGTGTTTTTTTTTTATAATTTTAGTAAAACTCATACATCATTAATGAATTATTATAACATATAGCATCTTATTATTTCATATATTTTAAAATAAATAATATTTAAAAATAAATTTTATTAAATAATACTATATGAATTTTATAGGTGCATCAAATATAAAAATCTAGGTTTTAATCATAATATGCAAATCTAATAGAAAAACCTATTATGTAAGTTTTTTTTTTGAGTAGTACATTTTCATTAAAAATTACAATCACAATCAGCATATTACATTCTATGAACAGATAACTATGAAAATCACATTACTCAAACTAGGTAAACTAGTAAATAACTATAAAAAACTAAACAAATTAGTAAATAACTAGACTAATTCAATCTCACACTTAGTGAAACTCGAATCTGAGATCTCAAAGTCTCAAGGCCTCTTCCTTGCCACTAAGCCAAGACCTCATTGACACCTAATATATAAGTTAATTTGGAGACTAATGTTAGAAAATTTTTTTAAGCTAGGTTGCAAATCAATCCATTAAGGAATAAACTAGATGCAAAAATAATTTTTTAAGTGTGGTAAGGTAACTTTTGATGTGTGCTCAGGCACCCAAATTAAATAGGAAATGAGATAGAAACATAACGGTAAAGTAGTTATAAAAAGATGTCAAGAAATTCACAATTATAAAAAAAATGAACGATCAAAATCATGCTAAGTGTCTACCATATTGTTGCTTCAATATGTATGTGTAGATATTAATCTATTTCTAAATCATTAGGCTGATCATAAAGACTAAACATGATTCAAGCGCATCTTATTATTAAATCAAATTTAACGTTGTTGGACCGAAATAAAACCATTCCTAATAAATATTTTACAACTTAAAAAATATAAAAGAAAATTACTTATTTGGGTATTATTGTAATTAAGATGCCAATACTTATGCTTATATTCAACCAATGAAAAAAATGTATTAACTAATAACTTAAGGAATTAGGAATCTATTTACATTAAAGTGTAAAATATCAACCAATAAGAATAAAAACATTGTATTGTTAAAAGGGTTTGTATACGATGCACTGACAGTATATAGTTTTTATACACTATCAATGCACCAAAAGTTGACACCTCATCAATTGATAAATTAAAAAATATATCAAGCCCTTAAAAGCAAATATAAATAATTTTTTTTAATTTGCTCATAAAAATCTATTGATAAGATGTCAACCTCTAATGCATTGACAATGTATAGAAACTATACACTGTTAGTATATCATAAATAAATCCTTATTAAAAACCATCACTTTTTAAAAAAAATCTGTTTTTTTTTATGCTATTGCAAAAATTGAAAAGTGATGGCGACCTTATTCTAATTTAATTTAAATTATTGTATTTGGTACCAATGAAGATTCAAGGCCAGTAAGTGCTGCCCAATAAGCTAGCCTTGCATTGTCTCTTCCTTTGTCCCCAAGAAAGAGAAGGAACATGGGACTTGGGAGGCATTTTATTGTTTCTTAAGGACAATCAAATGTTTTGACGAAAATAAAATTAAAAGGAAAAAAAAAAAGCAAATATCCCTTTTACATTCCTTCGTCCGAAAGCGAGAAGACTTTTGGGCCCCGCAGACCAGATTCGGTCCACCCGTCTATATTTGCTACCCAATGAGCTTAAGACAAGTGTCAATCTATTTCGCGACCGGCACGAACCAACTGCCTCCTCGATTTTTGGGAACCAAGAGAAGTTGAGCAGAGCTAGCCTACTCCGCTGCATCTGCCGGCTCTGCCTGCGCTTAATCCCGAATTACAACGGCCCTTTGTTATCTGTTTATAAGCTAAAATTCAGTAGGATTTCCAATGATTTTATTTTTTTAATATATTTGATAAATTATTTTTAAAAATTGTAATGAAAAATGTGAAAATATTAAGTAGCTTTTATTTATTACTTAATTACATTAATTAAATATTTTAACTTTTAATTATTTATTATTTGTTTTTATCAATTAAAATAATTGTGAAATCAATTTTTTAAAGAAAAGATTAATAAAAAGCCTATTAAACATTTAACTTTTAGTAACATATAACTAATGATTTTCATATCATTAATTCAATACTTAAAATTTTCAGAACTAAAAACTCAATGCTTAATTTTTCAGTGTTTAATTTATTTAGTTTATCAAACAACATTTAGTTTAGGTGAAAATTATTTTTGATAATACTTTTCAAAAAAATATGAATTATGCACAATTTTTTTTAATATTTGAAGTTGTCAATAATTGAATCATGTTCACAGTTAATTAAAATTCAATACTCTAACGACATATAACATGATTGATATTTGATAGCATATCTAAAACTTTTTATTCGTTAGATTTATGAATAAGTTTTACTCAAAAAATAATGTTCAATTTTTTCTAAATAAAAATTAACTATTTTCTTTGCATTTTATTCTATAGATCGACAAAAGAATTTAAAAATTTTACAACATAAGATTAAAATATTATCATGTAATTATTTAATGTTATAATTTTTAATGAATTCTTATCAAATTTTGTTACTTTATTAATAAATATGCATACTTGAGAAATTTTTGGTTTATAGTCAATGTTTCTATATTTCCCTTTAAAAATACCAAAAATTACAATCAACAAAATTAATAGTATTATTGTATTTTATGTTAAGGAGAAATTATGTTAAGACTACTAGAGTAGTATTATGTGGATACATCTATTTAAGCTAGTTTGGATAGACGGTGCAATTGAAAACAATGACGCTAAAATTAGTTATGGTAATAGTAAAATTGAGTACTACAAAAGTGAGATTAATGTTAATGGTAGAATATATGTATTGATTCAAACGTAAGGTTTGAAGTGCGACGGTGAGATGAAATGCACTAAAAAGAGAAAATAATCATTAAGAACATAAAATAGATTAGATATATTTTAAATAATAAAATTTAATATGTTAATAATTAATTTTATTATGCACTATTATTAATATAATTAATTATTGTTTCAATAAACAATATTATTTGATATTATATTATTTTTCAGTTAAATTTAAAATATACCATTTGTACTGTTAAATAATTTAATATTATTAAATAAATGAATACTTAATATTAAATAACATTATAGGTATAACTAAATAATTTATTATAAATTAATTAGTTGAATATATATTTTTTAATAATTTAATATTATTACAAGTAAATTACATAATATTATTGAGTATAATTTATAATTTATTAATTGCTATTATTATATAAATATATTTAATTATAATATTATTTAATTTATATTAAATTATAATATGATGATATTTGATATTATTATTTAATATTATGAAAATAATATTATTTAATATAAATTTATTTAGTAAATACATTATTATTTTTATTTAATTTTTAAAATTTTATTTGATAGATTGAATTATTATATATCAAGTTGTTTAAATATATGTTTTCAATATATAACAATATTAACAAAACGTGTTTTTATGTTTTCAAAATTCTAAAAATCAAATCTAAATCAAAATAAAAATAATATTTTCAAAAATTCCAAACCCTTAAGTTACTCAAAATCTAGTGGTCAACGTATAAATATTTGTTCAGCTTAAACTTTTCTCTCCCCGTGGCCCGTGGGAGAATGTAGGAATTCAAAATTAGTTTTTCGAATAAAAAAATTTTGTACTATGCCAAATATTAAGATGATTTCAAACTTACATTATTAAATTCAGTTGATATATATAATTCATTGTTTTGACTACTTTTTATAAGTTGATATGATAATTAGTATATTTATTGTAACAAAAAAAATGATAATTAGTATATTTATATTATGTTTTGTATCATAATAACAAAATTCGGCATGTATTATTAAAAATTTTGAATACTAACATGACACGTTTATAATACTTGTTACATGCGATACAGGAATAAAACGTTAAAAATTAATTTATTTAAATGCTTTACAACATAATTAAACATACTTAGACACAATTCATACGACAAATATGATTATGAACTTATTTATAATCAATTTCAACCAAAAGTTTTTTTATTGATAATGTAATTTTAAAATAAATAAAATTATAATTCCTTTATTAATTCTAAAATTATAACAGTAATTTATAAAACAAATATACTAAAAAATAATAATGTTCACAGTTCATAACATATGTTTAAAATTAAAATCTTCAAATATTATCCATTCCCTGTTTAACATGATTCATTAGTTTAGACAAAGATAAAGCACTGGGTCTGTGCCGACGAAGAATCTTCTTTGCTACTGCCATTGTTCTCATTTCCAATCCATATACAAGTAAAACTTACATTTTATTATCAGTAAAAGGTTTCATATTTTTACCTATAATAATTAAAAAAAAACTCTTAAATCATAATTTTGTACCTAACTCAATTTGTCTTTAGGCTATAGCACCTACAAATTCAAAATAATAAGTTATTAAATGATGAGATACAAGCCTGCAATCATACCAACTGTTTCATTTATATTATTAAAATAAAAATAATTGTACATGTAATGCGTATCACAATTAAATGCTTATAAATAATCTTTTATATGAATATATGAGGTATTTAGATATAAAAATTAAAAGTTCAAAATAATAATCTTTATAAATAATTAAGATTTGATGCAGCAGTTTTAACTTTTACCCTTCTTGTGAAGGATTGGGTTCAAGGGTTAATATTTTTTTTCATTGTACTATGCTTATTTTAAAATTAAATAAATAAATAAAACATGTTAATTGTGTACTCGTTTAACATATAGTTTAATTTAATGTTTTCACAAATGTTATAAATGTGATATAATTTAATTAAACATACTTATCTATTCATATATGTAGTAAACATAGGATTTATATATGATATATTAATAGTGTATAGTTTCTAGACACAGTTAATATACTAGATGTTGACACATTATCAATAAGCTTTATGAGCAAATTGAAAAAAATTATTTGTATTTATTTTTAAATGCTTCATTTTTTTTAATTTGCTTATTAATAAAGTATCAACCTTTGATGCATTGACATTTGACAATATATGGAAACTATACACTATCAGTACATCATATACAAACCCTTAAACATATTAAACATATGTAAGATAATTTAATATTGTATCAAATTTATGTTGAATCAATTACTCAAGAAATATATTTTTGCAAAACTAATACGGTCATTCCATGTCATACTTCCTTGTTTAAAATTGCTGAAGGTACTTGTAGCTCTTGATTCAACTTTGTGTTCCTGATGAATGGTTTCTAAGTTGAAGGACGATGTTAATTTTGTCTTTTTCTCTTGGCCAAAGAAACAAGATGTTTATTTTGTTAATATTATTTATTTAGTTTGATATTATTATTTGTATTTATCAATATATCATGTTATCAACTTATCAATTTATTAGTTCATGAAATATAACATGCTAATTATGATTGTAACTTTGAATGAAAATATATTATTCTAAAAACAACAAAATGTTTATATCACAATGTAAAGTAATTACATCTATTATTAAAATTTGTGAATCTATTAGATTTTTATTTATGAATTTTTTTAAATATACCAACGAGAGATGGTAATCCGTCAAAATCTGAATCTAAATGTTTTATACGTAAAATTTAAATATTAATCACTTACGTCAACCTTTCGTGGTAGTCTTTTGCACATTCAAAACTTAAAACACGAAAAATATAATCCTAAGCACTTTTAGGAGATAAACTCCTCCGTTTATCTCAATTAACCCAGGCTTACTAACTACCATAACCCCTTTCTAGTGTGGAGCCGGAAAACCATCTTTAAGAAAATATATACTTCCAAAGAAAGTTGGGATAAATTCTCAAAGTTAGACAAGCACATCTCCCATTTGACTTGGTTTGCTGCATGATTTGCTTCTCTACTACCCAAAGAACATTTAGATCCTTCAAACATTAGCATTATTATTCTCCGAATATCCCTTATTATTGCATACACTTTCCAATTTAACTTCTGCATAATTCCTCTCTTCAGGATCTCTGAATCAATTTCCAATATAAATTTTTATCTTGTTTTCCCCACCCACTATAATTCCTTCCTTTAAAGCTATGGCCTCTGCTTCAATTAGAGAATTAATGTTCACCTTCTTTGCAGACCCAACAACTACATTTCTTTCTGCTTTTTCTAATAACAACACCAATCCCAGCTTTCTTTACATCACAAATATAAACTTCCTTCCCCTTCATAATTTGCCACATTACATGATATTCAATAAAATCTCTCCTTTCTACTTTATACTTGCCCACGCTCCTTTCTTAAGATAAGAAATTTCTTTCAATATTTTAACCCAAATAGCTTCGGGATCGTAAACATTCTCCATCATTGTTTAGCTAACAAAGCAATATTAACAAGCTCAAAATCCTTGAAACGAATGCCTTATTTTATTTATTTTTATTTTTTATTTAAATTCAACCAATTCATCCAATACATCTTATTCTCTTCCTTTTGCCGACTCCCACCAAAATTTTGTCATAATAGCATTTACCTCATAAATTTTCTTTGACATTGTAAAACATTGCATTCCTATATGCAGAAATCGCACATGCAACTGGCAAAATTTCCTTGTCTAGTTGGGTAACTATTTAATGGATTGGTTGTTAGAGTTGTCTGTTGCAGTTATGTGTGCTACCCTAGTCTAGTCTAATGTAGTCATCGCTGATAAGTGTTAGATGAGAAAAATAATTTCACGAGTAGAGATTACTTACGTTAGCATAAAATAAATTTTTTTACATATTTTTTATAATCTCTCTCTCTCTCTCTCTCTCTCTCTCTATATATATATATATATATATATATAAACCAAAGTAGTTGACTTAAAGTAAAACATCTTATGTAGATATTTTAAAAATTTGACACGTGTAATATTCTAAAATAAAAAATAATAATTTTATTCAATTTTTTAAAAGATAGGAATCTATAGACATTAAAATTACAAAATAAATTATTTATTTCAAATTCTAAAAGATAAATATCTATATTTGTATATATCAAAATTAAAGAAAATTTTATATCATTTATCAATTTCTTTACTTATCTTTTGTCAATATATATACGTACAGTTGTTATATACATTAAAAACATATTTATAGAAATAATTAATTTTGGTATAAATTTTTTACTTGAATGAACTTTTTTAAAGAAAAATACATATATATTTTATATGAACTCATGTGTGGTGAGATGAAATTTTTTATCATTAAAGTATAAAATGTTCATGAAGATCACCTAATCGTTGATCTAAAGTTACAATTCTAATTTCAATAAGATTTAGTTTTTTATAGTAATTTGATATCTTATACAAATATATAAAAGCCAAACCTCTTGAAATAATAAATTAATTTAAATTATTTTATAAATAATCTTATTCCATTAATTATTTAATTTTAAAATATATGAAATTTAAAAAATATATATTTTAATCGTATTATCTTCATTTAAATAAAATCAAATTTATCTCAAAATTTGAATTTTTTGTTATCACTTATTATGTTATTTTAAAGTAAAAAAAAATCCATATATTTTAATTGGAACTACCTTAAAGTTTTAAATCTTTTATCAAAAAACTAAAATGGGGCATTTAAGTTATGTATTTTAGTATTAAATTAAACTTCCATGTCTATTTTCAATTTTCATTTCATTCCTTTTTCAAAATTATTTATTCAATCATTTATTTATTTATTAGATCAATAAAGTTTTTGGTAAAAAATCCATATGGATTATCTATTATTTTGAAACATGTATTATATTATTTTAAATTAATTTAAATGTTAAAAATTTAAAAAATAATTTATTTTTATTTTTATTTTTATTTACATCTTTACTTTACTTACTTTTAACGTTTGAGATTATTATAAATAATTTTTTTAAATTCCTAAAAGATAAAGTTTTCAATACTAATTAATTTTATAAGATTAATTTAGAATAATTTAAATTCAAAATTTAAAAATAAATAAATTTAAAATATGCAACATTAACCAATAATTTATTAATGATTAATGAAGTAAGAATTATTTTCATTAAAATTGTAGCTATTTGCATATATTAAGATTTGTGATATTTCATTTTTCTATATTTTGTTTTTGTGTAAGCATAGGTATCCTCATCTATTTTATGGTCTGAGATTAATTCTGTTCGAACTGAAACTAGTAAATGGTAAAGCCCTCCCAACAGTGAAAACTCCAGGGCTCGAACCCTGTCTAAGTACTTGAGGAAAAAATCCACTTCCACTTCTTCCAACAATTTATTGGTCATTTTTCTATAATTTTTTAATTAGTATTTAATTTCGACTTATTTTTAATTTATGCATTTTGTATATGCCTCAAGTTTTTTTTTATACATTATTCAACAAGTATTTCATAATAATTTTTAAATTCTATTTTAAGTTTTTAAATTATTATAAATTAAAATCGTAACCGTACATCACATGAGTTTAAATCTAGTGTCATATAAAATTAATATTTTTACAACTCAACCGTTAGATCTAATAATTTACTTGTATTTATCATGCATTTAAATTTTTAAATTAATCCGATATTATTATCATTTTAATAAAAATATTTTTTCAAAACATTAATGGTTGGAATTTTATTAATATAAAACAAATAATTTAGATATTTTCTGTTAATTTGAAATTTGACATGCATATTCTATATAAATAGAACATAAAACTCAATGATTATATTAAAAAATAAAAATAATATAAAAAGATGTAAAAATAAATTAGTTTTCAGACTGTTTTAAGTGATTCTTCCTCAAACTTCACATACACCTTACAGCAAAAGAATTTTAGTTCAAATGGTCCAATGTATGCAAATTAAGGATATGGGCTTCACTGATCCAAATTCAGTAGAAAGCCCATGAAAAAGAAAGAAAATCCCAAGAAAGGTCTGCCGTTACCGGAGAGAGTTCGATTTTTAGATTACTAGCTATTTTGTGGAAGTGGGAAGGCGCGGAAATGGAGCAGGAGAAGGGCAAAGGAAGCGAAGAGAGATGGGGCGGAGCCATAGCAAATCTGACGGAGATGGCTTCAAATTTAGATTCTCTCCAAAAACTGCTTCTCAAGAAAGCCGTATTTGTTGATGAAGATACCTTTGCCAGAGCCTCTCTTACCTCCGAACAAGCCCGAACCATTAAGGTTACTTCTTTTCTTTTCCTTCAATCGAATTCCTGATCTGGGTTTTCATTGATTTGATCTAAACAAAATTAATTAGGTTATTTTTTTCTTTATTTATTGATCTAATTCTAATCAATTAAAGGGTAAGCAGATAATCTTAAATTTTAATTCCATGCGCTGGATTGTGCGTGATCTGGGCTTTGTCTAGCGAGTGTAGGTTCTTGAACAAAGGGTGGAGACGCTGGAAAGAGAGGTGGATGCAGCAATCACGGCAGCTGCTCGCGCTCGTTCAGAGAAACGACAGGCTGACGCGGCTCAAAAGGCTGCTGAGCTGCGCGCGCAGGAGGTTACAAAAGAACTTGAGAACACCACAAGTACGAATGCCCAATCTCAGCTTTTGTCTCTTGCTTTATCCAGTTTTAGTCTATGGCGACTCAAAGATTATTTAAGTTTGTTTTTTTACATTGCAGAGGTATTTGAACTACACATGGAAGAGTTGCGTGCAAAGCAAGAGGAAATCTGTAAGCGTGATGAAGAAATCAAACTCCTTGAAGCTATAATTCAAACACTTGGTGGAAAAGATTCACGGTCTTCCACCGTCCAATGAATAACAAACAAACAAACAGGTGTATCTAACCCAGATTGCTATGTAATTTCAACAGTTATAATGCTTTAATGGGATAAAATTTCTGTCATTTTGTTCTGCCATGGAAAAGGCTTACTTGGCCCATGAGGAACCGAATGAATGTTAGCCAGTTCTTATCAGACAGTGCCCTAAGTCTTCACATTTTACATCTGCTGCGCCATGTTAAAACAAAAAGTTATTCTTTTTAGTCGAAACCACCCGGTATCCCCACACCATTTTGGTATAGAATTAATCCAAATTCAGGAGAGTTTTAACACAACTGCATACTCAAAGCTCGAACTCGAGACCTCTAGTTAAGTTAGAACAGCTCCTATCAAAAACAAAAGGTTATTCTTCAAAATATATGGAGTGGTAATTAATTTCCATTGGTCCCAAATGTTTTTTTTTTGTGTTTATGCTGATTTTGTTTATAGAAAATCGTGCTGAAGGGAAGAAAGATAGGATCAGTGAACTGCCAGATGAAGTCCTGCATTTCATTCTCTCTTCTGACAATTGCTGGCGAAAGAACCAGCTTCCTTTCCCTTTCATGGAAAATGCTTAGGAAATGCTATGGAAAATTTGGACTTCGATAGTTCAAAGATGACTGAGGTCAAGTACCGGAAGTCATGGAGCATTAATAGGAACAAGAAATTATAGCTTCAGAGACGCTCAAATTTGTGAATTGGCTGGAAGTGGTCTTGAAATATTATCAGCAGGCTATAGATGAATTGAAAATTGGGTTTGACTTGGATAAAACTTAGGTTTTGCTTGATGGGAAAGAAAAAAAGAAAGAGGTGAAGAGAAAATTTTGTTAAATTTTTGAAAAATATAATTATGAAACATTCAAAAGGATTTAAACTAAGCAGAGTGAAGACTGAATACATGGAGTGTAAATTCAGTTCTAACCGACTGGAAGAGCATGATGTAGTGAAGTTAGATGGGGTGGCGATACCTAAGCGGGATCATTTTCGATACTTGAGATCAATTGTACAGATGGATGGAGAGATTGATGGTGATGTGACCTATAGTATCCAGGCTAGATGGAGTAAGTGGAGAAGTGCTACAGGTGTGTTGTACGATAAAGGAATTCTTACATGGTTGAAAGGCAAGTTTTATAGGACAGTTAGACCAACATTGTTATATGGTAGTGAATGTTGGGCGACTAAAAAGCTACATACACAAAAGATGAGTGTAACAGAAATGAGAATGTTACAGTGGATATGTGGATATACAAGAAAGGATAGAATGAGAAATGATGATATTCGTAAGATGATTGGAGTGGTACTTATCGAAGACAAAATGTGTGAAAATCGTTTACGTTGGTTTGGACATGTGAGACGTAGACTATAGATGCTCTAGTTAGGAGAATAGAGGCTATGGATGTTGAGAGAAGGGTTAAGACTAGAGGAAGACCGAAAAAGACTTGGAATGAAGTAGTTTGGAAAGACATGGAAGTTTTAGAATTAGATGAGCAAATGGCCTTGAATAGGAATCTATGAAGGCAGAGAATACATATGAACGATCTAATGTGATTTTAGATCTTGTTCATATAGTCTACCCCAATCTATTGGGATAAAGGTTCTGATGATGATGATAATTATGAAACATAATCATTGAATTAATAAATTTTTTATCTCCATTTCTTTTCATTATTCCTGTCAAGAAAAGCTTACAGGCGTGACATTGATGGTTGGTTATCTTTCACATGGTTGCTTTTGCATTATTTGCTAACTATATTTTATTTTATAGGCTGTTGATTTTGTTGAAACCTTGAAAGGAGCAAGCAAGCATGGTTAGTTTGATTCGGATATCATGTTAGAGAATTTATCCAAGTTAAAAATACTAATTGACGCTCTAGATCTCAAGCCGATTTGTTAAAGACCAAGTTAGTCGTCTCTTCTCTAGAGTGAAGAACTAATCCAAATCTAATTACAGTATCATAGGATTTTATCTGTTGCAGGAAACCATTTTCATAGCCTAAGGGTGGTGCTGGCTGTCCTCATTTCTAATTTGGTAATCATATATGGTCTTGATGATATAACGCAACGCTAGTTTCATAGTATTATTGTAAACATGCAATATTTGATTCTTTTTGCACTTGTTGCCGCTTCATTGGATCTACCGAGGAAGTTTAGCAGAGAAAAGCTGCAAAAAGTCACCATTCTGGCCGAAAGGTAGTGGCAATAGTTGGCTTTTTTGAGTGAACAATTGATACTGAATTTACATGCATTTCATTGAGAAAACCGTCCTGCTTAAAAAGATCCAGATTGATACTCGAAATCCAACGTTAAACCTATTCCAGTTGTGTAACCACAAGTTAAGCTTCTGGTCGAATGGCTAAACGTTTCATGGATTAAGACTCAAGAAACATCATGGTAGGAGTGAAAAAGAAAGGCGTCAAAAACACTCGATAAATATCCCATACATTGAACAACTCAAAACTATACAAGAACAGTTCCTCTCTCTAACCAGTTAAACAAAAAAAAAGAAAAAGCCACAGAAAATTCGAAGTCATCTTACTTTGTAGAAAAGAAAAAAACAAGTATAAAAACTGTATAATAGTTATACAGTGGAAAATTAGATGCCAAATTCAAGGGCAAGGAAAATTAGAGAGCCTATTGGGTATGAAAGCCAATTTCACACATCAAACTTTACCCTATAGCCTGTACAGCATCCTACAATGGAGCAGCTACTCAACTCTCAATTTGTGCTGGTTGCAACCTCCTGAACTTCATCATATGTGCCAGTCGCCTCATTAAAGGAATACCTGTAGGGCAGAAAAGATAGACAAGATTCTAAGCATGCATATGCTTGCAACATTTATCCAGACAAGTTGTGAAACCGAAGCCTTAAAGCTTAAAGCATGAACATCCTTTAAAGCCTTTAGAAGTCAGGCTTAATGAGCAATGAGCAAATCCAAAAACAGCAAGTCTATCGACTCTATGGCTAGACAATAAAAATGATCCCAACAAATAAATAAGAATACTCAATCTTGAAGACAAAAGAAAGCACTACACATGTTTTTCCCTATCATTATAGGAAAAGGAAAGATGAAAGTGCTTTATACGTAAATTCTCTGTGGCTATAACTTGTTATCATAGACAAATTTTCCTACAGTGGTTGAGGTTCATGTATCTTTAGTGCAGAAATTTTAAATTTACTTCTGACTAATTAACAGTAATGTACCAAGTGCATGGATCTTTGATTCGGATCTCATAAATTTACTTCAGACTAATTACAAGTAATGTGCTAAATCTAACGACAAAAATCATAATTTTATAAAATGACTGTTCATGTTCAGCTTTTTTTCTTGTGCAAGTATGTAAATCATCATTCAATCACTTGAGAATAGTTCCAACTTAAAGGAAACAGTATGACCATGCTCAATATCACATTAATCACAAGAGCAAGGAATCACAAGGTTTCTTTGGACAAAATCAGAAACTTATTAGCATCCACATGTAAAGTGATCCATGAAACATGTGCTTTTCAAGTTGTCAGTTAAACCACTGCCACAGCTTAGGACTAAAAATGAACTAGCATAAATACAAATGCAAGTGCTAAAACTCGGAAGCCAAAACAATACAACAGAAACATTACCATTGTCCTGATGCTGCTGAGCAATATAGTCCTGTAGAGGGATCATAAAAATATCCCAAAGAGCTACTGTAGTAGTACCTGAACAGAAAGATTACTGTAGTAAGATCAAATTTTACGAAATGCAAATACACATGTATATTAAGACAATTCTGTCTTCAAATATCTATCACTGCTTCACAAATCACAATAAACTCATAGAAAAAGAAATTCCTAAACAGAAACATATATATCGAAATCACATTTTGAAACTATAGCATATGGAGGCAAGGAGGGACAAAAGAGGGGGTACCCTGAAGACTCATCATACACATAATCATTTTGCTCATCCCCAGCTGCAAATGAAGCAAACACAAATTAGATGAGCAGGTCAAGAAACAAATTTATTCTTATTTCATCAAAATGCTTTGTAATACTGATAATCAAGTGATCGATGACAATACATACTCTCAGAGGAAGTGTTTACAGCTTCTGAGGATGATTGAGTGACTGCATTAAAATTAGGTTCAGATGACGGTTTAAGATTTTCATCGTCCTCATCATCTGCAAACATATCATAATGGTCGGCAGCATTGCTTGAAGCTTCAGCAGCTGTTAGATTTGTGTTTGAAGTATCAACAGCTGAATCAGGGAGTACAGTATAAGTTGCTCCAGGATTATTTATATCAGAAAGTCTGTCACTTCCCAAGTTAGGATCAGAATATTCCGGCCCAAAATTTGTAGCTATGCTCTTCCTCCTGGCCAGAGTTAACTTCTCATATCCCTCTGAAAAAGTATTATCAAAAGCATAACATAGTTAATGAAAGCTATTCAGAATATACACTTGCCCCTACAAAATTACACATAGAATGCTTAGCATAATGAAATTGTCTTCAGAGACAATCAATATAAATAAAACAAACAAAACATATTAAAAGAAATACTAAAACATTGCACCAACCTGCCTCACGCTGGAAAACCTCCTGCTTGTCATGGTACACATCTGCAGAACGAAATTTAAACCAATAAACATACACCATGGCCAAAGATATACACCTAAAGCTTGACCTACTTTCACAATTATCACAAGGAAGGGGACAAGTTAAACAAAAGCAGATTTGCTTCATTGGAAACAAAGGGCAATTAATGGCCAACAAAGCCATAAATCTCAACTAAGCTAAGACTCAATCTTAAAAATGTAAAGATCTGCTTAGTAAATCCTTTCCAAGATAGGTGACCATAGAAATGAGCAAGCACCGGTATTTTAAAAGGTGAAGGTGACATTAAGGCTCTAATGCATTTCAATGCCACTTTGCCTCAAAGCATACAAATACCTTTAAAAAGTTGGTAGTCAAATTTTTTTGTTGGGTGGATAAGGTGCTGGCATTAAAGTTAGAATATTCAAAGTAACTTCTCAATCCGAGTGAAATAGAAGCACAAGAAAGTAACAGACTTAACTGTAGTCACCATTCTCCATCAACTTCATGGAATCCTCAGTTAGTTGGTCAAATACATGCTTCGTCTCAGCTGACATTTTCTCCTTTCTGTTATTTGAAGCTCCTTTCAACCTTCTCAGAGCTTGCAAAACCTGTAAAGATAAATTAAAATTAGTTTTAAACTGTCCCCTTGTAACCTTTTTAATTACCTAATAGAGAAAACGAATTTAATATCTGGTACACAAGGGATAGAGCATAGAACCGAAAATGACAAGTGTAAAAACTTCTATATCTAACATTCTAATGAAATTGTAACTTTGACCAAATAAAGAAAAAAGATATCTAGAAGAAATTAATTATCTGAAGTGCTTGACAGCTTAGTAGAATTTATGCCCTCTGTGTGCATTTTTATGAATCTAAATTAGCCTCAAAATTGATGATTTCCCTAGAATCAACCTGGACAAGAATTATAATCATTACAACAGAAATAAATAGGATAACAGCAAAATTATCATAATCTAATATAAGCACCAGGTATTCAGTATTCACTTCATATATAATGCATGAAAAATAAGCAAAATGCCCATTTTGGAACAAATGTGTAACACAATTATTCTTTTAAAGGGTACCGAATTTTTCTTTTAGAAAGAATTTCTATGATCACATAAGATTACCGTTTCTCCAGGCTCAAGCGCGTTGGCGATACGTCTCTTTATTATCCCAATGTCTTGGGTGGAAAGATCTTGTTCTGCAACTTCATTATTATCTTTGCCATTTGTTGTTGCAGACGTTTTTCCTGTATATTTTATATCAGCTTCAATACTATCAAGCCATGCATCCTACAAAAAATCCATGTGGTAGTCAATACAAGTTTTGATATAATATATAGAAGCTTCAGGTCTATACAATGCTTTACCTTGATTTCATTTTCATTGACATATTCAACGAAGTTTCCATCTGCATCAAAGTATCCTTCTTCTCTTTCTTTGTTAAGATTGAAAGGTTCTATTTGAATTCCATCGTCAACAAAGTTCTCACTATCCTGCCAAAAGAAATTCCCCATTATTGGCTATCCTTTCCCCTGAACCAATAGAGGAGGAATCTGGCAGTCATCTTGACTGCAGAAAATGCTGCCAATTCAGGAAAGAAGCATTCTAAAATTATGAACTCAATAACAGAAATCACATGCCAGGTGAATCATAACTCAGATTAGCACTGAAGCACTGAAGATTGTAAAAGCCAACAATTAAACACACTGAAACTACAGGAAAAATGACTTTGATAAATAATGCATTTCAGCATTAGAATTGAAAAAGAAAGCCCTGTCTTTTAAGCATTTACTAGAGCCAGACACATGCAATGGAAAAAGATACTGTACCTAACCAGCAGGACCCATCCTAAAACTGGATGAGAGTGCAAAGAAGCATCTATTCCTAAGCTAAAACGCAAACGACATGTGCACATAATCTTCCTCTTGCCTTTAGACAGGGAAAATTAGCATTACCTCACAAAAGGAGTGCATATTCAACATCTTATGGCTATTTCATTCTGTCAAGTCAGACATAGAATCTAAAATTGAACAGATTAAAAGCATAGGAAATTAACCTCATATGATACTTCGGCAGCAGAGACATCATTAAGCATGCCTCGTCCATCTTCAGTGAATAGTTCTGTAGTAATTTGATTGCGGCGCTTGGCACGCTCCTTAGCAGCGAGATGGGCATCTTTCAAGTCACCTGAACCGTCCTCAACCTCAACTCTGTTCACTGCTTCTTCTCCAGGCTTCACCTTCTTACCCTTGGGAAATCTAACCCGCTTTTGCCTTTATGTCAAAACATTATTCTTTTAATTCGAAAATCCAAACAATAAAAATAATTCTTCAAAAAAACGAAAGAGATATAATTAACCCTAATATTCACAAAGGAATTAAAATTATCAATATTATCAAGACTTGACTACATTGAAAGGAAAAAATTTTCTATATATATACTTCATATAAACCCTAACAATTCCAATGAACTAATAAGCACACTTACCATATTTACAGATAAAATTTCAGAAGAAAAAAAATTAGAAAAAAGAAAGAACAAACATAAAAGAGAACAACGAGTAAAAAAGGAATGAAGTGAATTACGCGGGAGGCTTGTTGGAGTCTTCGTCTTCGAAGAATTGGCGCTTGAGATGAGAGCGCGACGGTTTTTCTTCCATCTCCACAAATTCTCAGCTCCAACCTTCAAATTAAACAATAACGTTTGATTTGTCGAGAGGGAGAAGGGAAGACTTTGAAGAGACAAATAAAATAGGGAGGGGACAACAGTGACAAGCCTTGCCGACTCGTCTCAATTAGTGGGTCAAACCCAAACTCTTATCTTAGTCCAACCAGCTTTAGGCCTTTAGGCTTTAGCGATCATCGGCCGGGTCTGAACCGGCTCTAACAAACCAAATTTAATCCATTTCTCGGGCCTTGAAGAGTTTAGCCCAACGCTTAATACTAAAATATTTCTTTACTAAGAATAATTTTTATATGAATAATAATATTATTACATTAAATTTAAATAATTGATTACTAAAAAGCGGTTGAAACGATAGCGTTTCAAGCTTTCCGTTACGCTCCCTACTTCACTCGCGCTTCAATTTTTTTTTGGTGTAAACACCCTCCGATATCCAAAAATCACTTTGAGCTCTGATTAATCTGAAGTCGAGCCGGGTCGGATCTCATTTGAAGAAAACTCTCAGAATGTTATTTTTTTCATCCACAAGACTCTGAACTCAAAACTTTACTTAAGAGACACTAAGCTCTTTCCACTTGGTCCAACAAATATTGGTTGCACTTTGATTCTCTAGAACCTCACAAATTTCTTTCTGCGTCAGGCGTCAGCCTCTGCCACTTTCCCTTTCCTTCACCTTCCCTAATCGATTTCCTGCATGTTCTTTCTGAAGGTGTTAGTAGACATTGGTACCATATCTGCTGTTTAAAGGATTTAATTTTTGTTATTTCTGCGATGCTTCAGCTTAATTTGTTATAGCTGTATTAAATCCCCCTTATTTCCAGTTTATTATTATTGCACTTATGCTTTCTTTGGTAATATGAATTAAAGAAATGAAAAGATAGAAAAAATTAAAGGCAAAATAAAAAGATTTTTTTTTGGCCAAATTGAAAAATAAAAAGATTGAAAACACTTTTTTCTATTCAAAAATTGAAGATGTGAAATTTTAATTTTTTTCAGCTATTTTTGTAAAGTGGAAATTATTTTATAATTGTATCATTAATTGATTAAAATTTAAAATAAAAAAATAAATTTATTATTCTAAACACGTGACTCGCATTTCTTAAATTTTTTTCTTTGTTTTAATTTGAAATGATTTAATTTTATCAATAAAAAATTTAACAATCTTTATTTCATTTACTCACTTTTTCTTTTTCACAATTGATAATAAAAATCAGTTTCTTTTTTATTTTTTTTCTACTCACTTCTGCTGATCTTTCTACTTTTTCACTCTGCCATCTACTAAAAACACCCTTAAAATGCAGTCAGCAATCGCTCAGGAAAAATGGTTCGCTAGGTCGTACGTTCAGTGAAAATGAGATCGGCAAAATGATAGGCAAGAATCACGCTATGCTGAAACGAAATAGTTGCACTTACAATAATCCCAAAAGAAACTACAATTACCATTTACAAAGAAAATTGCAATTTAAGATCATACATCACCGAAAAAGCGAACCCAAGAAACAAAGTGACTAACTCAATTAACCGTTCAAGTCACCGATCGAAACAGAACACACACAGCTACCAGAACTAAATTCTACGGGAGTTAAACGACTACAACTAGAAATTCAAAACTATAAACTAACTCAGATATCATGCCAACAAAAAAAAATTCAGACATCACAACATCGCAGTTCATTCAGAAATTTTCAGAAAAGAAAAAGGAAAGCAAGGAAGCCAGAACACAAAAATTGTAGGCGGTCTTCCCTTCAGTCATTTCTTTTAACATGTTTAACCAACATTGAATGGGTTCCAAAATTTTTCCGTAATTTCACCCTATAAGCACCTCAGAAAGCTCAGAGAACAAGTACATAAGAGAGATCCCCTACGAATGAAATAAAATCTAAAAAAAAAAATATGTAAAGAGTGTTCAGTTATACATCACAAAGTCACCATCCCTATAATATTAGCAAAAGATATTTTTTAAAACAGATAAAAGTTAACGACCGATAATAAAATGTAACCCTAACATGCGACCAGAGGCGGCATATTGTATGCATACCAACACTGCTAGTACCAAAACCGACAACGCCACAGGAAGGGCAGCAACAGCCCGCTACAAGCAGACCAGCCAGAAAGCTTGGCAACTGCTAAAACCATTTTCAACATGACCCGACAAGAAAGGCAGCAGCAGCCTGCTACAGGATTTTCATTAGTACTCAATGGTTACCCATGAGCCACGTCTATCTTAGAATAAAATCAGCACAATCACCACTTCACAGCTACAGTCACGGTCAATTTTTGCTACAACTCACAACATTAAGCAACCAGGTGTGGTTAAACATGATTAATGGAATACACCAATCAAACAATTAAACAGATACAAGTTATTCTGTTCAATTAATGTAATCACAAGGTTCCGACCAGACATTACAGTTTTTATATTAGTAACTGCATGAGGTCTAATGCATCACAGGTCCGTCATTAGCACATCATGTGTCCTTCTATACCAACACAGCAACTAACCTCGGTGCCAATATTTACAAATCAGCAGACCAGAGGATAATCAGATGGAAACATCAGAAACCTGAATCATGCAAGGCTTTCCAGAAACCAAGACTAGACTACAATTCTTACCGATCACCATATCTTTCAGTTAAAAATAGCTAACAAACTGTCCCTGCAATCAGCATACTGCTATAACCAGGATCACAATCACGATCATTCATCTACAGATACAAACAGCATCAACAGCCACAACATCAACATCATGTCACATCATGTCCATTTGCCCAAGTCACTCTTTCCCCGAACATTGCTATAAAACCCAACAGATGGTTTGAGACAAATCAGCAATCTCAGCAAATAAAACATAACAAAACATTTTTTTTTAAAATCCATTAAAGTGGAATTAATTAGGAAGACAAATATTAATCAAAAATCAGAGAGAAATATAAGATCTAAAGGGAGGGGAAGCAGGCTACAATAACAAACTTACATCACAAAATCTTTGATGTGTACCGAAACATCAAGCTACAAACTATATAAGTTCAGACACCATGACGTAGCTTAAGTAATGGAGACATAAGGTTCAGGATAGTCAATTAAAACACCAAAAAACCCATCCTACCAATACTAGAAAACGCATGACATTTGAATGTTCTCAACACTAGCAACATAGCAACGAGAAACATGCTACTCAACATCTCCAGGAATTCCCAAGACAGCAGCAAGATCATTCCTACAAAATACAAATACAAAAGTAGCAGTCAAAAGATAGAATCACAGCTTGCAGATGTAAATTTACTAAAAAAAAATTATGAATTAAAAGGGTTTTGGAAAAAAGAGTATCAAGATGTTGAAAACAACTCACATCAACATCTGAGTTTAGAGGAGATGGGCTCCGAGAATCAGCAGGACGGCCTCGCGGTGAAACACTTCGAGGGCTTGGGGACCGTCCATCACGACTGCGTCTATCAGGACTTTCACCCCTAGGGGAAACCGCTTTGCGAGGGGAAGGACTCTTTCGAGGACTAGGGCTGCGGCGTGCAGGAGAAGCACTAAAATACAAAAGGTATTACAATGAAGTAACCAACAAAATGGAAAAGATAAAAGCAAATGAGCATTGTGAATCACAAACTACAAACCTCATCAATCGACTGCTACTCCGCCTATCATCATCATAGCGACCCCTTCCTTGGCCTTTAGAATACTCAGGACTAGCACTCCGGCTCCTGCTTCGGTGCCGATAGTCTCTGTCTTTCCCACGATAACGGTCACGTTCATACCTATCATGACTTCTACTACGACTTCTTCTCCTATAATCCCTATCTTTGTAATAATCATCACGGTGCCTGGAGATATTAAACATAATAAAAATCAGATATCCACAAGTAAGATTATAAAAATTATAATTAATCTAAACAAGTTTGGCTATTCAAACAAGCCTAAAAAGCATCAAATGTCCAAACAAGGCAGTACTGGACTTCCCTCTGGGAAATCAAATCAGATAAAGCTAATTTACAATTGTCAAGAAATAAATGGGCAATGAACAACAACCAGTTTATCCAGACATTCACTGAGGGAACAGGCAGATAAAACATTGAGGCAATGAATTAGCTTAAAAATGGCAAAACCTAGCACCAGCATTTTCATGGTATCTTTACCAAGAGTGCTTCAGTTGGTAAGGGAAAAGTATAATAAATGTGAAAATCCCTCTGGTTTTCCCTTCATCAATATCTCTCATAGTTCATTCTGAAAAGTGAACATCAAAAAAAAAAAAAAATGCACCATTCGTGCAAAAATGAGAAAAAAAAAAAAGGATGTCTAGCAGGAAAAGAATAGGTAAACTAGCTTACCTTCTGGGAGGGCTGCGGCTTCTAGACCTGTACCTTGACCTCGGAAATGATTCAATAATCCTTCCTTTGCGACTGTAAGATAAATTAGCAAATTATATGAAACTCAGCACAAAATTAGAAACCTTAAGACAAAATACTAGGAATATGTAAATGACATGAGGATAAGGAGATATCCGCATTGACAAAAAAAGGGAGATAGCATCTCATAAAAGAGAATACTAGAAATATGAAAATGACATGAGGATAAAGAGAAGGATTACATCTCAACATTTAAGTGAGAACGCCAAACAAGCCTTGCAAACTTTCACTGGACATACTACTTAGTTAACCACTACTACAAATTACTTAATCAAGTGAACACTTTCCATGTTGAAGTCAAACACAAGTGGGTTTTCTCCACGTAATACTTAGTTACAGTAATGGGAAAGTATTTGTGTACTAAATGAACTTTGATACATTATCAAACAACAGTGGATATTAAACAAAAATCGAAACCATATTTTCATCAATAATTACTACGCAGCATACATCTTCTCAACATTAGGCTCAAAATCTGTTCAAATGTAAAAGCTATAAAATAATAATTAAATGACAACTAGCACACAACTTACATCCTCTCTGCATTAGGCCCATATTTTGCAAACTGAACTGTTATCTCCCGACCATCAACTACTCTCCCTGAAAGAAGGTAAACGTTATTATATATTGTAATGAGTTACCTGCAAAATTAACACTATATTGCAATATATACAAACAAAACTGCTGCCATAACGGAAAAAAATTGAGAGAAAAAGAGCTGCGAAAGGATTACCGTCGAGCCTCTCCACAGCTTTTTGTGCCTCATCTGCATACTTGTAGCGCACAAATGCAAAACCTCGAGAATCACCAGTCCTACAATAATAAATAAAAAATATTATCTTATAATCAAACAGGAAAAAATTAAAAAAGAAAGGACAGAGAAAAGAAGAACCTTCGATCTTTAGGAATGAAGATATCGACGACCTTTCCGTACTTATCGAAGAGTGGAAACAAATCATCAGCAGTCGTGCCTAACCAAATTCAAACCAAATCAAAAGTTGTAGTTACATTACAAACTCGTAGCCAAAAAGAAGTTAACAAGCCGGCGACTGTAAGAAGCTTACGGAAAGTGATGTTGAGGACGAGAAGAGAGTAGGTGTCGGTGATGTCGGGGGGCCCTGACCTTCCGAAGTGAGACATCTTCGCGTATCGAGAGCAACGATTGCAACTGATCTAGGGTTAGGGTTTGTTCTGTGGTCGTTAAAATTAAGAAAAAGAAAGTTTATCTAATTATAAATAAGAAAACCTTCGGGAAAATTTTTGGTTGCGTCGGGTCGGGCTTTGAAACTTGCAATTGGATCCGCCCAAGAGTCAGGTTACACTTCTAAGTTCGAAAATTCACTCAAAATCTGATCAGATTTGAACAAAAATATATGATAAAAAAATAGGCTTAAGTAAAATTTTTAAGTCTGTTTAAAAATCAGATCGGACTTCAAGCTTGACATTTCAAAGCTTGGGCCCGACCTTGCCCGACCCGAATTTATATTTTTTTTATTTTTTATATTTCTTTTTTAATATTAATTAAATTTTTATGTATATTTACTAAATATAATATAATTATATGTATATAAAATATTATTGAATAATAAACATGATTATAAATATTTAATATGAAAATTGAGATACAAATTTTGACAAATTAAATTAAATTTTAAATGGTATAAAATAATAAAAAACAAATAAATATAAAATTATAATATAAAAAAATATTTTCGGATCTGGTCGAGCTTGGATTTGTAGTATAAAAATGAAAACGGGCTTGGACAAAAAATCAAGCCCAAATTTCTGGCTGAACCAAGCTTGGGCATGCACAAATTTTATTATTACTTGTCATGGGCCTGGCCCATAATCAGGTTTACTTGCGATGTAAGACAAATTCTAATTACACTACCATTTCTACTCTTTACACCGCACACACAAAAAACAAGACTAAATTTATCCTATGTATTTACAATTTTAACCTCATAAAATTTAATTCCAAATCCAATTCTCTCCGGCTAGAATCACACAGCTTCAACTACAGCAACATTGACCACTATCGACCCATCGATTGCTGTTGCCTCGCGACGATAGCCACACAATGCTCCATGCTATTGATCGTGGGTCTCGTGCAAATGAGCGGTGTGTGAGACCGAGCACGAGATCAAGTCTCCCGCATGGCTCCTTGTGCATGCGCGAGACCGTTCTCCTACAAAGGAACGCTGTGTGAGATTGTGCGCGGCCATAGCTGCATGCAACAACAGCCCGTAGATCTATGGAAAAGAGGGAAAAACATGTGATAGATTTATAATTTTTTTTGTCATTTTACAAAAAAAGGTTTTTTTGTCTTGTACAATGTTGAAGTATGAAGAGTAAAAATTCAAGTAAATTTAGAAATTCTCGCAATGTAAATGCTTTTCCTATGTGGTTTAATTACGATTCTACCACCCCTTTTGTTTATTAATAGCCAAAGACATATTTAACATTTTTCGTAAAATGAAAGTAAATGATTCTGTTTAGTTCGTTTAAAATGAATTTTTAAAAATAATTTCTAAAAATTTGATTTTCTGAAAAAATTTATATTTTCTATTATTTGGTTGATATATTAAAAAATATTTTTTGTTGTTTGTTGTTTTTTGGAAAATTTATATTTTTGTTAGTATTATTCACATAATTTGATAATTAATACAAATAATGTTTTTAAATTAATAATAATAACAATAATAAAGATGCAAAGAACAATTTTTTTAAAAAAAATTATTATATATTAATAGAATTGATAGAGTTTAAATATTTGATTGTATAATAGTTGATAGCATCTCATGAATCTCTTCAATCCAATGTTTCAGTATTGGGCTTTTTTCTTAAGAGTAGCATCGGTTTGTAAATTGTCTTCCATTTTTTAAAAAGGAAAGATAATTTTTCAAAATCCTTAAAGATTTTTCATTGACTAAATCTCATGTTCTATTGATTGAAAATATTTTACGTGTACTAAACACTCAAAAATGTGGAAAATATTTTCAAAAAAAATGAAATACGCAAACCAAACGAACCTTAAATCTTCAATTTTTAATTTTACTGTATAAACTTTTAACATTTTCAAAATAATACAATTAGATCCAAACTAGTTATAAATTTTTATAGTAAAATTTTACAATAATAAAATTGAAGCTATGAGAGTTTAACCTCTTATTTATTTTACTTAATTGCATTATTTTTAAAAATGTTGAATGCTTATTTATAGTAAACCAAAAATTTATAGACTTTTGCAATAAATTAAGGTTGCGTTTGGTATGTTGAAAGTAGTCACTTTGCGTTGCAATTTAATTGGATGCAAAATGATTACAGCATTTGATAAAACACTTTGCACTGCAAAATTAAGTCTCCGCTACAATCACTTTGCAGCATACTTTGCAGCCAACTCCGTGAAGTGCTTTGCCCGAATATACCCTCTCCATCAATCTTCTTAAGGAGAAACCTTTATCTTTTCTTCAACCATTCTTCTCCTCTTCGACTCTTCTTCAACCATTATTCTTGACGCCTTTATCTCTTTCCCTCTTGCCGGTCTCACCCAAGCATTCTTCTCGAAAGTTCGCCTCTATCTCTTTCCCTCTCGCCTCTATCTCTCTTTTTGGTCTCTCATCTCTTTTGCACAAGTTCGACTATTTTTGTTGATATAATTTCTGCTGTTGACTTGGGGCAAACAAATTTCTAGGGTTTTTGATATTTCTAAGGTTTTTGATTTTAGGGTAAACAAATTTCTAGGGTTTCTGATATTGGGATGTCGAAATTTTTTGCCATTTTACAAAAAGGTTTTTTTGTCTTCTACAATGTTGAAGTAGGAAGAGTAAAAAATCAAGTAAATTTAGAATTTCTCGCAATGTGAACGCTCTTCCTATGTGGTTTAATTACAATTCTACCACCCCTTTTGTTTATTAATAGCCAAATACATATTTAACATTTTTCGTAAAATGAAAGTAAATGGTTCCGTTTGATTTGTGTAAAATGATTTTTAAAAAATAATTTTTTGAAAATAATTTCTAAAAATTTGATTTTCTAAAAAATTTTTATATTTTTTATTGTATTAAAAAATATTTTCTGTTGTTTGTTGTTTTTTGGAAAATTTATATTTTTGTTAGTATTATTCACATAATTTGATAATTAACTACTAATAATGTTTTTAAATTAATAATAATAATAATAATAATAATAATAATAAAAAAAGATGAAAAGAACAATTTTTTAAAAAAATTATTATATATTAATAGAATTGATAGAATTTAAATATTTGATTATATAATAGTTTGTAGCATCTCATGAATCTCTTCAATGCAATGTTTCAGTAGGGGGCTTTTTTCTTAAGGGTAGCATTAGTTTTTAAATTGTCTTCCCTTTTTCAGAAGGGAAAGACAATTTTTCAAAATCTTTAAAGATTTTTCATTGATTGAATCTCATATTCTATTGACTGAAAATATTTTGTGTACTAAACACTTGAAAATATGAAAAATATTTTTAGAAAAATGAAATACACAAACCAAACGAATCTTAAATCTTTAGTTTTTAATCTTACTGTATAAACTTTTAACATTTTCAAAATAATACAATTAAATCTAAACTAGTTCTAAATTTTTACAATACAACTTTACAATAATAAAATTGAGGTTATAAGAGTTTAACCTCTTATTTATTTTACTTAATTGCATTATTTTTAAAAAAATTGAATGCTTATTTATAATAAATTAAAAATTTATGAACTTTTGTAATAAAATTAAGGTTACATTTGGTACGTTTAAAAGTAATCACTTTCCGTTACAATTTAATTAGATGCAAAATGATTACATCATTTGATAAAAACACTTTGCACTGCAAAATTAAGTCCCCGCTACGATCACTTTGCAGCCAACTCTGTGAAATGTTTTGCCCGAAAATACCCTCTCCATCAATCTTCTCAACGAGAAACCTTTGTCTTTTCTTCAATCATTCTTCTCTTCTTCGACTCTTCTTCAACCATTATTCTTGACGTCTCTGTCTCTTTCCCTCTTGTCGGTCTCGCCCAACCATTCTTCTCAAAAGCTCACCTCTATATTTTTTCCCTCTTGCCTCTGTCTCTCTTTCCCTTTCATCGGTCTCTCTTTTTGGTCTCTCATCTCTCTCGCACAAGCCTGACTATTTTTGTTGATATAATTTCTGCTGTTGACTTGGGGCAAACAAATTTCTAGGGTTTCTGATATTGGGATGTCGAAATTGATAAGGGTTTATGAAATAGGGGATGATTTTCATGTGCTTATATTAAATTCTTGTTGAAATTGCTTAAGGTTTTTGAAATTGTAAATGAGTTTGTCGTAACGGCTTCGCGCGCGACGATTTTGAAAACATTTAAAAACAAAGGGAGTCGACACCAATCTTTTTTTAACTAGGTGTGATTGGCCACCTAAAATATTTACCTTTTTAACAAAATCTCAAAATTAATTAAATTTTATTAAAAAGATAATTTTTTGGTCTGCGAAAACAAAATCGGGTCCGGGAGTACGGTTACGCGTGGGGAAGGATTAGCACCCCCACGATGCCCGTTAAAAAACGGTACCATAATAATCACATGTTATCCTTTGGTTTCAATAAAATGGTCTTAATTTAATATTTAAAAATAATTCCTTTTTATTTCATTTTTTATGCATTTTATTATTTATCAAAATTATTTTTCATTTAAAAAGAATGTTAGATTTTGTTTATCGAAAGTGAGTGTGAACTCTTTTGTATTGAATAATTAAATCAAATACTCCAATACTTTTGGCAGCATTTGAAATAATTCTCATCACCTAGAGATTTCTAAAGAATCACTACTTGTGACTTCTACAGAATCTCATCCTCGGAAGGTTCACACTTGCTTCGAAAATTATTATGAATGCACATGATGCAAACAAATAAAAATGATGCAAATGAATTTCTTTTATTTCAAATTTCATTATTTATTTGTTTATTTATTTATATTTCTTTGTTTTTAAAACAAAAACTTATTCATTTTCTTTTTATATAAAAATTTAAATTATTGAAAAATCATACTAAATATTCCAATACTTTTGGCAACATTTAGTACAACTCTTCTCACCTAGGGATTAGTTAGGAATCACTACTTGTGACTTCCATAACATCCCATCATCGGACTTCATTTAATTTAATTTAAATTTTATTATTTATTTCCTTTTTCTATTTTCTTTTTAAAAAATTATTTATTTTTATGTTTAACAAAAAATTAAATTATTGAAAAATTATACTAAATATCCCAATACTTTTGGCAACATTTAGTACAATTCTTCTCACCTAGGGATCAGCTAGGAATCACTGCTTGTGACTTCCGTAGCATCCCATCATCGGGCTTCATTTAATTTAAATTTAAACTTTATTTCCTTTTTCTTTGTTTTTTTTCTTTTTTATATATATTTTTTATACAATTTCTAATCAACAATAATTGATGAATATACAAGTAAAAGAAAAATTTTCAAAACTTTTATTTTGTAGCATGCATTAATAATAATAACAACAATAATAATAATAACAACATCCATAACAATAATAATAATAATAATAATAATAATAATAATAATAATAATAATAATAATAATAATAATAATAATAACAACCATAATAATAATAATAATAATAATAATAATAATAATAATAATAATCCAAAGTTACTAAATTAAGAAAAATATACCTAAAATAAGGCTTAAACCCAAAGGAAAACCTTAGAAAACGACCCAAAAAATCAAGCCAAAAGTAGGTTCAAGTGGGCTGACTCGGCTGGGCTGGGAGCGGGTCGGATCCTCGCTGGTCCGGGTCGGCGATGGGCGACGCGCGGATCCTTCTTCCCACGGGTCGGGTGCGCGAATCTCGGGTCGGGTCGGTTCAACACGCGGGTCAGCCCTTTTTCAACTATAAAATCCAACCCTTTTTTTTCAATTCATTTTCTAACCAAAAAAGAAAAAAAAAACCTCTCAGAGCCTTCAAAAACCCTCCGGCCAGGCGATTTCCGACCGCCGTCTGGGCTGCAGTCCGCCGCCGCCGACTGCCGTCACCGGTGGCCAAAAGTTAAAAAAATTTTCCCTTTTCCGATTCCTTTTCGCCTCCTGAGCCCAAATCTAACCTCCAATTCACTCGAAAAAGGCCCCAACTTCGTAGATCTGAACCCCCGAAAGCCCTTTTCCCTCTTTTTTGATTTTCTGTTTTTTTCTCTTTTTTGTTGGATCTAGATTTTTGTTTTGGTTTGTATTTGGTTGTTTTTCGTTTTGCAGGTATTAGGGGTGCTTAGATCTTATATCTAAGCTTTGGGGCTCTCGGTTTTGGGACGGCGGCGTTAGGGGTTTTTCGTGATGGTTGTGGTACTGTTGGGGGGTTCGAGTGGTGAGGATGAGGTTGTGTTTGGTGGTGATGGGGTTGAGGGTGATGCTCGGTGAGTGGGGAGAGCTTGAAGCTTCCCTCTGTGTTTGGTAAAATGGTTTCCCCCCCGGTGGTGACAGAATGGTTGGGCTTTTAGAGGGAGGTCTTGTATAGAGTTTGCTGTGATGGGATGGAGTAGGCCGGTGGCAGAGTTGGTGGCTGGCAGGGGTGAGGGTGGCTGGTAGGAACTGATGGCTGGCGATGGGAGGGGTTAGCAGTGGGTTGATTGGACAAATAATAACAATAAAAAAATGAAAATCAAAATAAAAATAATAATCATAATAATATAAAAGTAATAATAATAATGAAACAAATAATAAAAATAAAAACAAATACAAATATATATATAAAAATAAATATAAACAAATAATAATAATAATAGTAATAATAACAAAAAGGGACAAAATTAGGTGTCAACAGCTGCCCCTCTTTGCTCATTGCTGAGGATCAGGAATAGAGCAAAGACAATTGACAGTAATTTTGTCCGGCTTATGACTCATTTCTCTCCTTTTCTCTTTTTTCTTTCTTTCTTCTTTTTTCTTTCTCCTTTTTTTTCTTTTTTCTCTTTCTCCCTTTTTTTCCTTATTCTTTTTTTGTACGCGCTCTTCTTGCAGCAGAGGCGATGAAATTTTAAATTTAAATAATCCATTTTTGTTTGTTTGTTTGTTTTTTTTAAAATGTGCTCCTCTTGCAGCAGAGACGATGAAACTTTAAATTTCTTTTTGTTTTGTTTGTTTTTTTTTCTTTTTCTAGAAAGCTCCTCTTGCAGCAGAGGCAATGAAACTTTAAATTTCTTTCTGAAAATGTGCTCCTCTTGCAACAGAGGCAGTGAAACTTTAAATTTAAATTTGTTTTGTTTTTTCTTTCTTTTTTTTTTTGAGAAAGCTCCTCTTGCAGCAGAGGCAATGAAAGTTTAAATTCCTTTCTGAAAATGTGCTCCTCTTGCAGCAGAGGCGATGGAACTTTAAATTCTTTTTCTGGAATGTGCTCCTCTTGCAGCAGAGGTGATGGAACTTTAAATTCTTTTTTTGAAATGTGCTCCTCTTGCAGCAGAGGCGATGAAACTTTAAAATTTTGCCTGGAGGACTTAGAATTTGTGCCCGGAGGACTTATGATTTGTGCCCGGAGGACTTGAGATTTTTTTTTTGAAAAGTGCTCCTTTTGCAGCCGAGGCATTGAAACTTTAAATTACTTGTTGAAAATGTGCTCCTCTTGCAGCAGAGGCAATGAAACCTTTTTTTAAAAAAAAAATTTTTTCCCAAGATGTGCTCTTCTTACAAAAGAGGCGATGAAACTTTAAATTCTTTTCTGAAATGTGCTCCTCTTGCAGCAGAGGCAATGAAACTTTAAATTCCTGGAAGATTTCATATTCAAAGATCTAGGATTCGGAGATTCACATCCGGAATTTTAACTTGGAGATTCACACCCAGAAATTTGATTTGGAGATTCACATCCGAAATTTTAATTTGGAGATTCACACCCAGAAATTTGATTCAGATATTCACATCCGAAATTTTCTGTCACATCCCGTTACCGTATTTTTCACCTTATTTTACACGATTCCTTCGGTTGGGCTGTCTGTGATACTTCACTTTTACTAACTGTTAAACAAATGTACAGTACATTGTTTATATTATACACATCCCCTATCTTAATTAATCAGATAAGTAGTACTGTAGACATGTCTAAATATAGAAAATAAATAATCGTACCTCATATAAATCAGTCGATCTGTCACATTGTCCTTTGTGTACAGTCGTAATTCACAATCAATTGATCTCACAATCATTAAAACCTGAAATGTTTAAAATTAAGGGGTGAGCAAACCACGGCTCAGTAAGAGAGTTATATGTCACACTTGATACTCAGCTATCTATATGCTGAAAATATTTTTTTTTCTTCACTTTCTTTAAAATCTTCCTAGCTAGCTCTAGGCACACATGTAGGAAGGATACTACAGTCGGCTAGGGATCCAGATAGAATAAGGTAGGTATTTTAGAATACCATACTTGTCCCGGAACCTAGAAGCAACTGTAGAGAATATCAATTTTGTTGTTTCAAAACGATATAATTTTCGTTTTTCCACAGAGTAAACCACTTGTTCCTTTCCACTTCAGTATACTTTAAAACACTTGACAGTTCAGTAATAAAACAGTGGTTTACTTCTCTTCTCTTCTCTTCAGTACAGTAAAAACAGTACAGTACAGTGATTTGCAAATATCAAATCATTGGATAATTACTTCTTCGATTTTCTTTATCTTAGAAATAATTCTTATGTTACTCTTTTAGAATAAACATTTATTTCTCTTTTCAAATCAATAACCATATCGTACTAAAGCCTCATAAGAAATGCATTTAAAATAGTCATAGTATCGATATATGCAGAAAACAAATGCCATAATAATGCATTTCATACTTTAAATCATTGTATGAATTCTTTAATGCATATATCTAAAATTCATACTTGTTTCAAACATGCATCATACTTTAGAAACTTAACATCATAGTTAATAAAACCTTTCATACAATTCATGGAGACTAGGCAAAATCATATAGCAAGTATGCGGTCATGACACTTACTTCTTCCTCCGAAGAGGGAACGAAATACCTATGGCCATGGTATGGGCTGTAGACCTGATCAGAGTCGTACAGCGAACATGCACCACGAAGGACCAACATACCCACAAAGGATGAAAACATACACAATGTGGGCGAGGACATGCACGACGTGGTTAAACTTATGCCACAATGTGGCAGACATGACAGGCAATAACATAAACTATAGGAAGGCCTTAGTCTCAAAACTTACTTACATACAATTGATATAAAATAGTAAGGACCGGGCGTGCCAGGGTCTAAGTTAGCCTGGGGTGTGCCACTCCGATACCTTTTTCGAAAAACATATACTTAAATCATACAACTGATATAAAATAGTAAGGACCGGGCGTGCCAGGGTCTAAGTTAGCCTGGGGGGTGCCACTCCGATACCTTTTTCGGAAAACATACTTATAGCATTATTGAAAAATATACATAGAAATCATAAATTCGTTTAGCTAATTATCAAAAGACTATGGAATTTAATTTCAGAACGAAATTCATGCTTCAAACATTTCTTTATAAATTGCGATGAAGACAGTTTGAAAAATCATCACTGAACATGTAAAAGGGTAAAACTGTCTTTTTTCACCATAAAACATATATGCACGTTTTTCCATGCATTAAATTGAAAACATGATTTTATAATTATCGGAATTCAAATAAATTATTTTTATACTTTATGAAAATAAAATATTTATTTTCTAACTTTAAATTCTCATCTCAATGTTTTCTTTTAAAAACAAGTGTAGGGACCTTTAGTCTCGAAATCATAATTATTCATCCTTTCTTAACCTTTATGGAATATTCATAATTAATTATTTCCATAATTAAACCACAAAGGTTTTCTGTAGAATCAAGTGAATATTTAAGAATATTTGTAAAAATATTCACTTTAGTCTTTTTTTTCATTTTCATTTCGTTTCACGTGAAATATCACCTATCAGAATAAATTTAGGTGATTTCCTTTTTCACCATTTTCAAAACATGAATATTTTAAAATTAATTATCAATATATTCATGTTTTATGAAAACTAATCGATTTCTCGATTTTCATGTTAGAAATCGTTTCACGTAAAATCAAATCTTTTATTTTGGTTTTCGGTGATTTTCGGTAAATTTCAGTAATTTTTTTTTTCGATAATTTTTCGGCATTATAACGGCTACCGATTTGGTTAGCCTCCTGCACGAAAATACAGTTTATATTTTCAACCGGTGTTTCATCACAATTTCATCCGATAAACCATCACACTATAAAACCGACAGTTATCAATAGCATTTATAAAATTAAATGCAATTTAAAAACATGGCCGAATATCCTTACAGGCGGCACATGTCTCCCTTACCTGTTTCGGGTTGGCGACTGCCTCTTACCGGTCGCGCCCGTACTCCATCTGTTCCGATTCCTCATCTCGATCATCGAGAGAATTTTTTTGGAATTTAAATTCTAAAATTTAGAATTTTTCTACAATTATTTAAATAAATAAATTATTTAAATAATTTAGTACTTTTCGGGATTTCTTACCGATTCCCGAATTTCCCAGGATTTCCCGTAATTTCCGAATTCTCGAGAATTTTTCAAATTCCCGGAATTCCCTTTTTTTTCTCTCTCCTCTTTCTTCCTTTTCTTCTTTTTCTCTTTTCTTTTTCTTTTTTTTTTCTTTTTCTTTTTTCCTTGGTCTGACCGGTTCAGACCAGTCAGACCGGTCAACCTTCCTCCACTGCCGGTTCTCCTCCGGCGGCTGATTCTCCGGCGGTTCGGTGGCTCAGCAGCTGGCCGGCGTTGAGACGAAGCTGTCGGTGGCCTCAGCTCAACCTGGATCGGCGGCACGGCGGCGGATCTACTCGGTTTACCTTCGGTCACTTCTCCTCCTCCGTCGGCCTTCCTCCGCCGTCGTTGGCCTCACCGGTGGCCTCCATCCCATTCCTCTCCTTCCACCGATGCTTCGGTTGTAGTGGCGGCGGCCAATTCCGCCGGCAACCGCCAGATCTAGTTTCGTTTTCTTCCTCGGTTTTCCGCCGTTTCGCGTCGATTCCTTCTCCGTTTCGCTTCGCCGGCGTTTCCTTCGGCTTCCTCTTCCTTTGCCGACGACGACTTTCTCTTCTCCTCTCTCCCTTTCCTTCTCCGGCGGCCGCTGACGCGGCGATCTCGCCTGGGGAAGGCAGAATCGGGGTCTTCCCGATTCTGTTTCTCTTTTCTGTTTAGTTTCCTTTCTAAATTTAGTATATACTACATTATATACTATATATCATATATTATACATATAATATTTATCATATATTATACATATAATATTATTTCATGTATAATGTAATACAATATATATATATTATATAAATTATATATATTGTACATTACAAAAATATATATCTAGTATATATATATGTATATTTATATACTTAAAATTAAATAACATTTATATAAATATTTATATAAATGTCATAATTCCATATATATTGTATTTACAATATATATACATTCAAACTTTAATGTAAATTAGTATTTACATTTCTCATTTATGTATATATCTATATATATACATAAAATACTTTACTTAGATACATATGTATTATTTTATTTTGTACAATAGTATATATATCTATATATACCTCAGTATATATATGTATACTATATAATAATTTCAATACATATGTATTCATTTAAAATTACATTTATATAATTTATAATTATATAAATATATTTCTCTTTCATTTCTCATTTTCTTATTTAATTTGGATTTCCATTTATCCAAATTAAATTTCCTCTATTCCTTATTTTATTTCCAACATCCGTTCCTTTCTCAATTCTATTTATTTATTTCACCAATTTCCAATATTCCTTATTTCCAATAAATGGAAAATTTACGGTTATCACATTTTCAACTTGGAATTCAGAGATTCACACCTGAAATTTTGATTTGGAGATTCACATCAAAATTTGATTCGGAGATTCACACCCGAAATTTCAACCTTGATTTGGAGATTCACACCCAAAGATTTTAACTTGAAATTCAGAGATTCACACCTGAAATTTTGATTTGGAGATTCACATCCAGATATTTGATTCGGAGATTCACACCCGAAATTTCAACTTTGATTTGGAGATTCACATCCAAAATTTGATTCGGAGATTCACACCCGAAATTTCAACCTTGATTTGGAGATTCACACCTAAAGATTTTAACTTGAAATTCAGAAATTCACACCTAAAATTTTGATTTGGAGATTCACATCCAGATATTTGATTCGGAGATTCACACCCGAAATTCCGACTTTGATTTGGAGATTCACATCCAAAATTTGATTCGGAGATTCACACCCGAAATTTCAACCTTGATTTGGAGATTCACACCCAAAGATTTTAACTTGAAATTCAGAGATTCACACCTGAAATTTTGATTTGGAGATTCACATCCAGATATTTGATTCGGAGATTCACACCCGAAATTCCGACTTTGATTTGGAGATTCACATCCAAAAACTTGGACTTAGGGATTCACACCCAAAATTTTGATTTGGAGATTCACATCCGAAATTTTCAACTTGGAGATTCACATCCAGATATTGAAGTTGGAAAACTTTTTAGTTTCTTGATACATCATCCTTTTAAAACTTTTCACTTAAAAACAATCTTCTCATCTTATCCTAAAATTTTCAAAATCCCGCTTCCTTCTTTTTTCTTGTGTTTTGCCTTTCTTTTTTTGACCAAGACTGTACCAATTTTGTTACTTAAAGGTGAAATTTTCATTTGTTTTTTTTTGAATGCATGCGATGAATGCAATGCAAATGTCGAGAAATAAGAAAGAGGGAACGAGAAAGAAAAGGAAAAATAAAAGAAATCGAAAGTTGCAGTAATAGGGTTCACAAGACCATCATTCTCACCATTTTTGAATCTTTTCAAATCATAAGCTTCCGTACATCCGTACATCCACTAATTTCACGAAACACCATTAATTCTTGTTCATTTTTCACCATTTGATCATACATTCATATTTTTTTTGGCGCACTTGCAAACCTTCCCAGAGTTCTCACCTGTTCTTTCTTCGCCCTATATCATGTTCAACTTTCCTCTTTTGTAATGCATTGGGCTTTCACAAACATTGTCAATCACTTATTTATCGTCATTTCAATTTTATAATGAATGCAATACCATCACATTTCTTTCAATAATCATAAGTATGTATATTGGTTGGAAGTTGAAGGGAAGACATTTATGATGAAGTAGACGAGAACAAATTTAACCAAGAATAATAGGTAATTTCCAGAGGTCAAGGGAAGGTAACAATATCTAAACAATGAATATTCAATCAATCTTGATAAACTAATCTAAGATTTTTCCCAAAATTCTATTTGATTGACATTCTAATCATTTTGGTTCCATCAATGCTTTGCCCCCTACTTCATGAAATCTTCGAACAGTACTGGTTTCCCTTATAAAAGGCTATCTTCTCGAGATTTTAGCCAAAACTTCCATTCTTCTTTTGACTCAAATCGCCCTTTCGGGTTTTCAACTTGAGCCCCTTCTTATTCTCCTTCTTTTCTTTTCTTTTTTTTATTTTTCTTCTTTTTCATTTTCTCGTCATTTTTTTTCTTTTTACATTTTCATTCTTCTTCAAGGACCATATTTATTTATAATCAACATACCTATCGAGCTCCAAATCATGAACTTTAACATATCTAGGCTCAATATATGATTCCTTAACTCAAGCATTCAAGTTCGATCAAAATGGACTTTTAAGGTACGTAATGTAGGCCGGGTTTTGAGGTTCTGAAAGAATGGATAATAAGGCCCAAAATACGTGTTTCAAGGGTTTCAAGCCATAGGATCATTTTCCTTCATTTTAAGAACTTTAGCATTCTACCTCATTTTTTGTTTATTCTTCTTTGGTTTCTCGTTTCCCTTTTCCATTCTTTTCTGTTCATTTCTTTTTCTTTTGATTCACTCTTTTCCTCATTTCCTTCTTTTTTTTTTGAGGATTTCAAGCATGAAGACATCTTTTCCTTTATCTTGCCCCCTAGATTTCTAATGACTTGAAAATTTTCGTAGGCAAATCTTATTTCATTTTTCTCAATTTTGCCCCCCAATGTGGAGGGTGATCCTTGGCGGGTTTCTTGAAAAAAAACATATATAACTATAAGGCTCAAAAGGGGTGACGATGGATAATTTTTCTCATATGTGAAGGGTAAACCAAGGATGGTCATTTCTCATTTCAAACGTAAATACTCTTATCAAAGAATTATTTATTGAGCTATCACAACCTTATGAAAAATTTGCTTTCCTTGTGTACACTACATCAACTGATTTCAACATTCCTATCGATCATGGGGACAAAATTGTCAATACAAATAGAATTTTAAAGTTTTATCCCAGATTATTATCATAATCAACTTCATATTCATCATTTAACAACAAAATTGGGCAAAGTATGGTAGTTAATAAAAAAAGATAAAATATAGGCAAATGTACAAAAAAACATAAGATTTTGAAGGGGAGAGAAAAATGTAATGAAAATGCATTAGTTACTCCGTTGAAATGACAAAAGATAAATGAAAGTCAATACACAAAAAGCGCTTTTCAGTTTATGAGCATTACAAAAAGAAACAGCTTTATACCATCATGAATGACCAGCCAAAAAGTCTTCTTTTGCAATCATACTGCAGCATGGTTAACCCGTTCCTTCTTTTGTCCCGAAATCCAACAAACCAGATCTAATCAAACTTTGCACCTTGCGCTTGAAAGCAGGGCAACTTTCTATCGAATGACCCATATTTCCACTATGATAGTCACATTGAGCATTTGGGTCATACCATTCTAGATATGGAGGTTCCAAAGGCTTTAATTGAACTGGGATAACAAGTTGGTTCTCAAGAAGGTATTGAAATACTTCAGTGTAGGACCAAGGAATCGGATCGATGTCGATTCTCCTCCGTTTGTTTCGAGATCCTGTTTGGTTACTTTGGGTAGGCATAGGTGTTTGGAGACCCATTTGCCAACTAGATTGGGGGATTGGCTGACAAGTATTCAGGCTTGGAGAGATATTATTTATGGTGGGGTAATGGGTGTGGTACATTGGATAAGGATGGTATAGAGCAAAGTCTCCCACATGTTACCCCTCATAATTCATAGCATGAACATCTCCTTCATTCCCGAATGTATTACCTCTTCTTGTATTCATGGCATCATCCCCTACAAGCTTGCCACTATTGATTGCATTTTCTATTATTTCGCCAGAAATTACCATATCTGCAAAATTCTTAGTGGCATTACCGACCATCATTTCATAAAACGGTGCCGAGAGTGTATTGACAAACAAGACGGTGGTTTCTTTCTCTGTGAGGGGCGGTTGAACCTGGGCAGCTACATCCCTCCATCTTCGAGCATATTCTTTCAAGCTCTTCTCATGCTTCTTCCTCATACCCTGCAAGGATAGGCGGTTTGGTGCCAGATCTTCAATGTGCTTGTATTGAGCAATGAATGCTCGCGCCAATTCTTTCCATGAGCGAATATGAGCTCGATCTAGTTGGGTGTACCACCTGGCGGCTGATCCGATAAGACTGTTGTTGACACCTAATTTTGTCCTATTTTTGTTATTATTATTATTATTATTATATATTTTATTTATTATTATCTTTTTATTATTATTTTCTTTATTATTATTATTATTATTTTTTTTATTTTTATTTATTTATTTATTATTATTACTATTCTTATTTTTATTAATATTATTATTACTATTGCTTATGGTCCAATCAGTCCATCACCCTGTCCATCAACTGACCACCTTCCCCAGGCCGTCCCATCCCTGCCGGTTAGCTCCTTTCTACCCATCCCATCTATGCCCAGCTTACTTCCTCTAAAAGCCAGACTCATCTTCACCACCCGGAGGACCTCAAACAGAAAACCCTCTAGCCCTAGCCACCGTGACCCTCACCACCTCTGCCTCTGTCCAATACCCCGAAATCAGAAACACCATCCTCACCACCCAAAAGACCCAAGCTTGAAGTGACCCAAAACCCCACAAGCTTTCTCCACTCGCCCGAGAGCCACGGCCAACCCAAGCAACCATCACCCAACCGAGCCCCCTAATCCTCTCCCATTCAACCCTCACCGGATCCCTCACTCACCCTCTCCGTTCAACCAACCATCACCATCATCAGTCGAAAACCCCAAAACCAAAAAATCCCATCCCAGCAATCATTCAACCACCACCATCGAAACCACCAGACGGCCATCACCCACCATCCCGAATCCAGCCCTTTCGACCCTCACAAAACCCAGCTCCGATCACTCCAACCAGACGACCCAAAGAACCCTAAACCACCACCGTCCCAAAACCGAAGCCCCAAACCTGCAAAAAAAGAAAACGCAAAAACCACAAGCAAACCATGGCCACAATCAGATCTAAAACAAAAAACAAAAAAAAAACACACGAGAAAAAGGGAAAAGGCTTTCGGTGGAGTTAGATCTAGGTGGTTAGAGAGTTTTTTTTGTGAAACGGTGGCCAGATTTAGATTTAGAAGGTTGAAAGCTTTCGGAAAAGGGCGAACTTTTTTATTTTTGGCCACCGAAGACGGCGGTCAACGGCGGCCGGCGGCGAACTAGGTGATGGAGGAAGGCAACCGGAAATCGCCTGGCTGGGGGAAGCTCTGAAAATTTTTTAGAAAAAAAAGGAAAAAGTGAAGAAGAAAAAAAAAGGGAGGCTTTTATAGAAAACGAGCGACCCGCGCGTGGACCCGGATCCGACCCGGGATCCGCGCGCCCGACCCGCCAGTGAAGCAGATCCGCGTGCGCCCTTGCCGCCTGACCCGCGCCCTTGCCGACCCGACCCGATCCGGCCCACCTGTTTTGGGCCACGTGGAAGGCCTTTTGGGCCCTCAATTTGGGCTGTGTTTTTGGGCCATTCAAGAGCTTATTTAGGTTCCAAACCCAAATCTATTTTGGTAAATTTTTTCTTCCTTTTCTTATTTGTTTATTATTTATTTATTTAGGATTCATTTATTTTGTTAAATAAAAATTAAAAATTAAAAAAATTAAATTAAAAAATTAAAATTTAAAAATCAAAAATTTTATTATCATCATGTGTCCTTTTAATATATTTTCATGGCAATCAAAAAATATATAAATAAAAAATAAAAAGAAGATTTTTTTAGAAAGAAAAAAGGAAATTAATAATAAAGTCCGATGATGGGATGTCATGAAACTCACAAGTAGTGATTTCTTGACTGATCCCTAGGTGAGAAGAGTCGTATTAAATATTACCAGAGTATTGGGATATTTAGTATGATTTTTCAATAATTTGTTTTTATTAAAAGTAAAAATAAATAAGTTTTTAAAAGAAAATCCAAAAAGGAAATTTATAATAAAAATTTAATTTAATTAAATATTTTTCTGATGATGGGATGTCATGAAACTCACAAGTAGTGATTTCTTGACTGATCCCTAGGTGAGAAGAGTCGTACTAAATGTTACCAGAGTATTGGGATATTTAATATG
Organism: Heritiera fomes; assembly: GCA_032173925.1. Taxonomy (NCBI): domain Eukaryota; kingdom Viridiplantae; phylum Streptophyta; class Magnoliopsida; order Malvales; family Malvaceae; genus Heritiera; species Heritiera fomes. Next base: position 8,802,459 of record JAPDPM010000020.1, on the reverse strand, counting down.
ATTTTTCAATAATTTGTTTTTATTAAAAATAAAAATAAATAAGTTTTTAAAAAAAAGAAAATTGAAAAAAAGAAATTAATAATAAAAATTAAATTTAATTAAATATTTTTCCGAGGATGGGATGTCATGAGACTCACAAGTAGTGATTTTTTGACTGATCCCTAGGTGAGAAGAGTTCACTAAGTGTTACCAGAGTATTGGGATACTTAGTGCAATTTTTCAATAATAAGAATTTTTATTTAAAATAAATAAGGAAATATTTATATAAAAAATCAAAAAATTCATTTGCATCATTTATTAACTGTTTGCATCATATGCATTCATAATAATTTTTGAAACGAGTGTGAATCTTCTGATGATGAGATTCTATAGAACTCACAAGTAGTGATTCTTAAGAAATATCTAGGTGAGGAAATTATCCGAAATGCTACCAGAGTATTGGGGTATTTCGAAATAATTTTCAATACAAAAGATTTTCACTTATTTCAAATAAAAAATAATAAAACTTAAATGTTTCAAAAATTAAAAAGAATAAAATTGATTGCAATAAAAATATGAATTATTTTTAAATATTAAGTTAAGACCATTTTATTAAAACCAAAGGATAACACATGATTATTATGGTACCGTTTTTCAACGGGCGTCGTGGGGGTGCTAATCCTTCCCCACGCGTAACCGTACCCCCGAACCCGATTTTTGTTTTCGCAGACCAAAAATTTGTCTTTTTAATAAAATTTAATTAATTTTGAGATTTTGTTAAAAAGATAAATATTTTTAGGTGGCCAATCACACCTAGACAAAAAAGATTGGTGGCGACTCCCTTTTTGTTTTTAAACGTTGTTTTCAAAAATCGTCGAGCGCGAAGCCGTTACGACAACTGTCTTGAAAAATATGCACCAATAATTCATCATTTTGAGCATATGCGGCCATTTTTCGGCAATACATATATGAGTTGTCGGGCATTTGGTCCCATCATACTTTTCAAAATCTGGAACTTTGAACTTTGGTGGGATAACTACACCCGGCACCAAACAAAGCTCGCTTGCATCGAAAGAACCATATAAACTCATCCCTTCGATAGCTCGTAATCTTTCTTCAAGGAGATCAAACTTTGTTTGAGGCTTTAAATTCTCTTTCGCTGTTGATACACCCATATTCAATTTCTCTTGTTCTCTAGAATTTTCTGAATCATGGACATTGATTGGGTCTGATGGGTTCCTGCTGGGGTTTGGAATGTCGTGCCTCAAAAACGACATATGCTGTGAAGTATGGACTTGGGGTGGAATGGGACCATGTGGATATGAACGTTCACCTTCTTATGCCCACCTTTCTTGAGTAATTACTTCATGTGACGACCAGTATCATTTGGGGCCGGTCGCACTCAACCGTATTGTCCGCTTTGGATTCTAGAGGTGGCCCCCGTCAGTTCAGCTGACGTGGCACTTAGGTCCTCACGGATTTCTTTCGCGTCCGTCGCTACTCGAACCCTTGACATCCAAGCGATTCGAGTAACGACTAACCATTGGACAGGTCCAATGGTTAGTCGTTACTCGAATCGCTTGGATGTCAAGGGTTCGAGTAGCGACGGACGCGAAAGAAATCCGTGAGGACCTAAGTGCCACGTCAGCTGAACTGACGGGGGCCACCTCTAGAATCCAAAGCGGACAATACGGTTGAGTGCGACCGGCCCCAAATGATACTGGTCGTCACAAAAAAACGCGCGTTTTTTTGTGACGACTCGGGTGCACCCACAGGCCACCGCCCGAGCTCACTCATCCGTATTGTCCGCTCTGGGGTGCACCACACAGGCCACCGCCCCTCACGGATTTATCGGGAATAAATTCCCAATTCGCGTCCCCCAGGAGGTTCGAACTTAGGACCCTTAAGTACCTAGTTCTTACACTCCTGGTACCATTGAGACAAACTTGTCTCAATGGTACCAGGAGTGTAAAAACTAGGTACTTAAGGGTCCTAAGTTCGAACCTCTTGGGAGACGCGAATTGGGAATTTATTCCCGATAAATCCGTGAGTGGCGGTGGCCTATATGGTGCACCCCAGAGCGGACAATACGGATGAGTGACCCGCCTGGGGCGATGGCTCGGGTCGGTGGACCAGCGGGTGCACCCCGGGGCGTCACAAAAAAAACGCGCGTTTTATTGTGACGCCCCAGGGTGCACCCGCTGGTCCACCGACCCGAGCCACCGCCCCAGGCGGGTCACTCATCCGTATTGTCCAGGTCCAATGGTTAGTCATGACTTGACACTTACAAGTGGTAAGGGGTTCAAGTCATGGCGGACGCGAATTGGGGATTTATTCCCGATAAATCCGTGAGGGGCGGTGGCCTGTGTGGTGCACCCCAAAGCAGACAATACGGATGAGTGACCCGCCTGGGGCGGTGGCTCGGGTCGGTGGACCAGCGGGTGCACCCCGGGGCGTCACAATAAAAAAAATTTGGACCATTTCTCGATTTGTGCGTGTCATCCTTGCGCAGGGGCCATGCTAATCTTCTCTGTATCGTTCCAATTTTATCGGATGTCCCCGAAGCGGACAATACGGTTGAGTGCGACCGGCCCCACATGATACTGGTCGTCACAAAAAAACGCTCGTTTTATTGTGACGCCCTGGATTTACCGGACTCCGCCGGGGGGGCCCAGGCCGCATCACTCATCCGTACTGTCCGCTTTGGGGTGCACCACACAGGCCACCGCCCTTCACGGATTTCTTTCGCGTCCGCCGCTACTCGAACCCTTGACTTCCTCAAGAGTCGAGTAACGACTAACCATTGGACCTAGGTCCAATGGTTAGTCGTTACTCGACTCTTGAGGAAGTCAAGGGTTCGAGTAGCGGCGGACGCGAAAGAAATCCGTGAGGGGCGGTGGCCTGTGTGGTGCACCCCAAAGCGGACAGTACGGATGAGTGATGCGGCCTGGGCCCCCCCGGCGGAGTCCGGTAAATCCAGGGCGTCACAATAAAACGCGCTTTTTGTTGTGACGCCCCGGGGTGCACCCGCTGGTCCACCGACCCGAGCCACCGCCCCAGGCGGGTCACTCATCCGTATTGTCCGCTTTGGGGTGCACCACACAGGCCACCGCCCCTCACGGATTTATCGGGAATAAATTCCCAATTCGCGTCCCCCAGGAGGTTCGAACTTAGGACCCTTAAGTACCTAGTTCTTACACTCCTGGTACCATTGAGACAATACGGTTGAGTGAGCTCGGGCGGTGGCCTGTGGGTGCACCCGAGTCGTCACAAAAAAATGCGCGTTTTTTGTTGTGAGGTGGTGCCACACAAGGGCCGTCTGCCCCCCTCACTCAACCGTACTGTCCCCTCTGAGGTGCCACACACGGGCCGTCTGCCTCTCAGGGTTTTATCAGGAATAATTCCCAATTCGCATCCGCCATGAGTCCAATGGTTAGTCATGACTTGAACCCTCATGACTTGACACTTACAAGTGGTAAGGGGTTCAAGTCATGGCGGACGCGAATTGGGAATTATTCCTGATAAAACCCTGAGAGGCAGACGGCCCGTGTGTGGCACCTCAGAGGGGACAGTACGGTTGAGTGAGGGGGGCAGACGGCCCTTGTGTGGCACCACCTCACAACAAATCAAGTCATGGCGGACGCGAATTGGGAATTTGTTCCCGATAAATCCGTGAGGGGCTAAGTGCCACGTTTGTGTGACGGGGGCCACCTCTAGAACCCAGAGCGGACAGTACGGATGAGTGATGCTGCCTGGGTCCGCCCGGCGGAGTCCGGTAAAACCAGGGCGTCACAATAAAACGCGCGTTTTTTTGTGACGACCAGTATCATTTGGGGCCGGTCGCACTCAACCGTATTGTCCGTTTTGGATTCTAGAGGTGGCCCCCGTCAGTTCAGCTGACGTGGCACTTAGGTCCTCACGGATTTCTTTCGCGTCCGTCGCTACTCGAAACCTTGACATCCAAGCGATTCGAGTAACGAGTAACGACTAACCATTGGACCTAGGTCCAATGGTTAGTCGTTACTCGAATCGCTTGGATGTCAAGGGTTCGAGTAGCGACGGACGCGAAAGAAATCCGTGAGGACCTAAGTGCCACGTCAGCTGAACTGACGGGGGCCACCTCTAGAATCCAAAGCGGACAATACGGTTGAGTGCTACCTGCCCCAAATGATATTGGTCGTCACACTTCATGTGCTGGTTCTTTTCCTTTACTCATTTTGGTCATCATCTCCATCATTGCAGCCAATTGCCCCTTCATCTCTTCTTGCGCCTTTTCTATTTTCTCCATTCGGCTAGCTTGTCCTTCTTCCATGACTTATACTCGAGTGAGAGCCCCGAATTGCTTTGTAACCTTTGATGGTCGAGAGGCTTTGAACCTTATTACCACAATTTTCTAATTAGAAAAACCTCATCTTACCTCTTTCAAAAATTTTGGAACAAACAAAAATTTCTTTTTCTTTTTCTTTTTTCGAAAAATGAAGAGTATTAACATATTTACTGAAGTATAACAAATGTATGATGTGAATTTTATGAAAATCATGTTATTTGTATATGTATGCAAATGACATGCATGACAAAGTCTATGAAATTGAACAATTTTTCTCCTTTTTTCTTGCTCTCTCTTTCTTTTTTTGGTTTTTTTTTAGGTTAGTTTGCATAACTTTCTTGATTTTACATGTTGGGTATTTAGGTCTTCACTTTAACCAAATCTTAGGGAGGAATAATTTCAATGAAAATAATCAATCAATAACATCTGTGCATAAATTTGATAGAAAAGAAAATTGAAAGAATAAACAAATTCAAGATTGTGAAAGACTTAGTCTAGTTTCTCAAAGATTTATTTACAAAATGTGATGCAACAATGCAAAATGCATACCAAAGTTCAAACTGGAATTTGCCCCTTACTTATCATATTCACTTATTAACTTAAGAGGTTAAGTCCGAAACAAGTAAGAGAAGTTGAAAAGTAATCTTAAACCATATCAAAATTGTTTCAAAAACTCTCTCTTCTTTTTGTTTTTTAATTTTTGGTGAGAGGAAACATTATTAACCATGAAATTCTATGTAAAATGTTCAAGACATGACATAATAACAAGATATTGTTGAAAGACATGTTCAAACAAAATGCAATTTATGCAAAATGCAATTACAATGAAGATCAAATTCTATTTTATTTCACCTAACCTTCATGATTCTAAAATGCACATGACATGATTATCAATATATGTATACACAATGATGATGAAATGAATTAAAATGATATATATCCCTAACATGTTTGAGAAAAACGAATATTTGTATTCACAATACCTAGACACTAATCTTATTATTTCTTAACCCAATCATGCAAGAAAGATGGAATTCCTAACTAAACCTGAGCATTCTTCTTCATTTTTCTAGAAATCATTTTTCTCTGATCACCAAACAAAATTTTTTTCATTTTCTATTTTTTTCTAAAAAATAAAATTCACATTCCCTATTCTATTCTTTTTTTTCAAAAAATGATTTTATTTCATTTTTATTCCAAATCAAATTATTTTTTTTGAATTCTTTTCCAATAAATTCAAGGATAATTTTGTTGACATCCCTTTTTTTTTATTATTCAACCAAGTGTTTTGCAATGAGATAATCAAGAAAAGGAAAGAAAAACATTTTTTAAGCCTCTTTTTTTTGGAGCATTTTTAAACTCTCATTAAAATTCCTACACAATCCAAAATTTCTTTTTTTTTGTCAATTTATTCTTTGAAAATTCTATACAAGAAAGTCAATTATTCATCTCTCCCTTTTTTGTTTTTTTGACTTCAAAAAGAAAAAAAGAAAAATTTCATTCATTTTTTCATTTTATTCTAACTCTTTTTTGAAGAAAGATTAATTCATTTCCTACTCAAAATCCCTTTCACTTTTATTTTTTATGCCTTTATCTTAAGAAATTTTTCCAAGAATAATAAAGAATAAAGAATTTGTTTTTTAATTAAAAAAACTTAATTGAATTTCTTCTTATTATTTTTAGTGAAAGAGACATTTTTTTAACAAATTTTTTCATTTTTTTATTGTAAAAAGAAAGGTTTATCCACATTTTTTCATTTTATATTTTTCTTTTTAAAGAAAGAAAAGTGAAAGAAATTAAAACCTTTTTTATTTTTATATATAAAAACATCTTGTAACCACAAAACTTCTTTTTCTTCCTCTTGCCTTGGAGAATGTATTTTTATTAGTTCCTATTTTAATGCACCTATTTTCAAAACAAAATTCTCATTTTTTAAAAATGAATGAAGAATTATTCGCATTTTTAAAAGAAAAGTTACATATTTGTTTTATTACTTCTATCACACACCTTTATTTTTTTAAAATATAAGTGGATTTTTTTGAAAAGATCTTTCATAAAGAAAATATATTTTTAATTTTTATTTTACAAAATTCCCTTTTTAGAAAAAATCAAAGACTTAAATTATATACAATTCAAATTAAAATCGATTGTACCTTTATTATTGACATGAGAAAATGGGTCGAATTGTGTTCCCTCGTGTCCTAATTTTGGGATAATTTCTACAAAAATTGGACATGGCTCTACCTAAGGCTGGCCTCTTAGGTTTTTCTATATGCTGGATTAGGTTTTCAAAATCTAAAGGTTCACAAATTATACCTCACTGTCGTCCACACTGGACTAGTAAGATTTAATTTGAGTGAGAGTATTTCGCTTGCCATTGCGGAGGTGATTACCTCACGAGAGCAAAGGTACTCTACTCCCTCCTAAGAAGGATGGAACCCGGGTATAGAGCTCATGTCATGCAAATGCAAGTGCAAGTGTGTGTATGAGAGAACTTTTATCAAACCATAACCCTTATTCTACCCCAACAATTTATTAAGAATAATATATACAAATAAAGAATGATATAAAATAAACATAATAACTTATTCACACAAATGTAACAAATTATTTAAAATTAAAGAAATTAAATTTAAATATTAATTAAGACCTTTAAATTAAAACTTAGGAAAACACATGATTAATAAATGGCTTGACCCTCAAAAAGCGTCCCCAGTGGAGTCGCCAAGCTATCGTAACGGCTTCGCGCTCGACGATTTTGAAAACATTTAAAAACAAAGGGAGTCGCCACCAATCTTTTTTTGACTAGGTGTGATTGGCCACCTAAAATATTTATCTTTTTAACAAAATCTCAAAATTAATTAAATTTTATTAAAAAGATAATTTTTTGGTCTGCGAAAACAAAATCGGGTCCGGGAGTACGGTTACGCGTGGGGAAGGATTAGCACCCCCACGATGCCCGTTAAAAAACGGTACCATAATAATCACATGTTATCCTTTGGTTTCAATAAAATGGTCTTAATTTAATATTTAAAAATAATTCCTTTTTATTTCATTTTTTATACATTTTATTATTTATCAAAATTATTTTTCATTTAAAAAGAATGTTAGATTTTGTTTATCGAAAGTGAGTGTGAACTCTTTTGTATTGAATAATTAAATCAAATACTCCAATACTTTTGGCAGCATTTGAAATAATTCTCCTCACCTAGAGATTTCTAAAGAATCACTACTTGTGACTTCTACAGAATCTCATCCTCAGAAGGTTCACACTTGCTTCGAAAATTATTATGAATGCACATGATGCAAACAAATAAAAATGATGCAAATGAATTTCTTTTATTTCAAATTTCATTATTTATTTGTTTATTTATTTATATTTCTTTGTTTTTAAAACAAAAACTTATTCATTTTCTTTTTATATAAAAATTTAAATTATTGAAAAATCATACTAAATATTCCAATACTTTTGGCAACATTTAGTACAACTCTTCTCACCTAGGGATTAGTTAGGAATCACTACTTGTGACTTCCATAACATCCCATCATCGGACTTCATTTAATTTAATTTAAATTTTATTATTTATTTCCTTTTTCTATTTTCTTTTAAAAAAATTATTTATTTTTATGTTTAACAAAAAATTAAATTATTGCAAAATTATACTAAATATCCCAATACTTTTGGCAACATTTAGTACAATTCTTCTCACCTAGGGATCAGCTAGGAATCACTACTTGTGACTTCCGTAGCATTCCATCATCGGGCTTCATTTAATTTAAATTTAAACTTTATTTCCTTTTTCTTTGTTTTTTTTCTTTTTTATATATATTTTTTATACAATTTCTAATCAACAATAATTGATGAATATACAAGTAAAAGAAAAATTTTCAAAACTTTTATTTTGTAGCATACATTAATAATAATAACAACAATAATAATAATAACAACATCCATAACAATAATAATAATAATAATAATAATAATAATAATAATAATAATAATATCAACAACAACACAATAATAATAATAATAATAATAATAATAATAATAATAATAATAATAATAATAATAATAATAATAATAACAACCATAGTAATAATAATAATAATAATAATAATAATAATAATAATAATAATAATAATAATAATAATAATAACCCAAAGTTACCAAATTAAGAAAAATATACCTAAAATGAGGCTTAAACCCAAAGGAAAACCTTAGAAAACGGCCCAAAAAACCAAGCCCAAAAGTAGGTTCAAGTGGGCTGACTCGGTTGGGCTGGGAGCGGGTCGGATCCTTGCTGGTCCGGGTCGGCGATGGGCGACGCGCGGATCCTTCTTCCCACGGGTCGGGTGTGCGGATCTCGGGTCGGGTCGGTTCAACATGCGGGTCAGCCCTTTTTCAACTATAAAATCCAACCCTTTTTTTTTTCAATTCATTTTTTAACCAAAAAAGAAAAAAAAACCTCTCAGAGCCTTCAAAAACCCTCCGGCCAGGCGATTTCCGACCGCCGCCGCCGGCCGCCGTCACCGGTGGCCAAAAGTGAAAAAATTTTCCCTTTTCCGATTCCTTTTCGCCTCCTGAGCCCAAATCTGACCTCCAATTCACTCGAAAAAGGCCCCAACTTCGTAGATCTGAACCCCCGAAAGCCCTTTTCCCTCTTTTTTTTGATTTTCTGTTTTTTTCTTTTTTTTGTTGGATCTAGATTTTTGTTTTGGTTTGTGTTTGGTTGTTTTTCGTTTTGCAGGTATTAGGGGTGCTTAGATCTTAGATCTAAGCTTTGGGGCTCTTGGTTTTGGGACGGCGGCGTTAGGGGTTTTTCGTGATGGTTGTGGTACTGTTGGGGGGTTCGAGTGGTGAGGATGAGGTTGTGTTTGGTGGTGATGGGGTTGAGGGTGATGCTCGGTGAGTGGGGAGAGCTTGAAGCTTCCCTCTGTGTTTGGTAAAATGGTTTCCCCCCCGGTGGTGACAGAATGGTTGGGCTTTTAGAGGGAGGTCTCGTATAGAGTTTGCTGTGATGGGATGGAGTAGGCCGGTGGCAGAGTTGGTGGCTGGCAGGGGTGAGGGTGGCTGGTAGGAACTGATGGCTGGCGATGGGAGGGGTTAGCAGTGGGTTGATTGGACAAATAATAACAATAAAAAAATGAAAATCAAAATCAAAATAATAATCATAATAATATAAAAGTAATAATAATAATATAAATAATAATAATAATGAAACAAACAATAAAAATAAAAACAAATACAAATATATATAAAAATAAATATAAACAAATAATAATAATAATAGTAATAATAACAAAAAGAGACAAAATTAAATGTCAACAGAGTTCGAATGAATTTTGTTGTTTCATATCTTGTTGCAATTCTAGTGTTGACTGCTCTTCTCTATCAGCTTCTCAAACGCAACATTCTCTCTCACAAGAAAGATTCTTCTAAGTTTATTGTGTATATGATTGGTCTGACAGTTATTAGTTTAGGTTTTCTTTTGATTGGATTTGAAAGATGATTTTTTTGAAAGCCATTTTTCCCTTACTCAGAAGAACTTTGGTATCTTATAACTTAGATTTACTTGTTTCTTATTTTTGGGAATATTATCTGCTTGCCGGTTTGGGAATACTTCTTCCAAACCTATTTATTGCAATTGCTTTCACCCGTAGAATGCCAATTTTGATTTCTTTTTGGTTTTTATTAAGATGAAGCCATACTTCTTCACAATAATTGGAAGGGAGAACCTTTGTAAAGTCAATAGCCACTAACTTCCAAAAACATCTGCGTCTATCATAGTAGTTTGTTGCTATCAGAAGTTCTTTTTCAGAGAAATGGCGGATCTGCCATTACAGAAGCCAATCTAATAAAACCCCTCCATTTTTTGTGAAAAAATTCTGATTAGCATCATGTCTCTTCACATTCAAACATGAAATCATCTTGCCTAAAAGTGTAACTTTGTATCAATTATATAGACACCATAGAAAAGAACTAGGTACAAATTACAATATCAAGTCAGTAAAAGAAACAAGGCAAAAATCTATGTTTCAGTTTGATGCAGACCAGACCAAGTAAATCTAACAGAACATTGATGCTGCACTGGTAAGAATTGGACTGATAAAATTGAACTAACTAAGCTGAAACAATAAAAATGAAAACAGGAAGGGAAGAAGAGAATTGCACTTTGGATCAAGATAAAAGAAGCAGATGCTCCTGGAAATCAAAGAAATGATCTTGCAAATTGAATCAGATGTGATGCAATGAAATGAAAGCTGGGTCACAGGAAGTTTCCAATGTGTAACAACTTATTATACAATAATAAAAACATAATTTTGTTTAAAAAATTATTATAATTTGTCATTACATAACAATTGTTGCTAACGTAATTGTTGTTATTAAAACATGTTTTTTGTTAAAATTGGTTAGTTTACATATCAATAAATATATTTTTTAGGCCAACGAGACCTTGGCTTAATGGCAAGGAGGAAGTCCTGAGATTTTGAGGTCTCAAGTTCGAGTCTCACTAAGTGTGAGTTTGAGTTAGTCTAGTTATTTACTAGTTTATTTAATTTATTATAGTTATTTACTAGTTTACCTAGTTTGAGTAATGTGATTTTCATAGTTATCTGTTCATGAAATGTAATATGCTGATTGTGATTGTAACTTCTAATGAAAATGTACTACTAAAAAAAAATATTTTTTTGTGATATATAAATATATTTGTTACTTTAATAATATAATCATTAAGGGTTTTGCATTCGAAGAGCATCATCAGGCCTACGGTGACATCAATAAATATATTTGGTTAGTTTACAGTAACTTTGAAAGGGTTTTGCTTTCGAAGAACATCATCAAGCTTATTTTATATATATATATATATATATATATATATATATATATATGTATGTATGTATGTATGTATGTATGGAAGGTGTGACCGTGTGAGGCAAGGCTATACAGTAACGTATTATACAGTAATATATATACATTGCAACAACAAAGTTTCTACGGACATGCAGGCAGCCAATATGGCACACATAGTTTTTATTAATACACATTAGTTAATATTATTGAGTTAGGTAGCTAGCATGTTGGTTAGTTTCTAATATTGTATCTATAATTTGTGATATTTAGGTATGGCAAAAATACATGTAGAGTTTGTTAGGAGCCGAGAGACCATGAGTAGGCATTTTAGCTACATCAATGAACATATCTTCATGACAAGGAATTGTCAAACCACCCATCAGATGATTAAAACCAAAACTCTTCTTCAGCTATGCTTAGCAAATCGTGGAACAAAAGTTGGTTCAAGAATGATAAAGGAACAACAAATCTCTTCTTTTTAGATTCTCCAACATAAATCGCAAAGAAGCCTTTTGGTACATTTGAAGATATTGAATTAGCTCTTTTGTTGAACGTCAGAGGGGAGCGGCAGAGAATTTGCTTAGCTACAGCAACACCAGGCCGACGAAATCAATGACTAATGTTATTACAAATTAATTATACAAATTAATAATAAAAATAATAATATATAAATTTGTTATTACAAATGATAATCAATGTCAATAATTACAACTTTATATTATTTACATTTTAATATGATAATTACATTTGTAATTAATTTCAATATACAAATTTTGTTTTTATACTTAAGGGTATTTTTGAAATTTGAAACTACATTATCAGCAAAGTGACTACATAACAAATGCTATAATGTTATTTTCCCGACAATTTAAACAAAACATTACATTGCATATCAAATGCTGCAATATTACTTAACCAACAATTACTTTGTCAGTAATCACTTTGCCTTGCAATTATTTTACCTGTAATATACCAAATGCAACTAAAGGTTGAGGATTTTATATTCATTTTGTGAGAAAGTTGAGTTTATATTTAACTATTAACCCTTCTATTTTTTTGCCTGTTATTTCGCTTCTAAATTAGTCCGCTAAACACACAAATAACACGTCCCACTTCTAATTCTTAATCCTAACAATTTGTGATTATCTACACAAAAATACATTGGCTTGTTTTTTTTATCTTTACCATATTTATATATAAATTTTGTCTAATTTTAGCCCTTCTTACTTTTATTCTTTTATTTTGTGTTTTCTATATTATATCTAAAATTTCTAGATTTACTAATTCTTCCCATTCTATTTTTATTAAGTAACTTTAAAACCCTAAAAGGCTAAAACTATAATTTAGTTAAATCTCAAGTTACAGATAAATCCTTTTATTTATTTCTTGTTTGGATTATTGTTCTTATAAATGTTTAAAATTTTACATAAAATTAAAATATTATCACGTACTAATATTAAACAAGTGTTATGCACAAAAATACATTTAAAATTAGTAAATTTATATATAACATAATTTTTTGAAACTTTATCGTACAAGTTTTTAAATTTATGAACGATCCAAACTTTTTCTCTTGAATATTTTTTATTTGTATATATTTTGTGTATTTCAATATAGTAAAATAAGAAAATTTCTTTACCCATCTAAATTGTAAAAATATAATTGATTTGTCAATTTTGATTTATACATTAAGATAATGTATATATAGGTAATTTAAATTTAAGATAATACATTAAAAATTAAAAAAAAGATAATTGATTTTTATAAATTTTAAAGAAATGAAAAAAAAAGTCATTTTTTAATTTTAATTTTTATGGTAAGATAATCTATATAGGTATTTTAATTTAAGATAATAAATTGAAAAAGGAAATCGAAAAATATGATTATTTTAACAACTAATGGTTAACCTAGTGGTTATTATCTCTCATTGAGAGAGATTAGGTTAAGGTTCTATTCTCCACTCTCCTTGTACCTCCTATGAACAAAAAAAAGAAAAACATGATTATTTTTTTAATTTTTGTGAAATTGGAAAAAAGATTGTATTTTTTAATTAATATATATAAAGTTTGTATATGATGTACTGACAGTGTATAGTTTCTATACACTGTCAATGCATCAGAGGTTGACACTTCATCAATAAGCCCTTATGGGCAAATTAAAAAAATTTATTTATATTTGCATATAAGGGTTTATTGATGAGGTGTCAACCTCTGGTACATTAACAGTGTATAGAAACTATACACTGTCAGTGCATCATATATAAATCCATATATATATATATATATGGATAAAGAATTTAAGAAATAATTATTTTTTAAAATTTAATTTATATAAGTTTAAGATAACACATGTGATGGAAGCCCATTAAGCTCATTAGGATTAAGTCATGTTCATAATGATGGTGATTCTATAAGCATCCATGGAGATCTAATGACAAGAACTAAAACTAAGAAGATGCAACAAATTTTGACTGATTTTATTAATATTACTAGAAAGAAAGCTCAACAAAGCTTGAGCATCATGGATAATAAAGTCTTTTATAACTTGATCCAAGCTCAAGTCCTACTTTCCTGAAGGCTTATAAGTATTGTGCTAGTTGCACACCCTCTCCAAGCCGCATACTTATATTTATATTATTAGGATTACTTTTTGTTTTTTTTTAGTTGTTTAGATGAATATATGAAAAATATATTCTGTTGTTTGTTTTTTTTTTAAATTTGTTTTCTTTTTTCAAATGATATTAACATAACTAATAAAGTATTAAAAATTAAAAATTTTTTAATAAGTAATTTATTAATATTAACATATAATTATATTTTGAAAATAACATAAAATATTAAAATATTATATCATTAAATATTTCAAAGAAAAGTATTATCATTATTTATATTAATATTTTTAAAAATTTGAAGAACTATTACTATTTTAATTTATATACAATATTAATAATAAATTAATATTTATTTTTGAAATATTAAAAAATATTTATAATATTAAAATAATTATATTTATACTAAAATTATATATTATTAAAACCATAACAAAATTATTAATTATTTATATTTATTATTAAAATATTAATAAATAAAAATATAAAACCATTATATCTTAAATTAAAATATCAATAAATTATTAAATAATAAATGGTTTATTTATTAAATTAGTATTTATTATTTAGTATTAAAATAATAATATAATATTATTTATTATTAAAATATTAAAAATATTTAATATTAAAAATATACGTAATAAAATATTTAAACTTAAAAATTTCAAAGATTTTTAATGCTAATATTTTAATTTTTAAAAATTTTAATTTAATTAAATAAAAATATTTTTTGTTAATATAATAATATTCTATGTAGGGTTAAGTTAAATCAAAATTAAAAAATTATATCTAAAATTTAACTTGAGTAGAATTATACTTACGAGCTTAGTAAATAACTTTATACATAGAAAATTATTTTTCAAAAATTGTCTTTTTCTTTTTAAAAGGGTAAGATAAATTCCAAGAGAATGATCTAATTTTTTGTTGACTGGGAAATCATCTTACTTGATCAATTAATTTTTTGCCAATCAAATATAACAAAAATGGAAAAGCTATTTTTTGAAAATCATTTTTAGTGAACCAAACCAAACTTTATTTTAAAATTTAGAATTGAGGTCTTCAAGATTATACCATAATTCAATTCTAGTTTATTATTTTTGAAAATAGATATTTTGATCTAAAATCACAAATAATTTTAATATATGTTAATCAATTACTAAACTTAAATTAATAAAATCATATTTCTAAGTATTAGCAATAAATTTTATTACTTATTATTATTTTTAAGTTATTTTTGAAAATATTATTTTGTGTAAGATTTTTATTTTTTATTAAAAAAAATTCTGTATATATTATGAATAACAAATGTTTAGATTAATAAATTTTTTTAATAATAACATAATAAAATAATATTTTTATATTGTCAAACTTATAATTTTAGATTAAAATATTTATTTTTTAAATTAATAAATTAAAATTAAATTATAGTATAATTTTTAAGACGGGAGTGAAATTTATCCTAAAATTTATTTTATTCCCATTTAAACTAAGTCGTCCGTACACCGTGATCAGCCGCGCGTATGTCAAAATGCATATCCTCACACGGCGTGAATAGCCCCTTATGCGCGTGGAATACAACTTCTCCTGTATCACTCTTCTTTCTGGTTCGAAGCACTGAAAGTAGTTAAAAATAAATACGCACTGAAACACAACGTTTTCCATTTCTTTCCAGTCCAGCGTGTGTGGTCTTCAAGCACCATCTCAAATTTTGCCAAATAAAAGTTACAGGAAAAAAAGAAAGCAAAGCCAACCAAAATAGAATATGCGAAACCCTAAAATCACCACAACCTCAATCAACTAAACTTTTATTTTTCTAGTTATATTGTCTCTTGCTATTGCAAATTACTTTCTTGCTCATGGCGGAGGAGGTCGGTGCCGGTAGTGGCGGAGCATCATCTTCGGAGAGAGGAGAGATCAACGGCGTAGGATTAGCTTCGATGGATTCGTTAGAATCTCGGTGGGTGTTCCAAGACGAAGACGACTCTGAGATCGACGATGAGGAATATGACGACGACGACGTGCCGCATCGTGCTGGAGTAGACTCCGAAGACGAGGATACTCCGGAGAAGCGCTTGATTCGTACCGGACCACGCATCGATTCCTTCGACGTCGAAGCTCTCGAAGTCCCTGGCGCACATAGAAGTGAATACGAGGTACTTTTTCGTTTCCTTTTCTGATTTAGTTTTATCTGATACGCCATTTATTGTGCTAATCTAATAAAGTTATTAGCTGTTTGTAATTTTGAAAATTTGATTTGATTTGGTGTCTAACTTGATCGCATTGGGGCGTGCTTTTTATTTTTAAATTTGCTTGGTCGTTAAGGAAGTTAATAGATTGTTGTTTGGAAAGTAGAGATCTAATAGTATATTTGGCAAAAAGAAGTGTGGTTTTAGTTTATGTTCATGCTGTATGAATGAAAAGTTTGACATTATGAGTATTAAATGGTCTCAGTTGTTCAATAAATAATTTAAGGTGATAAAATTATAGCTTTTTTCCACGTTAAATTGTGACTGCGACAAGTTACAGGTATGTTTTCAGTTTCTAGATATTGAAATAGAACTCAGGCTGAGTTGTTCTTTACTCTGAATTTGAGCTTAAACTAGGTATAGTTTTCAAGATATTAATAAATAGGGTTTGGTGAGGCAACTGTGACTTTGTTCTGAAAAGAGTTCATGCTTCCTTCACAAACTTTGTTTTTCACCCCTCAAGTATTGTCTGGACTGCTGAGCATTGATATTTTTTGATTGGTTTGGTTTTGTTACTTACAAAAGCTACACATTATAAGCACAAGGTTCGTTAGTCTTGGCATACCTGTTGAATTCCACCTTTATTGTACTGTTACATTATTTCTAGTGCTAGTTTGTACTATTACTATATCTGGTTGGAAGAATTAAGATTAGACTTGAATGCATTAACTTGTGTAAAACTAGTGTAGTTTCCATCATAAGATTAGGGGAAATGCTGGTAAAGTATCATGAGTTACAATATCAAAGCATGAGAAACTATGAAATAAACGTTGCAATACATTTTTTCCTTTTAAAAAAATTATTTTTTTAACAGGGAGTTTGTTCTATAGCACTACAATGATTGGACAACTTTCAATGGTTTTTACGAGCTTTGTTTTCTTGAAATGTTGTCTTTTTCTTGCTGGAAGTAAAAAGCTTGTTTCTTCTGATGTATGTTGGATTAAGTGCATTCTTTCTTATAGCTATCTATGGTAATCATGGTACTGGAAATAAGATAAGTTTTTATTTGATTTTTTCCTTGTGCTTTTATCTTTATGCTTACTTTTACTTTGATCCCAGGACTTTGGTATAGGAAGGAGAATAATACTTGCCTTTCAGACACTTGGAGTTGTATTTGGTGATGTTGGAACAAGTCCATTATATACCTTCAGTGTGATGTTTAGCAAGGCACCTATCAATGTAGATGAAGATGTTATTGGAGCATTATCTCTAGTTCTATATACCTTAATCTTGATCCCCCTAGTAAAATATGTCCTTGTTGTTCTTTGGGCAAATGATGATGGTGAAGGTATGCTGGATGTTCCCAGTCGATCCCTATTCACGAGCTAAACATCATATATGTTAATACATATTCCATCTCAATTATTTCATAGCTTTTCTGACTGGTTTCTTGAAGGTGGTACTTTTGCATTGTACTCATTGATTTCCAGACACGCTAAGGTCAGTCTTCTTCCAAATCAGCTACCATCAGATTCCCACATATCAAGCTTCAGGCTAAAGGTGCCATCTCCTGAACTTGAGAGATCACTTAAAATAAAGGAGAGACTAGAGACTTCAGTGACTCTGAAGA
The DNA here is from genome assembly GCA_032173925.1 of Heritiera fomes. Classification (NCBI taxonomy): domain Eukaryota; kingdom Viridiplantae; phylum Streptophyta; class Magnoliopsida; order Malvales; family Malvaceae; genus Heritiera; species Heritiera fomes. Next base: position 8,784,876 of record JAPDPM010000020.1, on the reverse strand, counting down.
AAATTCTTCTGATGTTAGTGCTTGCTGGCACTTCTATGGTGATAGCTGATGGGGTTGTTACACCGGCAATGTCAGGTTTCCATATTCTATTCTTCTTGCTTTATTGATCCATGCACAATACTTGCTGCTATTGAATAGCGCATAATTGCATTCAATTTGCATACCCTCCTCAGAGTCTACAATGTTGGAGCTTTGTGCATTGGGTTTGCCCTTTTTATCGTTCAGGCAATAACTTATGATTACATTTATTTATTTATCCTAATGTAGTAATGTCAGCTGTTGGTGGTCTGAAGGTTGGAGTTGCTACAATTGAAGAAGGTAAGCTGGTATTCCATGCTGTTCTCAACTTTAAAAAACATTATTGCTTTGCTTGCTCTATCTCCATTTGTTAGTAAATTCTCTCAGAGAAGATTTTTCCATTCTCAATTTACCTTGTTGGCTGGGAATCTTTTGCATTTTATTTAGCTCATGCGTTCTTAAAATTTAATTTTTCTTTGCGTATGGTTCGGGATGGCGGTGCAGTTAACTAGCTTGTAGGTATCATAGCTTCTTGATTGATCCAGTCAAGAATTTTTTATTGTTCTTCCTTGACAGCCTTTGTCTTGATCATTTGCTATTTGTAACGATGATTTAACTTTGGCTAGATTATATTTTACAGTTTGGTCTAAATCCTACATTCTGCATGGATGTAGAAACAACATGGTTTGATCAAGCCCCATCCCTCTCCCTTTTTCTTTTGCTCTCCTGCCTTTGCATCTTAGTTTGTTTTTCCTTTATGATTTGCAGTGTTATTATGGTCAATAACCATTTTTTGAGTTAACTATTCTCTTTCCTCCTTTTCTTTTCTTTATGTGCAGATCAAGTTAAGATGATATCAGTTGCCTTTCTTGTAATTTTGTTCAGTGTACAGAAGTTTGGAACAAGTAAAGTGGGACTTGCTGTAGGCCCTGCTCTGCTCATATGGTTCTGCTCTCTAGCAGGCATTGGGATCTACAATCTTGTTAAGTATGATGCCAGTGTCTTGAGGGCATTCAATCCTGTTTACATTTATTTATTCATCAAGAGGAACTCAGTTAAGGCTTGGTATGCGCTTGGAGGCTGTCTTTTATGTGCAACAGGTAAACGTATTAATAAAAGATTATCGCATTTGAAGGTCGATGAATGTTTTCTATACTATTTATAAAAACCCTGAATGAGCTTGATCTCACTCTCAGGAGTCTAGTGACACAGTTTCAGCTAGGGAAATTATTCAAAAACCAAAAGAAAAAATAAAAGATATAAATTTTTAAGGGTATTTAAGTCTTTTAATATTTCTTAGAAGTAGGAATTGGATTTAAATTTAAATATTCTTAAACTCATTATTTTGCCCCTTTTTTTCACTTCTAAATAACTGTACATTCACTTATCTCATTTTCTCTCTATGTTTGGCTAACTGCAATTTTTGATTTTTTAACCTGCATGGTGGGTGCGCAAAAAACTAGTCGTTATAATCAAATTTCCCTCAATACTTAATTTATAAGAATGTCATACTGCAATAATTTTCTCCTGCAACCCATAAACTTGCTCTAATAACAAAATCAGCTTTGCAGAAGTTTCACTTCAAGTTTTCTTAAATGATCCCAACTATTTTTGATGTTTCTCTTAATGCTTAGTTTGCTGCATTGGCATGTAATTTTTGAAAGTTTTCATGAAATTCAGCTAAAGTAATGCGTGATTCAGCTTTGATGAATTTGAAGTAGAACACTAATGGTCATTGTATCTGATCTTACTATGCTGATGATGGTGTATGTTTCAGGGTCTGAGGCAATGTTTGCAGATCTTTGCTACTTTTCTGTACGATCAGTTCAGGTAGTGGAGCTAGAAAACTTGGTTTTTGAATCTTCTTGTTGTTATATGTCCTTTTTTAAATTGTATAATGACTGATGAAATTGCTGGTAATCCTCTTCTCTCATTCTTACAATTTTTGATTTGTTAGATAGTGGTTGTTTGCAGCATACCTTTGTGTTTCTTGTATTGCCTTGCCTGTTGTTGGGTTATCTGGGTCAAGCAGCATACCTTATTGGAAATCATAAGGATGCTGAGCAGGCTTTCTTTTCTTCAGTTCCAAGTAAGTTCATGTTTATCATCAATGGATTATGAGATTACCAAATGTTTGAACTAAAACCCATTTCTGATTTTGGAACATTTTCTTGCTCGCCTTTCTCTAAATGGGAACAACTGTTTTCCTCCATGCAGCTGCTGTGTTTTGGCCAATCTTACTCATAGCTAATATTGCTGCCTTGATTGCCAGCCGAGCAATGACAACAGCCACATTTTCATGCATAAAGCAATCAACTGCTCTTGGTTGTTTCCCTCGTCTTAAAATCATACATACATCCAGAAAGTTCATGGGTCAAATCTATATACCCGTCTTAAACTGGTTTTTGCTGGTAGTTTGCCTGATCTTTGTGTGTTGTATCTCAAGCATTAATGAGATTGGAAATGCTTACGGTAATATGTCTTCCTAGCCTAATTTGTTTTACCAGTGCTCTTATCATTTTTGTTATCCTTGATGAATTTTTGGTGTCCTGTAACTCATAAACCTAGATTCTTTGTGGGATATTAGAAGTGCTATGCAATTATTTTACTGGGGAATAGGTGAAACAAACTGCTTAAAATTGTCTGATATAAATCTAATAATTCCTAAGTTTGCAATCCTCGTACTGTTTCCTTTGCTTTTACTTAAGTTTTCTCATCTTTGTGGTTATGATTTTTTTTAGGTATAGCTGAGCTGGGAGTCATGATGATGACCACAATTTTAGTCACCATTGTCATGCTTCTCATATGGCAGATAAACATCATAATTGTGCTGAGTTTTGTGATCTTCTTCCTGGGTTTGGAATTGACTTTTTTCTCCTCAGTTTTATGGAGTGTGACAGATGGAAGTTGGATAATATTGGTTTTCGCTGTGATAATGTTTCTCATTATGTACATCTGGAATTATGGTAGCAAGCTTAAGTATGAAACTGAAGTGAAGCAAAAGCTGTCAATGGATTTGATACGAGAACTGGGCTGCAATCTTGGGACAATCAGAGCTCCTGGCATTGGTTTGCTTTATAATGAGCTGGTGAAAGGAGTACCTGCAATATTTGGCCATTTTCTAACCACGCTCCCTGCTATTCACTCCATGATCATCTTTGTCTCCATAAAGTACGTCCCTGTTCCTGTGGTGCCTCAGAGTGAAAGATTCCTTTTCAGGCGAGTCTGCCCCAAAAGTTACCATATCTTTCGGTGTATTGCTAGGTAAGATGCTCTACCGGGAAACTTTAATCCTGTAATCTTGTCTAATCCATGCAACTTGAGAGCAATTATCATTGCAGTTTCAAGTTTTGAAGTGCAAGATTTATGTTAAATACTTATTGGAGCAGTAAAAATTAGGGATATAATTGAGTTGAATCGAGTAATTTACTATCAGATTTAAGTTTAGATCGATTCGAAAATTCTAGGTTTGAAGTTCAATTCCTACTTGATTAAGCTTAGTTTTTCAAATTTGAGCTTAACTCGCCAAGATACTCGTTTTTCGAGTAATTTGAGTTTGAGTTTGATTCAAAAATAAAAAAAAACTCGTATAATTATCTAATTCAGTTCGAATAGTTCACTAGTAATCATTGAGTAGCTCACTTGTTTACATCACCAGTAAAATTGACACTTGGACAGGGAGACGTGGAAATTAATTTGGAATAAATTGTACAAGGAGAAACCATCTATCCCCTTATCAAGACCATTTTTTACAAGCATTTTTGATACTTTTTTTCTACGTGTACGATTTCTTCGTCTTTTTCGTCTCTCTTAGTTGGCTGACCAACCACTTTCTCAGGTATGGTTACAAGGATGTCCGTAAGGAAAATCACCAGACATTTGAGCAGCTGCTGATTGAGAGTCTCGAGAAGTTCATTCGTCGGGAGGCTCAGGAAAGGCAATTGGAAAGTGATGGCGATGAAGACACAGATTCTGAGGAGGATACTTCTTTCTCAAAAGTCCTCATAGCTCCTAATGGAAGTGTTTACTCGCTTGGTGTCCCTCTGCTAGCTGAGTTCGGGGACTCTGGTAATCCCATATCAGAAGCAAGCACCTCAGAGGAGGTGAAGGCAGATTTCCCTGCTGCTGCAGACCCATCAACGCCTGATGCCGAGCATAGTCTTGAGAGGGAGCTATCTTTTATACGCAAGGCAGAGGAATCTGGTGTTGTTTATCTTCTTGGTCATGGAGACATTAGGGCAAGAAAGGATTCTTGGTTTATCAAGAAACTAGTTATAAATTACTTTTATGCTTTCTTAAGAAAGAATTGCAGGAGGGGTACTGCAAATTTGAGCGTGCCCCATTCGCATCTCGTGCAGGTCGGCATGACTTACATGGTTTGATGACTAGGAAGTTTTATAATATTTCTCGAGTGTCCCCTTTCCAGTATTGTTTATTAATTATTCTTCACTCACTGATCCTCTTTTTGTAATTTTATCATGTTGAAGGAATGACATGTATGTGATTTTTTCATTTATCATCACGCTTCCACACAGCAATTTCCAAACCACATATAGATATTCGTATTTTAATCTGACATGGGGTGAGCGATTTTATTTTTTACTAGAAAAATGTTCGTTATGGGAAAATTTTTTTCTTTATAATTTTTTGTACAAACTCAGTGCATACAAATAAAGAGTTAAAAATTAAAATACTCAAGAGTTGAATAATCATGTTCGTTAATTTGTTACAAAACTTGATTGAAATTTTGGTTCAATGTAAACATGGAGCAACAATCGACATAGGTCGTCAATTCACATAACAGCATAGAAGCTCATCAAAGTATATAGCTCGTCAATCCACACAAATTGCATGACCGCTCGTCAATTTACACAGTTGTAGAAACTTCCATTTTCTTCGATTCCACAACAAAATATTTAAATTAATAAGAAATATACTCTAATAAAAAAGACACATACTGCAGAAGCTTGCCAACCTACATAACAGCATAACAGCTCGCCAACCATATAGCTCGCCAAACTACACAACTGTATAAACCGCTCGTCAATTTACACAGCTGTAGAAACTCCCCTTTTTTTCTATTCAACAACAAAATATTTAAATCAATAAGAAAAATACTCTAATAAAGGAGGCACACACTGTAGCAGCTCGCCAACCCTCACAAAGAGCATAGCAGCTCGCCAAAGCACATAGCTTGCCAACCCGCAAATCCACATAATTGCTCGCCAATCCACACAGTTGTAGAAACTTGCCTTTTCTTCGATTCAACAACAAAATATTTAAATAAAAAAGAAATATACTCTAATAAAGTATGCACATACTGCAGCAGATCGCCAACCCATACAAACAGTATAACAGCTCGCCAATCTGTAGCTCACTAATCCACACAATTGCATAAACTACTTGCCAATCTACACAAATGTAGAAACTTCTATTGTCTTCGATTCAACAACAACATATTTACATCAATAAAAAATATACTCTAACAAAAGGAGCACATATTACAATAGCTCGCAACCCTCACAAATAGCATAGCAACTTGCCAAAACACATTGCTCGCCAATCCACACAACTATAGAAACGCTTGCCAATCCACAAAGCTATAGAAACTGCCATTTTCTTCGATTCAACTATCGTAATACTATATCAATTCACCAAACCAACACAGCTCGCCATTTTGCACAATAGCATAACAGCTCGTCAACTCTCATACTACATCAGCTCGCCAACTCTCATACTACATTAGCTCGCCAACCCCATAGCTTGCCAATTCACACAACAGTATAAACAGCTTGCCATCGGACATAGCTCGCCAATCCACACAACTGCATAAATCGCTCGTCAATCGACACAGCTGTAATACACGCGTCATTGCCAATTGCTTCAATTGACAAAATAGTGTTCATACACATGTCATCACCAATTTCTTCAATTGACAAAAACTATCTTTGATAGTATGTATTGATTTACTTTAAAAAAAAATTACTTACATAATTTTTCAAAAAAACACCATCTTTTTTCCAAATAAATACAGGAAAAAAATTATAGCATTTCATAGCTACATTATTTTCTAAAACAACATTTTATTGTCTATTGTTCTCCATAAAAAAAATTTACATTTATAAATTATATATAACAAAAAACATATTAAGGATTTAACTAAAAAAATTGTTGAGAAAAAAAATAAAAGAACCTAAGTAAAAAAAAAGTTGTTGAGGGCAAAAAAAAATAATTGGACAAAAAATATGTTAATGATTTAACTAAAAAATTGTTGAGAAAACAAAATAAAAGGACCTAAGAAAAAAAATTGTTGAGGGAAAAAAAAATAAAATGACAAGTGTCACTCAAAGGACAATGAGGAGACAAAAATACATATATGTATAGATAGATATTAAAATAAATATATAAAAATTTATTATTTGAACGAATAATTTTTTATGAAAATAAATATATAAAATTTAAAGTTTAATTTTTTATGTTGTTTATTTTTTTTCTATTAAAAATAAAATTCATATATAAATGATTTTTTTATTCTTTAAATTTATGAAAAAAAATAAATAAAAAAGATTGAAAAATCAAAAAAAAGAAAAATTAAAAAAAAAATCAAAGCTTGGTATGCGGAAGGTTTGGAAACAAAAAAATATATAGTTGTAGATATGTATATTTTTTATGTACTGTCTATCTGCTTCTGAATGAAAAGACAAGGCCATAAATGCATATATGCAGTAAAGATCGGCCAGAAAATTCATGTACATAGAGAGTTTCTTCTCCTTTGCTTTTTTTGTTCTCTTTCATTTCTCTTTGCCTGCCGCGACTCCAATCTTGGGATGGAATCAACATTCTCAGCTACAGCGCCGACATTGACTCTATTCTCCATTTCCAAAGCCCTTAGCCGTCATTTCTGCAATACCAGGTGCCCTCTTATTGCTCGATGCATCCAGACGCGTCTCTTCGCTCAGGGCCGAGTTGTTAGCCCTCTCGCCTCCCTTTCTTATTCGTCTCCACTGAGGAGCTTGTACGCGGCCTCTATTCTCTCCAATAGCTTAGACCGCCGTTTGGAGTGTGCCGCTAGTTCCACCGCCTCGTTTGGAACCGGTGGCGGCGGCGTGTTTGGTGGCGATGATGGGAACAGTGGTGGTGGCGGAGGTGGGGAGGGAACGGGCGGCGGAGATTCAGTGGCCAAATTGGGAGCGGGAGGGGCTGATGACCTATCTGCTTTGTCTCCCGATGTCATTATTCTTGATGTTGGAGTATAATTTCCCGTTCTCTTCGCATTCCATTCTTAAATTTAGAAAGCAAAGTAACTGTGCCAGGTTATAATTTTTGCTTTTGCCCTTAAATTTTCTGTGTTAGGGAATGACTTGCGGCGGGTGTGCTGCGAGTGTGAAGAGAATACTAGAAAATCAAGTATGTTGTCTCTATCATTTCTTCTGCTGTAAATCGAATTAGTTATATTTCTCATTGTGTTACTGCTTTCTTGTGCAGCCCCAGGTTTCCTCTGCGAGTGTCAATCTCACAACGGAGACAGCAATAGTGTGGCCGGTTTCTGAAGCCAAGGTTGTACCAAATTGGCAAAAAGAGTTAGGAGAGGCACTAGCAAGACATTTGACTAGCTGTGGTTTTAAATCTAACCTTCGAGGTAATAAGCACTTTCATTATCATTCCTGTCCAATTTGTTGTTGTTTGAATATGGTTTGCATTTTTCTTTTCACCAATTACCATATCATCTCCTTGTTTAGCTAACTTCATTGATGCTGTGCACTGTTAAATTGCTTGATAATTAATAACATAAAATTGTTAGCTAATCTTTCAAAACTTGGTCATGGTAATAACGTGCTGATTTGAGGACTAAGCGACGTTTGGGTCATTAGACTTATTTAGATCCTGCTTACCTAGTCTTTGTTTTGTCATGTAGTTGTAAACTTTATACCATAGCCCAATGTGCGGAAGAGCTGGTCATGGTAATAACGTGCGGATTTGAGGACTAAGCGACGTTTGGGTCATTAGACTTATTTAGATCCTGCTTACATGGTCTTTGTTTTGTCATGTAGTTGTAAACTTTATACCATAGCCCAATGTGCGGAAGAGCTATGTACTTAAAGGTTCTTTCTAACAGTTAGGTGTCATGCACCTAGCTCTTGGAGATCATGAGTTCTGTTTGAAATTTCAGGTTACCTTTGGATTACTTTGGTGGTGTTATGTATTAGTCATTGAAGTTTAAATCATAAGTTATGAAGCCCCTTTTTTTGTTAGCATATTGAAGTATAATCGTTTTTTTCTCATATATAATTATAAAATTTGGTTTAGACCAAAATATGTTTATGGTTTCTGATAATAAATCTTATAACACAACTTTTGATTAGTGATCCATTAAGCTCCTCCAACTTTTAATGAGGCATAACATAAATTCAAGTTTTCATGTGATTCATGTAAGTTTGGTGGGTTTAGTGGCAGGTGAGGGAGCTTTTGAAGGAGATGTATCACCGTAATAATCAAACGGTTTTGTTAAAGAGCAACCATAATTTCTTATGGTATGTTTCTGAAACGCATGACTCTCAATCTCTCATCCACATATCAGATATGACAATATAGGCTTTGAAGTCATAGATATGATTAATTTACCATTTCTCCTTTCAATAGGTCAGCTGCGGCAGCCACTTGGATAAATTGGTTGGAGAGGATTTTCTGGTGCTGGGGAACCCTAATCTTTTGAAGAATTAGTTGTGACCATTATATAGCAATTATCAGGGAACTTAGGTCTTTTCATTCTTGGAATGTTAATTGTAATTCTTCAATAAGGCATTAACAAGAGTACTCATTCTGGATTAATTTATAGCAAAATTGTTGTATTGCAGTTGAAGGTTTTGGAGGGATACTCACTACCTTATTTTGTTTCTGAGATTCTGTTCTGTAAACCTATTTTGAGTGACCTGTATGCATGGAAAATGGGCTATATAATGAACAATCTGTTATATTTAGAGTGCACTGCTTCAGCTTGAGTTTACGGCTGTTTTTTATTGTGCATCTCCTAACAGTTTTGCTTGTGAAGAGTTTCATATTTTGCTGTTTGCTGAATATTGTTTATATTTTAAATACATATAGTGAATGAACATCCTACCATCTTCAAAGTTTGTTCCTTAGATTAGTTCTCTGAATGTGTTATGTTCTTTTCTTTAAGATAAACCAAATTAATAATCTAGGCTTTCCAGTATCTGATTTGGCAGAACATTCATCTGACATAATTTACAAGGATTTATTTCCTATATTTGTCATCCCAATTGTTGTAAATCTTCAGTTAGTTTTTTGTTTGCTCATAGTGTAATCAGCACCATATGATACTTGTCATTGTTTAAGAGTAAAGATATGGTCCTATGTGAGGTTCCTTCGTGGAATGTTATCTGTGTAGCCAATAGCCATCTCCAGTGAAAGGAAGGCTTTCTTCCTGTCTTTTTGCTCCGAGATTATTGCTAAAAAAATATTGTGCTGTATGTTGGTCAAATGTGATTTAACTAGGAATGTTTTCATTTATTCTTGTTCTTCACCGAGTGGCTTAATTAATGTTAGTCATTCTGATATATTTTTTTTTGATACGCTTCCCTTGGTTTGGTTTCCTGATGTTAAATGAGTTTTAGAGAGTAGCGAATTATTCCACAAGTTCCTGCTACTAATATAAATAACGGATTGACTGCTTTGCTTATTTCTTTATTCAGATACAGATCGAGATAATTTCTTCAAAGTATTTGAAAGAAAGATGGATGAAAGCGTAACCGCTTAAAAGAAAGTGGTTGGTACCTTTTCTCATTTTTGTCCTTTAGTAGATTGTAATAGAAAGCTAATGATTGTCTCCTGAGTAATTTAAGGTTTCTTACATTGTTATAGGTCGGGAGCTTGCTATCTCCTGGGCTTTATGTGCTGTGTGCCTCATTGGCCATCTTGCCCATATTTTAGGTGCTTAGGCTTGGTGGATGCATGCATTTCATTCAACGGGTTTTCATTTGTCATTGTCTTTGTTTACACTGCTTGGTCCTGGTCGTCAACTTGTCCTTGAGGGTGTGAAAAGCCTTTTTAAAGGAGCTCCAAACATGAATTCCTTGGTTGGTCTTGGGGCTTTATCCTCTTTCGCTGTTAGTTCATTGGCTGTGTTAATACCAAAATGGGTAAGTCTAGATCTTTGTTCTCACATTTAGTCTATCTACATTCATCATTTGTACATAGAGACATATGAACATGTGAAATGCTATAAAATAACTAACTTGATTTTTAAATAAACGTTGTTTATACTTTATAGCATGTTTGAGATTTCTAAATTTTTTAATGTTTTGACTTCTCTTTTCCTACTGACAAAACCATTTTCTTTGCATGAATACTTCTAACATCTCTTTGTAAACACACTTCTAGAGATTAGATTGGTTCTTGTTTTTTAGTATTCAGTAGCAGCTTCTCATTTCCCACCGCAATTAGTTTCAGCATTGAGAGTAATTGTGTATTTAGAGTCAGATTGTCTGATGTTCAGATTATCAGTTATACATACTAGAGTAGTTCCATCTCAGGGTTTCCTTGATGGCCAAAAAAAAAATCTCAGGGTTTCCTTGGTTCCCCAACACTCTCTTGTTATTCTCTTCACCTCCCTTTTTTTTTCAGTTATTTTATTTGAACTGAAATACATCATGTATAAGTTGAGAGATCACTTTCCATGATATGCATAAGGTAACAATTAGCTTGAAAGATCCAAATAGCATCCACCTATTGGAACTTACAAGAGAAGTAGGAGAAGACACATTCAAAAATATTCTCAGTTAACGGTCACTGTTTAACTGCTGCTCTTCTTTATGGAGTTGTTATCAATTTCATTTACATAGTTCACTTCTCTAACGCACTCAGGCATCTAACAACCATAGCTGCTAAGTGGTTGTATAATTAAGTGAACAAAAACATGTTTTTAAAATTTAAGCAGATAGATTGAGGGCCATTGTGGTTCCATCTGAGATTGGTATGGCATAGCTTGGGATTACTTCCCGTGCAGATGTAGTGAGAGGATAAAAATGGAATCTAGGGGTTATAGTAATCGTGGATCAGAAATCTTGAAGAGATATAGGACCAACAAGGCTGCTGGAATTTTTATGTTTAGGTCTTTCAAACATATTAATGGGCATTTACATGAGAGATGTGACTGCCCATTATGTGTTAATTGAAATTAGACGGAAAGAAGGGGTAGCTATGTCTTATAAGCATCCGTGGTAAAGAATTTGACCATTTAGGATTGCATATATAGTCTAACAAATATTTTGTTTCTTTATTTGGATAAGCCAGCCCTTTATTAGATTCTGGTATAATCCATGTTTAGTATTTTATTGGTTCTTACGAGGAATGCCACAGATTTTCCTTACTAAAATGTAAAATTTCAATAGGATTTATTATTCAAGTAGGCATGGTTGATTAAGCTCGAATAATTGAAAAGTAGAAAATTTCTATCATATGGTATGCTGGAATTTGAACTGCAAGTGTATTTTCTCATGATTGGTCTGGTTTACAGATTCTGGTGCATGATTAAGTTTGGGTGTAAAGAGGATGTGAATGGGACATTTGGTTTAGACTTCAGTCCTCTTTAACTGACACCGTGTATGCAGGGTTGGAAGGCATTCTTTGAGGAACCGGTCATGTTAATAGCATTTGTTTTGTTAGGAAGGAATCTTGAACAGAGAGCTAAAATCAAAGCAACCAGTGATATGACTGGACTTCTTAGTATTTTGCCCTCAAAAGCTTGTCTTGTTGTTGATGGTTCAATCATTGAAGTTCCTTGTAACAGTCTCTCTGTTGGAGACCAAATTGTTGTACTGCCTGGAGTAAGTAAAATAGACTTGTGCTTTAATCAGTTTAGCATCTCATATGTTCTTGTTTTCCTGTTTTCTGATGTCTACTGTTTTACTGTTTTGTTATTCCTGTTTGATATCCATAAGCTGATGTTATTAGTGTGTCATTCCTTGCCAACTTAGGTTTCAAAAGTTATGATGCTACTTTTTTATTTTATTTTTGCAAACTTAGGATACCATTGCTGCTGTTTACTATAGTCTGTTGAAAAAATTGAAGTGCTATGCTGTTCATGAAAATTTTTTTTCTATTATAGAAGACTTCTTTGTTTCTTTGACTAATATTCTTCTATTGTTCTAGGACCGCATTCCAGCAGATGGAATGGTCAGAGCAGGTAGAAGCACCATTGATGAGTCAAGTTTTACTGGGGAGCCAATGCCAGTTACCAAAGAACCTAGGGTATTGCTCTTCAGTTGTAACTATTTCTTGTTTTTGAAGATTCATATGGTATCTATGGCAATGTCCAGTACATGCATGATTATGTGTCATAGAAATTTGCCATCATCATTCCTTCCACATGGCCAAGAAAGTTCCTTTCTCTATCTCTTCCTTTTCTCTTTCTACCTGATTCACTTTTCATTTTTGAATTGCATCAGTCAAAGTCAGTCCAATAGTACTACTTGCAGCCTTCTTGAATCATACTAGACCAAAGTGAAACTTATTTTTGTGCTAGAGTCAAGTTGCAGAGAAGCATTAACCTTATTGGAACTCTTACAATCGAAGTGCGGAGACCTGGTGGTGAGACTGCAATGGGAGACATTGTTCGATTGGTGGAAGAAGCACAGAGCAGGGAAGCTCTAGTACAGCAGTTGGCTGACAAGGTTCTTCATTTTGTATCCTATATTGCTTGTGGACCTCATTTAATGGAGAATGGGAGCAACAAAATATTTTAGTTTTAGTCTTTTAATTGTATTAGAATTTTAGGCCAGAAAATATTGTTTTCAATTTTATTAATAGGATTTAGAATATTATTGTTTTATTTTTATTAATAGGATTAGGGTATTAGAATTTTAATAGAGAGTTTGTATCCTATTAGGATTAGGCTTGCTTGCCTATAAATAGGCTTTGTACTCTTTTAAAAAAATAGAGAATAATAATTTCAGAATTTCCAGCAAAGTTTTGCTCTTCGGTTGTGTGACTCAACCATTCTTAGGTGTGACTCCTAAGAAACCCTAGGTGTGACTCCTAGGCTTTTATTCTTTATTGTTTTAGCAGCATAATTAGCCCCAAATCACATCCTAAACCCTAATTCAAACCTAACTCAGATCTGTCCTACATCAATTGGCGCCGTCTGTGGGAGACGAAAAAAAAAAAAGAGGTTCTGGACAGATCTGTGTTTGCAAAAACAGACTTGCTTCTACGATGGTGACTAACGCTGAATTAAGTAAGGCTACGGTGGAACTCCAACAAGACCATGAGCATACGAAGAGTATTGTGGAGAACATGAATGAACGCCTTAATGGTTTACAACAGACTGTTGAAACACTAGCACGTACTGTTGAAACACTAGCAGCTTCTATGGCACGAATGGAAACACGTCTAACTCAAGCCCCACAAGGTGCTCCTGTCCAACCTATTGCTCAACTACCCGCAGTTGTAGGAGAGCGTGCCGAGCCATGTGATCATGCTGGAGATGTCACTAGGAAGGTGAAAGTAGGAGTGGCAGATTTTGAAGGTAAAGTGGATCCAACTTTGTTTCTTGATTGGCTCAACTCCCTTGAAGATTATTTTAATTGGTATGATATGTCGGATGAAAGAAGGGTTCGATTTGCCAAGATGAAGCTAATTGGGTTAGCAAAAATCTGGTGGTATGGTGTGGAGAGTGAAATAACAAGGTTAGGACAGCCCCAAATTCAAACTTGGGAAGAGATGAAGGCCAAGCTCAAAGAAAAGTACTTGCCGCTTAATTATCTTGAGAAGATGCGCCAACAAGCGTATAGTTTACGGCAAGGCAGCATGTCTGTTGTTGAATACATGAATAAATTTGATGAATACAAGATAAGGAGTCAAGTTGTGGAAGATGCTACACAAGCAGCATCACGATTTCAGGCTGGGTTGAGGATTGATATCAAAAGGGAGATGCTTAGGCAGCCTATTAGCTCAGTAGAACAAGCCTTCCAGGCAGCCCTTGATGCAGAACAATATTTGAGCTATTCTACTAACAAAAAAATAGGTCTTCAGAATGGGGAAACAGGTAGGAGGAGCCTTGGTGCACACCCAGGAAGAAAGGCTGTTCCAGCACAGCCTTTTGCTCGCCCTAATGGAACAAGGCCTTCTGTCAGTACCAACAATCCTAAAAAGGAGTACGTTTGTTTCAAGTGTGGGGAGGCTGGACACTTTGGGCATAATTGTCCAACAAAAAGAAATAGGCATATGAGAGTTGAACAAGACGATGAAGAAATTAAACAAGATGAAGATGATAAATCTATTGATTATGGTGCTTATGAGGCTGATGATCTTGACCTTGATGATATAGAAACATCCCTTTTGGCAGTAGTTCGACGTATCCTAGCTACCCCTAGAGTAGAAAAGGAGGATTGGCGACGCACCTCAATATTCCAAACCCTTGTTCGTTGCGGTGACCAGGCAAAAAAACTTGTTATTGATGGTGGGAGTTCCATGAATGTAGTTTCTACCTCCACTGTTGAGCGTCTCAAACTAAAAACTACACCACACCCTCACCCCTATAGAGTGGGTTGGATTGACAGAACCACAATTCCGGTAACACAACAATGTCTTGTATCTTTTAGTTGTGGTGAATATGTTGATTCTATACTTTGTGATGTTATCCCTATGCAAGTTGCCCACATCCTTCTTGGTCGCCCTTGGCAATATGATAGAGACGTGAGTCACGCGGGCAAGGCAAACACTTACAGTTTTTGTCATCAAAACAAGAATATTATCCTCAAACCTATGAGCTCAGAGGATATCAAGAAATATGAAGAGAAAAGGGCCCCAAGGTCTAGTAAAGTTATTGAGGGTGAAAGAAAACAACTCCATATTCTGACTAAGAAGCAGTTTGAAGCTGAAAGTAATAAATCTAAACTTATTTTTGCTAAAGAAGTTCAGAAATCAGCAACTATTCCTATCTCAGAAGTACCTCTTGAAGTGAGCAAATTGCTGTCTGATTTTTCTAATGTTGTGCCAAAAGAGCTACCCAATATTCAACAAGCAATTGATCTTGTTCCAGGATCCCAATTACCTAACCTACCAGCCTATGAGTTTAAAAGAAAAGTAGATAAGTTGTTGTCCAAGGGATTCATTCATGAGAGTTTGAGTCCATGTGCTGCCTCGATCTTTTTAACACCTAATTCTTGGAGAATGTGTGTTGGTAGTCATAAGTTTCTTATTTCTAGGCTTGATGATATGTTAGATTTAATGGTTGGTTTTACTATCTTTTCCAAGAAGAGTGGTTATCAAGAGTTTCTTGTGAAATGGAAAGGACACCCATAATCAGATTGCACTTGGATTACAGGGCAAGAGCTGCAACGCCTAATCTTACCCTTAAACTCGTCGGAGTCGAGTTTTTCCCAGCGAGGGAGAATAATGGAGAATGGGAGCAACAAAATATTTTAGTTTTAGTCTTTTAATTGTATTAGAATTTTAGGCCAGAAAATATTGTTTTCAATTTTATTAATAGGATTTAGAATATTATTGTTTTATTTTTATTAATAGGATTAGGGTATTAGAATTTTAATAGAGAGTTTGTATCCTATTAGGATTAGGCTTGCTTGCCTATAAATAGGCTTTGTACTCTTTTAAAAAAATAGAGAATAATAATTTCAGAATTTCCAGCAAAGTTTTGCTCTTCGGTTGTGTGACTCAACCATTCTTAGGTGTGACTCCTAAGAAACCCTAGGTGTGACTCCTAGGCTTTTATTCTTTATTGTTTTAGCAGCATAATTAGCCCCAAATCACATCCTAAACCCTAATTCAAACCTAACTCAGATCTGTCCTACATCATCATTTCATACCTCAATGAGGCTAAATAAGATCTTTTTGATATTATGATACAAGTACATGTAATTTTATCAGACAGCTTCTTGTCGTTATAATCACTATTGAATGGTTAACCTGGATTGCTTAGTGGTGGAAATTAGGGCTCCAGTCTTTTCAGCCTCAGGCACTAATCTTATATCCCCCTCAGTTGAAAAATTCTGTTAGATTGCTATTTTGCACTTGGCATCCACTCAACATGATTTTCTAAAGCATTAATCTTTTCAGTCTTTCAGCTCCAATCTAAACAAGTAATTCCTGAAAGCATATCATTTAAAGGTGAAATTTTGAAATGATGTCTATTTGAAATTTATACAGGAACAGTAATAACTTTTTTCCTGCATCAGCTTAGTGTCACATACATAACTCAACCCTTTTTCCTGCAATATTTGGCTTTATACATGGTTGTAAAAAGTGAAGCCAGTTGATTCCAATCTTCATGGTTTAAAAGTTAAAACTCTGTTGTATTTATTATAGTGCAGGCTTATAGTTGATGCTTAATATGATAAAATTAATGCCTCCCCCTTGCCTTTTTCCTATTTCAATATGATTTAAATGATTATTCAACACGATAAATGGGTATGACAGAAAGAAAAAAAGAAACATGACATGTGTTGTTTGCTTTTGGTGGAATGCCAATTTCAACTTTCACAAAGCTTTTTTGGAATCTCCAGGTGTCTGGGCACTTTACTTATGGAGTAATGGCTCTCTCTGCTGCCACATTTATGTTCTGGAATATGTTTGGTCCACACATTTTACCAGCTGCCTTTTCTCAAGGAAGTGCAGTTTCACTTGCCCTACAGCTTTCCTGCAGTGTTCTGGTATGAGTGATGGAAATCTACATGCATATTGCTGTGTGTTTGTATGTCATTCACATGCAGTAAATAACAAAAAAAAAAGAGACAGGTTTGGAATTATTTGATTGAGAACAAATAGATTGAATCGGTTGATCGTGCTTCTTGTAAGTGCAACTCTAGCTGTCAATTTACTTCATAGTCTGATTTAAATGTTGATTTTTTGGCATTAATTTTAGATATATTTAAAAAGTAATTTACTAATAACCTTTCATTTTTTCTTTACTTGTTAGTTTGTGGGGTGCTTGTATTCCACTTTGTTTTTAGCATACTATTAAACCTTTATCTCTTGATGTAGGTTGTTGCTTGTCCACGTGCCCTGGGTTTATCTACACCTACAGCTATGTTAGTAATTTCTTGATTCGCATTTTGCACCTTGTTAGACTAGTGATGTAGTCAAAATTATAGTTGATATTGTGTTCTGGCCTATATTGGGTATTTTCAAGTTGGAACTTCATTAGGGGCAACAAGAGGATTGCTTTTGCATGGTGGAAATATTTTAGAGAAATTTTCTATAGTGAATGCAATTGTATTTGACAAAACGGGAACCCTTACTATTGGCAAACCTGTTGTGACAGAGGTTGTAACTCCAGGTGGCATAAATCATGGGGATTCCAGGTTGAGTGGTTGTAGAAACTTATTTTAACATTAAAATAATTCTGATTGAACTTTGTGAATTGAGAAAAACATGTCATGGCCCAAGCCAAGGTGACAAGCATGAGTATTTTTGTTTATAGGTGGAGTTGAACTATTATGTGAACTTTTGTCTCTTTTTATCTCTGAAGAGCTACCTTTGCTAGGATCCAAAGATAATTTCTTGTGGATTTGTTTTTTAGATTGTGTCCAACCTTATCAAGTTTGATGTTAAACATTTTTAGTCATTAAAAACTTAAGTCTTCATTTGCTTTGCTTTGCTTCCAGAAAGAAAAACAAAAAATACAACAGCAGAAGATAATTTTCAGTATTTAAAAAAACTGACTTTTAGGTGAACAGAAAGCATGATTTTACTTCATGTGGAACCACTTTTGTTTAAATTGATTTACTTTTTAGCTAGTTGTTTCTGTTATTATGATTTTGCCTTTTGCTTTTGCTCTGACTACATAGAAAAATATGAGATAGAATCATGAAGAAGCAAGTGTGAAGGAGATATAGCCTAGATATGCTAGTACAGTTCCCAGCTCATAAGATTAGTGTAGGTGCTATCCTGACACTTTACTGTGCTAATTTCTCCTTGGTCTAAAAGTGTAATATTTGCTAAAGGAACAGTTCATGAATCCATAAAACCAAATTAATTGAGAAGAGGTGATTTTGATGGTGCATCCACACTATGGCTGGATTGAAAATATCCACGGTGCATGTCTCATTTGAAACTTGCAAGTATTATACTGATAAAGTAATCACATTAAATGTGTTGATGGTAGTTATGAGGGTTCTTGCTGCAGTTATAACAATATTTTTTTAACATTGGTTTGATGATAAGATATAATTTAACCTATCATTTTCCTCATGAAAGATGATGAGCAGCTTTTGCCAGGTTATTATAATTTTGATGATGATAGACTGCATGATTTAATGCAGACAACATTTAGATAATATTTGGTCAGAAGATGAGGTTCTCAAGTTAGCTGCTGCTGTAGAATCAAATACTGTTCATCCAGTTGGTAAAGGGATTGTGGAAGCTGCTCGGGGTGTCAAATGTCCAAATATAAAGGTACTATTTTTTTGTTTTTCATAAATATGGGCTTTTTATATTCACATTTAATTCCTTGCTTTGATACATTTTTATGCAGTAAGAGCTGCAAAAATTTGGAAATGCCATTAAGGATAGAATCCAAGAGACAGAGATAAAAGAGGCACTAAAGATGATGAAGAATGGAAAAATTATTGGACTTGATGACATCCCAATTGAAGTTTGGAAATGCCTTGGAAATGTAGGAGTTAGGTGGTTGACAAATCTATTTAATAAGATTTGGCTCACTAACAAAATGCCAGAGGAATGGAGGAAGAGTGTCTTAGTACCTTTATATAAGAATAAGGGAGATATTCAAAGTTGCGTCAACTACCGAGGCATAAAATTGATGAGTCACACGATGAAACTATGAGAGAGTGATAGAACGGAGATTAAGAAAGAATGTAGAGATATCGGAGAATCAATTTGGTTTTATGTCGGGTCGATCAACTATGGAGGCAATATATTTGCTTAGACAACTTATGGAGCGCTTTCGAGTAATGGGTAAAGATCTTCATATGGTCTTTATAGATTTGGAGAAAGCATATGATAAAGTGTCTAGAGAGGTATTCTAGTGGTCCTTAATGAAGAAAAGAGTTCTTTTGAAATATATTAAACTAATTAAGGACATGTATAGAGGTGTAAGGACACATGGGAGGACAGGTGGGGGGCAAACAAGTGAGTTTTCTATCACGGTGGGATTACACCAAGGGTCAGCGTTGAGTCCATTCTTGTTTGCGATAGTTATGGACGAACTGACAAAATCCATTCAGGATAAGGTGCCTTGGTGTATGATGTTTGCAGATGATATTGTCCTATGTGCGGAAACTAGAGCGGAGATTAATACAAAGTTAGAATTATGGAGACAAACGTTGGAATAAAAAAGATTTAAACTAAGCAGAGTGAAGACTGAATACATAGTGTAAATGCAGTTCTAACCGACCGGAAGAGCATGATGTAGTGAAGTTAGATGGGGTGGCGATACTTAAGCGGGATCATTTTCGATACTTGGGATCAATAATACAGATGGATGGAGAGATTGATGGTGATGTGACCTGTAAGATCCAAGCTGGATGGAGTAAGTGGAGAAGTGCTACAGGTGTGTTGTGCGATAAAGGAATTCCTACATGGTTGAAAGGCAAGTTTTATAGGACAGTTGTTAGACCAACATTGTTATATGGTAGTGAATGTTGGGTGACTAAGAGGCTACATACACAAAAGATGAGTGTAACAGAAATGAGAATGTTATAGTGGATATGTGAATATACAAAGAAAGGATAGAATGAGAAATGATGATATTCGTAAGATGATTGGAGTGGTACCTATCGAAGACAATATGTGTGAAAATCGTTTACGTTGGTTTGGACATGTAAGACGTAGACCTGTAGATGCTCCAGTTAGGAGAATAGAGGCTATGGATGTTGAGAGAAGGGTTAAGACTAGAGGAAGACCGAAAAAGATTTGAAAGGAAGTAGTTTGGAAAGACATGAAAGTTTTAGAATTAGATGAGCAAATGGTCTTGAATAGGAATCTATGGAGGCAGAGAATACATATGGACGATCTAACGTGATTTTAGATATTGGTTCATAGCCTATTTCAATCTATTGGGATAAAGACTCTGATGATGATGATGAAGGGTTGCAAAAATTTACCCCAAAGAACAAAGGTTTTTTTTTTTCCTGTTGAGCTTTAAGCTGTCCACCACCTTAAAGTGACAATTATGTTCTTTTCATTTTCTGGAAACAGTCAATGTTCCTTACATCTGCCTGGACAATGATGATGTTCTTTATATTTATCCATCGGCTTTGATTTTCATGCAAAAGGTTATACTTGCAGGTGGTGGATGGAACTTTTATTGAGGAACCTGGATCTGGTGCAGTAGCTATTGTAGATAATAAAAAGGTGTCAGTTGGGACATTAGAGTGGGTTTGGAGGTTGTGTATTCCTGTGTTTTCTCGTATCTGTTTTTGCAACTCTAGTTTAGTATATACCGCCATTCCTTTTGTGGCCTTCATATTTTCATAAATGATAAAAACTTGTTTTTTTTTATTATTATTATTTTTCAAATGCTTCTGTATATATTCTGCACCTAAAGCTGTTCTTTGAGAATGACACATATATTTGAGAAACTTTTTCAGTGGACATTGTTTCTGTTAGTCACTTTCATTTAAAATTTTTGGACATGATTTTTATCAACATAGATAATAAGTACCATGAGACTAGTAAAATGAGCTCTTTGGAACAATTTCATTATTGAAGAACTCATCTTTGTTTTATGTTTGAATGATTAACATATATGCCAATAGTTCTAGTTCCTAATCGTTTCACTGATTGGCCATTATTGGTGCCCCTGTTATTATTCATAATCTAAATTTATACGTCTGAATCACATTGACTGTCCTATTTTGAGTCTTTATAATGTGGGTGATAATTGGCAAAGCAAATAGGGCCTTAGTGGTTAGTGGTGATCATAATATTTTCTGCCCGTTATGGATGAAAAGTCTTACAACCAGGATTATTTTTTGAAATTTAAGTGAAACGGTAGAGTAATGATCCTTTGTAGTTTTAAGCCTTTAGATGTTTAATTATGAGCTATTTATATAACCCCTAAAACCCTAGAAAGCCAACCACATGGATTGTATTTCTTAGGAAATAAAATTTGGAGTATACAGACACTATGGCCGTTTTAATTACTTCCCATTAACTTTCTTTTGTAAATGAGAAGAGCAATTATTCAATTTGGTAATGTCAAGCTGCCAAGAATTGATACATACAGGAAGCACTCTCCTTGTAGTTTACGGATCATTGGGTTCCCCCTGTATAACATAGGAGTTTCTTTTTGCTGCAGGCATGGGGCTACTGAGAATTTGTTTCAGGAAGTGGATGAGGAGCGTAGAAGTTGATAATACCCTTGCTGGTCTTATTTATTTTGGGGATCAGATCAGGGAAGATGCTAGGCACGTAGTTGATTCTTTGCATAGGCAAGGAATCGATGTATTCATGCTTTCTGGGGACAAAAGGAGCACTGCTGAGAATGTTGCATCAATTGTTGGAATTCCAAAGGAGAAAGTATTTCATTTTTTTTCATGATTGAACAGCTAATTCATATAAATTAGTATTTGGTGTGGAATTATCTACTAGTAGCTGTTGAGCTCTACATGGAAAAGAGATGATTGGAGCTACTTGGATTGTAAGTGCTTTAAATAATGACAATTTTGACACTACTCAAAAGGAACCTTAAGGATGGTGATCATCTGTAACCAAAAACTGATCTGGCCTTAAAAGATTAGAAATCACTGTTCAACGTAATGTATTCTGACTGGTATTAAGTTTTAACTGTTACCATCTGTGTAACTATTTGAAGCCCAAATCAATCTCTCATATATCCAGCATTCTTTAAAAGAGCTAAAGCTTGAGAACATATGCGCTATGCTTAGTATCAGAAGAAATTTGCTTTGTTTAGTTTGGGAAGAGAATAAGAATAAAGGAGGGAGGTGGTTGTGATGTCTGCTTCTAACATTAGTTGACAAAGAAATTGATAGAAGAATGACAAGACAAATGCAAATACAACTTAAGAATCCATTCAAAGTAAAGAAGAGGTAAAAAAAACCTTACTAAATCCGACAGATTTTGTTGCCAAGCATTGGAGAAAAGAAGGGCGGTATGAATGAGAAGACTGAAAAGCAAAAGACTTATAGGACAAAAAACACTGGTTGCTATCTGTCAGTATAAAAAATACTAATGCCTTTAAAACTTGAGTACTTATTTGAAAATTGTGAGTAATGGTCAATGTATCTGTGTGGTGTTCCAAGAGGGTCTCATTCGTTAAGCACAAACTCTCAGTTTTGGGATTTATGCTCTATTTGCTTTTAATTTACAATCAAAGGCCAATCATGCCCTTTTTTCTTTGCTTCTCCCTCTCTCTCTCTCTCTCTCTCTACTTTTTCCTATTTGGTTGTTTTAAATTTTAAAGTTTTAAGCCAATAACTTTATAAATTCTTCAAATCATGCTTTCAATTTGTTTCTATGATTACAAGGATTATTTAAATCCATTCTGTAGTCGTTACTGCTCTTATGTATGACCCAGTATATTATCTTGCGTGTTTGAACTGTTTATCACTTCACTTCATATGATTGATTACAGAAAGATGGCTGTTTTTGGCAGATTTAAAATTCCCTCGGAAAGATATAGTCTGAAATTAATATTCAATACTCTGACTATGTTCTCTTTTATACCATTAACATTTTGTAGATTACTACAATCTAGCTTCTCTTTTATACCATTAACATTTTGTAGATTACTACAATTCGCCTGTTCTTTTCCCCTTTTGTAAGTTTATTATGACCATCTACATAACTACATGTGTAATATATTCAGACATAAAATTGAGCATGATTAAGTATTACAAATAGTGCTATATGGTTTCCAAGTGCTATCTGAAGTTAAACCAGATGAAAAGAGGAAGTTCATAAGTGAACTTCAGAAGAATCAAAATGTTGTAGCTATGGTTGGTGATGGAATCAATGATGCTGCTGCCTTGGCGTCAGCACATATTGGAGTTGCCATGGGTGGTGGTGTTGGTGCTGCAAGTGATGTATCTTCTATTGTATTGATGGGCAACCGGCTTTCACAGGTATTTTCTTACAAAAAACAATACATTTGTTGATTTAACATTTGCGTACTTATTTTAATATTAACGCTATGTTTGGATACATATGAGCAAAGGAAAAGAAAGATACATGTATCTCTTGTTTGCGTACTTATTTTAATATTAACGCTATGTTTGGATACATATGAGCAAAGGAAAAGAAAGATACATGTATCTCTTGTTTGGATAGTTAAAATTAGTAAAAGAAAGTAAAAAAATCTTAACATCCCTTATTTGGTTAAAAAGCGGAAAGAAAAAGAAATGATTCATTATAAAATGGAAAGAAAAGGAAATGATTCATTATAATATTTACTTCGAATTATAACCTTCCATTTATAATTAACATATAATAGTTAATGCTCGTAATTCATTTATTAATGTTACAGCTGTATATTAGCGTAATATTACAGCTGTATATTACCATAATTAACAAATTGTATATAGCTTAATTATAGGCTGAAATATCTAGGTTTAGTTAATAATCTACCTAATTTAGGTTTTACAATTCTGTATATATACATATCTTGTACTTTTTTCTATAATATATGAGAAATTAATCTTTTCATCTCAACATGGTATCAAGAGCCTTGTGAGCAGTAAGCAGTTTTTTTTTTTTTTGCCCAAAGTAAGCAAATTTTATTTTATTTTGGTTCACCCTTGTGAGTGCCCAGTGTAACCACCACCTTCCGATTGGCTTTTGTGGGATTCGATTTTCCTTTGTTTCTTGGCCCAGTTGCTGTTTGTTTTGTGAAGATTTTTCTCTTCTTGCGAGTCCCATGGCTGATGATGAAAAGAGTTTGGTTGTAAGTGATGTGATTCCTCTGCTACCCAAAATCACCGATCATAAATTGACGGGTTCTAATTATTTAGACTGGTGTAAGACAGTTAGAATTTATTTGCGGAGTTTGTCAAAGGACGACCATCTCACTGCTGATCCACCTAACGATGCGACTCACAAGGAGTGGCTCTGAGATGATGCTCGCTTGTTTTTGCAGATGCAGAATTCTATAGATACAGAGGTAATTAGTCTGATTAACCATTACGAGTATGTCAAAGAACTGATGGACTACTTAGAATTCTTTTTTTCTGGAAAAGGGAATCTTTCACGAATGTACGAGGTTTGTAAAAATTTCTATCGTGCCGAGCAACAAGATCGACGCTTCAAGCATACTTTATGCATTTTAAGAAAACTTATGAAGAGTTGAACATTTTGCTACCTTTTAGTATTGATATTAAAGTCCAGCAATCTTAGCGAGAACAAATGACGGTAATGAGTTTTTTGGCTGGTCTTAACTCTCAGTTTGAAGTTACTAAATCCCAAATATTATTGAGTGCTGAAATTTTCACTTTGCATGAGGTCTTTACCAGAGTACTTCGTACAGATACTACTGGTTTTGTTACTGTTCAGATTCCTAATG
The DNA here is from genome assembly GCA_032173925.1 of Heritiera fomes. Lineage (NCBI taxonomy): Eukaryota > Viridiplantae > Streptophyta > Magnoliopsida > Malvales > Malvaceae > Heritiera > Heritiera fomes. The sequence continues at coordinate 8,760,344 of JAPDPM010000020.1, read as the reverse complement.
CACTTGTCAGTCATAGTGCTTTAGATACTAGGAGGTTCTCTCAGCGGAGTAATAGCAAGGGGGTAATCAGAGTTAGGATGCAGGGGGAGTTACCTGTTATTATAGTCACGAACCTGGTCATACTAAACGTACGTGCCAAAAATTGCATAACAAGAATCAGAAGTCTAACTTCGCTCATATTGCCTCTGCTACTACTTCACCTAGCTCATCCTCTGATAAAATGGTTTCGATCTCTTCGGATGAATTTGTTAAGTTCACCCAGTACCAAGAGTCTTTAAAGAATTCATCTCAGTTTATCACTGCTGTTGTTGAAACAGGTAAATCGAATACATGTCTTATGTCTTCTTTCACAAAATGGGTAGTTGATTCTAGTGCCACAGATCACATGACAGGTAATCCTAGTCTATTTTTCACTTTTCAATCCCATGTCTCACCTACTACTGTCACTTTAGCTGATGGGTCTACTTCATCTGTTCTTAGTTATGGCACTGTTAGCCCGACTCCATTACTTACTTTGTCTTCAGTTTTGAGTCTACCAAAATTCGCTTTTAACCTAGTATATGTGAGTAAAATTACTCGTACTCTAAATTGTTCTGTCTCATTTTTTTCTTGGTTATTGTCTGTTTCAAGATCTGGTGACGAAAAAGATTATTGGTAAAGGACATGAATCAGGAGGACTCTACATTTTGGATACTCGGGTGCCAGAGTCTATTGCTTGTTCCAGTATCTTGACACCGTTTGAAGCACATTGTCGGTTGGGTCATCCTTCCTTGTCTCTACTGAAGAAATTGTGTCCTTAATTTCAATCTGTATCTTCTTTAGCTTGTGAGTCTTGTCAATTTGCTAAACATCATCGTCTACCTTCTGTTCCACGTGTCAATACACGAGCTAGTTCTCCTTTTGTGTTAGTTCACTCAGATGTTTGGGGTCCAAGTCCTATTGTTTCTAAAACTGGTGTCAGATACTTTGTTACTTTTGTTGATGATTTTTCCTGCATGACTTGGATTTATTTTATGAAGAATCATTCTGAATTATTCTTTCATTTTACTGCTTTCTGTGTTGAAATTAAAATTCAATTTAATATGTCTGTGAGGATTTTGAGGAGTGATAATGCAAAAAAATATTTTTCAGATACTTTTCAGAGTGATATAATTTAGAGTAGTATGCTTCATGAGTCATCTTGTGTTGATACACTATCTCAAAATGGTGTAGCTGAAAGAAAGAATAGACATCTTTTAGAAACTGCTCGAGCACTCTTATTTCAAATGCATGTTCTTAAACCCTTTTGGGCTGATGCTGTTTTCACTGCAGGTTTCTTAATCAACTGCATGCCTTCCTCTGTTCTTAATGGTGCAATACCGTATAAAGTTCTTTTTCCTAGTAAATCATTATTTCCAATTGCACCTCGCATCTTTGGGAGTACTTGTTTTATTCGTGATGTTTGTCCTCAAGTAACCAAATTAGATTCCAAATCTGTGAAGTGTGTTTTTCTGGGGTATTCTCGTGTGCAAAAAAGGTATCAATGTTATAGTTCTAGTCTTAATAAGTACTTGGTGTCAACCGATGTCACTTTTTTTGAACATGACCCATTCTTTTCTTCTTCTTCTAATTCTTTCAATAAGGGGGAGGATGATGATTTATTACTTTATCATGTCATCTACCAACTAGTCACAACTCTACCACAAAATCCACCGCCTCCTGTTATTCATACCTATACTCGTCGTCGAGTTCCTTCTGATCCATGTCCAGCACCAGTTAATTCTTCGGCATCAAATCCAGCTACAGATGATCTTGATTTACCCATTACCTTTCGTAAAGGTAAACGTAAGTGTACTTATCCTATTTCAACTTTTGTTTCTTATGACAGTTTGTCTCACTCATCTTGTTCTTTTGTTGCCTCGATTGATTTTGTTTGTGTTCCAAAATCTGTTATGGAAGCTTTGTCTCATCCTGGTTGGCATGTAGCTATGATAGAAGAGATGAATGCTTTAGATTCTAACGGTACTTGGATTTTGGTTGATTTACCCGCTGAAAAGAACGCTATTGGGTGTAAATGAGTGTTTGTAGTTAAATTCAATCCTGATGGGTCAGTTGCCTGTCTTAAAGCTCATTTGGTGGCCAAAGGCTTTGCTCAGACATATGGGGAAGATTATTTTGACACCTTTTCTCCTGTTGCTAAATTGACATCTGTTCGATTACTAATCTCTATGGCAGCTACTCATGATTGGCCTTTGCATAAGTTAGACATTAAAAATGCATTTCTGCATGGTGATCTTCAGGAGGAAGTCTATATGGAGCAACCACCTGGGTTTGTTGCTCAGGGGGAGAATGGAAAAGTTTGTCATCTTCGTAAATCACTATATGGTCTCAAACAGAGTTCACGTGCATGGTTCGGAAAATTTATTTAAGCAGCTGAAAAGTTTGGCATGATGAAGAGTAAACTTGATCATTCAGTTTTTTATAAAAAATCTGCATCTGGTTTTATTCTTTTGGTAGTATATGTGGATGATATTGTTATCACAAGAAGTGATGCTATAGGAATCTCAAAATTGAAGCATTTTCTTCACAGTCAGTTTCAAACGAAAGACTTTGGAGCATTAAAATATTTCTTGGGAGTTGAGGTGATAAGGAGCAAGAAAGGTATTCTTTTGTCTCAGAGGAAATAAGTACTTGACTTATTGACTGAAACTGAAAAATTGGGAGTTAAGCCATGTAGTGCTCCAAAGCTTCCTAATTTACATCTTACAAAAGATGGAGAATTATTTGAGGATCCTGAAAGATATAGGCGATTGGTTGGAAAACTGAATTAACTTACAGTAACTTGTTCTGATATCGCTTATTCTGTTAGCATTGTCAGCCAGTTCATGTCTTATCCAACAGTTTATCATTGGATAGCTTTAGAACAAATTCTATGCTATTTAAAGGGAGCCCCAGGACGAGGATTATTATACAAAAATCATGGACATAATCATATTGAATGTTTTTCTGATGTAGATTGGGCAGGTTTCAAAATTGATCGGAGATCTACCACGGGTTATTGTGTGTTTGTTGGTGGAAATTTAATCTCTTGGAAGAGTAAGAAACAGAATGTTGTTTCCAGATTTAGTGCAGAAGCAGAGTACAGAGCCATGGCTCAATCTACATGTGAGATATTGTGGATATGTCAGTGTGGGAAACCATGTTATTTTAGGAAAATAAATATTTCCTAGAATCAAGTGTATATATTTAGTTGTAATTATGTATTTATTGAGATCCCGTAAGTTTAGGGATTTCAATTAGTATTAGGAGTAGTTTCCTAATTTAGTGCTAGAGTCCTTGAGTATATAAACAAACATATTATTCAATAAACCACAATTGAAATCCTAAACATTGACATGGTATCAGAGCAGTAAGATTTTTCTGAGAAATAGGTGTTGTTTGGCCTGTCATAGTTTTTCTTTTCTGTTTTGCTCTGTTTTTCTACTGCCAAAACAGAGCATTTACAGTGCTTTACCAGCCTTCATTGCTAGGAATTTTTTATCAGCCTTTATTGCTGTTTTTTTCTTTTTTTCTTCAAGTAATCTGTTAGTTCTGCCCATTGGAGACCAAGGACGATGTCAGAGACCAAGGAGATTGGTACGGCTGCTGTAGTTCCATTGGATGAAGGAGGCAAAACTCAATCGCAGGGAGAATTGCAAGCCATTTAGGCTGCCTACAGATTGGATGGAAAGAATTACCTCAAGTGGTCCCAACTTATTCGTACAATCTTGAAAGGCAAAGGGAAGATCGACCATCTGTTAGGTACGGGATCGAAGCCAAGAGATTCAGGTTTTGGAGTATGGGATGAAGAGGGTTCCATGATTATGGCGTGGCTATGGAATTCTATGGTGCCCGAGATAAGTGATACGGTAATGTTCATGGCTACGGCCAAGGACATTTGGGATGCGATCCAACAGACCTACTCAAAGGCCAGAGATGCAGCTCAAGTATACGAGGTGAACGTCAAGACTATGGCTGCGAAGCAAGGAAGCAAGACTGTGACCGAATATGCCAACCAATTGAAATATCTATGGCAAGAACTTGACCACTATAGGGTGATTCAGACTAAATGCCCGGATGATGCAGCCATACTAAAGGATTTTATTGAACGAGATAGAGTTTATGACTTTCTTGTTGGTTTAAACCCTGAGTTTGATCAAGTCAGGATCCAAATTCTCGGAAAGCAGGAAATTCCATGCTTCAATGAAGTGGTGGCTATTATTCGGAGTGAAGAAAGTAGAAGGAGCTTGATGCTTGATCCTCAAACTGTAGATGGTTCAGCCATGGTAGCTGAAAGTGTAAAAAATGGTTCGACAAGCATGGAAAGGAAGGTTGCCATTGAAGTAGGCAAGAGTGGTCAGCCCAAGGCTCAAGGCCGTGATGGATTATGGTGCACCTACTGCAAAAAGGGGCGCCACACTCGTGAGAAATGCTGGAAACTGCATGGGAAACCTCCCAGCCGTGAGTGGGGTCAAAGAGATAATTCGTCGAGGGGTAATGGGTAGGCCCATGTTGCTACTAACGCACCATATGGAGAAGCCAAGCAGGAACCAGCAAGTCTTAACCAAGAGGAGGTGGAAAGGGTGAGATCATTCTTAAGTAACCTCGAGAAACCTACAGGTACTTGTACTTTGGCGTATTCAGGTAAGCGTCTATTTTCATTTGGATTAAATGCCTCAGAAACACCCTTTACTCAATCTTGGATCATGGATTCAGGAGCCACCGATCACATGACCCACTCATCCAAACATTTTTCCACATACTCACCATGTTCAAGTAATAAGAAAATAGCCACAGCTGATGGATCCTTAGCAACCGTAGCCGGTATAGGAGATGTTCAAATAAACCCATGCATAACCTTGAAAAATGTCCTTCATGTTCCTAAGCTATCCACCAATCTTGTCTCTGTACAGAAACTCACACAAGACTTGCTTTGTAATGTGATTTTTCACAGTAGTTATTGTTTATTTCAGGACAAGGATTCGGAGAGGACGATTGGACGTGCTAGAGAACGGGATGGTCTTTACTACCTTGCGGAATCAACCAAGTCAAACATATTCGAGAGCAGATCACCCCACTCATTCATGTCCGAGTCTATGTTATCTAGTAAGGAGAAAGTTTTTCTTTACCATTGCCGGTTAGGACATCCATCATTTAGGGTTATTAAAATTTTGTTTCCTTCATTGTTTACAAAGTTGGATATTGAGAGTCTTCATTGTGAGGTGTGTGAACTTGCCAAACACAAGCGTATGCCTTTTCCAACAAGCAATAAAAGAAGCATTTTTCCTTTTTATCTTGTTCACACTGATATTTGGGGTCCCTCTACTGTTGCTAATGTGTCAGGGGCACGATGGTTTGTGACTTTTATTGATGATTGTACCCGAGTTACCTGGGTTTTCTTGCTTAAACATAAGTCAGATGTTAGCACTGTGTTCCCTAATTTCTTCTCTATGGTAAAAAACCAGTTTGGTATGAGTATTAAAAAACTTAGGTCAGACAATGCCAAGGATTATTTCAATCAAATTCTTACCCCTTTTTGTCAAAGAGAGGGAATAATTCACGAGTCTTCTTATGTGAGAACATTACAACAAAATAGAGTTGCCGAAAGAAAAAATGGGCACCTTCTAGACCAAACCCGAGCACTGTTGTATCAAAAAAGTGTGCCAAAAAGTTTCTGGGGGGAAGCTGTTCTCACAGCCACTCGTCTCATCAATAGATTACCCTCTAGAGTTCTAGGATTCAAAAGTCCAATGGATGTGCTTTCTTCATTCTATCCAAACCTTTCTACCACAAACAATCTTACACCTCGCATTTTTGGGTGTGTGTCCTTTGTTCATATCCACAGTCAAGACAGGGGGAAGCTAGACCTTAGAGCTCTAAAGTGTGTTTTTATTGGGTATTCTTCAACTCAGAAAGGATATAAGTGTTACCATCCTCCGTCCAAGAAATTTTATGTGTCACGAGATGTAACATTCAATGAACAAGAGGCCTATTTCACTCAACCTTATCTTCAGGGGGAGAGTCTTAGGGAAGATAAGGAAGGTTTTCTTGGGTTGCCTGATCTTTCACTTTTGTCTCAACCCAATCATATGCCCTAACTGTCTGTTGAGCCATTAGTTGAGTCTGAACCTGAGTCAAATGCCCCAGTTGTTGGTGAACCTGAACCTGAGTCAAATGAGACCACTCCTACTGCACCAAATGTGTCTGAACCCGAATTAGTACCTAACCCTGAATATGCTCTTAGAGATGTGAGATTTGGTAAAAACTTGGTGTACTCAAGGCAGAAAAAGGCCAATCCAGGATCTATGCAAGTTCAAGAGTCCAACTCAAGTCCTTCAAATGAGGTAACAATTACTAACTTTCCAGCATTACAGAGTGAAACCAAAGCCCAAATTACTGAAGATGACCAGGACCTTCCAATCGCTATTAGAAAAGGGACAAGAAAGTGTACAAAACAGCCATTATATCCTCTTTCACACTACCTGTCATTTAAAAATTTCTCACCAACCTACAAAGCCTTCCTTGTAAGCCTAAAGAACACCACTATTCCTACTACCTTATCTGAGGCATTGTCTAATGAAAAATGGAAACAAGCCATGGATGTGGAGATGGAGGCTCTAGAGAAGAATAAAACTTGGGAGTTGGTGAAGTTACCAGCAGGAAAAAGGCCGGTGGGGTATAAGTGGGTTTATACTGTGAAATACGTGGCAGATGGGTCAATTGAGAGATACAAGGCGAGGTTGGTAGCTAAAGGGTATACACAGACTTATGGGATTGACTACCTAGAGACGTTTGCTCCAGTTGCTAAGATGAATACAGTCAGAGTAATCTTATCTCTAGCTGCCAATTTTGGTTGGGAACTACAGCAATTTGATGTGAAAAATGCCTTCTTACACGGGGAGCTTAAGGAGGAGATTTATATGGAGATTCCACCAGGTTATGGAAGGAATGTGATTGCCAATACTGTATGTAAGTTGAATAAAGCTTTGTATGGCTTGAAGCAATCTCCTCGAGCTTGGTTTGGAAGTTTGCTAGAGTCATGTTGGCCATGGGATACAAACAAAGTCAGGGGGATCACACATTATTTATCAAACATTCTGCTTCAGGGGGATTAACAGCATTGTTAGTGTATGTGGATGACATTATATTAACTAGAGATGACAAAAGGGAGCAGCAAATATTGAGTCAATGCTTGGCTAAGGAGTTTGAAATTAAGACTTTGGGAAGATTGAAATATTTTTTGGAAATTGAAGTTGCGCACTCCAGAAAAGGGATTTTTATATCCCAACAGAAGTATGTTACGGATTTGCTCAAGGAAACGGGCAAAACTGCAAGCAAACCCGCAAGTACTCCTATGGACCCAAACTGTAAGCTAGGAAAAGCTGAGGAAGATGCCACAGTGGACAAGGAAATGTATCAACGTCTCGTGGGAAGACTGATTTACTTATCACATACCAGACCGGATATAGCTTATGCGGTGAGCTTAATCAGTCAGTTTATGCATAGTCCAAGAGAAGTTCATTTGCAGGCTGCCCACCGAATTTTGCAGTATCTTAAGGGAACACCGGGAAGAAGAATTATGTTCAAGAGGAATGGGAGTACGACACTTGAAGCCTATACCGATGCTGACTATGCAGGATCGATCATTGATAGGAGATCAAGCTCCGAGTACTGTACCTTTCTTGGAGGGAATCTTGTGACATGGAGAAGCAAGAAACAGAGTGTAGTAGCACGTTCTAGTGCTGAGGCAGAATTTCGTGCAATGGCACAAGGCGTGTGTGAGCTACTTTGGCTGAAAATCATCCTAGAAGACTTAAAGATTAAATGGGAAGGGCCTATGAGGCTCTACTGTGACAATAAATCAGCAATCAGCATAGCTCATAATCCAGTACAGCATGATCGAACGAAGCATATCGAGGTGGATAGACATTTCATCAAGGAGAAATTAGACAGTGGCTTGAAATGTACTCCATATGTGTCAACACATGGGCAACTTGCCGATATCCTCACCAAAGGGTTGAGTAGCACGACATTTGACAGAATTGTATCCAAGCTGGGAATGGAAAATTCCTATTCACCAGCTTGAGGGGGAGTGTGGGAAACCGTGTTATTTTAGGAAAATAAATATTTCCTAGAATCAAGTGTATATATTTAGTTGTAATTATGTATTTATTGAGATCCCGTAAGTTTAGGGATTTCAATTAGTATTAGGAGTAGTTTCCTAATTTAGTGCTAGAGCCATTGTGTATATAAACAAACATATTATTCAATAAACCACAATTGAAACCCTAAACATTGATAGTCAGCTTTTAACTGAAGTTGGTCTTGAAGTTTTAAAACTAGCAAAATTATGGTGTGATAATCAAGTTGCTCTTCGTATTGCTTACAACTCTGTGTTCCATAAAAGAACTAAACACATTGCGATTGACTGTCACTTTATCCGTGAAAAAATACAGCAAAAGTTGATCTCTACAGAACATGTGAACACTAGAGAACAACTAGGGGATATTTTTACAAAGGCACTCAATGGACCTCAAGTTGATTATATTTGTAACAAGCTAGGCATGATTAACATCTATGTTCTAGCTTGAGAGGGAGTGTTATAGCTGTATATTAGCGTAATATTATAGCTGTGTATTACCATAATTACCAAATTGTATATAGCTTAATTATAGGCTGAAATATCTAGGTTTAGTTAATAACCTATCTAATTTAGGTTTTACAATTCTATATATATACATATCTTGTACTCCTTTCTATAATATATGAGAAATTAATCTTTTCATCTCAACAATTAACAAAAAAACTTTGGTATATACTAAGGTATTTTAATTTTGATTAACAGTCATTGCAAAATTTTTTTCATGATTTTAATTTTATTTAGGGTGAAGGAATATACTTCACTTGACTTTTTACAATATGACTTGTTGAACATACTCTTTGCATATTCAACTTGGTGCAATAAAACAATTAATACTATGCTGTCTCAGAATAGAAAATTTCTTATTGGAAAAACAAATTTGACTTTAATATTAGTTTGCAACGAACTAAATTCATAATGAAAAAAAAAATCTGAAACTGAAATCGAACTGTCCCGAAAAAATTTAGTGAAATCGCTTAGGACAACCTTTGATACATGGAAATAGAGTTAGTTGAGCTGGAAAATTATCTTAGATGAGTTGGCGTGTGAGCTGGAAGTTTGGACCATGATGACAGGTGGAAAGCTGAGGTGGATGAGTGGATAAGTCAGAAGATGAGCTGGAGAATCAGTAGCTGAGCCGGAGTTCAGTTAGTCAGTTAGTTGCTAACTGCTAGAATGGGAGGAAAATTCAGTTGTAACTGCTACTAAGCATTAGATGAATTGTAATCGATCATATGTGTATAAATACCTTTTGTACGAGCTGGAATCTCAGAAAATGAAGATTACAATCATCCCTTTCTCAGTTTCTATTTCTTCTTCCTTATTTCCTAAGTGTTAGTTGTTAATCTACTGCTCGTGGATCATTTCTTCTTCCTTTTCTGATCTACCAACAGTAGATTTCTTGTGCTCCATCTTACACCTATCATTTTTGGTATCAGAGCCAGCCTTGGTCAAGCTATGATTGAGGGCACACGATCCCAGGACATTAAAAAATTAGAGGAAACCATCAAAGATAGCTTGAAGGAGATTTTTCAGAGAATGCAAATTCAAGAAGACAAGTTTGTGAACAGAATGCAGGTTCAAGAAAGCAATCTTGTAGCCTTGGGAGTGCAACAGAACAAGATAATGGAGCAACTACAGCACCATGACTTACATGGAGGTACCCACGCAGTAGGGGGCTCGGAGCACTCTACATATTCAGGGTATGCACACAATAGAGGATACTTTGCTACTCGACAGTCCAAGGTTTTCAGGAGATGATTTAACTGGGTGGGTTTACAGATGCCAACAATTCTTTGAAATTGATGGTACACCTCCAGAATTTAAAGTCAGACTAGCTTCTATCAATTTGGAAGGCAAGGCTTTATTCTGGCACCAGAATTTGTTGAAGTACAAAAAGGATTTTGGAAGGCTTTTGGGAAGAGTATGTAGGGGCATTGGAGGAAAGATTTGGTGATCAGGATGCAAACCACCCTATGGCAGAACTTCTGTGTTTGAAGCAAACAGGTATTGTTTCTTCTTACCATGACAGATTTGAGTTTTTGTTGGGGAGGGTAGATCTAACTGAAGAATATGCCGTGATATTTTTTCTAATTGGGCTGAAACCTGTGATACAGCAACCTGTCAAGATGTTTATGCCAAAAACCCTGAGTCAGGCCTTTTCTCTAGCTCAACTACAAGAAACCACATTGAAAACCTTACAACAAGAATTCACTCCAACCACCAAGAAATCTACACTACCACCCTTGCTATCAACTCCACCTAGCTCTACAAGAATACTACCAAGACACGTTCAAAGTACAACTTATCCTTCCAGAGAGAATAGCAAACCTTTTAACACGGCCAAAGTTAAGTCAAGCACAGATTTCGATGAGAGAAGGGCCAAAGGTCTGTGTTTTTGGTGTGATGATAAGTATGAAATAGGCCACAAATGTCAGAGGAGACAGTTGTATGTGATTGGGGTTTCTGATGCCAGTGAAAATAATTCAATAGAAGAGGACAACCTGGTGGAATGAGAGGATGAGATAGATGACCCTACTCTACACATCTCTGTCCATGCTATGAGTGGAATAGGAGCAGCTGGCTACAAGACCATGAGAATTGTGGTGTATTTCAAGAAAAAACCTCTACACATCCTTATTGATTCAGGCAGCACCCATAACTTCTTGGATATTGCAGTAGCCAAGAAGTTAGGATGTAAGATACAGGAGATTGGTCCCATGAAGGTGGACGTAGCAAATGGCAGCAGCTTGGCTTGTGTGGCAGTATGCAAAGATTTCACTTGGAGTCTCCAGGGATCTACATTCACCACAGACGTGTTATTACTTCCATTAGGAAGTTGTGATATGGTGCTAGGCATACAGTGGTTAGAAACTTTAGGGGAAATAAGGTGGGACTTCAAGCAATTGAGGATGGAATTTGAAGTATATGGAAGAAGGCATGTGATCAGAGGAGCTTCTTCTACTAAGTTAAAGACTGTTAAGGGCAAACAATTGAATAAACTTCTCTCTAATTCCTCTGAATGTTCCTTAATTCAATTGTGTAGCCTACAGTTGCATGGTGAAAGTAAGAGTAATGTAGGACTTGTACCTATTGAAGTGCAAGAGCCACTGGGGAGGTATGGGAAACTATTTTTGGACATCAGCGAATTACCACCACACAGAAACCATGATCATAGAATCCCTCTTAAAGAAGGTGTTAGTGCAGTCAACATCAGACCTTATCGACATTCAGTTTTACAGAAGAATGTAGTAGAAGAGATGACCAAGGAGCTTTTGGATGCAGGGTTGATCAGGCCAAGCAACAGCCCTTTCTCTTCTCCTGTGATCTTAGTCAAGAAAAAGGATGGCACATGGAGAATGTGCATAGATTATAGAGAGCTGAACAAGAACACAGTCAAAGTCAAATACCCCATTCCAGTGATTGAAGAACTACTAGATGAGCTTCATGGTTCCCAATGGTTTTCAAAGATAGACCTTAGGTCTGGATACCACCAAATAAGGATGTACCCACCAGACATACACAAAATAGCCTTCAAAACTCACAATGGTCACTATGAATTTTTAGTGATGCCCTTTGGTTTAACCAATGCACCTTCTACCTTTCAATGCTTGATGAATGATATCTTTAGGCCATACCTAAGGAAGTTTATCCTAGTCTTCTTTGATGACATCCTCATCTACAGTAGGAGCTTGGAGGATCATGTACAACATCTTGAGAGCACCTTTAAACTGTTACAGCAACATTCATTGCTAGCAAAGAAGAAGAAACGTAGCTTTGCACAGAAATCAGTGGAGTATCTTGGCCATCTCATTTCCAACCAAGGGGTAGCTACTGACCCAGGAAAAATTGCTGCCATTCAGGATTGGCCTCAACCAAAAACAGTGAGCCAATTAAGAGGGTTCCTTGGATTGACTGGTTACTATAGAAGATTCATCAAGAATTATGGCCTGATTAGTAGAGATCTCACAGAGTTGTTGAAGAAGGACCAGTTTCTATGGACTAACAAGGCTACAGAAGCATTTTAGAAATTAAAAGGTGCCATGGCATGTCCACCGGTTCTAGCTTTACCAGACTTCTCTAAGGAATTCATTGTGGAAACTGATGCTTCAAGTAAAGGCATAGGAGCTGTTCTTATGCAAGAGGGACATCCAATAGCCTATATCAGTAAAGCCTTGTCCAGCACACATCAAAGACTCTCGGTGTATGAAAAGGAACTATTTGCCATTGTATATGCTGTCACAAAATGGCATCCTTACCTAACAGGTAGACATTTCTGTATTAGAACAGACCACAACAGCCTGAAATTTCTCCTACAGCAAAGGATCACTTATCCTGGCCAGCACACATGGTTGACAAAGCTTATGGGTTATGATTATGAGATTTGCTACAAAAAAGGGAAAGAGAATATAGCCGCTGATGCTTTATCCAGGGTTCATTCGGGTGAGTTGCTTGTTATGGCAGTATCCAGTATCTCTAGCGAACTGATGGATGAGATACATAACAGTTGGGAGCAAGATGAGGAATGTGTTCAACTTATCCTTAAGTTGCAGGAACAGAAGCTGGTAAATACTCCTTATTCTTGGGAGAATGACAAGCTCTTGAGAAAGGGAAGGCTAGTGGTGGGAAGGAATCCAGAGCTACAGCTTAAGATCATTAAAATGTTTCATGAAGGAGCATTGGGTGGCCACTCTGGTATGCATGCTACAGTTAAGAGAATTGCTGTGTTATTCTTCTGGAAAGGCATGGAAAGGCAAATCAGGCAGGTTATCAGGGAGAGTGATGTCTGTCAGAGATTTAAGTATGACACTCAAGCCCCAGCTGGACTCTTACAGCCCTTACCTATTCCAGCTACTGCATGGAGCCAAGTGAGTATGGATTTTATAGAGGGTTTGCCTCTTTCAAAAGGGATAGATGTCATCTTGGTTGTGGTAGACAGGTTGACTAAGTATGCCCATTTTGTTGGGTTAAAACACCCTTTTTCAGCTACGACTGTAGCCCAAGCCTATACTGATCATGTCTTCAAATTACATGGATTACCTGAATCAATTGTAAGTGACAGAGACCCTATCTTCACAAGCCATTTTTGGAGGGAGTTGTTCAAATTACAAGGAGTATCTTTGAACCTATCCACTGCTTACCATCCACAAACAGATGGGCAGACCGAAGTAGTGAATAGGTGCTTGGAGGTCTACTTAAGATGTGTTTCCGGTGATCAGCCAACAGGCTGGGGAAAGTGGCTGTCATTGGCTGAGTGGTGGTACAACTCCACGTACCACTCAGCCATACAACTTACACCATTCGAGGCTCTGTATGGATAACCACCTCCCTTACATCTACCTTACCTTACTGGCAGCTCTTCAGTACACCAGGTAGATGTACAGCTACAATCCAGAGAAGAAATGTTGCAGCTTTTGAAGTTTCATTTAAAAAGGGCTCAAAATCGTATGAAGAAGCAAGCTGATAAGCACAGGGTTGACAGACAGTTTTCTATTGGTGAATGGGTGTATTTGAGACTTCAACCTTACAGACAAAACACCTTGGCAAACAGACAATTCCACAAACTAACCCCAAGATACTTTGGTCCTTACCAAATCCTTGACAAGATTGGCACAGTAGCCTATAAACTAGACTTACCCTCTACAACACAAATACACTCAGTCTTCCATGTATCTCAGTTGAAAAAGAAACTAGGTCCCCACAACAGAGTTGGGTCTCACTTACCAACTCCTGGACCTACACCAGCTCTGACTCCCTTAACCATTCTAGATAGACGCATGGTGCAGAGGGGAAATCGTCCTGCTACACAAGTACTTGTCCATTGGACAAATTCATTTCCAGAGGATGCCACTTGGGAGTATCTGTTTGATATTCAGTCCAGATTTCCAGATTTTGAGACTTAAGGACAAGTCTAATTTTAAGGGGGTGGGAATTGATACATGGAAATAGAGTTAGTTGAACTGGAAAATTATCTTAGATGAGTTGGCGTGTGAGCTGGAAGTTTGGACCATGATGACAGGTGGAAAGTTGAGGTGGATGAGTGGATAAGTCAGAAGATGAGCTGGAGAATCAGTAGCTGAGCCGGAGTTCAGTTAGTCAGTTAGTTGCTAACTGCTAGAATGGGAGGGAAATTCAGTTGCAACTGCTACTAAGCATTAGATGAATTGTAATCGATCATATGGGTATAAATACCTTTTGTACGAGCTGAATCTCATAAAATGAAGATTACAATAATCCCTTTCTCAGTTTCTATTTCTTCTTCCTTATTTCCTAAGTATTAGTTGTTAATCTACTGCTCGTGGATCATTTCTTCTTCCTTCTCTGATCTGCCAACAGTAGATTTCTTGTGCTCCATCTTACACCTATCATCCTACGTTGTAATCGGGTCGGGTCGTCTGGGGTTCAGTTAAACTTTGTAAGGGTCAAAAAAACGTCCCTGCTTTTGCCTTGTCCCCTTCTCCGAGTCTTGCATTGCGAGGTAAACTCTGATAACTCTCTTAATTTTACCGATTTACCCTGCGTTTAGTGTAACTGCGAAACGAGTCTTTTCTCAATCTTTATTTTCCTGGGTTATGCTCTACGGTGATTGTTGCTAAAGAACTGATGATATCGACAGTATAAACTTAGTTTGAAATGAAAATATAAAATTTTCAACAAGATGTCATGGCTTCTTGATTTTAGGGTAATATATCTGGTTTCAAACCTTTTGTTTCTTGGAATGGAAATAGTTAGTCTCAAAAATCGGGGACTGATTAATTCTAATACTCACAAAATTATGGGATCAATCAGAATGATTTGCTATCTGGGTTATGGTCTAACATCTCTTCTGTACTATAAACTCTTCCCTTGTATATGAATATAGCGGAATAAGAAATAATAATCAGAATTACCTCTCGTGCACTGGTTTCCATCTTTTTATTAGTGCTTTTTATTATGGTTTGACTCTTGATGTATTCTCTAGGTGAAGTTTTAGCTATTCAGGTTTTTTTTTTTTAATCAGGGTTTTTATTTGATGAACTGTTTGGACGAGTTCAATTCAAGGGATTGATTCATCTAATTATCTTGGCTAATTACTCTCACCATTGAGATCTTTTAACAAACTCTATTCTATAAAACCTGAGATCTCTTTCAACATATTTTCTTCTATCTATTTTTCTTTCTCAATGTCTTTCTTGCAACTTCATTTTTTTGCTATTATCTATCGCTTTTCTTGTTTAAATGAATATTCCCTCAACTCAGTTTCCAATAAGCTCTATCCCATCAACACTTTAAATTTGTCTATTATAAGCGACAAATCTAATGTTATGTATAATTTATGTATCAAAACCACCACGTATTACACCATATTATGATATTCTCCATTAGTGATAACGACCATTTTCTTCATTAGTTTCTTATTTTCCGCTTTTTGGTTGCACCATCTAACAGGAAGAAACTTATGAACTTTGCAGTGATTAAATCAACAGCAGAAGGATGGGAAGTAGCTTTATTGATATTCCTATTAAGCTTTTCATGCCATCTTCTTTTGACAACATCAAGGAATTTGCATTCAAAACTGCCCCTGCTGCTTCTAAGGTCCTTTTAATAAAATTTGTAGTTTCCTCTAATATTTAAATTCAATTCTTTCTCAGAATATTATTGACTATCCATGGTAACACATTTTAAATACCCAGATTGAGATCAAAAGGTTTCTAGAATCCATGTATGGCCTGGAAGTTGATAAGGTAAGGACACTAAACATGCAGGGAAAGAAGAAGAGAAGAGGAAGCCGACTAATTGCTAGACCAAATTACAAGAAAGCCTATGTAACACTGAAGAATCCATTACTCCTTGCTTCTGATCTTTTCCCTGCCAGTGCTATTGAAGAAGAGACAAAAAGCATGACTAAGCAATCAAGTATCAACAAAGGAGGTGAACGGAAGGCTCTTCAACTAGGATCCAATCCAACAAGGATTTCAAGGTTAAACCTGAAAAGCAATCTTATCATGAAGGCAAAATTAACCTTTGTACCATTGGGACAATGGGAAGTTAATCCTATTACCTATACTATTGTGTAGTTTAGATAAAATCTGTTTCTGCTAGGAATACGATGGGAAATTATATTTAAGGATCCGGCCAAGCTCCTCAATAGGTGAACCATTAAGAATATTTTGATGCAAGCATTTAGTGTCATAAAATGAAAGTAAGCTATAACTAGGCTAAGTTTGTTTAGCAGAAATTGAGTTTTGGAAAATGGTCTTTGAAAAAAGTTTTGCCTGTTTTTTTTTTGGATGAGTCGATGAAAAATGTTTTTGCTGTTTGGTTGTTTTACGGATTATTTTCGAATAATGTTGACTAAAGGTGTATGGATCGGGTTCAGATTGGACTTAATTAAGGTATTAAAGTATTGGAAGTAAATTCAAACTTGATTTGATCTGACTTTTCCACCTAGTTTTTGGTTCAGTCTTTTTTTTCATACAATGAATAAACTTAAATTCGCTTAAATATTAAACTTTTTTTCAAAAAATTTATAATAAAATATAATATATTAAAACACATAATAATAAACAAGTATAAAATTAATAAGTTCAAATAAACTTTTGTAAAAAGACTACAAGAATCATGAAATTTAAATTTAAATTTTTAAAAAATACAAGTTTAAATTAAATTGCATAAAAAATTAAAAGTAATTAAAAAATGCATTAGTATTAAAAATAGTAAAAAAATTACAATTATCAAGCCAAGCCAGACTTGAACTTAAAATTGTGAACACAATCCCAACTCAAATTTTTTTATCATACCTTGATTTCCTAGACCAAATCTATTTAATTAACTTCATATTTTTGTCAAAGCTTGCCCAAAAATTGAAGCAGCCTTCGAGCTTGGGCATGTAATTCGACTTGTGAACAAGTTTAATGTTGATATAACTATTAAAATATTAAAAATATCTATTATTAAATTAATCAAAATTTTTTTTAAAACATTTAAAATTGGTTATATTTTAATAATAATTTAAAATTAAAATGTTATATTATTAAATACTTAAAAGAAAACTCTTTATTATTATTATTTATATAAATGTTTTTAAAATATTTAAAATAGTATTATTATTAATAAAATATTATTTATATTAATATAATAATATTAAAAATATTCATTTTATTCTTAAAATATTAAAAACATTATCCTATTAAAATAATTATATTTTATACAAATACTATTTATTATTAAATCATTACAAACTCTTAATTTATTTATATTTAAAGTTAAAATATAATAATATTTTAGATCTAGTTAAATTAAAGTTGAGAAATAAAAGAATAATGTCCAAGGTCTGATTTAAGCAGAGCTATGTTAATAAACTTAATAAAGAGCCTTATATACAAATTTTTTTATGGAAATTGTCTTTCACTTTCAAAAAAGGAAGATATTTTCTAAAAATATAGTTTAATTTTTCATTGATCAAGAAGTTATTTTCATTAACCAACAAATTTTTTTACCAAACAAAGAGAATTTTTAAATGAACCCTATTTTTTTCTCCATGCACCCATTTCTTCAGATTTTACTGTTCAAATACAAACAAAAGTGGGTGCAAGAAAAAAAAATAGGTGTATTTAGAATCATTCCCAAACAAAAATAAATTAAATATAGAAATATCTTTTTGAAAGTAATTTTATGTGAAACAAAAGAAACCTAGATGCTATGGTGACTTACGATTAATCTCGACATTTTATGGGAAAGAATGGGAATTGTATTTTGCATTCATTTTAAGACGTTTGATGCCAGGCTTTGTGTTTGAGCTCTTTTTATCACTTTCTATCTTATTTTCAGTACAAGTTTATGCTTTGTGTTTTTGTTAATTTAATAATATGATACAATCTTCAAATTTGCGAACAGATTTAATTTACTCTAAATTTGGTTCACATTTGTCTTCCCACAGGATGGAAAGGCAAACCTTGTTTGGATTCGGATGGGATTGCAATTTCATAGAATTGAGCACTTTTTACCTTCAAATCTCACTAATTTGATCCTTTTGAATCACAAATAAAACTGATGGCAATGGCACCATCATAGTTACATTTGTATCTATAGCATATCTCTATCTTTAATTTTATCGTTACAATAACTTATCACAGTGCCATTTGTTTTCAATATCAGTTACAGGGGCGTTTGCAAACTAATCACAGTGCAATTTGTTTTCGATCTCACTTACAGGGGCGTTTGCATGGTCACGGGGGCCTTTTAACAAGGCTGAAAAAAACGACAATGTAGACCTGGCCTCCTGTCCTTTTTGCTTGTCTTTTTGAAATAAACAAGTTTGAAACAACCCGAATGTGCTGGTGTTGGCCCCTGATATTACCACAAAAACGTCCCAAGCTCCTGCCATGTTAGTGCTTACAGCATGCATGTATATATAGCTTTTTCATGAATAAGGTTAAGAGGATTAATCTCTCATCCATCTTTTTCTTTTTTTTTTCTAAGGGAATAAACAATTAAAAAATGACATTTCTGTTCTTACAACTTGAGAAAAAAGCAATGTCTGTCAAGGATTTAGTTTTAGTTATAGACTAGAATGAAGAGCCAACTAGAATGAAATATAGAGATAGCACATATCCAGAAATGTCATCCAATAGTCAAAAACTGTTATGAAAAACACAAGAGAAGATATGCTAGCTTAGAAAAAATGTCAAAAGTAGCCATATTCTTCAATTTTATTGCTCATAAAATTCATCGAAATTTGGAAATCAACCACTTCCTTACGGAAGACTATCTTACATCTATTGATTGTGGTCCTCACAAATTATACAGAGGAAATATTATTCAAGTCTGCATCAAACACAAGCGTTAATGATAACCAAGAGGAGCAGGTGCCTCTCTCAATTCCTTTCCCTTAAAATGAATATCCTGCATACAAAAATATTGAACCCCAAAAATAAGCATTAAGATCATTATTGAACCTTGGGATGCATATGGACAATCTTTTGGACTTTCATTTTGTGTCACCAATAACCAGAGAACATAATAATTTCTGAGGTTCCGAAGCAAACAAAGGAAAGGGGGGAGGGGAGAAAGTGGAAGAACAAGCTCTGGGATAGTCTTGTGCACTTCACATATGACATTTTTAGGACTTAGCTACTGTAATAAAATATCTAGTCAAAGTACCAGTATCAGATACAGACTGTACAATTATGAATCAATCTTTAAAGAAACAGGATCCAGTCCATGCCAATTAACATGTTGCGTGGTGCCAAACTAAATGCAAAAGGTTATATTTATACATTCCAGACAATAATCATGCATTCAAGCCATCAAAGAAGAAAAGGGAACATACACTAAGATCTATAAAAAATTTACTGCTGATTAACTCTGATAGTACTGCTAGTCAATCCAAGTAAATGACGACGTGATATTTAAATTTTACTATTTCTAACTGTCAGCTTTGCAGAACTTATCCCAGGTTTTTGGAAAAAGAACTAGTGTAATCACTTTTTTACACCAGTCTTCTGCAGAAAATATGACCATAAATGATGGAAATTTTAGATGTCTAAGTTCCATATTTAATCCACTTTCTCTCATATTTCCAGACAGATCATTTGATGTAAAAAACCAACAATAAAATATTATATCAATGTTAAAAATTGATGGCAAGAGCATTGGTTAATGAATCTGTTAAAGAAAAATAAGTATGGAAATGGAAGAGGCAAGTGATACGTACAGATGCAAAATGGTTAACATCCCTATGATGAGCTTCATCAGCACGGATCACAGTTATAACATCCTTGAGGGTAGCATCTTTCGACAATCTCCAGTAATCAATTGCAATGGCAGGGGCTGGAACATTTTTTATAGCACCACTTTCAATGTCCCGCAAATACTCTGTATATGAGTGAATGGCTTCCTCCTCCAAATACCCAACAATTCTATGTGCTAGCTTGGGAGACAGCATATAAAGAACAAAGAAGGCATTGAAGAAAACTCCTTGCACGGTCAGAACAAGGAGCCTCTCATACCACCTAGGTTGCACAAGCTCCACCATTGTCATCAAATGCATCCTCTCATTCTCTGCTTCTTCAAGCAAGGCTTTAATCCATCCACCACTTTGCTGGAACTTACGGAGAGACCTCAGATGCAGAAGCATTCCCCCAACCATACCAGGGACAGCTGCCACTGTTTCCAGCATCACAGCACGACAACCATAACGTCTCTGCATTTCAAAAGGCCAGATAAGCTTTCAACCAGAGGTCTACAAAAAAGCCACACGGAAGCCATGGAGTTTGCTTCCGATGCTGGAAAAAAAAGAGCCATGCCTTGAATACACAAGTATAATAGCAAAGACAAGAATCATACAATTGTCTTCTAATGTGCAACAACCTGCAGACTTTAAACATATCAAGAGAGCCTAGGATCTAAATAAGAGCTAGAATACATATAGAAATGTAAAATGTGCGAAGAATGACTGCAAAGTTCAGTTGAAAATTGAAATCTAAAAGTCATGACATATAAGAATATATTAAAATACAATTAAGGAGCGAAGAAGGTTAAAAAAAAAACCCGGAAGAACAAATCTGTAGGAATCCGGAGGATTTTGACAGTCCTGTAAGCAAATTTATCCACAAAGTTCTTTGGTTCATGGTGCTTTTTCAAGTCAATTGACAGGTCCGCTATGTACGTTTCCCATGGCTACATGAAAGAGTACAAACAGCACAAAATTAGCACATCGGACTAAAGAGTGATGGAAAGTTCTTAATCTTTTAAAAATCTTCCCGATCAACCCTATTCAAAAAAGAATAATGACACGTTTAAAATTCATTTAACAAGAAAAAAATAATTAGTTCATTTCTGAAACATTGAAGTGTTCTTTTTAAGTATGAATATGAATTACTCAGAATTGATTAGAAATAGAAAATAAAGAACAGGGTAATCACATTTTACTTTGTTTTGATATAAGACATCCAAACACGACCTTAGAATATGATCAAACAGTAACAAGTGAACAACATAGTAGCTTACGATACAGGTGGAAACGAAATTCAAAAGTCAAATCACAGAATCGATCCAGCAAGAAAAAGAAAGATGCATAAAAAAAATAAATAAAACAATATCTTTTACTCCCAAACTTCAACCAAATAAGAGAAAAGAATAAATCAAGATTTACGAAAATTGAAAAGGCTTTAATAACAAAATCGGAAGACAGTTAACTCTTCATATATGCATAAATAAAACGAGTTTTAGAGTTCAAACTATAAAAAGATGAATGGTACCATGAAACAGTTCCATGGCCAGTCAGTGCCATCCTCTCTGGTGATCTTAGGCCTTGAAATCCCCCAATAACTTGACGCCAACACATCCTTCCCCTCATTGTCTTCCGTCGCAGGATTTTCCTTTTCATCTTCCTTCTCGAACGGCACTTTTTCCACCGAAACTGGGGCAGAGCTCATCATCCTTCTCCACTCAAACCCTACAAACACCATACCGTTTTGTTGTTCGCTCAACTGCACGCTTCTCCCAACTACGACGGCCCTACACACATGTCCATTGCTGATGCTGCTTCCGCAATAGCTTCGGCCATTGATCAGGCCTTGCATCACCGACTTTACTACAAAACGATTCATTTTCTTTCTCTCTTCTACTTTCCAAGATTTTGGGTGTGGATTTGTTAAGAATTAAAAAGAGCGTGGTGAAAATGCAGTTATATAAGAGGCACTAGAAGGCGGAGAAGGGTCGAGGAAGTAACGTGCTTCAAGTTTTGCTTGGGGAGCAAGTATTTTTAATATAAGCTCAGATTTCGGAAATGGTAAAATATGGTGTCTTGTGCATTACCGAATCGCTGGAGCGTGGGGGCTTCATTCAGATCAGAATACTCTACGGGTGAGAACATGGGTAGTTTGTTTATTGAAGATCATTTACTCATACTCAACGGTTAGTGTCCGAGTTCTGTAATTTAACGGTGGAGAACGAATCAGATACTGTATTCTTGTCGGTATATTATATTACTTGATAGTAGCCTATCTTGTTAAGGACGTCGTACACTCGATTTTTCTGAAGATTTACGACCCTGCCACTCCGTAGCAATTATCACGGGACTCTTGCTCACCTCTTGTGCGACACGTGGCACATGAATAGCCTAGGTGGACCATTAGGCAGAGTTTGAAAGTCACGTCAAACATCTACGACGTGAGTTTGCGGCAGGGCAGGAACCAAGCTGTAACCAAAAAAAAAAAAAAGGGCGGAGACCAAGCGAGCTTCTAGTTTGTTGTAAACATTTTAATAGTCAAATGAAAAAATTTTTTCTTATAAAAATTATTTTATAAATTATTATTTTATTGTAAATAAATTTTTAATCTTTTAAAATCATATAATTAAATTTAAATATGTTAAATAACACTAATTACATTAGAACATTTTACATAAATAATTTAGTTAGTTGCCACGTGACATGCTATGTGTGCAATACTATCGAAAGTTAGTATCATTTAACATGTTTAAACTTAATTGCATGATTTTGAATAGTTGAGAGTTTATTTACAATAAAATAAAAAATTAAGGACTGATTACTATGCAATAAAACGTTGAAGGCTTATATATATTTTATGCAAAAGGTTGAGATTTATTTGATTATTAAGCAAAAAAGAAATGCAACAAAATAAATAAAAAATAAAAAGCTAGTTTTTATTTATCGTATATATTTTTGTATTTTTTCATAAAGGACAATTCATTGATACTAGATGTATATATCTATTTTCATAGATAATTCATGGTCTTTGTTAAAAATGTTTTAATATGTTAATAGTATATAGCACTGTTGAAATAGGTTGGCCCAGCTCAGCCTGAAGCGACCATAACAAGCCAAACTAAATGTGGATCGAGCCAAAAAAACTCTTTTATTAAAATGCCCTTGAAAACATAAATTCAAATTCGATCCTAAAAACTAAAGACCTAAATGGGCTGGCTCATATTTAAAAATAAAAATTATATTAACAACTCATTTTTTAGTAAATAAACAAAAGGCTTAATAGCTAAATATACCCTTAACATTATGCATAATATGGATATAAGTCCTAAACTTATAATTTTGTTGTAAAAGTCTATAAACTTTTATTTTAACTATAAATAAACTCTCAACCTTTTACAATAATGCAATTAAGTAAAAGAAATAAGAAGTTAAAGTCTTATAAGCTCTCAACCTTTTTATTTTACTGCAAAAATTTATAATTGATTTGGGCTTAATTGCATTTATTTTGAAATATTAGGGGTTTATACAGAAAAGTTAAAAATTGAGGGCTTATTTTCATTTTTTGCAAAAAGTTGAGTTTTTTATTTGGCTATTAAGCCTAAACAAAATAAAATTTTAAGATAAACATTAAACAAACATCACATAAATTCATATCAAATCCATAACTTCAAGTCTACAACATCATTTGAACATATTAATTGTTTAACAGCCATAATATAAATTATTTTAATAAACTTAGAGACTAAAAAAATATAACAAGTCTTTTAACATTTGATTTCACCATTTCATTTTCATTTTAATTTTATTAAAAGATATAGTGCACCAAGGCATCAATGCATAGAGATATTGGCTTGGTTAATTGGCTTATGCGTTATTTTTTAATTTTATTTTAAAAATCTATTTAATTAAATGAAATTAATTATATGTAAATAAATAAAAGTATAAATAAATTTGAAATATAATTTTAAATTAAAAAATATTGCAATAATAAAACGGGTCAATCCATTTAGGTCTAGACCAAATCTATTTAAACTTGAGCTTAAATGAACTTAGCTAAAAAGTCTTTTTACTTAAATGGGTTACAAAAGTGAAATCCAAATCTTAAAAATATGGATTGGATCAGCCAACCAAACAAGTCTTGACCCATTTTGATAGTTCTAAAAAGACAGATTACTTATGAATTTATTTTATATTAAAAAAATTGGATTAGATTATTGTTAATTTTAAATACCGACTCCACTTTTTCTTAAAGTATGATAAATATATGTTCGTTTTTAAGATCCCGTAAACGATGTCCACGTTCCGCTAACCCAAACCAACGCGTTTTGGTGTTAGTGGTGTGTTCTTTCTCTGAAAAAAAAAACGATGTCCACGTTCGAAAATTAATTACTAAAAATTTTCTTTATTTAAAGACTAAAATGACGAGAGAATGAAACACCTCATGCATCAGAAACAAAGCAAACCTTCAAGACTAGGAGGACTTTGAAGGCTTTAACTCACAAGCTTGTTTGGCCAAAGCATCAGAACAAAAAATTTTTTTTCTTTGAAAGTGTGTTGGATCGTAATTTGCCAACCCCATTCTTAAGCTCCATAATATATTCAATTAAACCTCTCAAAAGGTGGACATCAATATCAGCTAAATGAATCAGATCAATAGCAACCTTGGCATCAAGTTCACGATCCAACATACTTGGAGTTGTTGATGGTAGTAACATTCCTATATCCCTCGTACCATTCGAGCAATAGTTCAAATTTTAGTGCCCGTAGTTCTGCAACTATGTTAGAACAAATTCCCAAATGAGCTTGAAAACCAACTATTCGCTG
Organism: Heritiera fomes; assembly: GCA_032173925.1. NCBI lineage: Eukaryota > Viridiplantae > Streptophyta > Magnoliopsida > Malvales > Malvaceae > Heritiera > Heritiera fomes. The sequence continues at coordinate 8,735,649 of JAPDPM010000020.1, read as the reverse complement.
CCTTGTATTTGACCGAATCATTATTTTTTGTTGCCACATTAGAAAGTTATTACCATCAAAGCGCTCCAAAATTCTGGAATTTCATAACCATTTCTTTCAAAGTATCCACTTAAGATTATTATGCAAAAATGTCATTCTCAGAGTTGTTGATGAAGATGAAATAACTTGATTCTTTAAATTGAACTTCAAAAATCTAGATTTTGAACTCTTTGTTGAATTTTGAACCTTAAGGATTAATAAATTAATGAACTATCACAAACAAGACGTGTTGTGCCATTTTTCTTAAAACTTGTTTCAACTCCCACCGATTATGACATGCAACCAATGGTGTAGCTAGGAACTTGAGGTTCAATATTATAATATTATTTTTATATAATATTTTGTTAATACAACATTGACAAAATTAAATACAATAAAACATATCCCATAATATAATATAATTTTTTAAATAAATAAATGAATAAATATTTTCTTACAATCTAGTCATAATAGAAATTTATGTCAATGGTTAGATTAATGGTACTGCATAGTTTTTTTTTATTTTTTTCATGCCAATAAAAATGTTAAAAATAATGCAAGTAATTTATAAAATATTTTTTATTTTATAATAAAATTGCATTTGTATCATTGAATGACTAATTACGTAAAATATAATTATTGCATCAATTATAACAAACAAATCGTTTATAATGTAGTACAGAAACAATTAAGCAGAAAAACTATAGTTGAAAAATGTGATCCAACAAAATAGAATTAAGAATCTCAATAAAAAACAAGTAATAAATCAAAACTAAAATAAAGTTTAAAATGATTAGTAAAAGATCAATAGAAGTATATGTTAAAGAATTTTTTAAACTATGTAACCAAAAAAAAAGAATTTTTTAAACTTGAGTTAAATTTATAGTCGTAATGAAAGAAAATTATTAGAATTTTTAATTAAAATGAATGTAAAAATGAAGATTATATTTATTTTTGATATCTTTCTTAATTAATTTTAATAAATTTTAGTGATGTCAAGGGTCAAAATAAGAAAAACATGATTTTTTTTATAACAATATATATTCCTTCAAAGTTACAATCACAATCAATATATTACATTTCATGAACCGTTAACTTGTAAATACAAATAACAATAACAAACTAAACTCGATCTCACACTTGGTGAGACTTAAACCTAGAACCTCTAAATCTCAAGGTCTAAACCCTAAACCCTTGTCATTAAGTCAAGACCTCATTAGTAAAAACATGCATTATTTTTTTTTACATTAAATACACTTATATTATTATTTTCAAAAACTTGAGTGGGGTCAATTAACCCTACTCAAGACAATGTGGCTGTGCCACTGTATGCAACAAGGATTTGTTAAAATAATCTTAGAATAAAATGAAGCTAACCATTTGAAATCAACATATACTTATGAAATCAAACTATTAGACACTCCAACAAATACAGAAATATATTATCTGAGCAGAACTATAAACAAACTCTAAAGCAAAGGGAGTTGTAAACCTCATGGGGACAATGCTTTAGTAAGTCATCCTGAAGAATTAAGAAATCCATCTTCGACAAGGAATAGGGTTTAGGGATGCCATCAAGGGCACTAAATTGCATGGTATGCGAGGGCAATTTGATGAACAAATGACTATCGGAGAGTGTATACACAATAATAAATTCAAACATAATGGAAACCAAGGACTGAGCTCAAGTCATGTACTAGATGGCTTCATCATAAATCATTCATTGTCCTTAGAAGGTGACAAGATTCGTCTTGAGAGTAGCTTGAGGGAAGATTAATGTGTTCGATTTGTATTTAAAAGTCGTGGTAGTCCAGTTCGACGTATCAATGTTAAAGTCTCCAAATTTTGAAAAATTTGAATCCTCTCTGAAACTGCCACAAGGTGTTAAGGAGAATACCTTGAAGGCAAAACTATTAGAAGTGTCATAGTCCGAAATATCATATACTTTACTAATTTCATATATTCAAATCATATATGGTTGGGCTCGTCTACAGTGTCAACTTAACTTCCAAATAAAATTTATTATTGTATACAAAACCCACGATTTGAAATTCAACTTTCCATAAACAAAATATAAATATTTACATCCCAAGTTTGATATACATAAAAGTAGCTTTATACAAAAAGTCTGAATACATAAAAATAAATCTAATATACCTCGACGGATTGGAAAGGTCACCTGAGGAATATCGAAAATCGTGTCATCCAGAAAAGAAGACTGGAACTCACTGCAAATAATTTGGGAGTGAAAAATAAAGGGGTGAGCTAACATGCTCAGTAAGAAATACCTACACGAAAGCTGATACAATGTATCCTATATGCAATTTAAATAAACGGATGTTTATACAAATACCATGAATTCAAAATGTGAAAATTAAATGGGCACAATCTAATAGGAAGGATGCTATAGTGGATTGGGTAACCAGAGGAGTATGGGAGGTACTTTGAAGTACCTTACGTGTTCCGGTATCCAAGTCCACTATAGGTAATTCATTAGATTTAATTAAATCACAAATTCAAATATCAATTCAATATTTTGAAAAATATGATATATTTACATCAAGAATTAAACAATTTCTCCGTAAAATTATAAATCATATTTATAACAATTTCTAATAGATAAGTCAAATAAATAATTTCACAAAATATATTATTCATATCAGGAAACATAAAATACAGATAAATCAAAATCAGAAACATATCAAAACTGGGAGTGCCTGGATCTAAATTAACCAAGGATTTACCACCCCAGTATAAATTTAGTGGAGACTAGGCTACACCCAATGGACACATGCACTATAATAGATGTATAGCCATAGTCAAGGGGCCACAGTGTGATCACTAGCCAGGTGTCACGTATGAGAGCTAAAGATTGGGTTAGAGTCAGCAACATCGAAACGGAACAGAAATGCATGTACCCGTAGGTAGCTATAGGGCCAACAGTCTCAAAACATTTTAAATAAGTATTTCAGTGTTGTTTACGGGGATAAATTTAATAAAACATGCCTAAATAAATTCAAAAGAAATAAAAATCACAAAATCACATAATCAAATATTATTTCACAAAATATATGGTCAAAACATTATTTAGCTTTTTAAATATTCAATATAAATTCCACAATGATAGAAAAATATTCCAACACAAAATTTCAGAATTAAGTTTATAATTAATTTAGGCATATATTGAATTTGTGATTTAATCATATAAATTCATATTTAAGAATTTAAATTCAAACCTATAAAATCAATTTTCTTATATTTCAAAATTCATGCCAAAATGGTATTTTGAATATCTTGGGCTAAATTAGAAAATTTTCGGTAACATAACAGTTTGTTTTAATCTAATCTTCCTACACAAAATCTAACTTCAAAACCACAATTTCTAGTTTCAAATTTCAATTCCAAATATCGTATCTAATTTCACCAACGAACAATTTTATCAAAATCATGTAACGCAATATCTCTACGCTTCATACAAATATCCCTTACCTCTTAGTTTATACGGTAGTCACCTCATCAGCACCGGTAGCACCTTTGAATTTCGAGGCTTCAAATTCATTATTCAAGCTCGATAAATTCATTATATTTTAATTAAAAGAATACTTAATGATTTAAATGCTAATGAATTATCTGTTGTAACTCTAAATGCAGTCTAAATTCTACTTGTGCTAAAATTACAACTTTTGCTTCACAACTCCATTTTCGATTCCGATCACGCCTACTTTCTCAGAATAATTTATATATTATTTTAGGACCTAAATTGCATTAAAATGAGCGAGAATTCTCCTTCCCCTTCTCAAGGTCAAATTGCATTCTATATCCCACTTAATGTTTTTCTTCAATTTAAGCTTCCTTTCTAATTCTAAATTATTTCTATCGAATTTCTACATCGTTTCTACATAAATTACACATTAAATGACACAAAATTCCAGCCCTTCATGCCATGGCCGAACCTCAACTTTCAGCCCACATATAGATTTTCTTCATATTAAGCTTAATAAAGCTTAATTCCAAGCTTTTTATAAATTCTCCTAAATTTCGAACATTAAATTCTCATCAAAACATCTCTTATTCGTGCATATGGAATGATGACTGAAACCCTCACTTGCCCAATTACATGATTTCAAAATGACTTAAGCTAAAATAACCATGGAAATATCTTAAGCATAATGAAATTATCTAGAATTCCATGAAAAAGCTTAAGGTCCCTTATATTCTTACCTTGGCCAAACACTATGGGAGGGCTTGGAGGCTGATTTTGGCCACTTTAGGAAGATATATTGGTACAAACAGAAAGAGCATTGAAAAATACACAAGGTTTGTTAAGGGATTTTTCGGTTTTGACTTAGTTTTCCTTAAGTTTTGTAAGCTTTTTCTTCTTGGAAGCTTATGGCTATGGAGGTTTTGTGAGAGGTTGAAGATGGCCAGCCAACATTCTGAAGAAATCTGTAGAATTATCTGGTTTTAATGCCTTTCAAGCAAAATTACCAAAATGCCCTTCTACTTAAAGAAAATTTTCAATTTTGCCCATAAAGTTTGACTTTGTTGAAAACAGTCTATCAAATCTTCAAAATATTTTATTAAGTCATAAAATACCTCTATTTAACTTACTCTAATGTTTGGTGAAGCTTTTGTTGAGGTTCGGTTACCGATTTGGGTGAAATTACCAAAATACCCCTATCCGTAAAATCGCGTAAATTTATGTTTTTACATCTAGTTTATTTCATCTGTCTAGATGTTCTAAAACTATATTTCATGAGAAATTATTTAGTATAGATAGAGGGTCAAAAGTTCTTTTAGTTTGATCGTTATTTTTGGAAATTCTAACGGCCTATGGACTAAACCATCATTTTTCAAATTGTTGCACATTTCAAAAAACATGCAAAAATAATTAGATCTTAGGTCAGGATTCTTACCTTTATAATTTTCGGTCCTAAAGATAAAATCCCTGAAGTTCTACCTTCATATAGACCTTAAAAGGTCTATAGGGCCCACTTGTTGTTCTACCCGTATACCTAAGTATATAAAAAAATTTATTAATTATAAATTATTCAATATTCTTAATTATAGAAATAAAATTAAATAATGCTTTAAAATATGAGGTTTCACAAGAAGCAAGACTAGAAGGCCGACAGTCTCATGTAAAAGCTTCCAAAGCTACCAGATAGGTTTGGTTGGTAGACTCTACATGGTGAAAGATCTTCCCAAAAAGCAAAGACCGGGGATCATGGTGCTAGTTCATAAAGATTTCACATTAACTTTTTTTCCTGTAATATTGGAGTTAGATATGAGAAACTAAATGTTATTTGTTGGGAAATTCTTTAAGTAAGCCTACATATATCAATTAATTGTACAATATAGGTTATCTGATGTGTTTAGTCCATTTAAAAGTGATCAAATAACGTTTAAGTTATTGGACTTTAAGGCATCTCATTTAGTTTGGCCTTTGCAATGTGTAAAGACCTAATATTTTATTTTCATGATGGGCCAAAATAAAATAAAATATACTTCAAGTGTAAATAAGTTATGGTCCCCAGTCTAAACATAACATAATTATCATTCTCAAATCCCATCATTGAGTGAGATACAAATTCTCTCAAAAAGGTTTAGACGTGGAAGACTCTAACCCCAAGAAATCAATTCCAATGGATTCAAGTACGCTTCCGTATTATTTTTCTTGATAATTGAACATGAGATCCTGTATATGTTTGTCTGTATGAATTTTCAACAAGTGGTATCAAGAGCGTGTTCATGTTTGATCATTGAGAATTAAAATTTTTTCTTGGAAACCTTCAAGCTTTTATTCCTTATAGAATAATGATTAAAATCATGTGAACAATTTTCTGGAATTTTGTTTCACGTTTTATGAATTTTATCTTTAAAGTTTTAAATCCTGAAATTAAATTTCAACATAAACAATTATATTTAACATGTTTTAATTCAAATTGATGAATGATAATTGTTTCTTGTGACTTCTATGGTTTAGACAAAGTCACAATTTCGATAAATTTTTGGTTTTGCTTGAAAGAAATCAAGGAAAAGGATTGGGTCTTCCATGGTAGAGTTTTCTTGAAACTTTTTCATCAAATTAAACATCGATTTTTGTTGTTTTAATTCGATTTTTGACATGGATGTTGTAGAATAAACATTTAATTTCATGAATGCATGTTCAATTTTGGATTCGGGAAAGAAAAAAAGTGTCAAAAATCGAAAAGAAGCAAAACAAACTCGAGCGGGTTTGTTTCAGATCTAGCTGGGTTGACCAGGAAGAAAGTGAAGATCCTGTGTGGGATCTTTCCCCACGTGCGGCAGTGGCGCGTGGGACCCTCGCACCACCATCCGGTGGCCATTCGACCATCGTTTTTTTCCAGATCATAATAAAATTTTATTTTAAATTTTTTGGTGATTTTTAAGGAATTTTTTTGAAATTGTTAAATATTTATTATTTAATATTCATGGTAATTTCAGTGTTTTGAAGTATTATGCACATTTTTTCTGAAATTTTATTTTATGATAAAATGTTTCATGATATTTTAAGTTGATTGACAGTAATCACTCTCCCTATTGATGTGAATAAATTTGTGAACTCTCAATGTTTTTTATATGTGCATAATTGTTGAAAATAAAGTTCAAAATAAAAATTTAACCAAAAAAAAGTTCAAAATAAATTAAATTAATGTAAAATGCGACCAAAGTTACCTCTTTTATGTTAATTTATTTTTTTTCAAAATTTAGATTGTCATTTAAAAGTTTAAATAACTGTGTTTTTAATCCCTGCGAAAAATAATCGACCCAAAAGAAGGTTGTTTTTTTGCCAAATTACAAACACAATAAGGTAGTAAATATGTGATAAAATTATTTTTACCATACATGTAATATGTCAACCCAAAGGAAGGCATGTTGTTGGCAGGATTTAATTATCAATATTTACTAATAAAGTTTAAGAGTACCGCTGACAAATTGAAATTTCTGTCCAAAGACTAAATTTCAATGTTGTGCTTGGTATCTTATATGGCCCAAAATATTATTTGTTAATTGTAAGCTTATTATTGTTATTTTTCTGCTTACAGTAAATGTTTCTTCTATATCTGCCAATTTGAACAATATCTCAGTACTTAATGACATTAACTTTGAGAAATGGAAGGAACACGTTACCATTATGCTTGGATGTATTGATCTGGACTATGCGATCAGGTCTGACAAACCTCCTGCCCCTGCTGATATAGTATAGTTATAGAAAGGGCACTTTATGAAAAATGAGAGCGTTCAGACCGCATGAGTCTGATGATCATGAAACACTCAATTCCGGATACCATCAGGGGTGTAATGCTTGAGGAAGGAAATGCTAAGAGTTTCCTACAACAGATTGCAAACAGATTCGCTGTAAATGAAAAGGTTGAAACAAGCACCATCTTGTCCAAGCTTGTTTCAATGCGGAGTAATGGCAAAGGAAACATAAGGGAGTACATCATGAAAATGTCTAATCTTGTTACAAGACGAAAGGAACTAAAGTTGGAGTTGTCTGAGGACATTCTCGTGCATTTGGTCTTAATATCTCTTCCTGCACAATTCAATCCTTTTAAAATAAGTTATAACACTCAAAAGAAGAAATGAACTCTTAATGAGCTCATTACTCAGTGTGTGGAAGAGTAAGAAAGGTTGAAACAAGAGAAGACAGAAAATGCTCACTTAGCATCTTCTTCCAATGATAATGCTGCTAACAGAAAAAGGAAAAGAAACAATACAGGAAAAGGCACTGCAAATACTGAAACTTCACAGCTTAAGGGGCAACAAAAAACAAGAGGTGATCACTTGTTTCTTTTGCCGTAAAGGTAGTTATGTCAAGAAGGATTGTTCCAAGCATGCTAAATGGCTTGCTAAAAAGGGTAAACTTCTCAACTTTGTTTGTTCTGAAGTTAATTTGGCTTTAGTACCCAATCGCACTTGGTGAATAGATACGGGTGCAACTACTCACATAAGTGTGACTATGCAGGATTGTCTAAGGAGCTGAAAGCCAACTGATGCTGAAAGATTCATCTATGTAGGAAATGGCGAAAGAGCTCTTGTTGAGGCTATTTGTCTATTTAGATTAAAGTTAGAATTTGGTTGCTTTTTAGATTTGAAAGAGACTTTTTATGTAACGTCATTTAGACGGAAGTTGATTTCTGTTTCTTTTTTGGACAAATCAGGATATTTTTGTTTATTTGGAAATGGAAAATTTAGTCTTTTCAGTATTCAAATCTTATTGGCACAGGTTCTTTAGTTGATAATCTATATAAATTGGACCTTCATGCCTTACAGATTAGTGAATCCTTGCATATAAATAATTGTGGTACAAAGCACAAATTGATTAATGAGAATTCTTCCATGTTATGGCACAGGCATTTGCACATATTTCTGAACAAAAAATAAAGAGGCTTGTGTCAGAAGGAATTCTCAATTCCCTTGATTTTTTCAAATTTTAAAATTTGTGTTGATTGTATTAAGGGAAAACAAACAAATATAAAGAAAACTAGTGCTAACAAGAGTTTAAATGTCTTGGATTTAATTTATATTGATATTTGTGGTCCATTCCCTACAACCTCTTGGAATGGTCAGCAATATTTTATTACTTTTATAGATGATTATTCTCGTTATGGGTACCTATACTTGATTCATGAGAAGTCTTATGCATTGGACGTTTTTAAAGCCTACAAAGCTGAAGTTGAAAATCAATTTGGTAGGAAAATTAAAGCCGTTAAGTCTGACCGTGGCGGTGAATATTACGATAGATATGATGGATCGGGTGAATAACGTCCTGACCCTTTTGCAAAGTATTTAGCAGAATGTGGCATCATTTTCAATACACCATGCCAAGGACTCCAAGTCAAAATGGTGTAGTTGAGAGATGAAATCGGACCCTAAAGGTTATGGTTAGAAGTATGATTAGTCATTCATCTTTGCCAAAGTCACTTGGGAGAAGCCTTAAAGACTGTAGTGTAGATTCTTAATTGAGTTCCAAGCGAAGCAGTAGCTAAAACACCATATGAGTTATGTATAAGAAAGAAGGCAAGTATTAGGCATTTACATATTTAGGGCTATCCAGCTGAGGCTAGGCCATACAAGCCTAATGAAAGAAAATTAGACACAAGAACAATAAGTTTCTATTTTGTTGGATATTCAGAAAGATCGAGGGGTTTCAAATTTTATGATCCCTCAAATAGATCCTTTTTCAAAACAAGGTATCTTAAGTTTATTGAGGATGTTGAATATGATGAGGGTGCCAAACTCAGGAACTTTGTCTTTGAGGAAGAACATGTTACAGTTCCTACAGTTGCAATTGAGAATGATTAGACAATTATATCTAAAATTGTTCAAGATGCAAATCTGGATTATCAAGACAATTATGCTATTAAGGAGATCCTCGAGAGAGAGAGAGAGAGAGGAGATTGATGATTCCAGATGATTATATCGTATATCTCTAAGAACACGAGTTTGATATAGAACTAGAAGATGATCCAAAATCTTTTAGTGAAGCAAAACAAAGTGTTCACTCTCATAAATGGATTGAGGCCATGAAAGATGAGAAATCAATGGAGGACAATGACATTTGGGATCTTGTCGAATTGCCTAAAAGAGCGAAACCAATTGGTTGCAAATGGATTTTCAAAACCAAGCGGGATTCAAAAAGCAATATCGAAAGATATAAAGCATGTCTAGTTGCCAAAGGTTTCACTCAAAAGGAAGACATTGATTATAAAGAGACTTTCTCTTCGGTTTCATCGAAAGACTCTTTTAGAATCATTATAGCACTTGCAACTCATTATAATTTGGAGCTACATCAAATGGATGTAAAGACAACGTTTCTCAATGGTGACATTGAAGAAACAATTTATATGGTGCAACCAAAAAATTTTATGTCGGATGAATCGACATTTAGTATGCAAATTAAAAAAATCCATCTATGGTTTAAAGCAAGCATCATGTCAATGGTATCGAAAATTTGATCAAGTTATCACCTCTTTTGGTTTTAAGGAGAACAATGTTGATCAATGAATTTATCACAAGATCAGTGGGAGCAAGTTTATTCTCTTGGTGTTATATGTCGATAACATCCTACTGACAAGCAGCAATATAGGCCTACTGCATGAGACCAAGAGATTTTATTCAAATAAATTTGAGATGAAAGATCTTGAGAATGCATCTTTTGTGTTGGGCATACATATACATTGAGATCGTTCTCGAGGATTACTTGGCTTATCAAAAAAGGTATATATTGATAAGGTACTTAGTAGATTTGACATAAAAAACTATGCATCAAGAGACATGCCCATTGCTAAGGGTGATAAATTTAGTTTGCTTAAATGCCCAAGAAATAATATTGAAAAGGAAGAGATGCAGAAGATTCCTTATGCTTTAACAGTAGGGAGTCTTATGTATGCTCAAGTTTGTACGCATTCGGATATTGCATACATAGTTGGTGTGCTTGGTAGATATTTAAGTAACCTTGGAATGGATAATTGGAAAGCAGTAAAGAGAGTTATGAGGTATTTATAGAGAACTAAAGATTACATGCTCGCATATCGAAAGTTAGATCATTTAGAGATTGTTGGGTATTCAAACTCTGATTTTGCCGGTAGCCTTGATAGTAGAAAATATACTTCTAGTTATATTTTCATGTTAGCTAGAGGAGCTGTGTCTTGGAAGAGTGTAAAGCAGTCACTCATAGCTTCTTCCACCATGGAAGCAAAGTTTATAAATTGTTATGAGGCATTGAACCAGGCAATATGGTTGCGGAATATTATCACTAGGCTATGCATTGTCAATGGTACTGAAAGGCCATTGAAGATTTATTGTGATAATAAAGCTGCAAAATTATACTCTAAGAACAATATAAGCTCGTCGAAGTCAAAGCATATTGACATCAAGTTTTTTGTTATTAAAGAGAGAGTTCAGAGTCTTCAGATACCTATTGAATATATCAATACAAACTCCATGATTGAAGATTCGCTTACTAGGCGTGTACCACCTAAGGTATTTCATGAGCATGTAGCTTGTATGGGTGTGGTTCACTTTAATGATATGCTTGTTTAGTGGGAGTTTATTTTATTTACATTCATTTGTTATTGAGACATTTTTTTTATTAGAATAAAGTATTCTTATTATTATTGAAACTCTGAAATAAAGTATTATTCTTTCAAATTGAAGTTGAGCATAAAGTTTTTTTTTTAAAAGTAGGACCAGTTGAAAATAGGCATGTTTAAGGGATCATGTTGCATGAAATTTTCATGCTACACATCCATACTTGATATATGTCGTTGATTATATTAATATACGTGATCATTAATGGGTCTAGTTACAGAATATATGTAACGAAGATCGCTTTGATCTTATGTTAGTATAATTCATGGACTAGATTGTTAAGAGATGTTGCCTTGTGATGGTAGCAAGTTTAGAGCTCTTCAAGTTATTTTAAAATGTACAATTAGCAGGTGACATATGTGGCTCAAGTGAGAGCTTGTTGGGAAATTCTTTAAGTGGGCTTATGTCACGACCCGAAGGCCAATGACGTCCACTTAACATACACTTATCACTTATGAAAAAATTACGAACCAAAATTTTCCTTTTTCTATTTCTTTTCTATTTCTTTTATATTTACGGTTTGTATTCGGTGTTAGTGCAGTATCTAGATCAAATCTTGTCCTATTAATTTTATTTCTTGAGCTATGTCATCCTTCTCAAGTGATTCTTATGAATTTAACCTTATTTACTATTTCAAATGAAACGGGTCAAAAACCCCTCCTTTGTATTTTATCAATTTCCTCAGGTAGAATTTCCTACATTAAAACACATTTTAAACCACACAACACAGTCAGCTGTTGTTTCCCCGCAGTTCATACAATCAAATATCTCAAGCTTCTCAAGAGTTTAACCATTAATAAGTTCACATCTATCACTTTATATATCATTCAAAATATACATCAGAACCCGGATCAAACTCGATAATCACCTAGACTCACATAATCATCTAGTGCGATCCAAAGCTACATCCCATATACTTTCCTAGTACTGAAAATACATATGGCTATCAAAATGGTACACGAGTAGTATACCTCAAAAATACAAAAGCTAGGCTCGGAGAACATAAACGAGTACCACTACTAGGTACGGTTTCCCGGGAGCCTATGCGAAGCCTGGGTCGGCTATCAACTTGTATGATCTACAGATGTTAAATTAAGGGGTGAGCAATCCACGGCTCAGTAAGTAGTTTAAATAAGTACATACTAGGCTTATATCATAAAACACAATCATACATGCCTGAGTTTTATAAAATAGCATGTATGGATTATATCAAGATTTAGTACTAATTCGTATGTACACAGATTTCATAAGCTTACTCATGCTTTCCTTCCATTCTTAAATTCACAATTTATCATACTTTTTATCAGCATGGTTGAGTGTGAAAGAAGACAATCATTTAAATAGCACATGTTTATATGGCATATATAAGTATAATACATGATTAAACACATTCTCTGTCTTATGTATAAGATATATTCCATCTACTGACATTCACCACATTCACAAATCACAATCATTTATTTATTGTCACAATAACCTACGATTCCTCATATTTCATCAAAACACGTGTAGCACTTAGCTCTCAAAGGATTCTAGAGGTGGCTCCCATAGTTTTCGAAGAACCTATATAGCATTTAGGTCCTTTGAGTTTTCTAGAAGTGGCTTCTACAGTACAAAGATCGAGTCTTTACTCGGGTTGGCCTTTATGACATATACTTTCCACTATCTCATTGAAACTCGTGTAGCACTTAGTTCTCAAAGGATTCTAAAGGTGGCTCTCATAGTTTTCGAAGAACCTATGTAGCACTTAGGTCCCTTGAGTTTTCTTGAGGTGGCTTACACGGTACAAGGATCGAGTCTTTACTCGGGTTGGCCGTTATGCCATATACTTTCCACTATCTTATCGGAACTCGTGTAGCACTTAGTTTTTAAAGGATTCTAGAGGTGGCTCTCATAGTTTCTGAAGAACCTATGTAGCACTTAGGTCCTTTGAGTTTTCTAGAGGTGGCTCACACGGTACAAAGATCGAGTCTTGACTTGGGTTGGCCTTTTTCCTAGTTTTCGACAAACACGACTAGGTAATAATCGAGGTCCATAAATTCAACATTGTAAGTAGCATATATATATATATATATATATATATATATATATATATATATACTGCACACTATTTCACACATTCATTCTCAAAGTATCATAATACATCAGCATGCTCAATAAACATAAATAAACTCTAACACATAGCACGCAAGTAACAACTAAGATTTCTCTGTAAACAAGTATTATTCACGATTACATCATATCCAATTTATATCTTACCATACTTACTCTATTAGTTTTATCCGTGATGTCCCACCAAATTTGATATAATTTAAATAAGTATTTATTAAGATTTCTTTCATCTCTTACGAGATGACATTAATAAGGCTTATTTAACCCACTTACCTCGGGGCTTAGTAATTATCCGCCTTGCGCTTCCAAGTCTGTACTCAAACTTCTACACCGTTCCGCTTCGCTACACATAATCCATTAACATTTTGATAAATTCACATCGTCGTGCTTAATCACGTATTTAAAATAAGGACCTTAAACGCTATTAATTTCGAGTAACTATTAATTTAAAGCTACCCCCTTATCGTCAATTACGACGTATTCATGGATACAAGTCCTTATATACATAGATATATGTTTTAAGCATCTTTGTTAGCCTTCTGTAAAAATTTCAGAATTTAATCGTCAAGCCGTAAATTTTTATATTACTTCTAACTCAGTTCCCTATTCGGAAGTATAAGGCTTACTTCTTAATTCATGTTGTGCCATTTCCAATAATTTTCCAAACTTTGGTCCAAATCTGGCACATCAGGTAAGATAATTTCCTGACCTCTGTTTATTAAAATTTAGATTACTAATTGTAGGGATATGCAATTTGTACAAAGCCAAAACCATATCAATCCTGACTCATTTACCTTTCTGAAAATGTAAAGTTTGAAATCAAACTCCATCTGAATTATTTTTTAAAAATTTTTGAAGTTGACACTAGGTTGTTTGTACCTTGTAGTGAGTATCCTGCATTCACATGTACATAGCTTAAGCTACATAATTTCAAATCCACAAATTCCAAAACTAGATAAAAGCTAACTCATTTCCCTATCTAGAAATATAAGGTTCATGATTTAACTCTTCCTATGTCAACATTAGCAATTTTCCAAAGTTGCACTATCTTCCAGCAGTATTCAAGCACAGGGTTACACTGACCTACTTGTACAAAATACTTCATATTTAATTATACACATGTCCAATTGGTGCAAACCCAGAACTATCACAATCCTAACTTAATTACCTTTCTAGAGATGTAAGGCTTGCAACCTAATTCATTGTAGGCTATCTTCTACAATTTTTTCAAAGTCAGACTCATGATTCACGTTTCTGGACAGAGTATCTTGCACTTACTTGTACATATCTCAAGTTATAGAAATCCAAATCAAGAAATTCCAAAACTGACTTTCTTGTCACTTAAAGGGCTATTAATCATAATTTTTCCAGAATTTTTCTCCTTGTAGAACAATTAAACTGATCATTTTAAATACAACCCAGAACAGGACATCAATTTCAAATTTGAACATCTAGTCATAATTAAATCAATCTTTCATCCATAAAGTGCCTATTTGATTCAATTGATCATAATTTCATTTTCATACTTAATAAATAAACATTTTAAAGTTAGAAGAATATCTCATTTACTTAATTTTTCCAGCAGCTCTTTCTTATTTTTCTGAAACAGTAGCTCTCATTCCAAAACTACGTTCAAATCTCCTATTCAGTACCTCCAAATTTGGCTGTGAAATCACTCCTTTAAAATGCTCCTCTCGGTTTGAAAAATTTCCAGCTCAAGATGCCTTGTTCCACGCCACTTCCAGCTTAACTCTTCCTCCTTTCCTTTTTTTTTCTTCTTTCCCCTCTTTCGGCTGGAACTTCCTTTTTCTTCCTTCTCGGTTTTTCCTTTCGCTGCTTTTCTTTTCTTTCTTTCCTTCCCTCTCGGCTACAGCCTCTTTTCCCTCTTTCTCGATTCCACCCGAGCCTCCCCTTTTCTTTACACTTTCTTTTCTTGTCTTTGGATTTTTCCCAAGCTTCCTCAATAAGCTTTTGGTTCTCTTGTTCTTTCTACCAGAGAATGGTTAGTGGATTTTGATGGGAAAGGTCCCATCAAATTCCACTAACTCCATTTTATATTTATTTAAATTTTATTTATTATATATATATTGTTTTATATTCTTTTATTTTTATTTCATTTTATCTATATTCATGATAACTATTATTATCTTTATATAATAATGATATATATATTTATACATGTATATGTCTAATCTATGTATTCATATATATATATATATATATTTATTTGTTATACTACTTACATGTAATATATATTTGTACTTATATTTTAGACATTAACATATATATATATATATATCCGTTTACTCATATATATATTTTCTTTTTCCATTCTTTTAAAATTTGCATATCTGTATGTATACATATTTAACACTCAATACACACATATATAGGTATTTTTTGTTTATTTTATTTTGACTATTTTAATATTTAAGTACACTACATTTATTTTAGTATACTTGTGTCCTTATTTCATTTTAAACAAATACACTTCAATATTATGGAATTCAAGCACTTATTTGTTCTTATATAATTTTTGAACTTATATAAGATTTCTAATTTATCTTAAAGACCATTTGTTGCTAACTTGCCTAAACTTGTAACTTCATTTTCATTACGTGGAATAATGGAAATTACAAGGTGAAATCATAATACCAAGCTTATTCTATGTCTCTCATTTATTCACTAACGTGGTACAAGGTTTGTAGTTTTTTACAGCCTACATATATCAATTAATTGTACATTACAAGCTATCAATGTATTTATTCCATTTAAAAGTGATCAAATAAAGTTTAAGTTATTGGACTTTAGGGCATCTCATTTAGTATGAGTTTTGCAATATATAAAGACCCAATTTTTTATTTTATTTTCATGATAGGCCAAAATAAAATAAAATAAAATATATTTCAAGTATAAATAGATTATGATCCCCAATCTAAACATAACATAATTCTCATTCTCAAATCTCATCATTGAGTGACATACAGATTCTCTCAAAAAGGTTTAAACGCGAAAAACTCTAACCCAAAAAATCAATTCCAATATATTCAGGTATGCTTCCGTATTATTTTTCTTAATGATTGAACATGAGATCCTGTGTATGTTTGTCTGTATGAATTTCCAACATTATCATCATGGACCAACTAGAATACCAACCCTTTCATATCTTGATTAACAATATATATAATCGAATTTTTTTTATTTCTAAAAGTAATTAAAATAATTCAATTATCCAGTCATAAAATAGCAATACAGATTCCGCCATTGACATGTGGCTTGGGAGTTTGCTGCCGGCAGCTTCTTATCCATGCAGCAGCTCACGTTGCTGCCTTTCCATCTACAGACAATCACGTCCAGCCAATGCCACACATCTGCACTTGCCTTGCTTTAGCCACACCAACGCAGCAACCACGCTATCTTGCAACAAACCAGCAACATGCCAAGCACCCGCACAACCACAAGAACACAAACAAGAACCACCAAAAGATGCAGAAAATTGATTGTATAAATGAAACTCAACCCAAAAACACAGCCAAGAACGAACGGGCAGAAAACCAGAAATAAAATGAGCATTTGAGCAGTAACGGAACAATGTAGAAAACAGAGAATGTGAGTGGCAGGGCAGGAACTTGCTACGCAGTATATTGAGGCAGCCAGCAAAAGTGAAAAACTGGGTAATTTTTAATTTTGTAATTAGGTCTTAATTAATTTGGTCGACTATCTAACTATAAATCAATTCTATTTGGCCATATTATCATGTCACCTAATCATCCATGTGAACATCAAATGCCAACTAACGAATAAATTAACAGAAGTTATCTTTCCGTTAGGTACAATTACTATTTGAGTGCAATTAAAATACAAGAGCTTAAGGGTTTATTTAGTAATTTAGCCATAAAAATTCTTGCAAGGGATGTAATTTTTTAATCAAATGATATAATCATTCACTGGTGTTATTTAATTCAACAAACGTAATTAATTAACAAGATCGCAATTTTTGGAAACAAATAATTTCGTTTTTTAACCATTTAAAAGTGAATAATTTTTGGAAGAGTTGTAACTCTTAAAAAATAAACTAATAGTTGTCTGCACTTTGTATTAAAAAAGTCAAATGCTCGCACAGGGCAGTCAAAAGTAGCCTAATTCCACAATTTTATTGCTCGTAAAATTCATCCACACTTAGAACTTACAGTATTACAATCAACCTCTTCTTGCCTTACGGAAAACTATCTATACATGTACACACGCTTTCTGGTCGTGGTCCTCACAAAATATACAAAAGAAATATTATTCAAAACTGCATTAAACAAGAATATCTAAAATAATATCCATAATCCAACACAAAAGTTAATGATAACCAAGAGGAGCAGGTGCCTCTCTCAATTCCTTTCCCTGAAAATGAATATCCTGCATACAAGAATATTGAACCCCAAAAATAAGCATTACGATCATAATTGAAATTTAAGATGTATATGGACAATCCTCTCGACCTTAATTTTGTATTACCAATAACCAGAGAACATAATACATATTTAGTCACGGTACCAAATATAGACCGAACAATTATCAATCAATCTTTAAAGAAACGTGTTGCCTGGTGCCAAACTAAACGCAAAAGATTATATATCATAAATTCCAAACAATAATCATGCATTCAAGCCATCAAAGAAAAAGATGGAATATATTCTAAGGCCTATAGCTTACCTACTAATCGACTCTAAGTACCGCATTAGAGTCAATCCAAGTAAATAACGACTCAAATTTTAAATTTTACCAAATTATATGACTCTTTAAAACAGTCAACTTTCCAAAATTTAACCCAGGTTTTTGGAAAATGAACATAGTTTAATCACTTCTTTTAGATTAGGCTTGGAAAAGTTTTCGGGTCTAAATCCCTATTCAACCCACTTTTTCTCAAATTTTCAGACCAATGTTTTGATTAAAAAGAGAATAAAATATTCTATCAATGTTAAAAATTGATGGCAACAGCATTGCTTGATAAATCTGCTGAAGAAAATTGAGCATAGAAATGGAAGGGGCAGGTGATACGTACAGAAGCAAAATGATTAACATCCCTATGATGAGCTTCATCAGCACGAATCACAGTTATAACATCCTTCAGGTTAGCATCTTTCGGTAATCTCCAGTAATCTATTGCAATGGCAGGGGCTGGAACATTTTTTATAGCACCGCTTTCAATGTCCCGCAAGTACTCTGTATATGAGTGAATAGCTTCCTCTTCCAAATACCCAACAAATCTATGCGCCAGTTTGGGAGACAGCATATAAAGAACAAAGAAGGCATTAAAGAAAACTCCTTGCACGGTCAGAACAAGGAGCCTCTCATACCACTTGGGTTGCACAAGCTCCACCATTGTCATCAAATGCATCCTCTCATTCTCTGCTTCTTCAAGCAGGGCTTTAATCCAACCACCACTTTGCTGTAACTTACGGAGAGACCTCAGATGCAGAAGCATCCCTCCAACCATACCAGGGACAGCTGCCACTGTTTCCAGCATCACAGCACGACAACCATAACGTCTCTGCATTTCAAAAAGCCAGATAAGCTTTCAACCAGAGGTCTACAAAAAAGCCACACGGAAGCTATGGAGTTTGCTTCTGATGCTGGAAAAAAAAAAGCCATGCCTTGAATACACACATATAACAGCAAAGACAAGAATCATACAATTGTCTTCTAATGTGTAACAGCCTGCAAACTTTAAACATATCAAGACGGCCTAGGATTTAAGTAAGAGCCGAAATACATATAGAAATGTAAAATGTGTGAAGAATGAAAAGTTCAGTTGAAAATTGAAATCTAAAAGCCATGACATATAAGAATATATTACAATACAATTAAGGAACGGAGAAGGTAAAAAGAACCTGGAAGAACAAATCTGTAGGAATCCGGAGGATTTTGACAGTCCTGTAAGCAAAGTTATCCACAAAGTTCTTTGGTTCATGGTGTTTTTTTAAGTCAAGTGACAGATCCGCCTTGTACGTTTCCCATGGCTACATGAAAGAGTACAAACAGCACAAAAATTAGCACATCAGACTAAAGAGTGATGGAAAGTTCTTAATCTTTAAAAATCTTTGAGATAACCCTATTCAAAAAGAATAATAACAAGTTTAAAATTCATTTAACAAAAAATAAATAATTAGTTCATTTCTGAAACATTGAAGTGCTCTTTTAAGTATGAATATGAATTACTCAGAATTGATTAGAAATAGAAAATAAAGAACATGGTAATCACATTTTACTTTGTTTTGATATAAGACATCCAAACACGACCTTAGAATGTGATCAAACAGTAACAAGTGAACAACATAGTAGCTTATAATGCAGGTGGAAACGAAATTCAAGAGTCAAATCACAGAATCGATCCAGCCAAAAAAAGAAAGATGCATAAAAAAAAATAAATAAAACAATATCTTTTACTCCCAAACTTCATCCAAATAAGAGAAAATAATAAATCAAGATTTACGAAAATTGAAAAGGCTTTAATAACAAAATTCGAAGACAGTTAAGTGTTCATAAATGCATAAATAAAACGAGTTTTAGAGTTTAAACTATATAAAGATGAATGGTACCATGAAACAGTTCCATGGCCAGTCAGTGCCATCCTCTCTGGTGATCTTAGGCCTTGAAATCCCCCAATAACTTGACGCCAACACATCCTTCCCCTTATTGTCTTCCGTCGCAGGATTTTCCTTTTCATCTTCCTTCTCGAACGGCACTTTTTCCACCGAAGCTGGGGCAGAGCTCATCATCCTTCTCCACTCAAACCCTCCAAACACCATGCCGTTTTGTTGTCCGCTCAACCGCACGCTTCTCCCAACTACGACGGCCCTACACACATGTCCATTGCTGATGCTGCTTCCGCAATAGCTTCGGCCATTGATCAGGCCTTGCATCACCGATTTTACTGCAAAACGATTCATTTTCTTTCTCTCTTTTACTTTCCAAGAATTTGGTTGTGGATTTGTTAAGAGTTAAAAAGAGCGTGGTGAAAATGCAGTTATATAAGAGGCACTAGAAGGCGTAGAAGGGTCGAGGAAGTAACGTGCTTCAAGTTTGCTTGCAGAGCAAGCAAGTATTTTTAATATAAGCTGAGATTTCGGAAATGGTAAAATATGGCGTCCTCTGCCTTATCGAATTACTGGAGCGTGGCGGCTTCCTTCCTATCAGAATACTCTACGGATGAGACCATGGTTAGTTCGTTTATTGAAGATCATTCACTTACAGTAACGGTTAATGTCCCAGTCCTGCAATTTTAACGGTGGAGATCGTATCAAATCTTGTGTTCTTGTTGGTATATTTATATTATTATTTAATAGTAGCTCATCTTGTTAAAGACGGTCGTACACAACACCCCCTTTTTTTTTTTTTCTCAAAATGTACGACCCTGCCACTCCATAGCAATTGTTACGGCAGTGTTGCACACTTCTTGTACGACACATGGGTGGAGCATTAGTCAGAATTTGCAAGGTTCGTCAAACATATACGACGTGGGTGTTCACTGAGGCACAGGTCGTGCGAGCCACTAATTTGTCTTCAAAGAAGAAGACATGCAGCAAAAATTAGAAAATGCTAGTTTTTATATGTCGTATATATTTTTTAATAAAGGAAAATTCATCGAAACTGGATGGATAATATCAATTTTCATAAATAGTTCATCGTCTTTGGTTAAAAATGTTTTAATAGGTTACTAGTTTACAGTAAAAGACAGATTAATAATAATTTTATTTATATATAAAAAATTGGATTAAATTATTTTTAAATTTAATAATAAATCAACTTGTTTTTTTAGTATGACTTTTTTTGTCTTAAAGTATGATAATTAGTTTCTAGAACTGGAATTTTGCCTTTGATTTCTAGGGGCGAACTTTTTTTTAATCAAAACCAACTAACGTCACATTCATTAAAGAGAATTTGGGTGTCAGATCATAGTAGGAAGCAACCGCCGCCATGCATGATGCGATTAGTGTCTACTTTGCCAACTCAGAAGCAAAATTTGCATCCATAATAATATAATAGAAAACAGAAACATTACGTGTGGTTTGGTTCATGAAAATAGAACTGTTTTTCATTTTCATTTTTGTGAGAAATAAAAAATATGAAAGAAAAGGCATTTGGTCGAAAAAACAGTAAACATGTTTTGGAAAATGAAAATGAAAATGAGCTAGATTTTGAAAATAAAAAAAACATGTTTTCATTGTGTAGATACTTGATTTTGGAAAAACTAATATTTGCTTCATATTATAAGTGAAAGACAACCTCTTCTTAGAATAATACTTCATAAGAATAACTTCTGCAAAAAAGCTTCTGTACAAGAACAACCTCTTATCAGAAGAACTCATTATTCCTAAAAGAACTCATTCGCAGAATAGCTCTTCTCAGAATAGCTTTGCTCGGAACAACTCTTTACAGAACAACATATTCATAGAACAACTCATTTATGGAACAACACTTTTAAGAAGAAGTGAAGATAACTCCGGAATAGGCCAGGGTTCTTGAGTTAACTTCACTATTGGGATGTCCTGGAGAGTTTGGCTTGGTGGATCAGATATGGAGATAGTTAAGAGTTCTTCTCTTTGCCTTTCTCTGAAGTATGAGTGCTCTTCCCTATTTCTTTCAATACATTTTCTCCCAAAGAATAACTTCCATTAGACAAAGCATTAATGCTTTGTAACCGCCAATCCTCATTATTACGATATTAATAGCAGAGATATGTAACTCCCATTCTCTATTCCTATATATAGTGGTTCTTGTTACCATTGAAAGGACTTTTGGTCAAATAAGCTAATCCATAAACTTTCCCAAATCCTCTCTGCACTGTTTCTCTACACAGCCTTGTTCTCAGCCTTGCTCAGCCTTCTACCGCCACCTGCCGCTGCACTCATTCTTCAGGGTCTGCTCCAGTCTTCCTCTTCGCCGCCTCCCGGCACACCTTGTTCTACTGGTTTGCAACGTTTCCTCTCCACAACAAAAGAACCCATCTACATTTTGGCGACTCCACTGGGGAGGAGCGATTACATTGAGTAGAACATCTTCAACCTTCAGTTTGCTGGAAAACATGGAGAGCTCTACTGGAAATCAGGATGCTCAGGCCCCTGCCTACATTCAAGAGTTGATGAAGATGATCCAAGCTTCTCAAGAAAGAATGCAAAAGTTGGAAGACACTATCTCCCAACTCACATCTTTCAATGCCACAACTTCTCAGGTTCAACCTGTCACCCCTGTTACTGCCGGGAATGAGAACACTTCTACTGGTAATAGGGGAAACTCAACTGATGCACCTGGTCTTGGAGGTGTTGAAAACATTAGTGCAAATAACACCACTGTTGCTGGAACTTCTATTGTGACTCTTCCTTCAGCTACAGCTCAAGGCTTCGTGACAAAAGAAGAGCTTCAAAGGTTGCTGGAAGAAAAGAACAAGAGTCTGAGTTTTTCCGAATTTGATCTCAAGTTGCCTTACCCTGCTAGTGTGGCTGCCAAGCCATATCCTAAGGACTACACTAGTCCCAAGTTTAAGCAATTTAATGGTAAGACTGGTGATGCTCGTGAGCATGTTATGAAGTTCGTGGAGACTCTTGGTGTAGCAGGACTGGATGATGATTTAAAGTTGAAAGAGTTTTCCAAGTCTCTCACTGAAAAGGCATACACTTGGTATGTCAATCTTATTCCTAGTTCTGTAGAGTCTTGGAGTCAAATGTGCAGAATGTTTGGAGAGGAGTTCTTCTCTACTCAAGAGAAGGTTACTCTTATTGATTTGGGAAGAGAGTATCAAAAGTCACGTGAAGATCTCATGGAGTATATTCAGCACTTCAGAGAAAGAGTATTAGACATTCAAGATTCTCATGATGAGAAGGAGTTAGTTAAAGTCTGTATTCAGGGGATGTTTGATGAATATAGGGTGCATCTGGAGAACTTACCACTCCCAACTTTTGCTACTCTAGTTGAAGCTGAAAGAAGAACCAACAATACTGTTCTTAGGCAAAAGGGGGTTAATCGTTTCACTAGAAGAAATAATCCTACAGTGAATGCTATTCAAGGAAGAGGAAGAGAAAAAAGAGGCCCTCCTCGTCCTAATATGCGCCCTAGAAGAGAAGATCCAAGAGGAAGGCAAGGTGATGATGTTGAATCTCCGCCATTCTCAGTCCTTTTGGATAGAGTGAAAGCACTTCTTCAGGAATGGGTCAGAGATGGAAATATCAACTTGCCTTATATTCCACGTCCACCAACAGCAGAAGAGAGGTCCAACCCAAGGTATTGTGACTATCACCGAACAGTTGGCCATCCACTCTCAGAATGTAGGAATATGAGGAGGTTATTTCATAGGAGAGTACAAGCAAGAGAAGTGTTGATTGGTAACAATGGAGTTCAGAATAATCCACTTCCAGCTCATCAAAATCCTAGAGGACATGTGAATGCTATTATTCATCATGATGATCCTTCTCCTTCAACTTCCCAATTCGAAGAAGCACAGGCAGATAGTATGGTGACTTCTTCCATTGCAAATTCACTTATGAAAACTTCAAATTTCAGGCATTTCTTTGATCTACTTGGGTTTTCTGAAGCATCGAAAAAAGAAACTGCTATTGCTTTAGTCAGAATAGGAGGGCAACAATACGGAGAGTGTAACATGGTGGGTCAGCCTATGGGAAGAATGGCAAGTGGATATGAGAATGCCATAGTTTTTACGGAGGCAGATATGTGTACTTCTCATCCTTATCACAATAAGCCACTTTATGTGGAGAGTGTTATTAATGAATATCCTATCAGAAGAACATTCATAGATGACGGATCTTCTGTGAATCTCATGCCTTTGTCTACTCTGAAGGCAGTCAACATTGATTTGAAGAGTTTACGACGTCCCATAACAATCTCTTCCTTTGACAGTAAAGAGATTTCAACTTTGGGACAAGTGACAGTGAATTTCAAGATGGGACCAATTCAAGATCAGACTTGCTTTCATGTGATTGATGCTGATGTAGCTTACTATGTTCTCATAGGAAGAAAATTCTTGCATACTCACAACATCATCCCATCTTCTCGCCACCAGTGCATTAAAGGTCATTGGAAGGGGAAGGAAATTTTCATTCCAGCTACAAAGACTCCATTTGAGCGGAATGAAGTGAACTATGCTGAGGCATCTTTCTTTGAAGATTCAGCAGAGGATGGGGAAACATCTATTGTAAGACCTATAGGTGTTCCACTTCCAAGATGGGAAGACCTCTCTACAAAGGAAAATAATATTGGTGAGAAGAAGAAGAAACGTCGAGGTGGAAAAAGAAGACGTGGAAATACTTTTGAGAACAGAGATGAAAAGGAAGAAAGACAGAATACTGGAGTGAGTTCTTATACTCGTGAAGATGGAAAAACTATCTATTGCTTATGATGGGACGAGGGGTCTGAAGAAAAACCTTCTCTTGACCCCATACAATGGAAACCTCCTGATGAGCAATTAACTTGTTCTCAAGTA
Organism: Heritiera fomes; assembly: GCA_032173925.1. Taxonomy (NCBI): domain Eukaryota; kingdom Viridiplantae; phylum Streptophyta; class Magnoliopsida; order Malvales; family Malvaceae; genus Heritiera; species Heritiera fomes. The sequence continues at coordinate 8,710,913 of JAPDPM010000020.1, read as the reverse complement.
GAGGTGCGAGAAAAGGAGAAAGAAGAGATTGAGCCTGCACCAGAACAACTTCAAGATCAACCTAAGCCACAAGGTGATGAGTTAGAGGAGATTAATATAGCCAAGGAAGAAGGAGAAACAGCAAAGCCACTTTTCATCAGCAAAAACCTTTCAAGTGAACAAAGAATCATATTGATTCAACTCTTGAAAGAATTTCAAGATGTTTTTGCTTGGACTTATGAACAGATGCCCGGGTTAGATGAGAATCTGGTTACACATGAATTGCATATTGCTCCTGGAAGTAAACCAGTGAAGCAACATGCTCGTGTGTTTCGTCATGATATTGAAAACCAGATCAAGGAGGAAATCAATAAGCTTCTCAAAGTTGGGTTTATCAAACCAATACACCATCCTACTTGGTTAGCTAATATTGTTCCAGTGAAGAAGAAGAATGGTACAGTTAGGGTGTGTGTAGATTTTAGAGATTTGAATAAAGCATGTCCCAAAGATGATTTTCCTCGTCCAAATATTGATACTCTGGTTGATGCTACAGCTGGTTATGAAATGTTTTCTTTTATGGATCGATTTAGTGGTTATAATCAGATTAAGATGGCTCCAGGTGATGCAGAAAAGACAGCTTTTCGAACTCCATTTGGAAACTTTTATTATATTGTTATGCCATTTGGATTGAAAAATTCAGGTGCAACTTATCAACGTGCCATGACAGCTATTTTCCATGACATGATGCATGATTGTATAGAAGATTATGTAGATGATATAGTTGTGAAATCCAAAAAAGCCTCAGATCATTTTCAAGATTTGAGAAGAGTGTTTGAACGGTGCAGAAAGTATAGGTTGCGAATGAATCCTCTAAAATGTGCATTTGGTGTTTCAGCTGGAAAGTTCTTGGGTTTTGTGGTTCACATAAAAGGCATTGATGTTGATCCTGCAAAGATAACTGCTATTCAGTCTATGCCACCTCCAGTGAATCAGAAACAACTTAAGAGCTTGTTGGGAAAAGTTTCATATATCAGAAGATTCATTCCAGCCTTGGGAGAAATAATAGTTCCTTTTCAAGCTTTGTTGAAGAAAGGAGTGTCATTTGAATGGGGCGAACGGCAGCAGGAAGCATTTGACAAGATAAAAAGAATCTTGACTTCTCCAGCAACCATGACTATGCCACTGAAAGACCAGCCAATGATATTATATCTCACTTCTACTCCACATTTTATTGGTGCTTTACTAGTACAAGAAGTGGAAGAGCAAGAACGACCTGTGTATTACTTGAGTAGATGTTTACATGGGAGTGAGTTAAATTATTCACCGATGGAGAAATATTATCTCGCATTGGTCTTTGCTACTCAAAAGTTGCGTCACTACTTTTTGGCTTATAAACTTGTGGTGGTGACTAAGTCAGATCCTATCAAATATTTGCTCTCTAGACCAGCTTTATCTGGAAGAATAGAAAAATGGCTTCTTTTGCTTGGAGAGTTTGATATATCAGTTGTTCAGCCAAAGGCTATCAAGTCTCAAGCACTTTCAGATTTGTTAGCACATTTTCCATCCCAACATGAAGAAGAAATACATTATTCTATTCCGAATGAATTTCATGAAGAAGTTTGTTCTGTGAATATAGAAGAAGGGGAATGGAATTTATATTTTGATGGTTCTTCCACAACTTCTGGGGGAGGTGTTGGCATAGTTTTGATTCCACCAAGTAGAGAAGTTGATTCCTCGATAGAGAGTTTAGAGTTAACCTCCTCTCATTTGAGTAGAAACAACATCTCCTTGGATGATGAGTCAAGAAGAGAAGGATACTCCTTGATTCCTGGTTTAGAGTTAAACTTCCTAGAATCGAGTAGAGAACCTATCTCCTTTGCCTTCAAATTGGATTTTCCATGCACCAATAATCAGGCTGAGTATGAAGCACTTATTCTGGGTTTGTTCGTAGCTGACTCCATTGGAATTAAAAATCTTTGTATTCATGGAGATTCTAATCTTATAATTAAGCAAGCTAATGGTGAATTTGCTTTGAAAGAACAGATGTTAGCTTCTTACAGAACACTTGTTCAATCTTTGTGGAAGAAGTTTCAGAATGTAAGATGTGAGCATAGCCCAAGATCTACAAATCGGTATGCAGATGCACTTGCTACCTTAGCTTCCAAAATTCAGATTCTAGAAGAGAATGAAAGTATCACTATGTCTGTTGTTAGAAGAACTTTACCATGTACAACTAGTGAATTATTTCAATCTCTTGAGTATGAAGAAGATGAAGATTGGCGTTCACCTATCATTGAGCAGTTGGTCAAGCCTACTTCTACTAGTATTTCGAATTTGAAACACTTCCTCTTAATCCAAGGTGTTCTGTACCATAGAAGTGCTAATGGAATATTAGCAAGATGCGTTTCTAAGCATGAAGCTCAAGAAAGATTGAGCGCAACACATGAACAATGGTGTGGTGAAGAAGGACCTCCCTTACATCGCCTACTTCAAAGAGCTGGATACTTTTGGCCAACCATGTCTAAGGATGCTTTGCAAATTCAGAAATCATGCAGTAAGTGTTCTGAACCTCCAGATGTCAAAGAATGTAATTTTATTGGAAGTGCTGGTGATTGGCGTAAGCCTTATATTGATTATCTGAAGAATGGAGTTCTTCCAACCAATTATCATGATGCAAGACAGTTGAAAAGAAGAGTTCAAAGGTTTTTTATGAATGGAGATGACCTATTCCGAGTTTCATTTTCAGGAAAACCATTGAAATGTGTTTCTCTAGCTGACATGCATCCTTTATTGGAAGAAGTACATGGTGGGAGTAGTGGAGAACATGAAGGAGGCAGGAAACTCTATCAAAAGCTCTTAGATATCGGGTACTACTGGCCTACTATGGAAGCAGATGCTATGAATCACGCGAAGAAGTGCTACCCTTGCCAAGTTCATGGCAATGCTATACATGCCCCAGCTGTGGAACTACATAGCATAACAACTCCATGGCCTTTTCATACTTGGGCATTTGATTTAATTGGTTCCATAAGTCCACCTTCCAAAGGCTACACATGGATATTAGCAACAACGGAGTGTTTCACAAAATGGGTAGAAGCTATTCCTTTGAAGAATGCAACAGGACCAGCGGTGGCAAACTTCATCAAAGAAAATATCATTTGTCATTTTGGGATACCTAAAAGAATTCTCTCAGATAATGGAACCCCATTTATCAATTCCAATGTGAGAGAATTGCTTGCACTTTATGATGTTGATCATGTGAAGTCTTCTCCTTATTATCCAAAGGGAAATGGTCAAGCTGAAGCCACCAACAAGACTTTACTAAAGATACTTAGTAGAATGGTTCATGAAGAACCAAAATTATGGTGTGAAGCTCTTCTAGTGGCATTATAGGCATATAGAACTTCAAAGCGTGGGCCAACGAAAGCAACTCCATTTTCATTAACAAAAGCTGTTCTTCCAGCTGAAATCCTAGTTCCTTCTGCCAGGTTAGCTTTGGATGCTGAATTGGATAACGATGCTTTGCGGATGTTAGAACTAGAAGCATTAGAAGAAAGGAGAGATAAAGCAAAGAAGAATTTATCAGTTTACCAAAGGAGATTGAGTAGAGCTTATGAAAAATTAGTGAAAAGAAGAAATTTTAAAGAAGGTGATTTGGTACTTCGTGCTGCAGAACACATCAGAAGAGGAACTCCAGCCTTTAAGTTCAGTCCAAAATGGGAAGGTCCATATATTGTACATGAAGTGAATGACAGTGGCTATTGTAAGTTGATGAATCCAAGGAGTAATGCTATCACAGCACCCATCAACTTTCAATACATCAAAAAATTCCATGTATGAGACTCATACTTCAACACTTTTGTCAAGATTATGTTATTCAATAATAAGTCAAGTTCATTGCTTCTACAGTTCTACTTCTCTCCGTAATGAAATGAAAATATATGAGAAGTTTATTTCACTAATAGCCGCAGCTTAATCGCTCATATTTTGGCTATATTTCATTACTTACAATCTAGCCGCAGCTTTATCGCTCATACTTGGCTAAGAATTATTATACAATGACCGCAGCTATATGCTTTTCTAGAAGGATTGAATCAATCTCCTATATATCGAGTTGAGAGATAGTCTCTCCTTGATGTAAAGTTGAGAAAGGTTCTCCTTGGTCGCATATATAAACATACAATTTTCTTTACGAAAGAAAAGCAAAGCAAGATTTGCTACTGATAAATAGAGAAATAAAAGTACCAATATTATTGCAAAAGATCAGAAAAGTTCCAAAACGAAGAAATATTGAAACAGAAATGCAACAAAAGAAAACAAATATCTAATTAGCTACATAGCTCCAAAGAGAAGAATTACTGCTACTGAACTCTGAAAAAGAATATAACTTCTGCTGCAACTCAGCTTGATGATTCTTCATTAAGGTAATCTTCTCTTCTATTTCTTTTAACTCTTGTTCTACTTTATTCTTTTCCACACCAATGGAAAGGAAGGCCTTGGCTTTGGAAATGCAAATGTCAATACAGTCAAGCTTAAAACCAGCCTTTATTGCATCATCCATAAGTCGCAACATTAACTGTAATTTCTCTGAAGAAATAGAAGACACTGGAACATCAGCAATCAACAAGGCTTTCCCTAACCCATCCAGTATGTAGGAAATAAAATCTTCACTTTGGAAGATACAAGAATCCCAAAATTCACCCCCTTTTTGATAGATGATCTCCAAATGCTTCACATACTGAGACTGAACAGAAAAACCATGAAAATCAACCTTCGCTGTTACATTTCCAGAATATGTTCCAAAAATATCAAGGGTACTAATAATTTCCCTGTTCTCTGACATTGGGGGGGGGGGGGGGGGGGGAAGAAACAACATCAGGAGTAGCTGTAGCAATAACAGTGTCAGTCTGAACAGGTTGAGCACTTGGAACAGGATCAATATTTGGAACAGGAATAGCTATGTCAGCCTGAACAGGTTCAACACTCGGAACAGGATCAATATCAAGAGCATGTTGAGCATTTGGAACGTCTTCCAAGATAGCAACTTCATCACTCTGAATATCTTCCTCAATTCCATTAAAGAAATCATCAGCACTTATGTCAAATAGAGAAGTAGAATTCTCTAGTTGAACATCATCAGCTCCAAAAAATGCATCATCATCAGACTCTTCAGAATTCATAAAATGCTCGTCACCAGATTCATCGTCATCATCACAAGAAGTCTCATCATCATTAACAAATTGCTCCTTTCGAACTGATTTACCCTAAAAAAAAGTGGGGGAAGATGAGAAAATGACATCAAAAGAGATAAGAAGGAAGAACAAGAAAGAAAAAGAGAACAAGAACAACTTACTTTTCCATGTCTAGTACGTGAAGCAACAATATCAGTAGACTCCTCATCTATCTGATCAACACATTCTTTTCCTTTTCTTCTTGAACATGAAGGGATCAAACGCAACGATATGTCACTTTGAGTAACATCAACAAGAGAAAGGCGTTTTCTAAGATCAGGAAGAGGTACACAAAAAGCTTTCCAATCAGAAATACACTGACCCCGATAAGCTAGCCATCCTGAACTATAATAGCTGCGCCTGTCAGATGCTGGTACAACCCAAAGTTTGATCTCCTTACGCTTCTTCTGAACCTTATCAAAAAGAAAATCAGAAACACAAGAAGAGAAGTCTTCATCTAAAGGATTAAAAGGGGCACGTGGAATCATTTGATCATATCCAAATTGACGAGCAACTCTGCACATTGAGTATACTTCAACAAAACGAGAATCTCTATCCAAGCCTGCATAGGTACTTTCTATCATAGAGGGTAAGATGACAGGATTAGTCCACAAGTAAAACTCAATCTCTTCCTTACTTAATGAAGAAGAACGAGGTTGATTCTGAACACCATAATAGGAATCTGGATTACCATACCCATTCTTCTTACGCAAGTAAGGACGCCAAGTGAATTCCTTCATCACATCCAACACCTCAAGAACACATCTCCTCGCACTCTGATTATGCCAAGCCCAAGCTCTATAATTATTCTTAGAAAGAGGTCCAGAAGAAGTCACAGGTTGAGGACTTTGATTAGGTATAGGAGCACAAGTACTAAACCTCTCCCATAAACACATTTGAATGAAAGAAACATCAATGTACGTAAGAATCCTATACCGACCAGCTGATTCTTCAGTCTTGGAGGAATACAAATCCAATCTTCTATAAAGAGAACCCAAATAGAAAGGAGCTAGAGAAAAGCGCATACCTTTAGCAATTTTAATAGCTATTGGAATAAGAGCTGGACTAATACCATCATCTGGACATCCTAGAAAGACATGCCTGGCTAACCACATTATCAGTAGTGCTTCTAACTCATGCTCAGAATCTGAAAGATCAGGAGAAGTACTTTCGCCTTTTCTAGGTTTGAATTTGTGAAAAAATAATCCAATCCAATTAGAAAAACGAGCAGCCTTAGATTTCTCTTTTTGATGTTTGAGCAAATCACAAAAGAAACTACGAGTCTTCTCTTCTTCTTCAGACAATTTGATGGAACAAACATTATGTCTTCTCAAACAAGGAAGTTCAAGAAGAACACGTACATCCTCAAGAGTAAAAGTGAATTCTCCCCAAGCAGTAATCATAGTATGAGAAAAAGCACTCCATCGTGCTAAAATAGCACGCCATACATCCATTCTTCCTTCTCTACAAATACGAAGTTTTGAGGAAACCAGTATAGCATCAAGTACTCCTGCTGAAGATAGAACCTTTACATGAGCAGGATTCTTCATTACCTTATTCACCCAATCTTCCCAACCTTGAACAGGTTGAGAACTAGAACAAAATTTAGTTAAAGACAATGGGAATTCTCCTCGTTCAAACCTAAATTTCAGAATAGACTCGCCTGGAATATAAGTTCTGAAAGCTGATGCTTCAGGACTAATACTTAACCAAGAATGGCCAATGGGAGGATCAGGATAAGAAGCAATTCGTCTACCACGAACATCTCTCCAGAAATGATCTTCTCCTCCTTCCTTAATAATCTGATCTGACCAATCTTCAGGAACAAAAGGAAGCGCACGACCTTTTCCAATACGAAGACGCATTTTCTTGTCAACAGGAGCTTCGACATTAGAATCTTTAGAAGTACTATTTTTTCTTTTCTTTATAGGAGCTCGAGCAGCAAGAGAAGGTTGGCCGTATTGAATCTTCGTCATTGGAGAATAGCTACAAGAAATCAACAACACAACTCAGATAAGTATAAATATTCATCAAGATATATATACACACACACACATAAAAATATATATATATATAAAATGAGATAAACCATAAAATAAAATTTTAAAATTAAATTATTGTTTTCTCATCTTAAAATAAATAAGTAAATAAAATTATTATTATTATTATTTTTTTTTGCATTTTATTGGCATAGGTACAGTGTTTTGTGCACAGTAAAAATGATATATAAACAGTACCCGTGCAGGAACAGTACCCGCGCAGGAACAGTACCCGTGTACAGTAACAATACTGCATGCAGGAACAGTAGCAGCGTATGAACAGTACCTGCGCACAGTAACAGTACTGCATAAAAAGAACAGTACGATGTTCCTGCAATTTTTTTTATATTTAATGATAAAAAATAATAAAAAAATAAAAATAAAAAATTACATTATACTGCGTAGGAATAGCGCTTGCACGCTGTGCACCAGTGCGCAAGCACGCAGGAACAATGCTTGGGCATTGTGCACTATACGCAGGTCGATTCACAAAAAAAAAGAAAGAAATATTAAAACATTAACTTGATTGCTTTCTCTGTCAAGTCCCACTTTCCCCCATTAATTGCTTTTGCATACAATGACAAAACCACACACAATTGCAACGTACACATACCAAAATATAAAAAGTAAAAGATCCTACAGATAAAAGTAAATGTTAATTTAAGCATATCATGGGTTCTACTCTTTTGCTCTTTCTTATTCTTCTTTTATTTTCTTTCTTCAAGTACTGAGAAAACAACAAGTAAAAAAAAGTCAGCTCACCTCCTTACTCTAAGTCCAAATTAATTTTTCCAAGTAAAGGTTATAAAAATAAAAATATTAAATGATAAAAAAACAAAAAATAATAATAATAAATCAGACAAATAAAAAAAATGAAGAACACTTACTTCTTCAACTGAAAACCAAAAGAATGAAAAGAAACTATTGCTCTCTAGTTTTTGATGTTAGAAAACTCTGAAGAGAAACTTTCATATTTATAAGACTTAGAGTATCAAGATTTTAATGACAAATATTTAGAATCAAATCTTCTTTAATTATAAATATTTCTTTTCTTTTTACACAATCTTTTAAAAGGAAAGTTAAATAAATTTATATTTGAAGATTTGAAATAGTAACATTAACTTTTACTCAAAAAAAAATCTGTTACAAATAAAAAAAAATCTGTTACAAATAAAAAAAAACGTGTTTGTAAACTTATTTTAACACTTATTTTATTACGTATCAACACTTCTAAAACATGTTATTATTATAATAAACATATTACTATTTTATTTGAACACTTACTTTATTAGTTATTTTAAACGTGTTTGTCAGTGGGTAGATAACTTATCTTAGAAGTGTTAATCTAAAACTTATTTGTGGGTACTTACTTTATTATATTTCAAAACTTACTTTTAGCTGTTTCTAAAATTTTAGGGAAACACTTCTTAGTTGTTCTCAAAATGTTAGGAAAACAATCTAGCTGTTCAAAAATTTTGAGAAAAAGCTTCTCACTTGTTTTTAAAATTTTAAGGAAACGCTTTATATGTTTCCAAAATTTTAGTTAAAAACTTCTAGTTATTCCAAAAATTTTAAGGGAAAATTTCTTATCTATTCTCAAAATTTTAGGGAAAAGCTTTTAGCTGTTCCTAAAATTTTAGAGAAACGCTCTTACCTATTCCCAAAATTTTAGGGAAGAGCTTAAGTTGTTCCAAAATTTTAGAGAAACACTCTTACCTCTTCCAAAGTTCTTCCAAAATTTTGGTAAAACGTTCTTATCTGTTCGCAAAAAATTTAAGGAAAAGCTTTTAGCTGTTCCAAAATTTTAGAGCAACACTTTATTCACCTATTCTCAATATTTTAAGGAAAAGCTTTTGGTTGTTCCCAAAATTTTAGGGAAACACTTTTCACCTGTTCCCAAAATTTTAGGGAAAAGCTTCTAGCTATTTCAAAAATTTTAAGAAAAACTTTTCACCTGTTCCCAAAATTTTAAGGAAAAGCTTCTAGCTATTCCAAAAATTTTAAAAAAAGCTTTTCAACTGTTCCCAAAATTTTAGGGAAAAGCTTCTAGCTATTCGCAAAATTTTAGGGAAAAGCTTCTAGTTGTTCTCAAAATTTTAGAGAAAAGCTTTTACCTATTTCCAAAATTTTTAGGAAAAGCTCCCTATCTATTCCCAAAATTTTAGGGAAATGTTCATATTTGTTCCCAAAATTTTCAGGAAAAGCTTCTAGCTATTCCAAAATTTTAGAGAAAAGCTTCTACGTGTTCTCAATATTTCAGGAAAACACTTCTTTCTTATTCCAAAAATTTTAAGAAAAAAAAACTTTACTCACTTGTTCCCAAAATTTTAGGGAAACACTTCTTACTTATTCCCAAAATTTTCAAGAAATACTCTTTTTATTCATTCTCAAAATTTTATAGAAACGCTATTCTCACTTGTACCAAAAAATTTTAGAAAAATGCTTTTCTTACTTATTTCAAAAATTCTAAAGAAATACTCATTCTAAATTGTTCTCATTTGTTCTCAATCTATACATAGAATATTTCTTTTCTTTAGAAATTTCTATGCAGGGGGCAACACAACATAAGCAACTATTCCATTAGGCAATTGTACAGCAAAAGAAAAAAAATTATTATACTAAAAAAAAATTATTGTGCCAAACAATTATTTGGCTAAAAAATATTTCATTCATTCATCATTAAAAAATTCTACAGATGGAAATAATAAGTCTAACTTAAACAATTTCAATACAAGACAATAAGTTTTAATAAAAATATTATTTTTCCAAAAACCTTTGTAGTACTAATGCATGAGAATTTCTTATACTAAGAATTCCCATGCAGATACTTGATTTTGGAAAAACTAATATTTGCTTCATATTATAAGTGAAAGACAATATCTTCTTAGAATAATACTTCATAAGAATAACTTCTGCAGAAAAGCTTCTGTACAAGAACAGCCTCTTATCAGAAGAGCTCATTATTCCTGAAAGAACTCATTCGCAGAATAGCTCTTCTCAGAACAGCTTTGCTCGGAACAACTCTTTACAGAACAACATATTCACAGAACAACTCATTTATGGAACAGCACTTTTAAGAAGAAGTGAAGATAACTCCGGAATAGGGCAGGGTTCTTGAGTTAACTTCACTATTGGGATGTCCTGGAGAGTTTGGCTTGGTGGATCAGATATGGAGATAGTTAAGAGTTCTTCTCTTTGCCTTTCTCTGAAGTATGAGTGCTCTTCCCTATTTCTTTCAGTACACTTTCTCCCAAAGAATAACTTCCATTAGACAAAGCATTAATGCTTTGTAACCGCCAATCCTCATTATTACGATATTAATAGCAGAGATATGTAACTCCCATTCTCCATTCCTATATATAGTGGTTCTTGTTACCATTGAAAGGACTTTTGGGCAAATAAGCTAATCCATAAACTCTCCCAAATCCTCTCTACACTGTTTCTCTACACAGCCTTGTTCTCATCCTTCTACCGCCACCTGCCGCTGCACTCATTCTTCAGGGTCTGCTCCAGTCTTCCTCTTCGCCGCCTCCCGGCACACCTTGTTCTACTGGTTTGCAACGTTTCCTCTCCACAACAAAAGAACCCATTTACACATTGTTTTCCAAGGAAACAATTTAGAAAAGTGGAAAATTGAAAAACATGGGATTTATGGAATTTTTTAATGTATATCAAATGTACAAGGTTCGAATCATTACACAAACAAAAAATCTTTTTTTATTTGTTTTGGTTTTAGGTTTATTGCTTCAATGTTTATTGTAATTCTGCTTTGGCTTTTTTTTCGTCTCTTTGGCTCTTTCTTCTTCTACCTGAACCCCAAACTCTTTCCCAAAATTGTGCCAATCACCACTGCAAATCAAATCAATTTACTTTTTTTTTTCTCATTCTCATTTTCTGGTTTCTTATTATATGCTATAAGAAATTGAAGATTTTCTTTTTGTATGGTTGCTTTATTTTGCCATTGTTGCTAGTGGATCTAGTGGATGGGTTTTAGTACGAATTTATCAGTTTGAGTGATAAATAAAACTACAGTTGTATCTTCGAATAATAAAAGTAAGTTTAATTGTCTCTTTGAACAATACTGATTTTTGATTAGTTGTGTTTGCCCCATCTGGAATCCCCTTTTTAACTTCTTGTTGCTATTCAAACTTCTTAGACCAAGCATAATTAAAGATAAGAAAAAAAACCTGAAATAGATGCTTGTACAAGACATTCTTAATATACAATAGTAAACATATATATATAATAAACATATTATATATATATATATATATATATATATATATATAACGTTTGGAAAAGCAACAACTTGTAGATTACATTGATTCTTAGATGCAGTTGCAACGTTAAGCTCCATCTCCTAATGTCCTCTTTGATGTACTAATATAAAGTACATTATTTTCATGAATGACAGTGTCATATTTGTTGTTCAACTGTCCATTGACATATTCTTCTGTTTGCTCTATAGCTATATTCATGTATCTATCTAGGCAAGTGGAATACCTCTATAATCAATAGCAAAATTAAGTTTTTTTGGTACCGAAGGACATGTGTTTATTCATTTATAATAAATAAAGAATTATTCTTTTGTTTATTTCATTTACAATTTATTTTTATTATTTAGTTACATTTTACTTTTTTTTCAAAAAATGTAATTTAATTTAATTTTTTAGTTATTATTTTTCATATTTATTGGTTTGAAAATGTAGATACTAAATGCATTTTCATAATTTTCATTTTTAAAAACAAGTTTTTATTTTCTTGTACCAAACATATTTTTCAAAATTTAGAAAACAGAAAATGAAAACTTGTTTTCAGAAAATGAAAATAAAAAATGAAAATAAAAAATATTTTCATAAACCAAACAGACTCTGAAATTTAGAGCCAAGTCTTTCATATTACTAACTAGGTTTCCACCTTTCTTACGAAAAATGGTCATTTAAACCATTTAATAGCATTTTATACCCATTGAAAAATTACAATTTGAGTGAGTGAAAAGTTTATATACCCAAAAAGATGTATGAGTGAATGAAAAATTAAAGTTTATATACCCAAAAAGATATATAATTGAATGAAAAACTAATATCCTTTGTAACTGCCATTACATTAAATTGTTTAAATTAAATTTCAGATTTTGAACTGTCAATGGTTTAAATTTAAAATGTATAACTGCTAATAGAATAAATAACTAAATTAATTTTTAGATTTAATTCAAAAATTTTGAAGGACCAAAATGCCCTTAAAAGAAGGCTATAAAAAGGGACCTCCTCTTATTTGTTTACACACCTTAAAACCACACGCATATTCTCTAGCTTTTCTATAATTTCTCTTTAAGTTCATTTTTTCTTCAAACTTTTAGTTTTAGGATTCTCAGTGTGATAGAGTTCGAGCATTTGAAAGTTCAATTGAAGTAGATTGGTCATGTCTTTGCTACTTGATTACCATTGTATCATCGGAAATAGACGTCTAAGTTACTCGAGCACTCACGATGAGAGGATGAATCTGTTTTAAGGAAAGTGTCTTATACACAGGACTCGGTTCAATCTGTATTATTTTTGCCTTACTGTATTTCAATTATAATTAATTGTATTATTGTTCTTGAAGATTTATCTTGATATATATATATATATATATATATATATATATATATATCTATTTTTTTCCTACACTTCCCAAGATGATTCATCCCTCTTAATTATTTGGTTAATCGTCAATTGTGAATCATTTTTAATTACAACATGTTGAAACCCATTGTCTAACACCATCTCTAATCCCCATAATATGGCATGCATCTCTGCAAACAGAGAATTTTTCACATGTTCTATTCTGTGACCTACAGATAAGACAATAACACCATTGGAATCACAAGAAACTACTCCCAAAACCAGTCATTTTGCCTTGGTCTTTGAAGGAAGCATCAACATTTATCTTTTTCGCATAGCCTTGAGGAGGTAACTAGCTTCTTTGTTGTCACCCGTCCTCTTTAGCATTTGATTGCACTACCATCAACCATGTTCCCTTGGTGATCAACCTTGTCAACATCCTTACTATGTTCTTTATTGTCTTACAACATCCCTTCTGGAAGCAATGATTCCTATTCTCCCACATTAGTCATAACATAAAAACCTAACTTCATGCAATCCTCTTGCCTTAATTGTTCCACAACTCTATCTTAGAAAACCTCACTTGAGGACATAACCTCCAAATGAGTTAATGCAAAAACCACCTGTCTCCATATTTCTTTACTCAAATGGCATTGGAAAAAAAAATGCTTCCATTACTCCTCCAAGTTACTACATAGTAGACATCTAATCTCCACTAATAAGCCTTTTCTACCTAATGCTTCTAACATTAGCAATATCTCATGAAACACTTGCCAAGCAAAAACTTTAACCTTGGTTGGATTCTTGCCTACCAAAAAGATTTCCACAACGGTATCCTCTATCCTTTGGGACCAACTTCATTTCTTAATATTGCCCTTGACAAAACGTAAGCAGATTGCACCATAAAGTTCCTTGATAAAGTTTCATTCCAAATCAACGTATCTTTGGTCTGTTGTATACTTAACAGAATCTACACACATCCTCGAGTTGAAAAATCCCTTAAATCATCTCAATGTTCTACTTATGTTTATGGCTTATTAGTTTCTCAACCTTCATTGGAGTAGTATGCTGATCCTTTAACTCCTTCACCTTATAGGTGGAAGGTTTGTTCACCAATCTGTCTTTGCATACATCAACCGGACTCCCATTACCTATCCTCCATCTAGAACCTTTCAACAATATTTCAATCGGTATACAAACCATACCACACATAGGAGGAAGTTCTACTTCAACTAAGGAGTGTCTCGAAAAATATTTAGCCTTTAAGACCTTATGACACAAGGAGTGCTCATTATGTATCAACTTCCAACACTACTTAAATAGCAAACCTAAGTTAAAGGCTTCAAAGTCCTTAAAACCTAGCCTACCATCCAATTTAGAAAAACACAATACATCCCATTTTAGCTAATGTATACATCTTGTATCCTCTTCATCACCCCACCAAAAACTAGCCACCAACATATTTAGCTTATGCATAAAACCCCAAGGTAACTTAAAACAACTAATAATATATGTTCAAATTGCTTAAGCCACAACTTGAATTAAAACTTGTTTTCCAGCCTATGAGAGTAATCGACCTTTCTAGCTTTGTACTTTAGTCCAAGCTCTATCCTTAACTGAACTTTGGATGGCCATCTATCTCTTTTAGAAGAACATTGACAGGCCATGATACTTGCCTTCAAACATAAGTTGATGGATGCCTAGCATCTCATCTCACCTGCCTTCAAAGTTGACTCAATATTGGCACTAAAGTAAATAGCAATCTTACTTACATTGACTACCTGTCCAGACATTCATTCATAACATTGCAAGATCTTAAGCACCTTTGTACACCCTGTCAAGTTAGCATTTAAAAACAACAAGCTATAATCTGCAAAAAGAAGGTGGAATACTCTCGAAACCCTTCTACTAATAGCAACTTCTTTCATTGCACCATAACTCTTAGCATCATTTAACATACTAGATAGGCCATTCACATAGAGAATAAAAAGATATGGTAATAATGGGTTCCCTTGTCTCAAACCTTTAGACGAGATAATTTGTCCACGTTGTTGTCCATTGATACTATCGAATATGTCACACTATGTGCACACATCATAATCAATGAAACCTACATTCTGGAAAGTCTATCACTCGTATTATCTCTTCTAAATATGACCACTCTACCCTATCGTAAGCCCTACTTATATCCATTTTGATAGCTATTAATCCTTCACCACTACTTCACAAATTCTTCATATGATGAAAAAACTCATAAATTACCATAGCAATATAAAAAATCATCCTACTGGGCACAAAAGTACTTTGGTTCTCATTAAACTATAACATGAATATCTTTTTCAATCTATTAGAAAGAATTTTTGAGATTATTTTATAAGCAATGTTACACAAACTAATAGGTCTATAACAAGATCTCACTTTTGGAATAAGAACAATGTTAGTATGATTTATACCATCCAAAGTAGTCTCATTTTTTAAAAAAACCAAGAATGGTTGTTGTAGCATCGATGTCCATAATTGGCTAGAATCTTTGATAATATAATGTCATCATGCCATCTAGACCAAGCACCAATTACTCAAATTTCATCTAATTCACTGCCTCCACAATTTCTAACTTTGTAAAATCCTTCATTAGAGTTTTTTTCATGTCCTTTGTAAACCACCTCTTAACTAACCTCAACGCTCTAACTATATTATCTGGCAATGATGATGAAAACATTGACTGGAGATGGCTTATTATGATGCTATGGATTTGACCTATATCATTCTGCCAAACTCCTTTGTCTTGTATTCAATTGATGGCATTTGTCGTCTTCCTCCTAGAAGCCATTTGATAAAAATACCTTGTGTTGCAATCACCTTTCTTAAGCTAAAATTCTTTCAACCATTGTCTCCACATTATTTCTTTTTAGTGCAGTTTGCAGCTAACTCCTTTTAAGTTAAACATAATCCTTCAATCCCTTTATACACTTTTGCAAATTCAATTACTTTTGATTAATTTCCACTTTAAATCTCCAGTCTCTTTTCTACTCCAGAGGCATAGTCTTTTTCCACCAGATGGATCTTGGAGATATTAGTTTCTTTTTCTTTTTCATTTTCCTTGCAATATTGTTCTTCAATTTGAAGATAACAGGGTATTCAAAAGTTATATCTTCCTTTTTATGTTTCAAGGTTCTCTTGACATCTTTCGATGTTAATTGGAGTTTATAAGTTATTAAATATATTATGATTGGTTCATCCATAGCCATAGAATATTATTTGAATTTTTTAAGAATGATTTCAATCTTAGCAAAATTTTCAATGACAAGTCTAGAATCACTTATTTTATAGGTGTTCTAACTTGTCAATAGGAACTTTTCATTAGTTGCATAGTTCCTCGTGTATTTATCATCCAATTTATCTCATAATTCTTTTGCTCCACTTATTGTGATGTATTTATTAAATAGGATCAGACATGCCGTTTAAGATGCCTCCTTTAGATGTGTAGTCATTATTGTCCCACTTTTGTCTTTAATGAACTCCTCACTTGTTTCATTTTCCTTTCTTTTGATTTTGGAGTTGTGAATATATATGCAATGTTGAGTGAGGTGAGAAGAATCATTATTTTTTCTTGCCACATTAGGAAGTTCCCACCATCTAAGTGTTCCAACTTTCAAAATTTTTGTAGCCATCTTTTTCAAAGTATCCATCCTCATGTCAACATAGTAAGTCATAAGATTGTTATAAAAAATGTCCTTGCTTAGGGTTGTCGATATAGATGAAACAACTTAATTCTTTAAATTGAACTTCAAACATCTGGATTTTGAACTTTTTGATGAATCTTGAACTTTAATGATTAACGAACCAATGAACAATCACGAACAATTGTGGTAATAATTGCAAGACATATTGAAAATGTGACTCTTGTCAAGAATTGTTTTAACTCCTACCAATTATGGTGTGCAATAAGGATTTGTTAAAATAATCTCAGGATATAATGAAGCTAACTTGTTGAAATCACCATATACTTGTCAAACCAAACTATTAAACACTCCGATAAATACAAAAATATATTGTCTTAGTCATTATATTCTACAGTAAAATAATATTTAAGAGACTAGTTTATATTTTAAGATTGAGAAAGAATATGAGAATAATCTGAAATATTCAAGTGTTTTTTAGAATGAGCATTAGCATCTCCATTTATAGAGATTCTTCCAAGAGATGTAATCTTTAAATCAAATGGTATAATCATTCATTGGTGTTGTTTAATTCAACAAACATAATTATTAACAAGATCACAACTTTTGGAACAAATAGTTATATTTTTTAACCATTTAAAAGTGAAAGAATAACTTTTAGAAGAGTTTGTAACTCTTCAAGAAATAAATTAGTTATTATCTGCACTTTGTACTAAGAAAACCGGATGCCTAAATAAGACTGTTAACTTTCCTAATATTATATTTTTATAGGACCAAAATTTCAAGCAGGACTGTGGGTTGCCTCCTAGGGCAGTCCAAAGTAGCCATATTCTTCGATTTTATTGCTCGTAAGAACTTATAATATGACACTCAACCTCTTCTTTCCTTACGGAAGACCATCTATCTATATGCTTATCGATCATGGTCCTCATTATTGAAGTTTACATCAAACAAGAATCTCTAAAAGACTATCCATAATCCAACACTAAAAGTTAATGATAACCAAGAGGAGTAGGTGCGTCTTTCAGTTCCTTTCCCTGAAAATGAATATCCTGCACACAAGAATATTGAACACAAAATAAGCATTACGATCATAATTACCGGACATATTGTTCGATGTAAAAAACAACAATAAAATACTCTATAAATGCTAAAATTGATGGCAAGAGCAATGCTTAATGAATCTGCTGAAGAAAAATGAGCATGGAAATGGAAGGGGCAAGTGATACATACAGATGGTTAATATCCCTATGATGAGCTTCATCAGCACGAATCACAGTTATAACATCCTTGAGGGTAGCATCTTTCGGCAATCTCCAGTAATCTATTGCAATGGCAGGGGCTGGAACATTTTCTACATCACCACTTTCAATTCCCCTCATATACTCTGTATATGAGTGAACAGCTTCCTCCTCCAAATACCCAACAAATCTGTGTGCCAGTTTGGGAGACAGCACATAAAGTACAAAGTAGGCATTAAAGACAACTCCTTGCACGGTCAGAACAAGTAGCCTCTCATGCCATTTGGGTTGCACAAGCTCCATTACTGTCATTAAATGCATCCTTTCATTCTCTGCTTCTTCAAGCAAGGCTTTAATCCAACCTCCACTTTGCTGGAACTTACGGAGAGACTTCAGATGCAGAAGCATCCCTCCTACCATACCAGGGACAGCTGCTACTGTTTCCAGCATTATAGCATGACAACCATGACGTTTCTGCATTTCAAGAAGGCCAGATCAAATACAAAAATTATTAAAGGAGAGAATAAGCTTTCAACTCGGAGGTTAGCTAAAGAGCCATTCAGAAGTTGTGGAGCTTATTTCCACAGCAATGCCTTGAACATGCACACATGTATACCTACATACAAACAAACAATTGATTTCTAATGTGTAACAACCTGCAAACCTTAAACATATCAAGACAGGCTAGGATTTAAATAGGAGCTGGCATATATTATATATATATCTATAAAATGCGAGAAGAATAACTGAAAGGTTCAGTTCAAAATTGAAATCTAAAAGCCATGACATTTAAGAATATATTAAAATACAATTATGGAACAAAAGAACTAAAAAAGAAAGAGACATAAAAAAAATAAAACAATATCTTTTACTCCCAAACTTTATCCAAATAAGAGAAAAGAATAAATCAAGATTTACGAAAATTGAAAAGGCTTTAATAACAAAATCCGAAGACAGTTAACTGTTCGTATATGCATAAATAAAACGAGTTTTAGAGTTTAAACTATATAAAGATGAATGGTACCATGAAACAGTTCCATGGCCTGTCAGTGCCATCCTCTCTGGTGATCTTAGGCCTTGAAATCCCCCAATAACTTGACGCCAACACATCCTTCCCCTTCTTGTCTTCTGTCGCAGGATTTTCCTTTTCATCTTCCTTCTCGAACGGCACTTTTTCCACCGAAGCTGGGCAGAGCTCATCATCCTTCTCCACTCAAACCCTCCAAACACCATGCCGTTTTGTTGTCCGCTCAACTGCATGCTTTCTCCCAACTACGACGGCCCTACATACATGTCCATTGCTGATGCTGCTTCCGCAATAGCTTCGGCCATTGGTCAGGCCTTGCGTCACCGATTTTACTACAAAACGATTCATTTTCTTTCTCTCTTTTACTTTCCAAGAATTTGGTTGTGGATTTCTTAAGAGTTAAAAACATCGTGGTGAAAAAGCAGTTATATAAGAGGCACTAGAAGGTGGGTCAAGGAAGGAATGTGCTTCAAGTTTTGCTTGGGAGCAAGCAAGTATTTTTGATATAAGCTGAGATTTCGGAAATGGTAAAACATGGCGTCCTCTGCTTAATCGAATCGCTGGAGCGTGGCGGCTTCCTTCCTATCAGAATATTCTACGGATGAGAACATGGTTAGTTTGTTTATTGAAGATCATTCACGTATAGTAACGGTTAACGTCCCAGTCCTGCAATTTTAACGGTGGAAATCGTATCAAATATTGTGTTCTTCTTGGTAAATTTATATTACCTAATAGTAGCCTATCTTTTTAAAGACGATTGTACAATCCCTTCTTTTTTTTCCTCAAAATGTAAGACCCTGCCACTCCATCGCTATTGTTACGGCACTCTTGCACACTTCTTGTACGTCACATGGCACATGATTCGCCCAGCTGGAGCATTAGTCAGAAGTTGCAAGTTTCGTCAAACATATACGACGCGGGTGTTCACTGGGGCGAAGGTCAAGCGAGCAACTAATTTGCTGTAAATGAAGACGACATGCAGCAAAAATTAGAAAATGCTGGTTTTTATATATCGTATATATTTTTTAATAAAGGAAAATTCATCGAAACTGAATGGATAATATCAATTTTCATAAATAGTTCATGGTATTTGGTTAAAAATGTTTCAATGGGTTACTAGTTTACAGTAAAAGACAGATTAATAATAATTTTATTTATATATAAAAAATTGGATTAAATTATTTTTAAATTTAATAATAAATCAACTTGTTTTTTTAGTATGACTTTTTTTGTCTTAAAGTATGATAATTAGTTTCTAGAACTGGAATTTTGCCTTTGATTTCTAGGGGCGAACTTTTTTTTAATCAAAACCAACTAACGTCACATTCATTAAAGAGAATTTGGGTGTCAGATCATAGTAGGAAGCAACCGCCGCCATGCATGATGCGATTAGTGTCTACTTTGCCAACTCAGAAGCAAAATTTGCATCCATGATAATATAATAGAAAACAGAAACATTACGTGTGAGTGTGATTTGGTTCATGAAAACAAAGCTGTTTTTTATTTTTATTTTTGTGAAAAATAAAAAATGTAAAGAAAAATACGTTTGGTTGAAAAAACAGTAAATATGTTTTGGAAAATGAAAATAAACTAAATTTTGAAAATAAAAAAAAATATGTTTTCATTGTTTTTCAAAGAAACAATTTAAAAAAGTGGAGAATTGGAAAACACCCAACGTCACATTCACTAAATAGAATTTGGGTGCCAGATCATAGTAGAAAGCAACCGCTGCCATGCATGATGCGATTCACCTACTTTGTCAACTCATAAGCAAAACCTGCATCCATAATAATATAATAGAAAACAGAAACATTAAAATTTAGAGCCAAGTCTTTCATATTACTAACTAGGTTTCCACCTTACTTATGGAAAATGGTTATTTAATTAACCATTTAATAGCATTTAATACCCATTGAAAAATTACAATTTGAGTGAGTGAAAAGTTTTTTTTAGCAGTATATTTTTATTGGAAGTTACAATCATAATCAACTTATTACATTCCATGAATAAGTAACTATGAAAATCACATTATTCAAACAAAGTAAACTAATAAATAACTATAACAAATTAAATAAACTAGTAAATAACTAGACTAACTCAAGCTCACACTTGGTGAGACTCAAACTTGAGACCTCAAAGTTTCAAAGCCTTCTCCTTGCCACTAAGCGAATGCCTCATTGGCAATAAGTGAAAAGTTTATATACCCAAAAAGATACATGACTGAATGAAAAATTAAAGTTTATATACCCAAAAAGATACATGAGTGAATGAAAAATTAAAGTTTATATACAGATTTGTCTATAACAAGGTCGCAAAATATTAATCTTATTGTAAGGTTACGATATCTCATGAGATATTCAATATCTCATCAGAAATTGAATTTATAATAAAAGTAAAAAAAATATGTAAATAATGATTTAACATGTAAACTTTACTTTAATAAAATATAATATAATTTGCATTTTTATCAATTCAAAAAGTAATAAAATATTTAAATAATATTTTTATCTATTTATAATACAACTAAAATTACAATTTTATCCCTTTAAAGTATGAGAATAAATTATTTGACATATTAAATTTTATAATTTGTTTCATTAGATTATAGGATATAATAAAATCACTCCATTGTTATTTTAAAGCAGCTGATTTTTTTTCATTATATTTACTTTATAATATAGAAAAAATAAAAACAAATGACTAATCTTAAAGTAGTGAATTTTCTGTCATTTCCCTCAAAAATCTTAAATGAGTTGGGAGTGTATTGTTGGAGAGCAAAAAAGTGAAGCTGGACGAATGGTGTGTAATTGTGTATAGAAAACAAATAGAAATTATTTGGCCCATGAAGTAGAATAGTTAGGTATATATGTTCTTCTAAAATATATTTATAGGTAAAGTCTTGCAGTTTGGAACTAATAATTAGTTAGGACTCTTTGTAGGCTCATTCTAATTATATTAATGCATAAACTGAAACTTTTTTTTTTAGTAGAATATTTTTATTAGAAGTTACAACTACAATCAGCATATTACATTCTATGAACAGGTAACTATGAAAATCACATTACTCAACTAAGTAAACTAGCAAATAACTATAATAAATTAGTAAATAACTAGACTAACTCAAGCTCACACTTGGTGAGACTCGAATCTGAGACCTCAAAGTCTCAGAGCCTCCTCCTTGCCACTAAGTCAAAGCCTCATTGGCCATAAACTGAAACTTCATAATTATTAAAAGATACACAAACATGTTAGTTCTTAAAAATTTTATGGTTGTTTATCATATTTTTATACTTATTCTAGTGTTTTTTTTACTTATTCTCATTTATTTTATGATGAATATAATTAATTTTATGGTTAGTTTTTTTTTGTTTGCTTATTCTAGTGTTTTTATTTACACTTATTTTCATTCATTTTACAATAAATCTCATAAAATTTATGGTTATTTGTCATATTTTTATATTAATTCTAGTATTTTTATGTTGTTCTCATTTTATTTACATTAAATGTCATAAATTTTATGGTTAGTTAATATTTTTTAAACTTATTATAGTGTTTTTATACTTATTCTCATTTATTTTACAATAAATCTCATAAATTTTACGATTAGTTATTACATTTTTATACTTATTCTAGTGTTTTTTATGCTTATTTTAGTTCATTTTACGATAATTATTATCAATTTTACGATAAATTTGTTAATATTAATTCTAGTACTGTCTTATTCCAAAAATATTTTCTGTTTTAAATTTTAACTTGGGTAGTCGAATGCCCATTTCGAGCATTCAACTGCTTTATTAATCTTTTTAAACAAAATACTTAAAGGTAAAAGCAATCGATTGCCATATATAGGCAGTCAACTGCCCTATTAAAAAAAATTTTGTTTAAAATTTTAACTTGGTAATGCTTTTGAACCATCCTCATGATCAAATGAGAACTAGGCTACAGTAAATACATGGCCTGTTGATGTACAAAGGTGATATGGTGCCAAAGAATGTGAATGTTGTAGGCAACAATCATGACTAAGACAGTACGTTGACAACGCACTAGCTTCAAAGATGCAATGGAGGAACTGACGAAGAGGTGTGGACGTCTACTTGGGGTAATTATACAAATGATGGGTAAAATCAAGGCTGAAAAAATGCCTAAAAAGCAAAAAAAAGTTAATCAAAATAATAGCACTGTCAAATTAGTTTAATACAGATTACCAAGAACTTATGAAAAATTGGCTCCATAATTGTAGTTTAGTCATTCAATTTTTTTTTATAGAAGTTCAAATTTTCAATCATTAAATTAGTAATGCTTTATTATATTTTTTAGTAATATTTAATATATAATGATAATTTAAAAACTAAATTAATGGGTTATTAAGTTTAAGTTTTTTTTTACGATGAATCTAATCAATTTTACGATAAATGTCATAAAATTTACGAGAAATCTCAAACTTTTACGATGAATGTCTTAAACTTTACGAGGAATCTCAAAATTTAACGATAAATGTCATAAAATTTACGAGAAATCTCAAAATTTTACGATGAATGTTACAAAATTTACAATAAATGTCATAAATTTTACGATGAATGTTACAAAATTTACCATGAATGTCATAAATTTTATGATAAATGTCATAAATTTTACAATGAATCTTATAAACTTTAAAACAAATATCATAAATTTTACAACGAATGTCACAAATTTTACTATGAATCTCATAAATTTTATGATGAATCTAATAAATTTACGACATATGTCATAAATTTAACGATAAATGTTATAAAATTTATGATAAATCTCATAAATTTTACTATGAATGTTATAATTTTTTCAGTTAATGTTATAAATTTTACAGTAAATGTTATAAATTTTACGATTAGTTATCAATTTTAAGATAAATATCATATTTAAAGTGTTATCTCTATGGGCAGTCGAATGCTTAGAAAAAAAAAATTCAGCTGCCCATGAAAAATTTAAAACATATTAGTGCTTAATCAAAGGCAATTGACTATCTCAAATAAAAGTTGACTGCCTTAATAAGCTAACCCAACACTTTTCCTTTTTAAAATTTAATCTTCATCAAAAGATTTTAATTTAAAGAACTCTATTGTCTCTTTCTTCCTAGCGTGGAAATCATGGCAAGTCTCCCAAAGAGACGAGACAATGGTTTCATGATGATAGAGAACTGTAATGATACAAACCTATTTTCTACAAAATCTGTGTATAAAATTGGGGAGTTTTATCAAGAAAACGGAAAAGAGAGGATTGCCTTCCCAAATTCCTATGGTATTCTTTTTAATTTGTATTGTTATGTTTGAAATAATGTATTAAATGTAAATTAAATTTGTATTAAACCTTTTCCTTTTTCTGGTTAAAAAAACCATAATATTTAACATTTAGTCAACTTGGCGCTATAAAACACTTTTTCTCCTCTGTACATAAAAGTATACAATCCATGGAGTGCATTCCTGCAAAGATGACAAGAAGCTAAAAAATAATCACTTCAAAACTCCTTATATTTACTTATATTATTTTTACAGGTGAAGAAGAAGCAGTAAAATCACTGCAATTCTTCTTGTCATCATCAAGTAAATATGTTTTTTTTTATCAAGTTATCTTTTTTTTCTAGTGAGCATTTTTTTATCAAATTATCGCCAAGATGAAGAAGTACATAAGTGCAATTCTCAATTAATTCATCAAGATAAATTTATTTTTAAATTTCCTTTGGTATTTTTTTAATCAACTTAAATAATTGTGAGAATTAAAAAAGATTAAATTGGTAATATACTTAATATATAATGGTAATTATTAATATTATAACTAGTTGAAGTGGTTACCCGGTTAAAGTTATTTTTTTATCTTTAAAATTTAATCAATGGCTTAGAATAATTGTTTCTAATCTAAATGTTATAATTCACTGACCTTACAATAAGGTTAAATTTTATAAACTTATTTTTTTGGTCGAAACCCCTCGGTATCTACCTTCGGTGCCTATTTCGGAGTCGGGAGAAGCAGAGCGTGGTTAGGCTTGTTCCCTTCCCAACACTAGCACTCCATACACAAGTCAGGATTCGAATCCTGGCCTTGCTTAAGGGACGAGGGCCGCTTGCCACCCACGCAAATTTTATAAACTTATTGTGGAATTCCCGTTTATATACCCAAAAAGATACATGAGTGAATGAAAAATTAATATCCTTTGTAATTGCCATTATATTAAATTGTTTGTGTCGTAACAGTTTCGCACTCGACGATTTGAAAAAAACGTTTAAAAACGAAAAGGGAGTCGCCACCAATCTTTTTTTACTAGGTGTGATTGGTCACCTAAAACATTTATCTTTTTAACAAAATCTCAAAATTAATTAAGTTTTATTAAAAAGACAATTTTGGTCTGCGAAAACAAAGTTGGGTCCGGGGTACGGTTACGCGTGGGGAAGGATTAGCACCCCCACGACGCCCGTTAAAAAACGGTACCATAATAAACACATGGTATCTTTCGATTTTAATAAGATAGTCTTGGCTTTTGTTTATATGAAAAATTAGCGTATTTGTTTGAAGAATTACTGTTACAAAAAGATTCATTATGAAAATCAACATGAACACCATTTATTGAAAAATTAAATCAAATATCCCAATACTCTGGTAACATTTAGCTAATTCCTCTCACCTAGGGATCAGTCAAGAAATCACTACTTGTGAGTCTCATGACATCCCATCCTCGGGAGAATTCCATTTATTTTCTTATTTTTATTCTATTTATTTGTTTACTTATTATCTTCTACCAATACATTAAAAATACATAATTAAATGAATGACAAAAAAGGGAATATACCCTCCTCGGGCGAACGAACTCCTTGAACTGGCGAGCTCGTGGATGTTCTTTCTCCTCGTGTAGGCGAGCTCCTCAAACGAGTGCGTTGACTTCTTTTTCTTTGGGCGGGCGAACTCATGGACGAGCAAGTGAGATCGCGGATCCTACTTTTTGGCGGGCGAACAAGCTGCTGCTTCCAACGAGCGGGCGAACTCCTGGATCTCGGTTGGGTTCAATGGGAACAACACGCGGATCCTGCCTTTTCTTAGCGGGCGAACGGACATGTGGACTGACAAGTGCGCTCGTGGATTAGACCCCTTTTTGGCGGGCGAACAAGCTGCTGCTTCCAACGAGCGGGCGAACTCCCGGATCTCGGTTGGGTTCAATGGGAGCAACACGCGGATCCTGCCTTTTCTCAGCGGGCAAACGGACACGTGGACTGATAAGTGCGCTCGTGGATTAGACCCCTTTTTGGCGGGCGATCTCATGAAAGGGCAATTAGACTCACGCTTCTTTCTACGGGCGGGCGATCTCGTGAAGCTGGCAGTCGGGCATGTGGTTTCCTCGCTTTTGGCGAGCAGGCGATCCTGCGGGTCTAAACCCACACGCGGGTCGCCTCTTTTACCCTTCTTTTTTCCTTAGCAAAAATGTTCTTCCTCCTCTTGGCTTTCTGTTTATTTTTCAACTGAGAGCTTCTCTTCCTTCTTTAGCCAAAGGACCTCCGCCCCCTTTGAGCTGCAGTTGCCGAAAGTGGCTGAGACAAACCAAAAAGAGCTGCTTCCGGAATTGTTCCGTCCGTTCCTCCTTCCTCTTTACTCAGTTTTCTTCAAAATCTCTTCCTTGCTCCTCAATCTGCCTTAAACAGTACCCCTTAAGGAAGAAAAACCCAAGCTTTTCTCCCTTATATTTGTATTTCCTGATTTTGATACTGTGGCTTCTGGAATTGGAACGTGTTGTTTTGTTATTATTGCTTGATGAGAATGGATTTTTGGGTTCAAAGGTTTAGGGATTTTGGGGTGTTGGCGAAGGTGGGGATCTGTAATCGTGTGTGTGGCTTTTTTTTATGGGTACTCGGTGGTTGAAAATGGAGGGAGCTCCTAGTGAAGTTGAGTTCTGTTCCTCCTCCGTAGCAAAATGGTTTGTGGTCTTTTATTGTTGGTAGAAGACTCTCATGCTGAAGGATCAAGACTACAAAAAAAGAAAGATTTTCCAGCATCCTCAGAATTTGGCTTTTAACCGTGGTGATGAAAAGGTCTCTTGTTGCTGCCAATGCTTTGGAACCAGTTTATTGGCATGTTATTGCAAGTTCTGGATTTTAGGAAGAAGGAAAAGTGAAGACTTATGCTTGTAGCTTATTGACCTGATGCAGGGGGTAAAAACAGAATCCTCAGAAGGTGATAGTTGAGAGGGACGTGGGTAAAATGGTGGGTTATCAAATTGGTGTAAACTTTGAAAGTCTAACGTAAAATGAATTTGTGTATGGTGGAAGAGTATAGCGGGAGCTTTGGGGCGAGAGGTGTAAGCAAAAAAATGGGAAGAGACAAAATGGTGTCTGTTTGTCTCTGTCATAGAAAATTTTTTTTTAAATGAGTTTTTAATTTATTCAATTAAATACTGAAGAAAAAAAAATAAATAAATAATAAAATAAAATTGGGCCTTGAAATAAATTTTGAGCCGGCTAAATAAAAAAATGGACTTCACAATTGAACTTTGGGCTTTCAAGTCCATATGCCCAATTCATTAGTGGACTAAACACAAAAAGACATAATTATATATAGACTTAAAATCAAAAGATTTAATAAATTTAATCAAAATTTTCAAATGAGACCAAATCGAATGTATTGAAATTGAGAATAAGAACTCATTTCATAACCCGGACAAAATTAGGTGTCTACAGTTTGAATTAAATTTCAGATTAAGAATTGTCAATGGTTTAAATTTAAAATGTATAACTGTTAATAGAATAAACAATTGAATTAATTTTTGGATTTAATTCAAAAATTTTGAAGGAACAAAATGCCATTAGAAGAAGGCCATTAGAAGGGACCTCCTCTTATTTGTTTTACACACCCTAAAATGACACACATTTTCTCTAGCTTCTCTATCATTTCTCTCTAAAGTTTAGTTTTTCTTCAAACTTTTAGTTTTAGAATTCTCAGTGTGATAGAGTTCGAGCATTAGAAAGTTCGATTGAAGTGGATTGGTCATGTCTTTGGTACTTGGTTACCATTGTATCATTAGAGACAGACATCTAAGTTACTCGAGCACTCATAATGAGAGGACAAATATGTTTTAAAGAAACTATCTTATACACAGGACTCTGTTTAATTTGTATTTTTGCTTTATTCTATTTAAATTATAATTAATTGTATTAATGTTCTTGAAGATTTATCCTGATATATATCTATTATTTTTTTTCGTACACTTCCCATAGTGATTCATTACTCTTATTTATTTTGTTAATCGTCAATTGTGAATCATTTTCAATTACAACATGTTGAAACCCATTGTCTAACACCACCTCTAATCCCCATAATATGGCATGCATATCTGCAAACAGAGAATTTTTCACATGTTTTAATCTGTGAAGTACAGATAAGACAATAACACCATTGAAATCACAAGAAACTACTCCCAAAACCAACCATTTTGTTTTGGTCTTTGAAGGAAGCATCAACATTTATCTTTGTCGCATAGCCTTGAGGAGGTAACTAGCTTCTTTTTCGTCACCCATCCTCTTTAGCATTTGGTTGCACTACCCTCAACCCTGTTCCCTTAGTGATCAACCTTTCGACATCCTTACTGTGTTCTTTATTATCTTACAACATCCCTTCTAGAAGTAGTGATTCCTATTCTCCCACATTAGCCATCACATAAAAACCTAACTTCATGCAATCCTCTTGCCTTAATTATTCCACAACTCTATCCCATAAAACCTCACTTGAGGACATAACCTCCAAATAAGTTAATGCAGAAACCACTTGTCTCCATATTTCTTTACTCAAATGGAATTGGAAAAAAAATGCTTCCATGACTCCTCCAACTTACCATACGGTAGACATCTAATCTCCACTAATAAGCCTTTTCTACCTAATGCTTCTCATGTTGGCAATATCTCATGAAACAGTTGCCAAGCAAAAACTTTGACCTTGGTAGGATTCTTGCCTACCAAAAAGATTTCCATAGCGGTATCCTCTATCCTTTGGGACCAACTTCCTTTCCCAATATTGCCCTTAACAAAATGTAAGTAGATCGCACCATAAAGTTCTCCAGTAAAGTTTCATTCCAAATCAATGTATCTTTGGTCTGTTGTATACTTAACAGAATCTACAGTATACATTCCACATCCTCGAGTTGAAAAATCTCTTAAATCATCTCAATGTTCTACTTATGTTCATGGCCTATTAGTTTCTCAACCTTCATTGGAGTAGAATGTTGATCCTTCAACTCCTTCACCTTATAGGTGGAAGGTTTGTTCACCAATTTGTCTTTGCATACATCAACCGAACTGCCATCACCTATCCTCCATCTAGAACCTTTCAATAATATTTCAATCCCTATACGAACTATACCACATGTAGGATGAAGTTCTACTTCAAGTAAGGTGTGTCTTAGAAAGTATTTAGCCTTTAGGACCTTATGACACAAAGAGTACTTGTTATGCATCAGCCTTTAACACTACTTAAATAGCAGGCCTAAATTAAAGGCTTTAAAGTCCTTAAAACCTAGCCTACCATTCAACTTAGAAAAACACAATACATCCCATTTCAGCTAATGTATACATCTTGTATGCTCTTCATCACCCCACCAAAAACTAGCCACCAACATATTTAGCTTATGTATAAAACCCTAGGTAGCTTAAAGCAACTAATAATATATGTTGGAATTACCTAAGCCACAGCTTGAATTAAAACTTGTTTTCCAGCTTATGAGAGTAATTGACCCTTCTAGCCTTGTACTTTAGTCCAAGCTCTATCCTTAACTGAACTTTGGATGGCCATCTTTCTCTTTTGAAAGAACATCGGCATGCCATGGTACTTGCCTTCAAACATAAGTTGATGGATGCCTAGCATCTCATCAGACCTGCCTTCAAAGTTGACTCAATATTGGCACTAAAGTAAATAGCAATCTTTCTTACATTGACTACCTATCTAGACACTTGTTCATAACATTACAAGATCTGAAGCACCTTTGTACACCTTGTCAAGTTAGCGTTTAAAAACAACAAGCTATAATCTGCAAAAAGAGGGTGGAATACTCTCGAAACCCTTCTACTAATAACAACTTCTTTCATTGCACCATAACTCTTAGCATCATTTAACATACTAAATAGGCCATTCACACAGAGAATAAAAAGATATGGTAATAATGGGTCCCCTTGTCTCAAACCTTTAAATGAGATAAATTGTCCACATTGTTGTCCATTGATACTACCGAATATGTCACATTATGTGCAAACATCATAATCAATGAAACCTATCTTTTTGGAAAGTCTATCACTTGTATTATCTCTTTTAAATATGACCACTCTATCCTATCGTAAGCCTTACTTATAACCATTTGGATAGCTATTAATCCTTTACCACTACTTCACAAATTCTTCATATGATGAAAAAACTCATAAACTACCATAACATTATCAAAAATCATCCTACCGGGCACCAAAGTACATTGGTTCTCATTAAACTATAACATGAATATCTTTTTCAATCTATTAGAAAGAACCTTTGAGATTATTTTACAAGCAATGTTACACGAACTAATAGGTCCATAACAAGATCTCATTTTTGGAATGAGAACAATATTAGTATGATTTAAACCATTCAAAGTAGTATCATCTTTTAAAAAAACCAAGAATGGTTGTTGTAGCATCGATGTCTACAATTGGCTAGAATCTTTGATAATATAATGTCATCATGCCATCTAGACCAAGCACCAATTACTCAGATTTCATCTAATTCACTGCCTCTACAATTTCTGACTTCGAAAAATCCTTCATTAGAATTTTTTTCATGTCCTTTGTAAACCACCTCTTAGCTGACCTCAACACTCTAACTATATTATCTGGCAATAATGATGAAAACATTGATTGGAGATGGCTCATTATGATGCTATGGATTTGACTTATATCATTCTGCCAAACTTCTTTGTCTTGTATTCGATTGATAACATTTGCCTTCTTCTTTCTAGAAGCCATTTGATGAAAATACCTTGTGTTGCAATCACTTTTCTTGAGCCAAAATTCTTTCAACCATTGTCTCCACATTATTTCTTCTTGGTGCAATTTGCAACTAACTTCTTTTAAGTTGAACATAATCCTCTTATTCGTTTCTACACTTCCGCAAATTCAATTACTTTTGATTAATTTCTACTTTAAATCTCCAATCTCTTTTCTACTCCAGAGGCATAATATTTTTTCATTACATGGACCTCGGAGATATTAGTTTCCTTTTCTTTTTCATCTTCCTTGCAATATTATTCTTCAATTTGAAGATAACAAGGTATTCAAAAGTTTTATCTTCTTTTTTATGTTTCAAGGTTCTCTTGGTATCTTTCAATGTTAATTGAAGTTTATAAGCTATTAAATATGTTATGATTGGTTCATCCATAGTCATAGAATATTATTTGAATTTTTTAAGAATGATTTCAATCTTAGCAAAATTTTCAATGACAAGTCTAGAATCACTTATTTTATAAGTGTTCTAACTTGTCAATAGGAATTTTTTACTAGTTGCATATTTCTTCATGTATTTATCATCGAATTTATCCCATAATTCTTTTATTCTACTTATTGTGATGTATTTATTAAATAAGATTAGACATGCCGTTTAAGATACATCCTTTACATGTGTAATCACTATTGTCCCATTTTTGTCTTTGACGAATTCCTCACTTGTTTCATTCTCCTTTTCTTTTGATTTAAGAGTTGTGAAGATATATGCAATGTTGAGTGAGGTAAGATGAATCATTATTTTTTCTTACTACCTTAGGAAGTTCCCAACATCTAAGTGTTCCAACTTTCAAAATTTTTTTGCCATCTTTTTCAAAGTATCCATCCTCATGTCAACATAGTAAGTCTTAAGATTGTTATAAAAAATGTCCTTACTGAGGGTTGTTGATATAAATGAAACAACTTAATTCTTTGAACTACAAACATCTGGATTTTGAACTTTTTGATGAATCTTGAACTTTAATGATTAACAAATCAATGAACAATCATGGATAATTGTACTAATAACTGCAAGACATTTTGTAAATGTCACTTTTCTCAAGACTTGTTTTAACTCTTACCAATTAAGGTGTGCAATAAGGATTTGTTAAAATAATCTCAGGATATAATGAAGCTAACTGTTTGAAATCACCATGTACTTGTGAAATCAAACTATTAAACACTCCGATAAATACAAAAGTATATTGTCTTAGTCATTTCTATAGTAAAATAATATTTAAGAGACTAGTTTATATTTTAAGATTGAGAAAGAATATGAGAATAATCTGAAATATTCAAGTGTTTTTTAGAATGAGCATTAACATCTCCATATATAGAGATTCTTCCAAGAGATGTAATCTTTAAATCAAATGGTATAATCATTCATTGGTGTTGTTTAATTCAACAAACATAATTATTAACAAGATAACAACTTTTGGAACAAATAGTTATATTTTTTAACTATTTAAAAGTGAAAGAATAACTTTTAGAAGAGTTTGTAACTCTTCAAGAAATAAATTAGTTATTATCTGCACTTTGTACTAAGAAAACCGGATGCCTAAATAAGACTGTTAACTTTCCTAATATTATATTTTTATAGGACCAAAATTTCAAGCAGGACTGTGGGTTGCCTCCTAGGGCAGTCCAAAGTAGCCATATTCTTCGATTTTATTGCTCGTAAAATTCATCCACATTTAGAACTTATAATATGACACTCAACCTCTTCTTTCCTTACGGAAGACTATCTATCTATATGCTTATCGATCATGGTCCTCATTATTGAAGTTTACATCAAACAAGAATCTCTAAAAGACTATCCATAATCCAACACTAAAAGTTAATGATAACCAAGAGGAGCAGGTGCGTCTTTCAGTTCCTTTCCCTGAAAATGAATATCCTGCACACAAGAATATTGAACACAAAATAAGCATTACGATCATAATTACGGGACATATTGTTTGATGTAAAAAACAACAATAAAATACTCTATAAATGCTAAAATTGATGGCAAGAGCAATGCTTAATGAATCTGCTGAAGAAAAATGAGCATGGAAATGGAAGGGGCAAGTGATACGTACAGAAGCAAAATGGTTAATATCCCTATGATGAGCTTCATCAGCACGAATCACAGTTATAACATCCTTGAGGGTAGCATCTTTCGGCAATCTCCAGTAATCTATTGCAATGGCAGGGGCTGGAACATTTTCTACATCACCACTTTCAATTCCCCTCAAATACTCTGTATATGAGTGAACAGCTTCCTCCTCCAAATACCCAACAAATCTATGTGCCAGTTTGGGAGACAGCAGATAAAGTACAAAGTAGGCATTAAAAAAAACTCCTTGCACGGTCAGAACAAGGAGCCTCTCATGCCATTTGGGTCGCACAAGCTCCATTACTGTCATTAAATGCATCCTCTCATTCTCTGCTTCTTCAAGCAAGGCTTTAATCCAACCTCCACTTTGCTGGAACTTACGGAGAGACTTCAGATGCAGAAGCATCCCTCCAACCATACCAGGGACAGCTGCTACTGTTTCCAGCATCATAGCATGACAACCATGACGTTTCTGCGTTTCAAGAAAGCCAGATCGAATACAAAAATTATTAAAGGAGAGAATAAGCTTTCAACTCGGAGTTTTGCTAAAGAGCCATTCCGAAGTTGTGGAGTTTATCTCCACATCAATGCCTTGAGCATGCATACATGTATACCTACACACAAAAAAACAATTGTTTTCTAATGTGTAACAACCTGCAAACTTTAAACATATCATGACAGGCTAGGATTGAAATCTAAAAGCCATGACATTTAAGAATATAAAAAATACAATTATGGAACAAAAAATTAAAAAAAAAACCTGGAAGTACAAATCTGTAAAAATCCGTAGGAATTTGACTGTCCTGTAAGCTAATTTATCCACAAAGTTCTTTGGTAAATGGTGCTTTTTAATGTCTATTGACATGTCCGCCCTGTATGTTTCCCATGGCTGCATGAAAGAGAACAAACAGCACAAAAATTCGCACGTCAAACTAAAAAGTGATGGAAATTTCTCACTCTTTAAAAATCTTTAAAATCAACTCCTTTCAAAAAAAAAAGAGCAATAACATGTTTAAAATTCCTTTAACAAAATATAAATAATTAGTTTATTTCCGAAACATTTAAGTGTTCTTTTAAATATGAACATGAATTACTCAAAATCGATGTGAAAAAGAAAATAAAGAATAGAGGAATCACATTTAACTTTGTTTTGGTATTTAATGATTATTTTTAAATAAATATATTAAAGTAATAAAAAATTTTGATAAAGTAATAAAAAATTTTGTTTTAATCAAATTTTTTTATTCAGTTTATTTTATTTAAAAATATTCAATTTGATTTTCGATTTATATTTTTAAAGAATTTGATTAAACCGGTAATTTATTTTCATAAATCAAAATCAATAAAAAACCGAATACGCACCTCTACTTTTTCCTCCCAAACTTGAGCCAAATAAGAGAAAAAGAATGAATCAAGTTCGACGAAAGCATTTAAAAAAAAAATCCGAGGACAATTAACTTTATATCAATAAATAAAATGAGTTTAGTATTTAAAGCATAGAAAGATGAAATGTACCATGAAACAGTTCCATGGCCAGTCAGTGCCATCCTCTCTGGTGATCTTAGGCCTTGAAATCCCCCAATAACTTGACGCCAACACATCCTTCCCCTTCTTGTCTTCTGTCACCGGATTTTCCTTGTTATCTTCGTTTTCAGACGACGCCTTTTGGACCGACGCTGGGGCAGAGCTCATCATCCTTCTCCACTCAAACCCTCCAAACAGCATGCAGTTTTGTTGTCCGCTCAACTGCACGCTTCTCCCAACTACGGCGGCCCTATACACGTGTCCATTGCTGATGCCGCTTCCGCAATAGCTTCGGCCATTGATCAGGCCTTGCATCACCGACTTTACTACAAAACGATTCATTTTCTTTCTCTCTTCTACTTTCCAAGATTTTGGGTGTGGATTTGTTAAGAACTAAAAAGAGCGTGGCGAAAGTGCAGTTATATAGAAGGCACGAGAAGGTGGAGAAGGAGAAGGGTCAAGGAGGGAATGGTAAAATATGGTGACTTCTGCATTATTGAATCTGCTGGAGCGTGGCGGCTTCCGTCAGAGCAGAATATTCTACGACAGAGAGCATGGTTACTTTATTTATCGAAGATCATTGACTCATAATCGAACAGTTAATGTCGGACTCCTGCAATTATAGCAACGGAGATCAAATCAAATACTGTGTTTTTGTTGCTATATATTTATATTACTTGATAGTAGCCTATCTTTCTAAAGACGATCGTACACTTCATTTTTCTCAGAATTTACGCCCCTGCCACTGTCTAGCAATTATCACAGGATTCTTGTTCTTGCGTATTTCTTATTGACACGTGTCACATGAATTCGCCCAGAACAGTTGGAGTACGGGGCAGAATTTGCAAATTGAAAGTCATGTCAATTATCTATGACGTGAACGTGACCAGAGAATAGAGATCAAGCGTGCTTCTAATTTGTGGCCAAGAAAAAGTAATGCAGCAAATAAAAAATTAGAAAAAGGCTAGTTTTTCTTTATGGTATGTATGTATTTCTTCATTTCTTGTACTCTTTTCATAAAGGAAAATTCATTGATACTGAAAGGATCATTTTTTTTCATCAAAAAAAAAAGGATCATTTCAATACTATAGGCAGTTCATATTCTTTGGTTAAAAATGTTTTAAAAAGTCAAATTATTCGTGCAAATCCGAAAAATTGTTTAAAAAATTGGACAGATAAAAGATAAAAATTTTAAATCTATTAAACAAATTTTGATTTAAAAAATCAAAATTCAATAAAAATTTAAACTGGACTTGAATTTATTATTTCAAGTCAAAACTTGAACTGATTTAATAATTATAATTTTTATTTTTTATATTAATTCATTTTTAATTACTTATGATTTTATTGTGTAATTAAATTTGAGCTTTTATTATTTTTTTAGTCTTTAATTTAATATTTTCATATTTCTTACAATATTTTTGTAAGAATTTATTTTAATTTATACTTATTAATTATTATGTGTTTTAATATTTTTACATTTTATTATAATTTTTTTAAAAATTAAATATTTGGACTGTTTTTAACTTATTTATTTTATGTAAAATCAAGTTTAAGCAAAAAATTAAATTGAAAAAAAATTAAGTCAGATCAAACTTGAACTCACTATTAAATATTAATCTCTTAATATAATACTCAAACTAGATCCAGACTCAGTCAACTTTTAATTGCTTTTATATTAATCTCTTAATATAATAGTTAAACTAGATCAAGATTCGATGCAATCAGAAAACGCTAATTGATAGTAGTATAAAACAAAGGATTGATAATGCATTTTTTATATTAAAAATTTTGGATTAAAATTTTTTTCATAAAAATATCATGAATTAACTTTTTCTTAAACTATGAAATCTTTTTTCCTTTCTTAAGATCAGTACACGATGACATTGGACGTTGGTCCACGTTCCAAAATTAATTACCTTTTTTTTTTTTGAAAAATGAATTTTCAAAACGAAAGCAAAAACAAATTTGACTACTGCGATTGCGGTCCAATTTTTCAAATAACCGTGGGGAACACGGTGGGTCCCGCAACTTTTGGATTTCAATCTTAAGAAAGTATAAATTTCATCTAAACAAGAGAAATATTATATAATTATAGATGAGAATATTTGAATTTGAATTTAAAATTTATAATATGTCACAATTTATCTTTAAGTACTCGGTTAAGAAATTATTGATCTAAATGTAAGTAATATATAAAGAAAATTTAAAATGTCTTTGATTTGAAAATATTAAAAATTTTTCAGTCTTAAAATCAAACCTGTGTAGAAAGTTTTTAAAATGAAAATTTTTCGATGAATTCTTGTTAAGTCAAAGAGGTAGCAAAAGATTCTTGAGTATCTATTATTATCTTTGAATGATGTGCCATTTTAATTGATGACCCAATAGATTTCATAGATGGAATAGAAAACATTGATAAAATACTAATATACAATTTAATTAATTAAATTAAGTTTTAATTATAACATATATTATAGGAAAATATAACAAAGATAATCATATTATATAAATATTTACATACCTGTTTCAATAATTTTTGACATTTAAGTTTATGATCAAATTGATACACTTTAGACATGATAAGTTTAGTACTTCTTGTTTCAGTATTATAAGTTATCGCTCTTGTTTCAAATACAAAAATTGCACAATTAGATTTTCAAATATTTCTCAAATTTTATAATATTCATTTTCCTAAATCATGGTGATAAAATATCATTAAATTAAATTGAAGATTGAACAATATTAAAATAATTGTTAAGGGGTCGTTTCGTATCGTTTTTGTTTTCAGTTTTTTTGAAAACAATAGCAAAAAAACATGTTTGATAGCATGTTTCTGTTTTCAGAAAACGAAAACAAGAAATTTTAAAATTGTTAAAAACAATAATTTCATATTTTCATTATTTTTGGAAACATATTTTCATTTCTGATACTGTTTATAAGTAAGCAAACATAGTTTATATATTAATATAATATTAATATTTTTATTAAAAATATAAAATAAAATTAATTAATTTTTTTAAAAATAAAATAATATTAAATTTTAATATAAAAATATTATTTAATTACAAAAATAAAAATTTTAAAATTAGCATATTTATATTAATTTAGAAAAGTCAAAATTGTAAAAGCAATTAAATATAAATTATATTGAAATATAATATTATAATATTATTTAATTTAAATTTATATAATAATTTTTTCAATATATTATATGTTTTAAATAATATCATTTATTATAATTTTGATATGTTAATAAATAATATTATTGCTAAGTATTATTATCTAATATAATTAAATATTATTTTACTAAACAATATTATTATTTAATATTATATTCTTTCAGTTAAATTTAAAATATATCACTACTACTATTAAATAAGTGAATACCTAACATTAAATAATATTATTTATATTAAATATAATATATTTAAATAATTACATAATTTATTATAAATTAATTAGTTAAATTTTTATTTAATAATTTAATATTATTACAATTAAATCAAATGATATTATTAATGTAATTTATAATTATTAATTTATATTATTATTTAATATATAAATTTAGAATTTTGCTAATCTCAATTATTATCTAATAAAAAGTAACATTAAAAAATTATTTAATATTATTTTTAATTGAATTATTTTATTTAATATTATATTTATTTATAATATTATTTAAATTATATTTAATTATTCTATGATTAAATGAAAATATTTAATATTAGTATTAAAAAGTATTAAATAATATTATTTAATTTAGGTCCATATTATTATTTAATAAATATTAATTTTTATTTAATTTTTAAAATTTTATTTTGTGAATTGAATTATTATATTTGAATCAAATTAAATATTTGTTTTCAAAACATAACAGTATTAACCAAACATGTTTTCTGTTTTCAGAATTTGAAAACAAAACAAGACAAAACAAAAATAAAATTTTCAAAAACAGGAAACAGAAAACAAAAAATAAGAAACGATCTTAAACGACCCCTAACTAATCAATATTTAAAGAGAAATTTTATAAAGATTGTCAAATTATTAATTAATTTCTTAATTTCAGTGTTGAAAAATACTTTTCCAAAACCATCAAATGCTTCAACATTCAAATTTTATCTATAAGGTATAATTGTTAACTAATCAATATCTTAAGAGAAATTTTATAAAGACTGTAAAAATCTTTATTAATTAATTTTTTAGATTTAGTGTTGAAATGTACAAAGTATCGCTTTTCTAAAACTATCAAAATCTCAACATTTAGCTTGTACCTATAAGGCATACAAAATGCTGCAATCAAGTTATATATATATATCTATTAAAATTATAAAATGCTTATATTATTACCATGAAATAATTTTTATTTAATATTTTTTAATTTTTTGTTTAACGTTTTAAATATAGTAAATATAATTAATATTTCTATGGAATTAGATTAGAGACATCAATATTCCGTGAGCAAGTCATGATCCTAACCTTGATTGTAAAGTAAAAAAACTCTATCGGCGATGTATGAAATAAATATCATTTTCAAAATAGATTATTATTCTATCAAACGCAAGTGAATTATTTTTAACTCTACAAGCACGATTAGGATGATAACATATGTCTTTTAAGAATATTAAAAAAATAAAAAATATATAAAATGAGACACGTGTTATCATCCTAATCTCGCTTGTGGAATTAAAAACTCCATCGGCGGTGAATAGAATAATAAATCTTTCAAAATTCCTCCAAAATTTTTTTATTGCATTATACACAACCCACCATTAAATACAAAATAAAAAAATTATTTTATTAAATACAAAATAATATATGTTTTTTTAATAAATATCTATATATTTGTACAAATCTAAAAATACTTATATTGCTTTTTCTTAATAGTGTATATAAAAAAAAGGAAACATACCAAATGCTTTAAAATGCGAATCGATAGGATCGGTCATTCGGATTTTTGGTTAAAGTAATTTTAAGCTTTAGTTTAATTTTTTATTGGACATTTAAGCATTTTTAGGCTTTATTTCAATTTTTTCTTAGACTTTTTAATTAAATATAAAACTTGAGCTTTTAATTTAAATAGTAAAAATTATAAAATATTTAACAACAAAGTGTTTGGATCTAATCTGTATCCGAATCGAACTGAATTAATTCAATTTAATGATGTCATTATCCGAATCCAAACCAAATTGATCCAAAATCCTCTATTCGAGTCAATTTTTTGGTTTTTTTCT
Source organism: Heritiera fomes (assembly GCA_032173925.1). Classification (NCBI taxonomy): domain Eukaryota; kingdom Viridiplantae; phylum Streptophyta; class Magnoliopsida; order Malvales; family Malvaceae; genus Heritiera; species Heritiera fomes. The sequence continues at coordinate 8,671,255 of JAPDPM010000020.1, read as the reverse complement.
GTTTGTTTTCTCAACCCTACCTAATCCATCAGTTTTCTTTACATATATGGTTATGGAGCCTACGGTGCAAAAAATTAAGCCAGCAACTTTACTTTTAGAACGAGGGTGTTATGACAAGAGTCAAGAGGCTGAGAGAGAGGCAGTGTCTAGCGTCGAAGAGTGTTTTTGTGAGATTATGAGAGCTCAGTTCGTGAAAAAGCCGAAATTTAAGGTTTGTTGTGGGCTTGGAGTGTAGGCAAAATAACAGCAATATGATAGAAAAGGATATCCCTAAATTTACTTATCAATGGGCTAATAATGCTTTGACCTATGTTTCGAAAATGGTTACTTTTATACTTTTTTTGCACATCATGAATAAAAATTTAGATTTCACCGATATAGTTTGTAAAATGATCATGTAGCTTAAGATATATTAAAAAAAATAAATTAAAGAAATGATATATGTAATAATTTATTAATCCTGTTACCTGATTTAAAATTTTCAATTTTATTCTATAATAATAAATTTATTTTTATTCAAATTTAACCAATAAATATTTTTAATTGTCTTTTTTTTTGGATAAATCATTTTCAATTGTCATATTACAAAGCCATCTTAAATCACTCTAACATATTTAATTAAAAAAATTAGCTTTGCAAAATTAATTTTAATAATTATTTAGTAGAAACGTTTGGGGACTAAGCTTTCCTAAGTAAAATTTTTAATATGAATTTTAACTAGTACTTGTAAGTAAGACCAATTGGATTTATAATGTATAGTTTTTATATACTATTAGTCAATCACAAGTTGCAATTTTATTGATGAGTAAAATTAAAAATTATGTAGATTATTAAAAATAAATTTAATAAAGTTTTTAATTTATTTTTAAAGATTTGTGAATTTTTAACTTTTTCTAATTAATAAAATAACAGTTTATAGATATTTTCAGTGTATTAAAGATAATTTTTTTTTTAAAAAAATTATTCTAAAAAAATATAAAAAGGAAATTTTATTTACATTTAATATGAGTAAGTTGAGCTAAAAGAAATGCTTTAATATCATTTATTTTCCCTGTCCACTTACGACAAATTTAGACAACGTGATAACATCTAACAATCAAAGCTTCATTAAAAACGGCATTTGATAATGAGCTAATACGACTGGTTTCGATGAAATGGAAAATAATAGTAAATTTAAAAATAAATGTAATAAAAAATCATCAAAAATCAAAATATCATATTAAAATTAAAAATTAAATAAATTTAAAATTAGGACACGGTGAAATTATCATCTAACCAAAAGCTGAGCCAATCTAGATCTGTGTTCCTCTCCGTGAAGTACTCCGAAGTTTTTATTTTTAATTTTATTTTTTTTTCTTATTAAAATTTAAAATCGTAAATCTGAAAAAAAAAATATTAAACCGATAAACGTAGAAACTAGTAAGCTTCAGAAATTCAACACGCCGCCAGATATCGCCCACCAATTGGTAAAATTAATTGATAGTGTTCCACTGCACGACCTGGACTTTCCACGCCCTTTCTACCTTCATAAGGCGAAACTACTCCGAATATCGTTTTCACATTTTCGATTTCGAAAAGTCTCCTCAGCTTCGTATACTAACTTGCTTAGACATAAATAAAAATATACTAAACTGAAAAAAATAGAATAACAGTATCAGGAAGAAAAATCTGCTATCAGCTTTCGTGTGTCCTTTGCTTATCTCAACAATCTAAATAAATTCAAAAGACAAAAAATCAAATCGTTCGATCTTTTCGTGTTCTACTCATGGCGGATCGCCCCGCGTATGGTTTGGCTCCCGGATTAGGTCAGTTTTCTGTCAGTCTTTTTCACCTGCTTTTTTTTTGTTTGAAATATTTCTTTTGTTTGGATTTGTTTACTCTTTTAACGCGTTTTTAATCTGAAATTTACTATTATATTATATAGATCCGTGGTGGGATTGTGTTTTTTTTAGTGGAAACTTTGCGGGGTTTTCCCTTGAGAAAATGGAGTTAGGTCTAAAATATAAGACTTGATTTAATTAGAGTGGTTGGGTGGGAGGAATTGCTAATTTGATAATATTGAAGAACTCAATTTTATATGAGAAATTCCAGAAATTAGGGTTTGATTGTCCAGTGATAGAATCAATGATCATTTTATCTTTCTTCTGATTGCAATGAGGAGTGGAAAGTATTTCATAGCAAAAGTTGCTTTTGAAGTAAGATCACTTTAACTTCAAAGATTTTGAAGAGATAATACTAGACAACATCATTTCTGGTTTATATATATATATATATATATATATATATATATATATATATGTATCAATTGGCAGTGCAATTAATGCTTGATAATCTGCTGTAAAAGCAGAAAGTTAAGTTTGCAATCTAGGTTATGCAGTGCAGAAGCTTTTTGCATCATGGACAATCTGCAGTGCTATCTTTTTAAGGCATTGATAATACTCTAACAAAAAATTAACAATATGATTTATGTTTTTGTATTACATGGAATTGGTGCATGAACTCAGATAAATAGTTGTTTTCATTCATTATTGGGCCATAATTTTGTGAGAGTGAGATATAGGTCACAGATGTTATTTAATTATAGTATAAATGAAGCTTTTTGCGAAAATAGGCCCCTCTCTCTCAGACAGCTGTGAACTTTGTACTGATGAATTAATTTTTCTTTTGGTGTTGCTACTAGATTCATGGTTTTATTCCTCCATTTTCATATGTTTATTCATGGTTTTATTCCTCCATTTTCATATGTTTTCTTGTGCCATTAAGTTTTCTGTTAATTAATATTTTTTCTGATTTGCAGATATTGAACAGATATTATTAGAAGCCCAGCATAGATGGTTGCGACCTGCTGAAATTTGTGAAATTCTTTGTAATTATCAGAAGTTTCAAATTTCATCAGAGCCTCCAAATAGGCCTCCAAGTATGAACATTGAAAAACGTTTCAGAGTTGGATAAAATCATGGCAATAATATTTTATTGTGGATAGACATAATTATATTATCGTTACTAAGCTCATGCTAAAAGCATGCGGAAATAATTGGAAGTAGATTAATGTTGTTCTGTTGTTAGCTTTCAGTTTTCCTTCTTTTTTATTATTTTATTTTATTTTTTGCTTTGTTATACTCTACAATCCTAAGAACATTGTTTTATTCAATCATGAAAGCTGAATGAATATGCTTTAAGCAAAGCATGCAACATGTATGTTATTATTGTGAATAATTATTTGATGAAATTATGGTTGATTTTAGGGTTAGACAACCTAGTAGATTGACATGAATTTAAACCTGCCAGGTGGATCGCTTTTTCTTTTTGATCGAAAGGTGTTAAGATACTTTAGGAAGGATGGACATAATTGGAGGAAGAAAAAAGATGGAAAAACTGTGAAGGAAGCTCATGAGAAGCTGAAGGTAAGTGATGCAGCCATAGAATGTGAAGTTTTCTCATTCTTGTTATATAATTTTAGCAATTCAGGAAGTTTTTATTTAATGACTCACAATCCTGGGTTGGAAATTTTGCCTAAGAGTAACTTCTTTAAAGCAATTTTAGGTTGGAAGCATTGACGTGTTGCACTGCTACTATGCCCATGGAGAAGAGAATGAAAACTTTCAAAGGCGTAGCTATTGGATGCTTGAACAGTATGGATTAATTTGTATATTGTTATTTACTTATTTTTTTTTTGTGATTAGCTATAGGCATTCTAGCATGTTATCATCCACCTAAAGTTTTATTATATTTTGCTCTGTTTTATTTTATTTCTTTATTCCAGTTAGTTAAGTTGATATTTTACTTTGAAACTGTGTGCTAATGCCTGAATGGTTTAAAAAGTTCTTTTATGCATCCCAGCTATCAGGGCAAAATGTATTTCATGGTTCAAGGTGTCCAAATTTGTTTATATATGGGCTTATGGCCCTTGTAATACATGTGACCTTTCTAAGAATCCTCTACTGGTTGTTAAGGGTGGGAATTAGTGAAATGTAACAGATACAGTATGATTAATTTTTCTTTAGAGTTTCTGTTACAATGATTGATACATCTTCTCTTACATTGACTTGTAAAGCAATTTGAGACAGCCAACAGTTGAATTGCTTATATTAGCAGTTTTAGGGTTAGAAAAATTTATATCCTGTACCTTATTTGCAAATAATGTAAAAATACTCAATAGTTCTGTGATATTTGGCAGCCTCCTTGGTGACTACATTGGGGGGTCTGATTTATTCGAAGTTTCATTTTTTGAATGATAGTAGTATATATATATATATATATATATATATATATATATATATTTTGGTTTTGCAAAGTATTTGGAATTATATACTTAGTTTATTTTCTCTGAGCTTTGTTAATTTTGGTTTGAATGATTTTGTTAATGTTGTAGGGATTTGATGCATATAGTTTTTGTGCACTACTTGGAAGTTAAGGTACTATTCACTTCTATTTATTCTGATTTATTATCGCTGAGTCTTTCTTTTCGATTTTAAGAAAGGCTTGATGATTGATTGTTTACAACATTTCTTTTACTGTAAAAATACATTCTCTAATGCATTGTACTCATACTCAGCAATTTTAGAGTAGAAATGAACAAATAATGTTATTTGGTTCATCAAGTGTAATTAGCATTTCCTAAAAAAAAAAAGGCGTAATTAGCACACATAAGGACTCAGGTGGGATAGTTCCTTTGTGCGTTAAATCCTTGTGTGGTTCTCCATCAGAACTACTGCTGGACTGGTTGAAAAAGGGGTTGGGGGGGGGGGGGGGGGGGGGGGGGGGGGGGGGGGGGGCGGGGAGGAATATATTTTTGTGAGAGGAGGATACCAGGATGGTAGCATTGACTTCCATAGCTATTGTGTTACTTCTTGTTGTATGTGCTCCAGTATATACTTCCAACTTACTATTGCCTTTATAAAAATTTGCTTTTTCTTTTTATTTTGCTTAGGCGTGCAACCAGATTTGAGGGTTTTAGATTACTTTTGGTTGGTTGTAGACTTCTTGATAAGGTTTGGAACAGTTGGCTTTCACAAGTTGTTCTAAACATCTTGATGGGGTAGGTTAGGTTTTTGGATTGAATAATCTTGACTTGCACTTATACTGACTGTAACATCCAATTATTGCACTAATCAGTCCTAAGCTTAAGCTAATGAAATTTAGCTTGGCTCATCTAACTCAATCTCATGCTAGTTGAGTATAACTACATATTCTAGGTTCTGAATTTGCTTTGACATAGAATTGTCTTGAAATTTAACTTCTAACTGTCTGCAATTCCTAAAAGTTAATGTTCTAAAATTTGACGTATCGAGAACCTGAGGCTTAGCCCAAATGGTTTATCTGCCCCTCTTAGGAGGTGGATTCCCACAAGGCTGGGGTTTGATCCCTAGGACTTGATAATTTCCCAGCCCCAATTCCCCTAGGTGTTGGGCCTCTTCTGTACATTTTTTTTTTTTACCTTTTTAGGTTTGCTATGTGTTACAATTTGCAAGTATCCGTGTTAATTGATTAAACATTTTTTTTCGTTTTTTAAACTATTCTGTTTTTTGCTGAAGTTATTAATTTGACAGTTTGATTTTGACTAGTCTGGTGTTTAGGTTGTTCAAATTGTCAATCTTTTCCCATGTTAAAGTTTTTCTTACTTCAGACTATATTGGTTCTTTTTCCTTCAGGGCAGTAGGACGATTGGAGGCATAAGAGAGACTAGCGATGTATCAAATTCCCAAACAAGCAGTCCTTCGACTTCTAGCTATTCTGTTAGTCATACAAATGCACCTTCTGGAAATGCAGATTCGGCAAGCCCAACGAGCACGTTAACATCGTTATGTGAAGATGCTGATTCTGGTATTTTTTTTTGGTGTTTTTGTTAATATTCTTATACTTCTGGCAGTAAGTTTAATGGCGGTTAAGTTCCCTTTTTTTTCCTCCCTCATTATGCATACTAATTTCCAATGCAACTTATATGAGATATCATCCAGAGGATAGTCACCAAGCAAGTTCCAGATTCCGTACATCGCCCCAAATAGGAAATGCTTCTGTGATGGACAAGATGTATCCTGGCCTCTTGAATCCTTATTCTTCACAACCCTTTCCAGGTAAGCATTGTCTTTTATGATTTCGTTTTTATCAACTCTCTTCTATTAATTGTTTTATGCATCAGGGTTTTGCATGATTTTTGCATTTGAACCTCATGGAAACTTGAAATTCTTAGATTATAATCATGAAGCTCGGTCATCAATTCCTGGAGTAAATGAAGTTTCACATCTTCATGGAGATAGACCTAGGGATATTGATTATGGCACTTGCCTGACTGAAGCTCAAAGAACACTTGATTTGGCATCTTGGGAGCAAGGCTTGGAACCATATATACCTGTATATCCAGACTTAACTTCTCATGCTTCAATGAGTTCCACTCATCCCGATTCTATTGGCATCAGTCAGCAACAAGAAAACATGATGAAAGGCAAACTATTAGCTGTTGAGAGTGCTGGAGAGGAGTTTGGAAATCTTTCGCCAACACAATCAAATTGGCAGGTATTCATGGTAGTTGCAGTTTGTGCCTTAGTTGTTAATCATTCTGTTTGCTTCTAACAGTCAAAATTTTGAAATTAAGACTTTGCTCTTTGTGCCTTGGTGATATTTACACAGTTGTATACTTCTTTTTGTGATCAGGTTTTTTTTGTATATAATATATTATATTATGTAGAAAATTGTCTGAGGCAAGATGCTAAATTTTTTAATATCTTAATGTGGGTTTTTGATGTCATTACTATGCAAAGTGTTCTATGTAATTTTGGTTTTTGCAAGGAGTTGGTATTCTTTTCAGTTTCCATTATTTATTAGGCATGCAGTATTGAACCATGTCAGAGAGATTAAAAATTTAGATGGTGAAAAACTGTCAGGGTTCTGTTTTCTAGTGACTTATTTAATGCCTAAAGGATTAATAACCAAGGGCATGTCATCTCAAAATATCCAGTTTTTTCACTGTACTTCTTCATAGATTTGTTTGCCTTTTCTGTATGTTTGGTGTTTTAACATATTTGGATCTTTTCTCAAAATAATTCCTATATATTGATTTCTAATTCTTCTTTCAGATTCCTTTGGCTGACAATGCCTTGGAGTTGCCCAAGTGGCCCATGGATCCGTCATCAAATTTTGAATTGCTGTATGATACTAGGTTCTTTGAGCAAAAGAGTCATGATTTTCATTTATCGAATGCTCTTGAGGAATTTACCGGTCATGATGTTCTAAATGAGCAGCCTGTGCCTAAAAACCTTCAAATGCAGCTTATTAATGCAGATTCTAATTCTATCATGAAAACATATCCTGATAATGATGTGCATTTGGATGGAAATATCAATTATGCTTTCTCTCTGAGAAAATCATTACTTGATCGAGAAGAAAGCTTGAAGAAAGTTGACAGTTTTTCACGGTGGGTTGCTAAAGAACTTGGAGAAGTAGATGATCTGCAGATGCAGTCCTCATCTGGCATTGCCTGGAGCACTGTTGATTGTGGAAATGTATCTGATGACGCCTCTTTGAGCCCCTCTCTCTCCCAAGACCAACTTTTCAGCATAGCTGATTTTTCACCTAAGTGGGCTTATATAGAATTAGAAACTAAGGTATTTATTTATTTATTTTCTGAAGTTAAGTTTCTGTAGCAACTGGGAAATGAAGATTTCCATCAACTACTTGCTTATTCTCCAAGCCTTTTTTGTCACCAGCTTTGTTACTGGAAAATAGTTAATTTTTGTCATTTTTTTCTAGGTCATGCATTTTTCAACCTTATCTTATGCAAGTTACTTTTGTCTGGTACTTTCGTGTGTTTGGCCTTGGCATGTTTACTACTTGAAACTCTCAATTTTGTTCTCTTCCACTTAGGTTTAAACATATATACATACATATATATATTTAAAATATGTTAAGCACATTATCCTCCCTGCTGTAAGTATTGTTGAATGTCATGCAATCAACACTTCTCTCCTTTTAATGTCTATTCAGCTTGGGTTTCCAATTTCCTGTGTTGTCTCTTCTTATTTGACAGATGCCACGTAAATAAAAAATGGACCTTTTCCCCTTATCATTTTCTGCATCATGAAACAGGTTTTGATTATTGGAACATTTTTGAAGAGTCAAGAGGAAGTAGCAAAATATAACTGGTCATGCATGTTTGGGGAAGTGGAGGTTCCAGCTGTGGTTATTGCAGATGGTGTTCTTTCTTGCCATGCTCCACCTCTCAGTGTTGGGCAAGTCCCATTTTATATCACATGTTCCAACAGGTTAGCTTGTAGTGAAGTGCGAGAATTTGACTACCGATTAGGATTCGCCAAAGACATAAATGTTTCAGATATCGATGGTGTGGCTTCAAGAGTAATGCTGATGCAATTTGAAATGTTACTCTCTCTGAAATCCTTCAGTCCTCTTAATAATCATTTTGAAGGTGTTAGGGAGAAACGAGACTTAATTACTAAAATTATATTAATAAAAGATGAAGAGGAATGTCACCAGATTGTAGACCCCTCACGTGACAAGGATTTGTCTCGACATAATGAAAAGGAGTGCCTCCTTCAGAAATTGATGAAAGAGAAGTTGTATTCGTGGCTTCTTCACAAAATAATGGAAGATGGTAAAGGCCCGAATTTATTAGATGAGAAGGGGCAAGGTGTACTACACTTAGCAGCTGCACTTGGCTATGATTGGGCAATAAAACCCACTGTTACTGCTGGAGTTAGTATTAATTTTCGTGATGCTAATGGATGGACTGCGCTTCACTGGGCTGCTTTCTGTGGAAGGCAAGGAACTCAAAACTTACTCCTAATCATTTGTTTCATAGCAGGCTTTATTTTTGTGTTACACCAAATTAACTCTTATGTTTAGAGCCTTTATAATCTGACAAATTCCTGACCGAATTGGTAGTAATTTGAATATTTATTTGGTTATGAAATTATTTGATCACATCTTAAGTTTAATTTCATGATTTTCTTGGTTTATGATAAAGTAAATGCTGTATTAGAAGCAAAACTTAGAATATTTCTGTCGTCTGAATCTTTTTCGAAAATTTCAGAGAGCAAACAGTTGCTATTCTAGTTTCTCTTGGGGCAGCTCCTGGAGCACTGACGGACCCATCTCCAGAATTTCCTCTGGGTAGAACTCCGGCAGACCTGGCTTCTGGTAATGGACACAAAGGAATCTCTGGTTTCCTTGCAGAATCTACCTTGACTAGTTTCCTTTCTTCTCTCACAATGAATGATCCAAAGGAAGCTGTACAAACAGTTTCAGAGCGAATGGCAACTCCTGAGAATGATAGTGATCTGCAAGATATACTGTCATTGAAGGACTCAATTAGTGCTGTCTGTAATGCCACACAAGCTGCTGATCGTATACATCAAATGTTCAGGATGCAATCCTTCCAGCTTAAACAGTTGAGTGAGTCTGGTGATGGTGTGTCTGACGAACATGCAATTTCACTTTTAACTGCTAAGGCACGCAGGCCATTGCAGAGCGATGGGGTAGCCCATACTGCTGCAACACAAATCCAGAAAAAGTTTCGTGGTTGGAAGAAAAGAAAGGAATTCTTATTGATCCGTCAAAGAATTGTCAAAATCCAGGTTCATTGCTGCTTTTGTCTTTGTTGATGTCTTAGTTTCTTGGTTTATGTTTTCCTTTTTCTTTCTTCTCTTAATTGTTCCTTGGAAAAGGGTTATGACATAATCTGATTCTATCTATGTGCTTGCTTTATGGTGAATTATGTGTCACCCTGTCTGGAAAGCATAAGTGATTACTTTTTGATGTAATGATGGTTTTCATAGGCAGTTTTTCCACATAACTTCTTCTAAAGATAAGAGCATAATGTGATTTCGGTCTTTAATATTTAGGGGTGTTGGCCATTTGGCTTCTGTTGGCTCCTGTGCGATGATTTTTATTCAATGTTTTATGGTATCAATATTTGCTATGTTTATATATTTACTTATCAAAAATTGGATACAAGGAATTGGTCTTTTATAATAAGCATGAAGTGTAATGCTGTTAGTTTCAGGTTTTTGTTGATCTATTATTTACCTTCAAACTATAAAATCTTGAATTTTTACATTGATTTCTAATTTTATGGTCTGAAGGCCCATGTTAGAGGACACCAGGTGAGGAAACAGTACAGAACAATCATCTGGTCAGTGGGAATTCTGGAGAAAGTTATTTTACGGTGGAGACGTAAAGGGAGTGGTTTGCGAGGATTTCGACGGGATGCAATTACCAAGGAACCAGACCCACAGTGCATGCCCTCTAAAGAGGATGATTATGATTTTCTTAAGGAGGGAAGAAAACAAACTGAAGAAAGGCTGCAGAAGGCACTTACTAGGGTTAAGTCCATGGCTCAGAATCCTGAAGGACGAGGTCAATATCGTAGGCTGCTGACTTTGGTTCAAGGGATTCACGAAAATAAGGTATATATAGTTCTGTTTGTGGCATAAATTTCTATTTTAATGAAGTTCACAAAATCAGCCGGACCCAATGATGTTAGATAGCCATGGCAACTCAGTCTGTCTTGGGTAGTGTCTTTGCACCTTGAACTTGCATTGTTTCTGTCACTCACTATAGCTTCACCTGGATGCTAACTGGTCAACTATGTTCTGACTAAGCTTTTCTAACCATTATTCAGAGACCTTTGTGTTAAGGCGAATCTTTAGCATGGTTTGAGCTCATTATTCTTTGATTATCAAGATCATTCCAAAGTCTCATGAAACCTATTTTAAATGCTGGAGATCGCCAGAATTACTAGGTCCTAAAATTATTATGTAAATTTTTATGCTCCACATCTCTGCTTGTCTCTGTATCTCCTCTCTCTCTCTCTCCATTCTAGTTCTGTGTAGGCAAACTTGATTGTGCGTATGCCATAATTTTGATATTGAAAATGTGCTTATCAGTCAATTGCAACAAATTTCCTGAGAATGATAGCAACAATTATTTTAACTCCTCTATATATTATTCAAGGGACTGAATTATTGAGATATTCTTCCGCAGGCTTGCAAGATGGTTCTGAACAATACAGAAGAAGTGGCTGATGGGGATGAAGACCCTATTGACATTGACTCTCTTTTGGATGATGATACGATTATGTCTCTTACGTTCGAATAAGCTCCTGCATGTCCAATCTGTACATAGAACGGCAGCTTCATTGCAGCATTATGAAGGTGTTTAGCTTCATTCTGTCTGTAAATATATAACACTTTTAGGGCCGAATGTACCGAGTAATCTGCCTGTTTCTAGGTAACATAGAAAAGCAGTTTTTACTTTTCAGGTTATTAGTTTTTGATATCATAAATTCTTAAGAGCTAGGGAGTAGTATTTATCGGTTGTGAGTGTCGTGGGAGATTTGTTTGTAAAATCTGTTGGGAGGAAGGATGAGTGATTTTACTTGGTTAGATGGGCTAATACTTATAGTTGTTCTGATAATTGCATGGAATATGAACTTATTGATTCCTTGTGTGTTTCACTTTTGTTCAAATGTTTATCGTTTTCTTTTCTTTCTCGTGTCCAGATTTGGACACTCAATCTAACTCAACGGAAGAGACTTTGAAGAATAGAGTCAGAGATTTCTCAGGTTTTTAGCTGGAAACATGGCCTTTTCCTTTGTAAGGAATTGAAGTAAATTTTAAGTGAAAGGAAAACCAATATTTGCACATTAACAGGAGAAACTAGTTTCTGACACGCCTCATTGTTCCTTTCTCATAATTTTTAGTTGGGTTGGGTTGGGTTGGGTTTGATTATACTTTGGGAGAATCTGTCAACTTCAGTATTTTATCATTAGCTTTAGAAATCAACGTATTTATCAAATTTTATATCAATGAATTCAACGGTTTTCTACTTCTTTGTATAAAATGTGAGAATGACCAAGAAAATATATTTTCTTAAAAAAAGAAAGAAAAGTAATTGATGCACTCTCTTTTAATTTTTTAAAGCAAATGAAATAAATAAATGAACAGCAATAGATATTATATTCTCTCTTGCCACTATTGAATTATAGTAGCAAAAAGTTAATGGATTGTGGATTTGTGTGGTGTTGAGAAAAAAGTAGAGTGAATATACATGAGAAAGAGGGGAGAGAATGCAAGTCCTGTGACAGTGAGGAAATAAATATAGAGCATGGATGAAGCAGCTCTCATTTTTTCCCATACCATTTTATCTTAAAGTTGCAGTCGCAGGTACCAACAAATGAGTTCAGCTCTTCTTCACCTGATGGGGTGGTACTGATCAGAAACCCGCTTTGGAGGCAATTTTCGAAGGATGAACAACACCAAAGCTGATGGAAGTATTTCTACAGTCTTTCAACCACCAGAGAAAAAGAGAAGGAAATACTGTTAGAATGCATAGCTCAAAGTAGGAGGGTAAGAGGGTGAGCTTCCTACAACTAGATTATCTATGGACCTAAAAGTACTTGTTGCAGACTATCTTCTTCTGATCATTCAAAGATACCAAAATCCCAGCTCCCAAATCATTTATTTTAAACCAAGAGAGGAATTTTGGTGTTAATTGATAAATTATGATCATCGGGTTTTCATATTTTACTTTTAGTTGCTCAACTGCTTCTGCTTGGTTGTTTAAGATGATGTTTAATGATCACATGCCCTAGTTATCATAGCAGAAGACCTCTTGACAACAAGAATGTTGTGATGAAATCCATAATGCATCAAAACATATTAGTCTTAAGTAAACTAATCGGTCTAATATTACCGGAATTCCATATAAGTGTAGCATGGATGAATAAGTAAGAAATCAAATGTACCATGTAATAGATAAGATTTAGGATTGGGTGATCTAGAACATCAAGATCAGCATTCTTGTCAAAGGCTGAAAATGTAATCTGCAAAACGTAACGCATAGGAATGATTTTTGTTACACATACAGAAGTTTATATAGTATTTACTTTAAATCAAGTAAGGCTCACTGCATTTTAAAAAAAAAAAAAAGTAAGGCTCACCGCAAAGCATCTTAGCAAGAAACAAGTAAAGCAGATCCCTGTTACACAGCCAACCTGCCGTAGAATTAAGGTCTTTGTTAGTGCCAAGATTCTTTGGATGCTACTACTAAAACACTAGTCCAAAACCCCATCATAAGAGGGTAAGCACAGGGAAAACAGTAGAAAGGATATCAAAACTACTAATTTCTTTCTCTTCATTCACAAGGCACATTTGGCAATGCTAAATTCATTAATAATACAAATTAACAAACCTCAAACAACTTTTTCTGGCGACCTCTTGATTCAATAGGGAAGCGTCTCAACATGAAGAACAACCTGCTAAAACAAAGGATAGAAAAGTGAACAGAGAAGGAACAGAACCCAAAATCTGTCACAGGGTTCATCTCAACTCTTACCTTCCACCATATATCATGAATCCCAATGCAGCAGAGAATGAAATAACTGCAAAAGGAAAATGAAAAGAATACACCAGTGCAGTAGCTTTTCAGTCGGCAGATATGCCCATTACTTTCTAGAAAGCAATTCATTTGTTAACTTCATAAAAGGAATACTAAACCATATTACAGTATTTAAGGTTGCAAATTATTTCAGTTCAATTCTTTTCAGATTAATACAAATTGAAGCGGGCATATGAGCATATTCAAATCAGAAAAAGTACCTGAAATGAAGAGTCTAGCAAGTTCCACTGCAACCGGGCTCTGACTTAATCTTACAGAAATCCATATGCATGCCTGTTAGCATAGGAAACAAATATGCTACTTAGATGCATTTTTATGAAGTGAAATCAGAAAAACCAGAATTGCTGATGTGCAATTGCATTGTTACTTTTACCTGAGCAAAGTATATAACTCCATTGCTGGTATAGTATGCAGGCCTAAGCTGATTAATGGGAAGACTTCTCGCCTAAGCAGTAAAGAAGAATCCAATGAGTGTCAATAAACTATAGTGATTACTTATGTAAAATGACTTCATAGCAAGGGATTGCTGTCTACCTGGTGATAAATCTCAGCCCAGAAAAGGACAAGCAGTGTATATGTTGAAAAGAATAGAAGCGTAGGAAGATCCAGAAGCACCATTTCAAGTGCCTGCAGCAGGATTTTACTATAAGGCGGTGAAGATGAACGAAGGTAAGATAAAATGTAGAGTCACTACGAAGATTTGATAATATGACAATTGACAACTTCTGCCACAGGTAACCGGAATTATAAACAGAGGTCCCATCCAAAGAGAGAACACAGGCCGAAAAGATGGAGCAAAAGACAACGAGTTTGCAACCGCTCACAGACTAGTAAGTCTGCAGCAATCTTTTGCCTTGCCCTTCTGACTTTAATAATCAACTACTCTGCTTATTGCCTATCAGGAAGGTAAGATGACATGGTCGCCCATATGTTTTCTTATATCGAAGTACCAGATATCAAAAGAAGTCCCAGAATAACAAAAAACCAAAGTAACACAAAATCTGGAGCTCAGGCACATTGACTCTAATGCATACCTTGGATTTAACAAGAAACACACTCTTGTAGAAACCAAAGAGAACAGCCCTCACTGTTAAAATGCAGTACAAATTTTTAGCAAAGTTATTAAAAAGCTGCTGGCGGAACAATGACAGATACTACGCAATCCTTACTTCCATTTACAATAAAGTTCATCAAGTGGAAAACCTTTTGCGTTGTCCACCCATACTCTGGCACTCTCAACTGAATACGGCATAGTTGTACCTAAATATTGAAACATTAGTGTCATTAGAAAGCATAACCTTGTATTGTCTGCTAATGGCTTAGGAGTTAGAACAGAGATCATGAAAGTTAATGGAAAAAAGCAGTATTGCAGCAAATATTCAACAAGTTTACGTAAGATATATACCAGATGCATGCAGGTAAAGATTCAAGATTTCAAAGATTTACATTTGATCACATTGTTTCCTCCCAATTCCATTTCTTTTCCCATTGGAAACAGTTTACGTCAATTAGACTAATTCAGACATGAAAATGCAGCTGAATAAAAGGAAAGGGAAGAAAAACTACCAGGGCAACAAAGGAAACAAAAGCATAGGAAGCAGATAAGAAATAGAAAATGGATCTCTGCCATTCCTCCGACCCATCAATCTCATCCCACCAATCAAACATTCCTCCATCTTTCAGGAATATTTTTTCTATTAAAACAAAACCCTTTATTCTCACCATTGAGCTCCGCAAACTATGAAACTATGAAAATAAATAACAATCAGAGAATCAAAAGAACAGAATAGAATCCATAGAAAACAACTATAAAAGTTGATAGCGGGAAAGCGAAACGAAGAAGGGATTGGAGAGGACACGTGGAGAGAAACGAAGAAAGACACATGGAATATGCCACCTGTGAAAAGTACAACGGCCGAACATAGCTGGTTGCATATTCGTTGATTTCGCAACAGACATACTTTGCTTTTGCTTCGTAAATGGTTGCAACTTACAACGTGTGATTACATCGATGCTAAGTTAAGCTAACCGGTTATTGCCATTTTCCAATTTCCGGCTTGACTTGACTTTGTATAATTGTTAATGCTCCCTTGGCATTTGCTTGCGGCTTCGGACTTGTTTTTTCTTCGAATTCATTGCCAAAACACCTTACCTATAAAACGTTGTAAAAGGAATTAGCTCTCCTAGTACGACGCATGCAAATTGTTATGTTAGCTTCTTTTTTTTTTAATTTATTTATTTAGAGAGGAGATTGAATTGTTTGAATTTGCATTCAAAATTTTACATATTAGAAAAATTCTAAATATACCCATTTTTTTATTATTTATATTCATTTCTTTTATAATAAACAGTAACTCGAGAAAATTTGGGGTATGAAAAGAAAAAAAAGGGATATGTTTAGAAATTCTCTACATATCATACATATTTTTGAGTCACTTTGTGAAAAAAATTGTTGGTAATTATATATGTCAACTTTAAAAGTGCATGAAAAAAGTGAATATAATATTTAGTTCAAATGATTCACATTAAATTTGTGCAAAGTCCAAGTTTGATCTCAACACTTTGTAAATTTTTTTCCAATTTTTTTAAGTGGTACATTGCATGTTACATGAGAGATTTTATCAATAGTTAAATGTTATATTCATAGAATTTGTAACCATAAAAAAATCACTTAATCAACTGAACTACTAAATAACTATACAATTATTTCAGAAAAAAATTAGACAATAATTAAATTCAAGCTCAAAATGATATTTGAATCTAGGATCTCAAAGTTTCTAGACCTCATGTTTATCACTAAATCAAGATCTCACTGACTTTTTCAAGGTTTTTTTTTTTAATCCTTAAACTCTTTTATAAAAAAAAAGAAGAAAACTTTGCTATTCTTAATATATGATTTTCAAGTATGAATTCGAAGTATGCTCATAAATAACAGCAAATTTGCATTCGGACATAATCCAAATATTATATCCCTTTCCATTGTACTAAATTTCTTCGTTGTCTACTACCACATTATCGGTTAATGTTTAATGATATATAGGGAGAGAGAAAGGATTCATTTATACACATGAAACTAATATAGTTTTATAGTGTTTCATATTTTTTATATTATTTTTTTAATCTAACAATTGAATTTTATACTCTATTCATGTAAAATTATGCAGGCCAAATTTTAACTTAATCGAAAATGTCTAACTATTAGTTCCATAATAATAAAATTCTAACCGCTAATATTTATTGAAAAAATTTTTATTCTAGATTGAAATGATAGGTTTGTAGCATCGATTCAAAAATTTTTGTGCATGATGTGTATGAGTAGATTGTTAAATCTAATAATTGGTTTACAAAAATATTAATCATGCATGAAGTTATAAAAAATGTATAAAACAATTTGTTTTACATTTATTTAACTTGATCCCTCTTCACACACACACACATGATGTGTGCAGGGATCCACATACATTAGTGTAGAACTAATTTAGTTTTGGACAACTTCATATATTTTTATACGATTTATATTTTTTTAATCTAACCATTGAATATTATGTTCAATTTATTTAGATCTAGCTGTAAGAATAAATATGTTGATCTTGAACATATTTCTAACAATAAAAATCAAGTAATGCGGAAAACAAATAACCATACCTCCAGCCATTGTCAAGTGGGATATATGTATTCGATTTCTCACTAATCCTCTTCTGACTTAGATGATATATCGTCTCTGAATAGAAGAGATTAGTCAGGACCAAGTACATCTCTTATATAGTCGTTCTTCCATCAAGAACGGCTGTCCGTTACCACTGCATTAATGACTGTCATTACTATTGCATTAATGACTGTCATTACTATTGCATTAATGTCTGTCCGTTACCATTGCATTAATGTTTGTCCATTACCATTGTATTAATGTAAAAAACGTAACGGCTGTCTGTTACCATTGCATTCAATATCAAAACGTATTGGACCATTAATATGCATAATGACCATTAATATGACCATTAATATGCATAATGAAGAAAACGTTACAATCTCCCACTTGGTCCATACGTTGAATTAAGCATTGAATAATTTACTTATGAAACAAACACATGAATCATAGTGATAAGTTCTCTAAGAACGAGTATTATCATCTATGTATTACAATGTATTTAATTTCTCAAGTACTACACTTAATGTGTAAACAATTAACTTAATGAATAAACCCTATGTTTATTCTTGGTCCAGAATAAAATATATATTTTCTCAAATAAATTAAGGTGCACATGAATATGAGAAAATATCTGAATGCAAAAGAGTTTCATTAACATACTGAATGTATATACAAATTATAAAGAGGAAACAATCCCCATTTTATCCACAAGATCCTTGTATTTCGTTGGTGGCATGCCCTTAGTCAAAGGATCGGCAATCATTAACTCAGTGCTAATATGCTCAATGACCACTTTCTTTTCCTTAACATGTTCTCTAATGGCTAAGTACTTGATGTCGATGTGCTTGCTTCTACTTCCACTCTTATTATTCTTAGCCAAGAACACTGCAGCTGAGTTATCACAGAAAATTTTCAATGGCCTAGAAATAGAATCCATAATTCTAAGTCTAGAAATGAAACTCTTAAGCCATACACCCTGTGAAGTAGCCTCAAAACAAGAGACAAACTTGGCTTCCATAGTAGAGGTAGCAATTAAAGTCTGCTTAACACTTCTCCATGAAACAGCTCCACCGGCCATAATGAAAATGTACCCAGATGTTGATTTACGAGAATCAACACAGCCAGCAAAATCTGCATCAGAATAGCCTACCACACCCAAATTGTTCGTTTGTCTATACATAAGCATGTAATTTTTGGTTCCTTGGAGATACCTCATGACTTTCTTTGTAGCTCTCCAGTGGTCTATCCCTGGGTTACTTTGATATCGCCCTAACATTCCAACTGCAAATGCAATGTCAGGTCTTGTGCAGACCTGAACAAACATAAGGCTTCCAACTGCAGAAGCATATGGAATATTCTTCATGGATTCTCTCTCTAAATCATTCTTTGGACATTGGTTTAGACTAAATTTATCACCTTTCACTATGGGAGCAACACTTGGTGAACAATCCTTCATCCGAAATCTCTCCAAAACTTTATTGATATAAGTTTCCTGTGATAGACCTAATACACCACGAGATCTATCTCTATGGATCTTAATGTCAATGACATAAGATGCCTCACCCATATCTTTCATATCAAAGTTTTTAGAGAGAAATTGTTTCACTTCATGTAGCATACCCTTATCGTTAGTTGCAAGCAAAATATCATCCACATATAAAACAAGAAAACATATTTTACTCCCACTGATCTTCTGGTATATACATTGATCCATGGGATTTTCAACAAAACCAAAAGAAGAAATTACTCCATGGAATTTGAAATACCATTGACGGGATGCTTGTTTCAGACCATATATGGATTTTTTAAGCTTGCAAACCAAGTGTTCGCCTTCACTAGAAGAGAAACCTTCAGGTTGTTTCATGTATACCTCCTCTTCTAGATCACCATTAAGAAATGCTGTTTTCACATCCATTTGTTGCAACTCAAGGTCGAAATGTGCAACTAATGCTAAAATTATACGCAAAGAATCTTTCTTGGATACAGGAGAAAAGGTCTCCGTGTAATCGATTCCTTCTTTTTGAGTAAATCCCTTAGCAACAAGTCTCGCTTTATATCTTTCAATGTTGCCTAATGAGTCTCTTTTGGTCTTAAAGACCCACTTACAGCCAATGGCCTTCGCCCCATTAGGCAACTCTATAAGGTCCCAAACTCCGTTGCTTTTCATGGAATCCATCTCATCCTAGATGTAAGAGAATCCGTTCTATCCATATCTTATAGTTGTCACCCCTAAGTTCTGGAATCTCTAGGCGCATATCGGTGTAACTAGCAGGTTGAGATACTGAAAAAGTCCAAAAGCTTATGTTAAATTTGAGACTTACGTATTTGAATTATATGTTTTATCAATGTAATACATATAATAAACTGTATCTAATTTAATAAAAAATTGCCTGTGGGCTAAATTTTTTTATTCAAATAGACTATTTAAACTTTATGATAGAAAAGTCAAATTATTTTCTTCATGGGTACTTTATTAAAATCGTTTGTTTTCTATCCTTTATGATAAAACTACCAAACTATGTTCCAATTCATAATTCCTGTGGGTAGATTATGAAAATAATCTGGTATTTTATCCTAATTAATTATATAAATATAACAAAATTTCCTGTAGGATAAATCTTATTATATTAAGTATAATTAATTACAATTTTATGTCTTATTCTTCATGTAATCTTAACCTTTATATACAATTTTAGTTAATTAAAGATGCTGTGGCTACTCCCTAATTAACTAAAATAATATTGATTACTAGACAATTTCATAAATTATTTTAGGCTCTATAAATATGCCTAAGAACAATTATGCAGCATCGTGATAGGCACAAACCAAGTATACTCCCAGGAAAGTTGGTCGGGCGAAGCCTCATTAAAAACCAACTCCTTAGACAGAGTAGCGTTCCTAGGGAAACTAGTGGCACTATGGCATATCTGGAACTAGTCTGTGTGAAACTTCCTCAGTTCATGCTTTCTCATATCAACTACACAATTGTTATGCATTATTGATATCCTAATTGTTCATCTAAATAATAACCTAAATATATTTAGTGAACATTATATATATCTTAATGTGCTTTAAAATTTAGGCACTAATCCTAAGTTTTATGTATAAATTAAGTTTTATGAGAATTTAAGTTTTATGTATAAATTAAGTTTTATGAGAAAACCTAAATTTTCACAAATTCTAACAATATCAAAACCAAGGGATATGTTATAATTTGTAAAATAAAATTCTCATAAAAATAAAATAAAATTGCATAATAAATTAATCATAATATTATGCTAAACATCAATTGCATAATTAATAAATATTATGTACTCCATGATTTATACATAAATCTTTAAATAAGCATGGAAACATACCATAAAATTCTTGCATACACAACAACAAAATTTTAAACACATAAATAAAATAAATAAAGTGTTTAAAATTTTATTTATTTATTTATTTTTTTTGCAAATAATCACAAAATGTGCAAAATCTAATAAAATAAATAAATGAATGAATGAATGAATGGGGACAGCATTGGACGTTCACAAAAAGCGAGCCCAAAAACAAATTTTTGAACCTACCAAGATAGTAAATATTGTTTCAACAATACCAATTTTGTTATTTTAATTATAGGAACACTTAAATCTTGAAAACTTCTTAAAATCAAATTTTCAAGAAATTTTAAGCCATTTCAATAATAAAAACACATTAAATCAGATACTATTTGAAGTATCAATACTCAAATAAAAATTCAATAACAATATACCCAAAAAAATTTTACATACATACGTATTGTAATAAAACGACAAGGCAGAGGTTAATACTGGCTCTGATACCAAATATAAAAATAAATATGTTGATCTTGAACATATTTCTAACAATAAAAATCAAGTAATGCGGAAAACAAATAACCATACCTCCAGCCATTGTCAAGTGGGATATATGTATTCGATTTCTCACTAATCCTCTTCTGACTTAGATGATATATCGTCTCTGAATAGAAGAGATTAGTCAGGACCAAGTACATCTCTTATATAGTCGTTCTTCCATCAAGAACGGCTGTCCGTTACCACTGCATTAATGACTGTCATTACTATTGCATTAATGATTGTCATTACTATTGCATTAATGTCTGTCCGTTACCATTGCATTAATGTTTGTCCGTTACCATTGTATTAATGTAAAAAACGTAACGGCTGTCTGTTACCATTGCATTCAATATCAAAACGTATTGGACCATTAATATGCATAATGACCATTAATATGACCATTAATATGCATAATGAAGAAAACGTTACACTAGCATGCAAAATTTCAAATTAATCATAAATTTATAAATATTTGTTTAATAATAATAAAATTTCAACGGTTAATATATATTAAAAAATATTCTATTCTCTATTGAAATAATAAGGATATTAGATTGATTCAAAACTTTACGTACATAATGAATACAAGTAGATTGTTAAATCTAACAGTTGGTCAATTTAGAATCTAAACTTTTAATTGTGACAGATAAGCACCTAATGTTTTTGAGATTTATCAAACAGAGAAATTTTTTCGACGGAATTTGGTCAATGGTATACATGCGTTGTTAATGTCACTAAAGGTGACATGTGACTGTTATTTTTGCCACAGTGGACACTTGTTTTTGCCAAATATTAACATGTAAATATACAATAATAAAAGAAAAAAATTAATAAAGTAAAAAAAATTGAATTTTTAACTTGCTAGAAAAAAATATTTTGACTCAAAATTGATTTTCACTGGGTTGATCTTCAGTGTGTTGCTTTTCACTGGGTTTAGGGTTTGCTGTGATTCTTGATTGGGTAGGGTTTAGATTTGTTCCAAATTCTCTTAATTTTCAGTTCGATTGGGTTTTGGGTTTTAGATTTGTTCCAAACAGGGGAATTTATGGTCACTGGGGATAAATTCTTAAATAATATTTATTTACATTATTTTATTTTTATTTAAAATATTATAATTTAAAGTTAATTTATTAACATGTAATGTCAAATGCCTTTAGAAATATAAAATAATAAAATATTTATAAAGAAATTAAAAGCAAAAGTATAAAAGATAATTTTTTTATATTAAAAAAAACTCTTACAGGAAATTTTTTTTGACATTTTTCATATATAATTGTTTTAAAAACAATTTTTGATCCAAAGTTCAAAGGGTAATTACATTCACTTGTGATAATTAAATAAATTCATCCTACAAAGTAATTAATTTGTCACATAACTAAAGAATAAAGAAAATTTAACAACTTCATAAAATACTGAATTTTTTTTATCATGCTATCAAAATTGATCTAAATAAAATATTTTAAAAAATTTAATTATCAAATAAGGTTTACCTAATCAAATTAAGATGGAAAAAATTAAAATAATGTATATTTAGTTTTTCTTATAAAAAAACTTATTTCAATATTTATATTAAATTAATTAATATTTCCTTTTTTGTAAGTTTTGCTTTTTCCTTAGTTGTTTGATTCTAACAAGTAATTTTTTTTCTTGAAGTCTTCTTAACTCTTTAAATTTATTTCTAAGCTAATTTCAATTAATGTCCAGAGAACCAACTACTCACAAAATTCTATATTTACATTGTAAATCAATTAATTTACTCAGTTATCTTTTTTTTTTATTTAATAAGTCTATATACTTATAAATATCAGTAAAGACCCATAGTTAAATGTTCTTTTTATAATTTAGTAGAAGCAAAAAACAAAGAAAAAAATTAAAATTTTGGTTTTGTTTCTAATAATTTTACTTATTTTTTAAGATTTTAACGGGGGCAAAATACAAATATCATTAAAATTTTAAATATATTGCTTACCCTCATGCTCCAACTCTAAATCCGTCCCCGGTTCCAAATTAAGCTCTATTCTGCACATTTGTATCATGTCTGCTTCAGAATATGAGCTATTGGATTGTTTCTTCAATGTATTTTTGGTGATGTTCATGATTTTTTAAACCTCTCTTCTTGTTCTTTTAAGGTTTGTGTAGGGTTTCACTGAATTCATGATGATATTTTTTTATTTTTTTTCCTGAGTTAGTCATAGAAACAATGACTCCTATAAGTTTATTACGTCAAGCTATCCAATCGAATGAGATTATGAAGGAGAACCTGTGTTTTGTCAATGCAATCTAAACACACCTAGAAGGACTTCATGGACTACCAACAATCCTAGAAAAAGATTTTATGGATGCTCATGGTATCCAGTAAGTACTTCTATATTTTTCAAGAAATATAATTTAGTTTAAAACTGGTTGAATAATCTAATTTTGTTTTTATAAGAGACTGTTTGTGGATTTCATTCTCAGCATGATCCAAGATTTTGTGATAGAGTAAGGGAGATTATTCTTGAATTAAAACAAAGAAAAAAGTTATTATATGATAAAGTGAAACTTTTAAGGTATGAAGTGTTGTATTTGATAGAAAATGCAATGGACCATGTTGAAAAAAATTTGTTGCTAAAGTCTGAAATTATAGTTTTGAGGAAGAAATTGAAACAAACTAATACAGAAGCGGTTGCTTGTGTTTTTTACTTTTGATGAGGGTCTTATTAAAGGTCATTAGGCTTTGATACCAGTTATATTGAAGAACATTGGGCCTAATGGTAGTCTAAGCCCAAGAAAAAAGAGGATTAAGAAGGGCCATGAAAGATCCACTAGGTTATCATTTAAGCTATGAGTCTTAATTATAATTACGCGTCATATTACTCTTATAAATAAGTCACATGTATCATTTTTAAACCCTAATCTCTATTAGCTTAAAGAAACCTTGCTTAGATCATGTCCGACTTAAGCATCGAAGTACGCACGCAGGGAAAAGCCCCTGCGCCCTCTGATTTTTCTTATTTTGCAGAATTTTTTTGGAGACACGTGGAGAGAAATACAGAGAGCTTACGTCAGCAATCATTCATTGTTGTTTTGTGCAGTAACAACTTTAACATTGATAGTGTTGCATTTGATAGAAAATGCAATGGACCAAGTTGAAAAAAATTTGTTGCTGAAGTCTGAAATTACAGTTTTGAGGAAGAATTGAAACAAACCAATACAGAAGAGGTTGCTTGTGATTTTACTTTAAAATTGATAGTGTTCTTGTCATTATTAATTGTATTTTTGTGTTTACTTATGTGTAATGACTTAAATAAGGGAAGGCTTACTGCCTTACTACATGTAGAATTGTTATAATGTACAAAATGTTGTTGAAATGAATGAAATAGGCTTAATAGCCAAATAAGCCCTTAACTTTTAGCTCAAAATGAAATTCCGCCCTCAAAGTTTTATCACGTGAAATTCAGTCCATAAACTTTTATTTTAGTGAAAATAAACCCTCAACCTTTTAACATTATGCAATTAAATCCAAATTTGTTAAATGACACTAACTACCGTTAGTATTGCACACGTAGCATGCCATGTGACAGCCAACTAAGCTATCCACGTCAGCTTTTACGTTAGATATACTAACGGCAATTAGTATCATTTAACAGATTTGGACTTAATTGCATAATTTTAAAAGGTTAAAGGTTTATTTTCACTGAAATAAAAGTTTATGGACTGAATGTCACCCGATAAAACGTTGAAGGCTAAATTCCATTTTGAACTAAAGGTTGAGGGCTTATTTGGCTATTAAGCCAATGAAATATGAAGTTGTATAAATTTTGTTGAAAAAAATAAAATATGATTTTGTTGTTATGTGCAAGATTTAGATTTTGTTGGAATGAATGAATTAGTGAAATTTGATTTTGTTTGAGTGACTGAATGAATGAAATATGATTTTTTTTTTTGGAATAAATGGATGAAATATGCTTTAATGGACACAGCAAAAACTTGACCAAACTTGAAAAAAAAAAATTTAAAATGAAACCAACACAAATATCATCCAAAAAAAAAAATTGAAAGATATCACCATCAACACAAATATACTACCATTAAGTCAAATATCATCCGGCATACATTAACCTAAATATCATGATTAATATTAAATTACAGTATATATCATCCACCAAATAGAAAAGAAAATTAATTAAAGAGTAGACAAGATCATATGTTACATCAAAAGTAAAACACAACATGAACATGAACATGAACAACTAATAGATTCAATGACTTCTTCTTTTTTGCTTTGCTTGTTTGAGAACTTTTATTTTGGGAACCTTGAGCAATAACCACATCAGCGGCCTTTTTTTTTTTTCCAGATTTCTTCTCTTCCCAGAACTTTCCTTTGATAATGGGCTTCATATCCCACCACTCATGCCATACAACCTTTCATCAACATTTCCAAAACATCTCCTAGTAGATGTTGCTAGTTCTTTTGCATTTCTTGTCACAACAACAATGCTTTGACTAGTAGTGGTTGGGGTAATGTGTGCAGATGTAGATGCATTCCAATTGCAGATTTAATTGCTGTAGCTGATCTAGTAGCATTATTAGTTGCTGAAGTTGATACAGCTGCAGTTGCAGAAATAGAGGCAGAAGCTGTTGTAGATGCCAAACCAGAAGCAGAAGTAGATGCTGAAACAGAAGCACCAAACTCAGAAGCAGAAGCAAAAACACCAACAGATGCATCAAGATCTCCTGCTCCTTCATTTGGTTGAACATATGACGTAGTGGATGCACATTGGTTAGGATGCATCTCCCCAGATAGGTCTTTAGCCGATGTTTGCTGCTATAAGGAAAAGATAAGGTTGAATGGTTAGTAGGTATCTCATAAAAAAATCTAGATTCTAGAAGGAAAATGTATATTTATTATAAGAGAGAAAATTGCCTATTTATCCTTAAAAGGAACACCTCTCTTGTTCTGGCATTCTTTATGATATAAGATGCATCTCATTATCATATCCTTCCTTAACATGTTGGACTGATTCGTGGCAGGTCTCCTAGGCTCGTCAAGATTTTTTTCTTCTGCTTGTTTTGGGCCTTCAGAGTAATTTTCTTAAAGACTAGTGGAAGGATTGGTTCTTCTCAGTTGTTGACTTGGTCCAATCCTTCTTGCCAAGGTTAGGCTGCAATGCATTCTCATAAGCCAACATATATATTTTTCCTTATGAAACCAATTAGATCCATAGTCTTTTCCATATCCCTTTAGATCCTTAATTACGCATATGTCATGAGCACATAAGATAACATAAAGGTCAAACCTTCTACAGCTACAAGTTTTTCTATCCAACTTCATAATGAAACTGTCATCATTTAAATTAATCTTATAACTAGTATCTACGTTAAACCTCACGACACAATGAAAGGTAACGATAGAATTCTTTTTGTTACCTTTCATATGTTAAGACCAATGATACCTTCCACTTGGTGCATTTTGTCCTATTTTTTAAAATCCTTAACCTCCAATTTTTTGAAATAATTTTGGAATTGAATTTACATGCTACTAATAAATAATTGAAAATAATTTTAACATTTCTACTCATTGACAAAAAGCTAAAATTTTTCTTAATGTGTTTTTTGAATGAACAAATTCAAAACCTGTCAAATTTGGTGTGTATTGAGAGTAGAAATTTTTTTCAATGTATAAATAATTCACATAAGTAAACTTATGCAAATGTGTAGATCTCGCAAAAGTTTATTTTCGTAAGTATGAATAAGATTGAAAATATCATTTTATATTTTGTCATAAAATTTAAAAAATTGTGAAAAGTAATTCGTGGGTTACATTTAAAATATTTCATAAAGCAAAGAAATAAAATAAAAAAGAAAATCAAGTAATAAGTAAAAAAAATAAACACGGACCAATTCATATTACATGGCATTTAATTTTTATTATAATTTCACATACTTTTTATGACATGAACATACCATGTAAATCTTATTTTTTTTATATAAATACAAGTATTTTTATTTATTTTACGACTCAAATTTTATTCAAATACTTGAAAAAAAAATCCACTCTCACTACATGTTGGTATATCATATAATTCTTATTAATATATCACATATGTGACATGTTTGGTTACTATTTTAATAAGAAATGCTATTAAATAATAAAAATATATTTACAAAATTACAAGGCAGATTAAAGCATAAACTTTTATGGTAAAAAAAATCAAAATAAAATAATTACTTAAACTTTTTTTTTTGAAAAACTAAAAAAGAAATTAACAAGTGAAAAGAAAAATGAAACCATTGCCTTTCTTAGTACTCAGCAATCAAAGAGGAAGAAAAACGCAAATTCAGGCAAAGCGAAAAGTCAATAAGGGCAAGCTCATGCCTTTTTCATTGAGAGCCTATTTTCTTTCCATTTGTTTACCCCTCCAAAGACTTTTTTTATTACAGTTGTTACTATACTACGCAAGGTTTTGTCATTTATTTTGTTTACATATAATTCTTGTAAATAGTTTTTGTCACTTTCTCTGTATGAGAAAAGAGGAAAGAGTCAGAGAATTGGGCAATTCAAGTCTTCTAACGCCGTGGGTTCTGTCCCTTTTTTCTTTCTTAAGTTCTTCTTCTTGGGAATTGGGTGTTTTGGTGGATCGGTAAGAAAAAGATGCCCATTCATGATTTTGTATTGGTTTTGTTTGTAAAAGTTTTATGAGGTTTTAAGGTTGTTTTATGACGTTGGGCTTCTGTATATTTTGATTATCAAGATTGTTTTCTTTCTTGGATTATGCAGGTTGAGGAATTCTGCAAAAAAGAATCTTTTTTAGATGTTAAAGTTGTAGTAGAAGGAGGTAAGAGCTCTGGAGGGGGGTTGAATTATATGGATAATCTATGTTGCTTCAACTCTGTCTATTCTCAGGTCAGCATATTTCCACTCTCTTGGAAATTCAATTTCTTGTCTAATTTGTAGTTGTCAATTTCGCTTTTTATTTGTATTATCTAAATCAATCAGTTTCCTAGTTGTTTCATACTATGTTTATTTATGCTCGGATATCTTTGGTTGGTGATTTAGGTAGATTTTGCAAGGGCATGATCTGGTTTAGTGATAGCTTTGACTTTATGGTAGATTTAATGTTTCTTTTATTTTAAGTGCGTAGGCTATATTATCTCAGCACCAAAGTTTTCTTGGGGTGAAAAGGGAGAAATCAAACCAGAAAGAGAATAAGCTATGTGGAATTTCAAATGGTAAATTCAAAATAAAATGTTGGTATGCATGTTACTGTTCAAGTGGGGAAATTGCGCGAATTTCTTCTTAAAGAGAATCTGTGGACTGGCAATATTTGACTCAGATGATTGCAGTGCATTGGAACAAAGATTGAAGAATGATTAAATGAGAAAAAGGAGAACTAGGAACTTTTCTTTTATGTATTATTTCAATAAAACAGGATACCTTAGGATTTAATGCATTTTTTCTGTACTGTTTTCACTTTTTCTGGTATCATGTGCAAAATATGGAAAATATACCACACTTGTTTTTCTGTTGATGATTCATTTGGGTTCTTTTACCTGTTTTACTCAGTTGGCATTTATATTCTTTTTATTTTTTGGGTTGGTTTAGTTAAAAGGCATTGAAGAATGTCAGTAATTTTGTGCTTGCATTGTTTGAATGCTGTTACATTTATCTTTCCTTAACAAACTTAATATTCCTTTAGTTTTGTTGGGATCCCTTTTTTTTTTTTTTAAATTATCATAAAGGCATCAGGAGATATTTCTATTCCTAGTTTTTGATAACAGCTTAAGGAATCCGAGCTCCTGAGATAAGTGCTCTTCCTGATTTCTCTGGTTCGTGTTTTTGGGATTCAGTTAAAGTTTTCTTACCTGTTATTCAGTTTTGAATTTGACATTTCTCCTCTGGAAACACGTTTCTATGAAAAATTTAACTGATATGGTTTGTTGGTAAAGAAGTTTCTTCTGAAAGATACCGCTGGGCTTTCAGTTCATTTAACCATTATATTATCTATCAGTTTGCTTGTGTCTCTTTTTTTTCATAAATTGAATTTTTGAACCATGCCATTATTTTTTTTAATTGCAGATTTCCTTGTTGCAAATTAAGTTTATGATCTTTGTCAAGCTTCTTTTCTGATTTCAGTTTTCTGAAATATCCATTACTTCTCTCTTTAGGTTGTCGGGGGACGTTCTTCATGTAGCTCTGGAAAGGGAAGAAGCCATCAGGGCCCTGTCAAGTATGGCTTCGCCCTAGTGAAGGGAAAAGCAAATCATCCAATGGAGGATTATCATGTTGCGAAGTTTGCTCAACTTCAGGGACATGAACTTGGACTTTTTGCTATATATGACGGCCATTTGGGAGATAATGTGCCTGCCTATCTGCAAAAGCATTTGTTTTCCAATATTTTAAAGGATGTGAGTCCCTGATCAATCAAATATGAATACTCTGTTAAGGCTTGGGGGCATTTGGTTACCACAGTCAAAAGCAATTATTCTTGTCAGTTATTTGCTTCTTTCTTGACTAGCAATGGAATGGTGATAGCCATTAGCCACTTAAGGTTAGCTCAGGTGATTGGCAGATGAGGACGTCGGGTAGAGGATAAATGGCCTTTTCCACCAGTGATAATAAACTAAAAGTCCTGGTTAGAAGATGAAAGGAAAACGAAGAAATTTTAACTGGCCTTGAAATGATAGTTCTGTGATACTAGTGGTTATGGTAAAAACTCCCTGGCTACATTTGTTGGTTGTTAAAATATATTCTTACCTTGTGCTATGTAATAAATTGCAGGAGGAGTTTTGGACTGATCCCAACAGGTCCATCTCTAAAGCTTACGAGAAGACAGACCAGGCAATTCTCTCGCACAGCCCTGACTTGGGACGAGGGGGATCCACTGCTGTCACTGCAATTTTGATGGATGGGAAGAAATTATGGGTAGCCAATATTGGAGATTCACGTGCTGTTCTCTCAAAGAAAGGGCAGGCAATACAGATGAGTATCGATCATGAGCCCAACATGGAGCGAGGAAGCATTGAGAACAAAGGTGGATTTGTCTCAAACATGCCAGGTTATTTGACAACGGCTCTGTGCCTATTCTAATTCTCTTTAAAGATTATTATTATTATTATTATTGTTATTATTTTTTTTTGCCGAATGAAAGTAAATAAGTTCACTTTGGGGAGGCTTACACATCCTATGACTTTCCATGTGCATGCATATGTCACGGCTCTGTGCCTATTCTAATGCTCTTTAAAGATTATTATTATTATTATTATTATTATTATTATCATTATTTCTTTTTTTGCCAAATGAAGTAAATAAGTTCACTTGGGGGAGGCTTACACATCCTATGACTTTCCATGTGCATGCATATGACAACTAACCGAGAGTTGGAGACGTATTTCCGAATTTCAAGCCAGTTTTAGGTGTATTCATGACAAAGACTTAATTATAAGCTTTTAGAATGGAGATTGACAAGCTCTCACCATATTGGTTTAGTTATTGTCGTTTTTGCCGCTTGTTTGTGCATGCTCATTCCTTTTCTTTGTACATTTTGGTCTATTATGTCTGCTATGTCGAAATCCTTCTGAATGCAAAATAATCAGTTCTAAACTCCTGTATGATAATAACTAACTATTGCTGTTCTTGATTATCTCCTTCATGATAATTGATCTTGTTACAATTTATGCCAGGGGATGTTGCACGGGTGAATGGTCAACTTGCTGTTTCTCGTGCTTTCGGAGACAAGAACCTTAAATCACACCTCCGATCTGATCCTGACATACGAAATGCTGATATTGGCTCGGATACAGAACTTCTCATCCTCGCAAGTGATGGACTATGGAAGGTGACCCATCTCTCTAAAGACCAACAATTTCTCATGCGTTGTCCAGTTTTCCTCACGCCATATGCTATTTTAATCCAGGTGATGTCCAATCAAGAAGCAGTTGATATTGCAAAAAAGAGCAAGGACCCGCAGAGAGCAGCCAAACAGCTAGCGGCTGAGGCATTGAACAGAGACAGCAAGGATGATATCTCCTGCATTGTAGTTCGTTTCAAGGGGTAAACCAAAACTGAAAGCAACGGAAGAACAGTTCCTCCATCACTGCACAAACATGGTGAAAATTTCAGTATCTGATACATCTTCTCTGTAAAATTATAAGTTGTGGCAGTTCTGAGTCGTGTTGTGGGGCTCGTATTTGCATGATTTCTTCAATTTGTAGATTCGTTTTCCATCATTTTTCTGTATAATTAGCATAGGCGTTGCATCCCCGAAGCCATTGAGATTACCTGCATTTCTATAAGATTGCATGATCTATGATACCAAAATATTATTTATTATATGGTTCAAAAAAGGCTTAGCTTTGTCTCTTCAGGCCTTTTAATATGAAAAAGAAAATAGAAATGGGTAAACCATAAAAGCTCTCTGAAATGTCTCTCTAAATTAGTAATAAATTTATATTTGATGCATTTTTAGTATATTAATTTAATAAATTATTATTTAATTATATAATAGTTAAATGATTAAAAATTTAATAATATTTATTGAAAAAATTAGTTTTGAATTTATGAATAAATGACATAGGATGTTATGATATATTTTTATGAAGTCTTAATTGTTTACTTTTTATATATTATTTTTATGCCTTAATGAAATTGTCACTTGTTGATTTTTTAAAATGATAAACAAATTTCATTTTTATGTCTACCAAAAGAAATTTATATCTATCAAAAATAAAAAAAAAAGTTGTCGTAAGACTTTGAATGAACTATTTTCTAAATTAAATTTTAAATTTATTTCTATATTTATATCTACCAAAATATAAAAAAATGTTGTCTTAAGACTTGGAAAGAGCTATTTTTTAGATTAAAATTTGTCTAAAATTAATTATTTGAAAGAAAAATTTGAAGGAAAATACAAAAAGAAGAAAAAGAAAAATCAAAGTCCAATCTCCAATAAAAACAAAATGAACTGTCCATACCGACTACCAAAGCCATAAGAATCCAGCTCGTCGTGTTCGCGTACACTTAACCCATTCATGTACCCCGGCGCACGGCAGCATATTCCATTTTCTCTCTTCTAAAAGTTAAAACCCTTCCAAAACCCCCCATAGCCCCCTTTGGCTTTTTTTTTTCTTTTTTCTTTTTCCTTTTTCCTTCCCTTCCCTTCCCTTCCCTTCCCTTCATTTCCTTATTTTCCTCTTCTCTCCGAATTCGAACATGTCGAAAACGCTGAATCTAATAAAAACCAACGCTTCCAACCCCAAGGTTTGGATCGTGGCGGGAATAACAGTGGCCGGAATCATTGTTCTGGCGGAGACCAGTAGAAGGAGGAGGAGGAAAGCGATGATCATCAGAAGGGAAGATTTCGGCGCCTTTTTGGAACGCTTTGAGTTGACTCCTTTCCCTCAGCCACCACCTCCCGCCGCCAAACTTCCACTATCGGGTCTTACGTTTGCAATCAAGGACATGTTCGTAATTCCACCAATGTCCTCTCCCCTAGTAATACTTGTATTTTTTTTTCAATCGTTTATTTGTTTAATTTTTAATGGTTGTAACAGATTTGATGTGAAGGGTTACGTTACGGGTTTTGGGAATCCCGATTGGCAGAGGACACACGAGCCGGCTGATAAGACAGCGGTGGTGGTTACTGCTTTGTTAAAAAATGGGGCTAAATGTGTTGGCAAGACGGTTATGGACGAACTGGCTTTTGGGTAACCTTCCATTTGTATTTTAACCCTGTTTAGCAAGAAGGATATTTGCCAAATGTGCTTATTAAAGTTTTTTTTTTTTTTCCAATTATTAGAATAACAGGGGAAAATAAGCATTATGGAACACCTACAAATCCGATCATGCCGTCACATGTTCCAGGAGGTTCATCGAGTGGTTCTGCTGTGGCAGTTGCAGCTGAACTTGTGGATTTTGCTCTCGGTAAGTCATGTCATTTACATTTCTTAATAGTTAACTCCGGACAGCTTTTCCACGTTTATTATTTTTTTTTCTTTGGTCATTATCATGATTAATTAGTTTCTAGCCTGGAATGTCATACCTTGTATTTCCATTTCCATCAAGAAAGGGTTTCTTCAGACTTTGCTTGCTGAATCTTGTTTATATACAAGTTGATTTTTTAGTGTTATCTGAGCGTAGAAAGCTTGTTCATATTTTGTAGGTACTGATACAATTGGCTGTGTGAGAATTCCTGCCTCATTCTGTGGTATTCTTGGGTTCCGCCCATCTCATGGAGCTGTATCTACAATTGGACTTCTTCCGAATTCGCAAAGTTTGGATGCTATTGGTATTGTAAAGGAAAAAACGTCATTTGTCTTGTGCTTTAATTTGCGATGTTGCCTTGTTATCTAGATTGTGGAGAGATTTGTTGGATTTCAATGCAGATAATATTTGTTGATATCTTCAGCTGGTTAGATTCTCTGATAGCAGGTTCTTGTTCCCTGCTTCTTGGATAAATAAAAATTCCATATATCCAAAAATATTTTCCTCAAGCTAGTTTCAATGCATGTTTTATTAATAAAGGGATGCCACCTCTGTAAATAAAGCAGACAATTGCGCCCCTCTAGGTTTCTGCCATATGTCATTGCAGTTGTTTTATAAGAGTGGTCTTTTCAAACAATTAGTAATTTAGTGGACATTTAAGATTCTAATTTCTTGCTGAGCATTAAAATTCTGGAGAGTTAGCTTTTCCTACTTCAAAATTTCTTTTGTTGCTTTCATGGTTGATTTTTTATTCATTTTGTCAAATGATAATGTCTTAGGATTGTTTGCTCGTGATCCATCTATTCTTCATCGTGTTGCACATGTTTTACTTCAACTAAAAGCAGTGGAACCTAAAAGGGCAAGATGTCTTGTGTTTGCTGATGATCTATTCCAGCTCTCGAAGGTTCCCAAGCAAAAGACAGTGTATGTTGTTAGCAAAGCAATTGAAATGCTCTCTGGGTGTAAGTTGCAGGGCCTTCAATTTCTATTCATATCAGATGCATTTTTTTGGTCTGAAAATCATGATCCTATTCTGCTGTTACCTCTTCTGTTAGAATGGTGTGAATTTATCGACACTTCTATCTCTTGTTGATTACACAGACCAGCCTCCAAAGCATATCAATTTCACTCAGTATATTGCTTCAAATGTTCCCAGTCTCAAAGGTTTTTGTCAGCATTCCACAAACCTGCAAAATGGGTTTTCTACTTTGAAAGCTCTTTCATCAGTGATGGTGTCATTACAAAGGTATTTGAGAATAGTTTGTCATTTATTGCAGGAGTGCATCCCTCGATGCGGATATTGCCATTATTATTATTGTACTAAATTTTTATTTCTTGGTTCTGAGCTCTGACCATCCCGCCTAACATCTAGTAGTATTGCTTTTCAGATATGAGTTCAAAACAAACCATGAAGAATGGGTTAGAAATGTCAAACCAAGACTAGGGCCTGAGGTCTCTGATTGTGTTCTTGCGGCAATCAACGCTACATATGAGAATTTGAAAATTATGTACAAAGTCAAGGTTGAGATGAGAGCTACTCTGCAAAGTCTTTTAAAGGTTTTCCATTCTTCTCCTCTTTCCTCATTTCTTTCTTCTTCCATTTGTTTCCACTTATATGGTGCTAAGTTTTATTAGTGAAGTTTTTGTTCTCCTTTGTTATAGCTAATTACTGTTATTTACTTTCTATAAGAATTTCTACCATATAAAAATGAAGTGGTCACCCTGTTTACTGCCAGAATACAGTTGGTACTATGACAACTTGATAGAATGATGTTGCCTTGCAATAATAATAATAAACTATACTGTAGGTCTATGCTTCAGTTTTAGCCAGAGAAAGGAGCAATTTATATCTTATTAGAAGTTTAAACTTAAGACAGTGCTTATAGGAATCCCAAACAAAGAACAGTGTTGAAGGGTTGTTAATCTATTTTGTTGTTGTTGTTTGACATGTCTTTAACTTAATTTTCTCGAAAACCCTTAGAATGTGAAGAGAAAAGTTACTAACTTCAGGTTCTTTAAATTGAGAGGATTGCAGATGTTACTGGAGGTCTAATGTCCTATACTTCTGAGCTAAACTATTGAACTCATTGCCCTCTTTAGCTATTCATATGAGACATACTTATAGGTTTTTGGGTTCTAGAAACACCCAGGCTAACCACATTCTAAAGATGCTGTAAGATCAACTCATTTTTTTCGTAGTTTTTTTTTTAATGTTTTAAATGTATAAATAAAATATGGGTAATAATCGCTGTTAACCTTGTTAAATGACTTCGAGTATGATTCTGAGGTGTTAGTTAGAAAGTTAAGGGGTCGTTTGGTATCGTTTTTTGTTTTCTGTTTTCTGTTTTATGTTTTTGAAAATTCTGTTTTTGTTTTATTTTGTTTTGTTTTCAATTTCTGAAAACAGAAAACATGTTTGTTTAATACTGTTATGTTTTGAAAACAAATATTTAAACTGATTCAGATATAATAATTCAATTCACAAAATAAATTTTTGAAAATTAAATAAAAAATAATATATTTATTAAATAATAATATGTAGATAATATTATATAATATTATATAATATTATTTAATACTAATATTAAATATTTTTATTTAATCATATAAAAATTTAATATAATTTAAATAATGTTATAATTAAATAAAATATTAAATTTAATAATATTATTTTATTTAATTGTAATAATCATAAATTATATTTAATAATAATTTTTATTTAATTGTAATAATAATAATATTACATTATTAAATAAAATATTTAACTAATTAATTTATAATAAATTATATAGTTATTAAAATATATTATATTTAATATAAATAATATTATTTAATGTTAAGTATTTACTTATTTAATAATATTAACTTATTTAATAGTAGTAGTAATATATTTTAAATTTAAGATAGAATATAATATTAAATAATAATATTATTTAGTAAAATAAAAATTAATTATATTAGATAATAATATTAATTATTAACATATCAAAATTATAATAAATGATATTATTTAAAATATTTAATATATTCAATAAATTATTATAAAAATTTAAATTAAATAATATTATAATATTATAGTTCAATGTAATATTTATTTAATTGCTTTTTATGTTTTCAACTTTTCTATATAAAAATAAATATATTAATTTTAAAATATTAAATAATATTTTATATTAAAATTTAATATTATTTTATTTAAAAAATTAATTAATGTTATTTATATTTTTATTATAAAATATTAATATTATATTAATATATAAACTCTGTTCACTTACTTATGAACAGTAACAGAAATGAAAATATGTTTCCGAAAACAATAAAAACAAGAAATTCTTGTTTCCAACAATTTTGGAAATTTTTGTTTTTGTTTTCGTTTTTTGAAAACGGAAACATGTTGCCAAACGTGTTTTCTGTTTCTGTTTCCAAAAAAACAGGAAACAAAAACAGAAAACAGGAAACAAAAACAAAAACAAAAACAAAAACAAACGACCCCTAAATTTGTCAATGCTTCTAAATTTGCATTTCTTAAAAGTTTCTGATTGTCTAAAATCAGAAGGATTCACAGCATTTTGGGTTGTTACAATATATGAAATGATAGAAAAGACCAGAAAAATATATTGTGGAAGATTGAGAGAATTAGAATTTTTTTCTTCTAAAAAAATGTTGTTAAATGCCTGATGTATGGTAGCAGCATCTGCTTAGGTAGATAATTGTGATGAATTTGGTTTTACTTTTATGGTTCCATAAAACCCTTGGGTTTCTGATGCTCGTCTTGAAATGCTATGCAGAAGGATAATAGCTATGAATTGGAACTGAATGATCTCACGTAACTGAGTTTTATGGTTCCAAAAAGCTCTCGGATTTCTGATGCTCATCTTGAAATAGCTGTGTATTGGAACTGAAATGATCTCACATAACTGAGTTTTCGTCTTCTTCTTCTCTTCTTTCAGGATGATGGAATATTAGTGATTCCCACAACTGCAGATCCTCCACTAAAACTTAATTCAAAGAAAGGGTATTCAACTGAGTTTCACGATAGAGCATCTGCATTATTGAGCATTGCTAGCATGTCTGGGGGCTGTCAGGTGGTTTGATGTTATCTGGATTAATTTTTTGTTCTTGTCGGTTATTTTGTTGCTTGGATATTAGTCATTTGCTTAACCTTGCAAATTCTTCCCAGGTTTCTGTCCCATTAGGAAAGGATGAAGGTTTTCCTGTTTCTGTTTCATTTATCACATACCATGGAGCAGATAAATTTCTTCTTGATACAGTTTTGGATATGCATACATCTCTGCAAGACCAAGTCAGCATTGCATCCAACTCAGCACCACTGCCTGATATAAATGGTAATATGGATGCTTCCGAACTCTTGAAGGAAAAGGTTTGCCCACCGCAAATGTCTTTCAATATCTTACTGGTTTGATTTGCCTAGCAAAATTTCTACCAATGCAATGATGGTTATGGATTTGAAATTTGATCATTTTGTTGATGGAACTTATTAGTTTGAACCTTTTCAGTTTACAACTCATGCAAAGTGAAGTTTTAGTTTGTCTGGTTGTATTTCTGGTCATAAGTTGTTTACTTGTTTACCAAGAGCCCCTAAGGGAGCACAGGGCAGTGCGGTGGGAGTGTCTCCCTACTGCACTGGCCCAACACTAAATCAGTCCGTTTTCCCAAACTGAGCTTAAATGGCATATTATTTGGTAGTTTTGACGTACTCTTAACAAGTAACAGTAGGAAGTTTTCCTTCTTGTTACTGGGGGGTAGATGAGTCCTTGAACCTGTAAAGAAATGATGGATAACTGCATTTCTCTCTTTTTTGCCTGCTGAACTACTGTTTTTTATTATGTTGCAACACTTCTAAGAACTAGCATCCAACCTCTCAAGTGCATAAAGTTCATATATGGGCAGCTTTAGTTATAAGCATTGGCGCTTGATAATTTAGATCATATGGTAGTATCTTCTGTGTTAAATGCCTTGAAAATTGTTTTTAGTTTCACTGCCTCACATACATTAGCACTTGTGATAATTTAAGTTCTAATATTCATTTCTTATGGATAAGTTGTCTCAAGCAAATAACGTGCTTGTTTGGTGTGAGATTGCACTTGATTTTTATGTACATTTACAGAAAGTAGACAACAAGTGAAGAAAAAAGGTCTGCCATTATAAGTTTTTCTTGACAAGTTTTGAATCAGGGAAATGCTGCATTTAAGGGAAGGCAATGGAACAAGGCTGTCAAGTACTATAGTGAAGCTATTAAGTTGAATGGGACAAATGCAACATACTATAACAACCGGGCAGCAGCTTACTTGGAACTAGGATGGTATAGTTTCTCTTTAGATTTATTGCCACTCTTTTCATTGCATTGTGTTGTCTCCACATAATTTATAGGGGAACTGATTCTAGAATATGCAGCTTCCAACAAGCTGAAGCGGATTGCAGTAGGGCAATATCACTTGAGAAAAAGGTAATTTAACAGACATGTGATAGTAACTATGATATTCTTTAGTGAAATAGCTCTCCTTCTGCAGTTGAAATAGTGGAATTTAAAATGTTTATACACACGTGATAAGAAAAGCAGCTATACTCTAGTGGTGTTATTAATCAACTAAGATTTTGTGCAGAATGTGAAGGCATATCTGAGACGTGGGACTGCCAGAGAATCGCTACTCTGTTATAAAGAGGCTCTTGAAGGTGAGAATACTTTTATAGTGCTTATTATGCCTTATATGTGATGTAACACTCATTTCCACCCAACTAGCTAAAATTTTTGATAAATACCACTAATTATGCATTTCAGGATTTCCAATCGTATAATATTGCAGCTCTCTTTTTTTTTTTTTATATAATTGATGGAAACTGTAATAGATTAAAAGTTGTAAAAATTGCTAAATCCTTACTGATAGTTTATGAAGCTTTTTGTTTTCGTCTTTTCTCTTCCCTGTCCCCTTCCCTTTCATCATAATGATGGAATCTGATGATTGAACTTTTAAAACTTTAGGATAAAGGTGGTCAGTTAAGTTAAATGGTGATAATACTTGTCCTTTGTCATTTCTGGTCTGTCCATTCTGTTTATACTGGCTTTCCAACCTGAGGTGGGGTTGGGGAACATTAATGCTAACTTGTGTACACAGGTAATAAGTGTCTTGATAAGATCCGCAAAAAGTTTTTTCAGATACATAGTAGTGGACATGCATGGGTGGAGATAGATTCATACAGCCATTTACCCAGTGATTCAGGATACAAACTTATTTAAATCTGTCAAGAGTGTGAGAGAAATTAATTATTTTTATAATTGATACATGTTTCACTCTGCATTCCTATTTACTCATTCTGAGGACGGTTTCGTATACCAAGCACGATCTATTTGCATCTTACAGTTTATTTTTGCAATATCATGTGTCATACTGGTCTTCTTAAGCAGTTTCTTGTTTTGGCATTTGCAGATTTCAAATACGCTCTGGTTTTAGAGCCACAAAATAAAGTTGCTAACGTTGCAGAAAAAAGGCTAAGAAAACTGATTAGCTGATAACCCCTTGCACTCCTCACATCTTGTCTAACAGATATGACAAACTTTGATGGAAGATACATGCACAATTCTCGCTCAATGTCAGCCCTTTGGATAAAAGGGGAAATGAAAGTAAGGCTCATCGTCGGCACCCTGCTGCATTTTTTTACGGTAACTTTTCTTTTTGGCATATTTTTTCTGTGTAATCAATTTGTGCTCGCTCTGCAATTGTGTTGAGGGACATGGATACAGTTTCAGCTTGTTGCACCTTGTAATCAATATATGC
This sequence comes from Heritiera fomes, assembly GCA_032173925.1. Lineage (NCBI taxonomy): Eukaryota > Viridiplantae > Streptophyta > Magnoliopsida > Malvales > Malvaceae > Heritiera > Heritiera fomes. The sequence goes on along the minus strand of JAPDPM010000020.1, from coordinate 8,631,583 downwards.
TCGCTCTGCAATCATGTTGAGGGACACGAGTCATTGACTCATTGTTGGCCATAAAAAAATATTTGATGGTAATATTTTTCCGAAGAGGAGTCAAGGACTCGTGCAACACAGTAAGAATGTAATTTTATCCTTGAGTCTGCCTTAATCTGTCATGGAGATATTCCTGGAGCCAACTCAGTCGGAACTCAGGGAAAAAAATAACAAGTCCATTGCCATGAAACATCTGTTTCTAGTGCTGCTTTTTGACTGTTATTTTACAGTAAGGGAGAGCAGTAATTTGAACTTTGCAATAAAACATACTTCAATTCTATGTTTAATCTATAAAGATCCAGGTGTACTATTATAAGAGTTTGTTTGCTCTTATGAAATGAAAGCATTGGTCTTCAGTTTGTCTTCATCTGTATCCTATCGCCTGTCTACACCATGTCTCGAGCCTTGACGGTAATATCAAGTCCTGTCTCTCACTGAACGATTAGCTAGCGTTGGATAATCTAATTTAATATATAGATTTATATATGATACACTGACAGTGTATAGTTTTTATACACTATCAATGCATCAAATATGGACTTTTCATTAATAAATCTTTGTGAGTAAATTAAAAAAAATTATTTATATTTACTTTTAAGGATTTGGTATATTTTTAAATTTGCCAATGGATGAGGTGTTAACTCATGATGCATTGACAGTGTATAAAAATTATATACTGTCAGTGCATTATATACAAACTCTTAATATATTATATAAAAAAACTATATATTATAATTATTCTTTGTTAGTATATATTTTTTTCATTTAAATTATATCGTATAATTATATCATTAAAAAAAATTAATCATTTATTATTAGAATCATTAACAGATTTATTAAAATATATATTTAAATTTAATTATTACATGTAATAGAAATGATTAATTTTTTAATAATTTGATTATGTGACATAATTTAAATAAAAATATATATGTTGAAGTAATAGTTTCATACAATTGTTTTTAATATAATAATCTTAATATAATAACCTTAGAACTGAAATTTTATGGTGCAATGAATGCGCGGACACCTTTAAGGCTTGGCATAAATTCCCGGTTCATCAATCAATTTTGGCAGGGAGAGGCAAAAACCGTGCTTGTTTTTCAACTTGTGTCTAAGAAATTGCCATCTTATAAGATACATTGAATAATAATTTCCTTTTGCCTAAATGATCCGTTTAAATTTGTGGCAAATTAAATTCCAACCATTTTAGTTTTGGCATAACTTTTTTTTTGGAGTTGCTTATTATCAAGCGATATTCCCGCTTGTTGTTAGGTTTATGCCATAGATTTTCTTCTTTTTCCTTTTTAATTTTGAAGTTGAAATAGTCATCCCCGAAGGAATCCGATCTAGATGACAAATTGAAGTTCGACAATATCCCGGACAATCTGAATTCATCCGCGGCAGAATCATCGAATTGAAAAACCACGAAGTCTGAATTCGAAATCTTCGTCGAATTATACAAGTTACGATGCATCCGTTTAAGACGTCAAAATGCTTCAGCTTTACGGCATCTCGCGATTGGTTCTATCGCTATTCCTTTGGCAATGCAGGCCTTCGTTCAATTAGGACTGATCTGGGTGAAGGCACCGTCATGCACTGTTGGATGCCAAAAATCCAAAACGAATCAAGGCCCAATCTTCTTCTCGTCCATGGATTTGGTGCTAATGCAATGTGGCAATATGCTGACCATCTCCGCCACTTCACTGCTCGATTCAATGTCTACGTGCCAGACCTTGTCTTCTTTGGCGAATCCTACACGACCAGAAGAGACCGGAGCGAGTCGTTCCAGGCTCAATCGGTGATGAGAATGATGGAGATGCATGGTGTGCTAAGAATGAGCCTGGTAGGCATAAGCTATGGTGGGTTTGTTGGGTATAGCATGGCAGCACAGTTTCCAGATAAAATGGACAAGTTGGTCCTCTGCTGCGCTGGTGTTTGCTTGGAGGAGAAGGATTTGGAGGATGGTTTTTTTAATGTTTCAGATTTGGATGAGGCTGTGAGCATTCTGTTGCCACAGACGCCAGAGAAACTGAGGGAACTAATGACGTTTTCCTTCGTGAAGCCTGCAGGCAGGTGGGTGCCAAGTTATTTCCTTACAGATTTCATTGAAGTAAGATTCTCTTTTCCAATAGCTTCTTCCTGCTTATACGTAGTTACAATATTACCAAAGAAATATGTTTTAAAAACATTTAGATTGCATTTGTTTTAAATAAAATGGAATTGGAGGTGTAAAAATAAGTTTGAAATTTCTATAAAATACTTGATTAACCTATTGTCGAAAAGAATAGTTGATTGCTCTATATATCGAAGCCTTTTGGAAATACTTTTGGCATGAGAATTCGACTTTTATATAAGGCAGCCAAGTGCCCTAAAGAGGCAGCCAACTGCCCCAAGTAAAATTAGTTTTTGTTTTGAAAATATACCAGAGAAGTGTACTGCTTTTCTCGGACATCCGACTTCCAATGTTGGAAATTCAAAAAATATGTCCGTTGGACATGTTTCATCATTTTAAAAGTCATAGTTTTTCATTCAAATAATATCTAATCATGAAAGGGTGTTTTTTTAACACCGTTTTGAATCTATAAATACTTTCACTTTCATGGAATTTAAAACAATTTTCTACATTCTTACACTCAAAATTAAATTTTCTTCTTGCATTCTTTATTCTTTAGTTTGGTTCAAGTGAGTTCAAGAGAGAAATTCAAAATGCAATCATTTTCTCTTGGAGTAGGTATTGTATCTTGGGAACAACGTTTCCTGAACCATTTGCACTAGTGTGAGAAAACTGTTGTTTTTAAAATAACTTTCTGGAAGTGTCTTACCTACGAAAATCTCTTTTTTAACTTGTTTGCAGCAGTACACTATCCACACTAAGAATATTTTTATACAACATTTTAGTGAGAAAAAGATAAATCTGATCACATTTCTGCATGCTTTTTGGTAATTTTTTAACCCCAAACAAGTCTTGGACACAATTTCATAACCAGTACCCTAAAAAAGAATCTGCAATTTTAAAATCTGGCTTTTCACCATTAATTGCTAATTTTGTTTTCCCCCCTAGGTGATGTGTACAGATTATCTCGAAGAGAAAAGAGAGTTGCTCGAGGCAATACTAAAAGATAGAAAATTCTCTAACCTTCCTAAGATCAAACAGGTTTAAGCTGTTCCTTTTAAATAGTATTACATGCAGTATTTGTTCTGCAATGATTTAACCTTATGCTTTTCTTAAAGCGCGTATTAATAATCTGGGGAGAAGAAGATAAGATATTTCCATTGGAACTAGGCCACAGATTAAGAAGGTTTATTCAATAATCTTATTTAATTACTGTCATATAATATATATTTGGATTGTTGTTTTTAATTTGAATGATGAATTGTGTGGGCGTAGGCATGTTGGGGAAAGTGCAGAGATTGTAGTGATTAAGAATGCAGGGCATGCTGTTAACATAGAAAAGCCCAAGGAGTTCATCAAACACTTACAATCATTCCTTTTTGATTCAGTTTCATCTCCTCCGTCCTCGAAGCACAGTGGTACACTATTACATTCTTATTGGTATTAATACAGGCCTGGGTTAGGGTTAACAAAACAAAATCAGCCATTTTTTCATCTTATTATATTGGTCTTGACATGTTTTTCAAGACCTTAACTACTGCAACATTTATGCTGTATTATCAGGTTGTAAAAATTCTGTTACTTGTATTTATATATTAGATATGACAATAGAAACAATGTCTTGATTTTCTTTTAGGCTTTGCTTGGTAGGATGGAAAAAAAGGGATGAGGAAGGAAAATTAGTTAATCAAATGGTTATGTTTCATAACAATTTTTTTATTTTGTAGCTTAACCATTTGATTAATTAATTTTCTTTCCTTGCTTCATTCTTTCCACCATACAAAGCAAAGCCTTAAAGCTAAAATTTCTATTCTAATTATCATTCATTCCCTTTCCTTAATCACACTAATTATCCTAAAGTTGCAAGGTTTAAATCTGTTTAATTTCCTAGCTAGACTTCTTTAAATAAGAAAAATTTAACGAAACATTTGGAAGGAAAAACATATATTGGTATTATTTATTATGCATTCACGATTAAGTTTTTATTCATTACAGGCAAAGAGACTAATTTTGATTTTATTGTAAGGTTTTGAAAGCAGTCAACTGCCCATGATATCTTTTATAAAATTAAGATTTTTATATATTGAAAAAAATTTCAATTGCTGATATATATTAAAAAAATATTATTTTCAATTAAAATAATAAAAATATTAAATTAATTCAAAAATTTATATACATAATAAATACAAGTAGATTATTAAATTAAACGGTTTTTGTAAAATTATTAATTTATATGAAGTTATGAAAGTGTATAAAATAAATTATTTTACACGTGTAGTGAATCATTCCTTATATATATATATATATATATATATATATGATAAAAATTAAAAAAAATTGTATTTAACATGATAAATTTGACACAATTTTCATATTTTATACCATAAAAAGACAATTTTATTGACTGAAACACTAATTATACACACAAATTTTCAGTTTATTTTCAACGATCCAAAAAAAAAGAGGTCTTCTCTGTCCTCGTTAACAATTACGTTACGCGACGTTATTTACCAAATTTGTCCGTCTTTCTTCCTCCTTCCTTTCCTCTCAAATTCTATCCTTTCTTACAATACAAACAAGCCATGGCTAATCTTAAGCCCAGAAAATCAAAAGAAAACAAAAACATGGGCATGATGGAGAGTTTGCCAACCACCAGAGCCGCTTTAATCCTCCGAAATATGGTAGCTTCTACTTTTATTTATGCCGACAAATCCCTCTTGTACTCAGCGGAAAAATGCAGTCTCTTTCAAATAATTCGCTATGTTGCCACTTGTTTTCTCTTCTTTCTACGCTTACTCCCTTCTCTTTTCCCTTCTAATTCACGCCCTCAAGCCGATGATTACACGTTTAAGCCGCACAAAAACGATGGCTACGTCCCTGCTTGTGGGGTTGGGGACTCGGGAATCGCTCGTGCGCTTTCACAGCTACTATCTCTTGTCAATGACATTCCTGTTAACTCGAGAAAGTATGAAACCGTTCGATCTTTAGCGGAAAGAGTTATAGAAGAGAACCATAGGGAAGGCATCAAACCTTTACGTCAAATCAACCGTTCCGTTTTGTCGGCGGCTTTTTCGAGAACTCTTAGCCAGCTTGAAGCTGCAATGGTTGAATTGGAGCAAGACAGTGTCGGTCACGATGGTGCGGGACCTGGACCGGTTCAGTATCGGTTGAACAGGGTTTTACGGGCGGTTCGATCAGTTGGGGATGGCGTATGGAGTAAGGTAGGGAGGGGGAGAGAGGATGTGAACCGGTCAGGGAATTCGGCTGGGAAGCTGGCTGCTGAGTTGCTTTGGCTGGCGCAGAAGTTGGCTGCTTGTGGGTTTCAGGAAGAGGCTGTTGACATGTGGGCGTCAGCTTCTAATCTGGCTTGGCTTTCTCTTTCAGCTGAGCCGCGTCTTCAAGGTTCCCTGGTTAAGGTTTCGGGTATGTTTCCCATTCTTTTTCCTCTGTTAAATTGGATATAGATATTCAATTTCATATCGAAATATTGTATTGATTCGCAACGAAATATATATTATATTATATATATATATATGTAAAGATTTGAATCCGTGAGACTTTCCGATCAAAACCTACAGTAATTCACAAACTGGGTATGAATCTCCGGAACAATTGAATTAGATCCTTAAAACGTGAAACAATCTCTTTTTTTTTTTTTCAATTTACTCATTCAAATTTTGATGTAGATTTAAATGAGAATCTCAACTAAAAAAATGTTTAGCTCTTAGCAGTAACTTAATTAATGTTTAATTCATGAAATTCAGTTTTTAACTTCTAGTGATTGCCTGATTCTGCATGAACCGGAGCCTGGAAGATTCTTGTTACTGAATTTTCACATGTTGATATCATTATGATTATGAAAATGGTTACCCAAAGGAGGTAAAAGACTAGTAAAAAGCCTAGGCCTTTAGCCTAATTTGTTTAGTCTTAATTCCCCCACGTATTCCATTGGCTGAAAGGCTCAAGGTTGAAGAATATTCTTCGAGGAGGGATTTATTCTTCTTGTTGATTGGTTTATTTTATGCCAAATTCGCATTATCTTAATTTTGTCTGACCAATATTTCGGTGGTCTATATTAGCTGCTTCCCACCATTCTTTTGAGTCCCAAAGGTCCACATTTTCTCATCTGTTGCTACTTGTGTTGTCTTTTCCCTGGAATTTTCGCCTCATGAATCATGAATGACTCTGACTTTTGGCCTTGTAACTTGATTTCTTTTTCTACACCATTATCATTCCTTTGAATTACTATAGAACAGCATGTTTCATTCTTAACACAGTTAGATTAGGTTATAATATTCTTATTTGTTTAGGTTTGGAATATTGCATTTATATAATATCTTGCTCAAGGTGGAGATGATGCACTGCCTCCCATACTTGACATTTATAACCTAAGACAACTACAAATTAGTACTACAAATTTATATAATTCTAAAATTCAATTTTGTAATTGTAAAACCATTACGAAGGAAATATCACATTCGAGGTCTTCAACTTGTATATATTCTCACAAGCTTTATTGTTGCTTGAAGTGCTGAGAGGTTGCATATGAGGTCTAACAGACTGTTTATTAGGACTTGGTGTAGCATTTGCCTTTATAACCAAATCTTTTCTAGTTTAAAAGGAATTGCTGAATAAGTAGCCTTATAGCTATCAAATTTGATGGATACTTTCTTCATTTCACACTGTTTCAAAATATTTGCAACTGACGCTAATTGTACATATTTGTTAATTCATAACAGTAAAGATCATGATCCATGCATTGACAGGTGTAGATACTTGATTTTGAAAACTAATATTTGTTTCATGCTATAAGTGAAAGACAACTTTTTCTTAGAATAACTACTTCACAAGAATAACTTTTTCTCAGAAGAACTCCTTCACAAGAACAGCTTCTTATTAGAAGAACTCATTACTTCTTCTTAGAAGAGCTCATTCACATAATAGCTCTTCTCAAAACAACTCTTCTTAGAACAGCTCTTCATGGAACAACTTGTTCTCAGAATAACTCATTTATAGAACAGCACTTTCAAGAAGAAGTGAAGATAATTCCGGAATAGGGCAGGGTTCTTTAGTTAACTTCACTATTGGGATGTCCTGGAGAGTTTGGCTTGGTAGATCAGATATGGAGATAGTTAAGAGTTCTTCTCTTAACCTTTCTCTGAAGCATGAGTGCTCTTCCCTATTTCTTTCAATATACTTTCTCCCAAAGCATAACTTCCATTAGACAAAGCATTAATGCTTTGTAACCGCTAATTCTCATTATTACGTTATTAATACCAAAAATATGTAACTCTCATTCTCTACTTCTATATATAGGGGTTCTTGTTACCATTGAAAGGACTTTTGGCAAATCAGCTAATCTAGAAACTTTCTCAAATTCTCTCTTCAGCCTTGCTCAACCTTCTACCGCCACCTGCCGCTGCACTCATTCTTCAGGGTCTGCTCCAGTCTTCCTCTCCGCCGCCTCCCGGCACACCCCATTCTATTGGTTTGCAACGTTTCCTCTCTACAGCAAAGAACTCATCTACAACATGTCTCAATTTTAATCTTACAAAAGGACTCAAAGGAAAGTTTTTTATTTATTTGATCAACGAATTTGGGAGGTTCTAGTTGAAATTTGTAATTGCCACAGTTATTTGTTCAACAGAAACATGTTTAAGTATCAAACAAAGTCTCTTGGATTTATATGAATGTATTCCAGTTTTTGAAAATAGAAGATTATTGTTCCTTATTTTTTGCTCGATTATTCAATTATGCAGCATTCTTATTCAAACAAGCCAAGAATATGGGACTGGAAGTGGTAGAGACCGAAGAAGGCAACAAAGAGAGCTGCAGGCAAACAATGATGAAAATGCTAACCTCATGGTTGCCATTGATGTGCAGGGCTAGCAATGGCACTGATGTGCCAATACTCAGCAATAGTGAAAGAGCTGAGCTAGAGAAGGTATTGGAAGAGACCATAGAAATGCTAGAACATGAGGAGCAAGAACAAGTACTCTCCTTGTGGCTTCACCACTTCACACATTGCCCATCCTCCGACTGGCCCAACCTCCATGCCTCGTACGTTCACTGGTGTACCACTGCTCGCAAGCGCTTGTTCCTCCGTTGAAGATGTAAACTACATTATCCTGTTTAATACAAGAATACCTCTACTTATCAGCTGAATATTAACTAAGTTGCATATAATTTGTACGTATGTATGTATGTATGAATGAACCTGTTAAATGGTATAATTCGTCCGTTTGTAAGTCTATTCTTTTATCTGTAATCTGAATGTATTCTGAAGGGAGAAATAGATAAATCTTGGCAAAGTTCCTTGCAGTTGTGAGATCTATTGCAAGATGTTTCTTTATACAAGGTAAGCATACCATCATTATCTAAGAAACGTTCATAAACATACTAAATATTATTATACAAAATAAGTTAATTACTGATCACAAATCCAATTGTTGCAGGCAATTTTATAAGAACAACAGGAATTACTACAGCACAAACTGCTTGGAGTAGATGTCAAATTTCTCTGATGAAGACAGCTGAGGCTCCTGCAAATCAAGAATTCTTATTTTTTTCAAACAAAACTAATCAACTTTGCAATGATATTTATTCAGCTGTCATAAGGTATAGATAAAAATACCTGTGGTGTTGTTCCAAACCAAACTTTGTTAATGAGAGCTGCAATTGGACCAGTTAGACGCAAACCAGCTTTAACATCACGAATCGCATTTCGCAATGCATTAAGCAAGCGCCCATACGTCAAGCGAGGTTCATTTTGCACAGCTTGGATGAAGCTGAACGTCATGGCACCAGTCCTGGTACTGGTTCCAGTGAAAGCCTAAAGTAAACAATTCAAACAACAATCTAAGCTAATCAGATTATAGCTGATCAGTTCATCGACAAGTAGATCATTAGGCAAATCTGATAAAATATTACTCACAGTGGTATCTGCAGAGGTTTGGTTATCCTCACAAGCACTAAAACAGAAGGCTTGTCCTCCGCTTGTACCCTTGTAAAAGAAAGGGTTTCTCTGATCTTCCCATATATAGAACCCTTCCCTACATAATTGAAAACAGAACGTAGAAGAAAAGATGAACTGGATATTCTGGAAGCAGGAAGTTTATAGGAGAATTATGGGCGAAGAAATTTAACAAATTACTGACTTGTTCATCCTGCAAACGAAAGACAGATCAAGAACAGTGCCGCTGTAGCAGGCATCGATGATTGCATGCAGTGTGGCTCCTCGAGGCAGTGGCCTTACAATGGTTTCATTGATTTCATCATCGATTATATTCCCTTCGGTCTCGTGATCGAGAGGGCACAAGGCTTCGTCGTATCCATCGACCTCGTCATGGTTATAATCAATTTGTCGTGTGCCATGACCAGAGAAGTGGAACACTAACGAGTCCCCTGACTGGCAACCGTACAGCAGCCATCGCAGGGCTTTTCGGATGTTCTGTTTTGTTGGGATCTTGAAAGGATCTGTCTCATCTTCTGTAGATGGATTGAAGCAGAGTTAGCATAAACCAAAGGAATTTTATCGAACATGAGTTCTCGTCTATGTTGAATGCACCCGGTCTCAAACCGGGATAAAAAAAGGTTGGCAATAAGTGTGAACAATCAATCACTCAAAACTCGTCCAATTTTTATAAAATGAACCATTATAATAAATCCATTGAAACATCTCTTACTCATGCTGAAGATTTAGCATGAATTTATATATTGGTTCATACTTCATAAAGCCTACCTCACAATATTATCTACTAAACGATGATATCTACTAAACTAACTGATATAACACCACCATGGATTGCTAGAAAAGAGTTCAAAAGAAAAAAAAGAGGGCACAGCACCTGTGAGTATGAGAACGGAGTCATTAGGAAACCCCAGTTTCTCGACAAGAAGGTACCGCATGCATTTGACATCATTGATACTTCCTTTGAGCTTGTAACTCTTTCCATGGTAATTCAGCCCGCAAAGGAGTGCTCTTTTCCTTCCGTGCACTGAAACAGGAGAGATGGGAGGTCGTGGCTGCGGAGGTCGCTGATGAGGAGCATAAACATAAGGGAATCCATGCGTTCCTGACCCAGGATAGCTATCATAACCAAACCGCTGGACACTGTCAATAACCTGACCGAACATAAGCAAGCATAAGACAAAAAAAAAAAGACTACTAAAAAGGAACCTGGTCCGGCCTGGTCCGATTAATGAGTCATGGACATAACTCCAATGGCCATTAGGCCGAGCATAACTTGTAACCACTGGGGTGTTGGTGTTGGTAATGGCTTGGCACACAGCACAACGAATGGTTTGAGCCTCCGCTGGAGCCAACAGGTACAGTCCACATCCACTGCATTTCTCTCTTCTTGCCATTGCTTCTGCTTGTGGATTGCTAAATTGTTGATTAGTGTGTCCAATAAAATGAAGATTTAAGCTTTAAGGATGGAAGGGAAACAGTGAAAAAAGTGGTCATCATTTTAGACTTATTCGATCCCGCAAGAAAATTGGTAGAGAACCAGATTCTTTTTTTTCTGGTGGAATAAATATCTTTGCGCCTTTTATGTATGCAGATAAGATTCGTCGTGGCCTGCTTGGTTTATAGTCAAATCAACTTGTTTGCCATCCATTACGATCATAAGAACAGAGCCATACTGTTTAACGAAGAGATTTGGAGAGAGAAACTCAAGCTTGCTGGATTTGTGGAATACACCACAAAATTGGGCTGGCTACGGAGCAAACAAATAACGTCGAGACCTGTTAAGCAAGGTATGTTCAGTGAATAAAAATGACAATATATGAAACCCAATAATGATTCAAGGAGATTGAATTATGCAGATAATTCTTTCGGTATCAAATATCCCCATCCCTTCTTGGGATAAATATAGATTATGATCCTATTCGGATTTGACTACTGGTCTCTTTCTTACATTCAAGACTCATCTTTTGGGAAAATAACATTTCTCTTTTTGTTCATTGTACAACGGTGAAAACTGGTCACCAGGCTTTCTTATTTTGGAATGAACAATGAATTTTTTGTTCTCCGACGATGGAAAGGGAACATCAAAAAGGAAAAAGCTTAACCATCTTTAACTAGCTGCAGGAAAAGAAATAGTATTAGGATTCATTGCAAATTAACTAGAAGATGATGCAGCATAGTCGAGTGGATTTTCATGAATATAAAACAGGATTTTTATTGTGATCATCGCGTGGCAGTCAGTATATATTAGTAATCTTATTTAGGTGTATGAATCATGAATTTTGCGGTCAATTATGACATCTTTCTGTAATCAAACATTATTCTTCTTGGCCTTATATTCCAGTTGTCTTTTGACAATTCAAACGAAAAAACTTGGCTCATTCTCAGGAATTAGGTTCTCGGTTGACTCTAACAGAAAGGTCAAATCATAGTAATTCACAACCATATATATGACCCAGTGAATTCCCAGCGACAGTGGCGAGAAACTCTTGGAGTCCCGTATCAACAAAATTGCTTTGCATTTGAAAAAAAAAAATTAAAATGAATTTTCCACGCAAAGTCCCAATTGGGACGCCAATTGCCACCTGGGTAATACTAGCAATGTGTGACAATTTTTTTCGCATCTTTATCCCAAAGTCAAGTTGCACGTTCGATGAATTCCTTTCGTTCTTCCTTTTCTTAAATCACACGAATTGAATAATTAATGCAAACGAAACGTATCGTATTTAAATTTTAAGTTGACATCTAATCTAAAATTAATTTATTATAAATGGAACATTTTTGTTATATTTATGTATTTAGGTTACTTTCAATTTACTAAATGTATGGTTTTTGCACTCCCAATCCCCAACTCCATATGCTATGTTTGAAAAGATAAATTTCAAAAAGTGGATTTGAATTTCATTTATTATATAAACTGTGAGAATGAAATGCATTATTAAGCACAACTAGATTTTAAAACGTGTGATGATTTTAGTTTATAATATTTTTTTAAAAATATAATAAGATTAGGATTACTATCTAATATATTGTCAATCTAATTTTTAAACTCTTCAATTAAGGTTAAGATTATGACTTATACTTTTTAATGGAATATTAAAAAAATAAAAAAAAATAACTGAAATTGGCTATGTCATCATTAGGGGTGTAATCAAGCCGAGTTAATGGAATTTCGATATCAAGTTCGAGTTTGACTCAACTTAAAAACTCAAGGTTCAAAGCTTACCTTGAGCTCAGTCAAGCTTGATTTTTGAAACTCGAGCTCGATTTGACAAAATACTCAAGCCACTTGATTTCGACTCAATAAGCTTGAACTCAACTCGATAGGCTCAATTTTTCAATTTTTAACTATATATTTATAAAGGTTAAATGGTAAATTAATAATAAAAATAATAAAAATATATATTAAAAAAAGTTCAATAAGGCTCACGAGCCAAATATTGGGGCTAAGAAAAAAACCGATAAAATCGAAAAATCGACTCGAACCGGGGATTTCGGATCGGTTCGATTCAGATAATAAACGAATTCGGTTTGAATTCAGATCGTGATATCATTAAACTGAATACAATTGATTCGAATCGGATTCGAATATGAATAATATTTGAATACTTTGTTATTTAGTATTTTGTAATTTTTACTATTTAAATTAAAAGCTCAAGTTTTATATTTAATTAAAAATTCTAAGGAAAAATTGAAATAAAGTCCAAAAGTGCTAAATGCCCTAAAAAAAATTGAAATAAAATTTAAAATTACATAAACAAAAAAACCAAATGAAACATTCGAATACTTTGTCATTTAGTATTTTGTAATTTTTACTATTTAAATTAAAAGCTCAAATTTTATATTTAATTAAAAATCCTAAGAAAAAATTGAAATAAAGTCCAAAAGTGCTTAAATGCCCTAAAAAAACTGAATTAAAATATAAAATTACATAAACAAAAAAATCGAATGACCGATCCGTATAAATTCGGATCGGATTCGGATCACAAAAGAAAAAACTCGCTTAATTCGGATCGGATCGGGTTTTTGCAAAAATCTGATCCGATCCGACCCGTTATTAGCACTACCAAATATTAAGAAACTCGAATTTGATTCGACTTGTTACTCGAGTAGCTCGAGCTCGAGTTCAATTCGAAAATGAACGAGTCAAACTCAAGTAATTGTTGAATCAAGCTTGAGTAACTTGACTTGTTTACACTTCTAGTCATCATCTTAACTCCATTTATGGAGTTTAAAAGCTCCAATAATATTGTATGTGTGAAGACCATGAATTTTCGAAAATAAATAGTAAATATCCGGGAAAATTTAATTTGGATAAGTTGCAATCCAAATTAAATAAGAAAAGAAATGGAGAAAATAATTTGGATATTTAGAAATCCAAAACTTAATAAGAAATAAAAATATTTTTGATATATTTATATAATGATATTATATAAATATACTTTTGATAAATATAAATATTATTTTGTGTTAAAAGTGTAAATATATATATATATATATACATATATATGTATTTTGATACAAAAATATGTATTTTGATACATATTATAATAGCATATTTATATATAATTATAATTATATGTATAATTATAATGTGTATATTTATTATTATTAATTAAGTATATTAATTAATATATATTAAATAAATAAAAAAATAAAAAAAATAAAATAAAGAAGCTGTTACAAACAAAGGAGAAAGACAAGTAATGGCCCGCCCCCTGCCGGCCGAGAGAGGAGGAGGAAAGAGAGAGGAGCGTCGTTGGCGAGACGAGAGGGAAGAGAAGAAGCTGGTCGGCGACAGAGAAAAGGGAAAGAGGAAAGAGAAATCGAATGTGGAAAGGAAAAACCCAAGAAGGAAAAGAGGAAGTGGAACGGGGTGCCGACCAATCCGGGCACTGCCATCGACACCAACGCCACCGGTGAAGACCCACGAAGGAAAAGGAGGCCACGGTGGTGAAGGAAACCGACGGAGGAAGGAGAAAAGAGGAAGGAAAGGAGCCACGGACCCAGATCCGACGCCGTTGCCGATGATGGGATGAAACCGAGGCTAGATCCGGCTTCGTGGCAACCTTGGCAAGCTGTGGAGTGGCTGAACTGCCGGAATGGGTGGCCGCCGGTGACTAAACCGGCCAGCAAAAGTTGAACCAGCCCGAACCCGAACCCGAACCCGACCCGACCCGACCCGGTACAAAAAAGAAAAAGAAAAGAAAAAGATAGAAAGGAAAAAGAAGAAAAGAAAAGGAAAAAAAGGAAAAAAGAAAAAGAAAGAAAGGAAAAAGAAAGAAAAGAAAAGGAAAAAAAAGAAAAGAAAAAGGAGAAAGAAGAGAAAGAAGAAGAAAGAGAAGAAGAAAAAGGAAAGAAAAAAAATGGTAAGGAAAGTAAAGGTTTTTTTATATTCTGTAAAAATTTATAGAATTTATTTGGATTACTTCTTAAGCGAATATGTGTGTTAAATAATGACAGCTTGGAAATGAGGCTAGTGGTGGATTTCAACTAGGCTCGGAAACACGCTAAGCTTTGGAGAACAACTAAGATACTTTTATAAAGCATTAGTAGCATTATATTGTATGAGGGATTATGATTTTATATAATGCATTGATAGAACTATTTTTAACGGAATTGTGATTTTTTTATATGATGCATTAATTGAATTGATGTTAAAAATGCTAAGAGGACCTACAACTGATGGTGGGGGTCTTAGTAGAGACATAAGAATTGTGAGAATCAACGGCTGTGGTATAAATTGTATTTTTCTTGTAGGAGGTTTAGTGAAAATTAAGCCGTTATGCTGCCGAAATTCCTAGGAAAAAGTTGAGGAAAAAGATTTAAGTTTCTCAAGTAAATGGAATTTTGGAAATAATTATTGAAAAAAATAAACATTGCAAGGACTTTATGGTATTACCGGAAAAGTTTGATATTGAAATCGATGAGAAGATAGATCGTTGAACACGATAATGTGATGAATTATATGGTTTAAACCTTATAGAAACGATAAATCAAGTAAGTTTAATACCACAAATGGTATCAAGTTGAGATTGAGGTGGAATTATTTATTAGACGAATCACGGATAAAAGTGACGATGATGATATGATACAACTTAAAAGAGGAAAAAATTGAAGTTGTGATTTAGATGGTCGAATGATAGAATTTGCGGAATTATCAATCGAGTGATGATTATAGAATTGATAGATTCAAATAAATGGACCATCTTAGTGGTATGATTGAGATAATGATAATAAGAAAGTAGATTGTGATATCTTATGGACATTTGATAGAACATATGTTTACATAAAAACGTACTTGTACATATCGATGTTAAATAGATGTGAACTGAGATTTTCGCAAAAATATGGATAGTCGCAAGGCGACTTGAATGATTGAAACACTGTTGATAGTGGAAATTGGCAAATTCTTTTAAGTGGGTAAATTGCCAATCAAAAATTGAATTGATGATGTTTTATAGATAATTCTAGCATGATATTACATTCTATAGGCCATATGAAAAGTGAATTGAGGATTGTGATATGATTTTATGACAGTGAATGAAATTGAGCCGCAAGTCGAAAATTCTGAATATGTACCAATAGGTCAAACCATAAATGGATTTGATAAGCGATTATTGATCTTGTAGTTCTATGATCCTCGATGTTGACTCTGGAATAGATATCGAATGAGGATATTAGTATTGCATAATTTCAGTATCATGATGGCTATATGGAAACACGGATACTAAGAGGATTCACACTGATGATGTGGTTCTAGTATCGATAATGAAATGTACAAATGATTGTTATAGTCGATAATTACCGAAAAAGGATATTGAATACCGAATGGTTTGAATACCAAGTGATCTAATTATTAAATAATTAGAGTACTGAACAATCTGAATACTGAATGAAATGAATCTTGAATGATTTGAATAGTGATTTATTGATTGGACAGAAAGAAAGTCTTGAAATCGAATAATTGATGGTGATAAAGTTAAATGAATCGCTTCATTGTATTTGATGAAAATATTACCGAAGTTGCATACTGAAATGTTTTATAGCATCGTATTTAAGCATGCATTCTTACAACTTGAAACATTATAATAATGTTTATATGAATACTGAAAAGTATTGAATTATTTTGAAATGAAAGTATATGGTAGATATATATATATATTTTGATATATGAAGTCTCATACAGAATTTTACCATATGCTTTACATGATATTGAAAACAAAGCTAAAGATTTAAATGTTTTATGAGACTGTAGGCACCCTAAAAGAATTAAATTCAATAAAGTATAGTGGAAACAGCCTAATTGGAGCTTTGCTCATTAGGCAGAGATGCTTGTTCGACAATAGTCGTGGACAGGTCTCAGTCATGCCTGATCAGTAGGGCTAAGAGAGATGAGGTCTATGGCCATAGATAGTGCCTTAGTTGGTTTCTAGGGGATGATGACATGATTTTCACTTCTAGCTACAGTGATTTAAGTCTTTATTGATAGAGATGGTAGGGATCTAGCCTAGTCTCTAACCGATATGATATGAAGTCTAGAGTATGATTTTATTGATATGAACTCTAGACTTGACATGATTTATACTGTACATGAAACAAGTTTGAAATGAAATATGTTTTGAAACAGTACATGCTTTAAACATGTTTTAAAAGTCCATGAGATATGATTTCGACACTTATATGATTTATATGTGATTTTGTGTCGAACATGGCATGATATGCGGTCTAGAGTATAGTTTGATTTGATATGAACTCTAGACCTGATATGATTTACAGTATATGTTTTAAAGGTACATGATAAATGATTTCGACACTTATATGATTTATATAAGATTGTGTCGAATTTAAAATGATATGCAGTCTAGAGTATAGATTGATTTGATATAAACTCTAGACCTGATATGACTTATAGTATATGAAAAATGTTTTAAAACCACACATGTTTTAGACATTCTTTGAAAACGAATACATGAATTGAAATTGAACATGTTTCTATCATGCCTTAAAGGCAAATTTGAAATGAATTGAAAATTCATATGTTGAGCATGTTCTAAAGTATATATGATATGATTTGAAATGATAGCGGTTTATACAGTAAAATTACATACATTGCATATTAAACCCTAACATGATAATATGCTTAGTACATGAGAATTACATGAGGAATGTCATGACTCGACGTCAATGATGTTTCACCTATTCGATGACATGATATGATATGATATATGAACATAAGATTGATATGAAGAGAATTCTGATCTTACTCTATCGTGATCATAAATTCTCAGACGATAAGTGATATGAATTGATGTAATAAGGGAATATAATTGTTAAATGTAAAGTGAATTCGATAGGATATCTCAATTAAACATGAAGAATATATGAGGAGTGTCATGACTCGGTGGTAGCGATATTTCATCTATATGATGTCTTGATATGATATGAAACATGAATATGAAAATACACGAAGAGAATTATGACTTCGTACCACCGTGATCATGATCCACAATATGAGAATTGATAAGAGATGATAGAATACAGAAGTATGATTATGAAATGAAAAGTGAATATGAGAAGTGATAATGAGATGTTATTGATGAGAAAGGACTAACTGTAATTGCAAACTTGCAAGTTTTAAGCATTGCAGTTTAAGACAGTATAATCCTACTCTTGTATTTATATTAGTATCTTACTGAGCCGTGGTTTTGCTCACCCCACTAAATTTCATCTTTTTCAGACTATTGAAGTTAACATCTGCTGTGTGAGCTGCTAAGTGGGCATCGGAGACGGTGTATGGACTTGGTACTAGTCTTCTGAGGTATATGTTCCTTATAAAATACTTGTTTACATGTAAGACTTTAATTGATGCACAGTACATATTCTGTTTAACAAGTCGGGATGTAACTAAGAACTGTTTCCTTGTTAGTTTAATATTTAAATGAAATGACTATAGGTCACCTAGATAATATAGTAACTACACTGATACCGAATACAAACCTTAAAATGAAAAAGAAAAATTTAGTCCATAAATTTGTAGACTAAGAAAAGTATAAGAATCAAGTGAAAGTCGCGATCTTCGGGTCGTGACAGTATGGGATGATAATCCATAAAATTATAACAAAATTAATTTGAAAGTCTTGTTTATGTATGTATAGAATATTGAAATTTTCTTATAACAATCACTCATAGGTGTAACACAATAATAATGTAAGATCTGATTCTACACTACTGTAGAGTCTAATTTCATAAAAGTGATAATGGAAATTAAATAAATAAAGAATATTGATTTCCACTTAGGTGAAAAGCTCCTTAAATTGAGTAGTGAATGGAGCAATTATGGTGAAATAATGCATGGGCGAGTATGCAGAATAGCTCGCCAATGATGGAGCAAGAAAGGACGTTCGCCAATTGGTGAGCAGATTGCCAATGGTGATGGCGAGTTGAATGATGGTGAGGGCGAATAGGTGTGTTCGCCAACTAGTTGTGTGAGGTAATTGCCGCTGTGACGAAGGATCCGATCGCCCAAGGAATGAGTAGGGCGAGTTGATTGGTTGCCTCTTTGGTTTGGCAAATAGGTAAGTTCGCCAAGTTACTTGCTTAAGATGATAGCCGAACTGGGCGAGGACCTGTGATCGCCCATTGGATTGAGAAGGTTTTATGATAGCAAGTGGGCTAGTAGATAAAACATGGTAATCGCCAACAATGTAGGAGTAATTGCCAAATTTTAAGTTAGAATAAAAACAAAGTGGCGATGAGCACAGGCAAGCTGTGAATGTTGGCAAACTGAAAGTGAGTCGATAAGCTGAGGTCTCAAGAATGATGGGATGAACTCGAATCAACACTTGTGGACAAAATGAAAATAGATTCAAAACATGTGTGCAGCCAAAATTGACTTTGTAAGTCATATGGTTGAAGACAATTAATGGAGAAGATGTTAAAGTCAGTAAGGAATTAACCTTATTGGTTGAGAAGTAAAACAAAGTCAATAGAAGCAGAAAATGAAGTGTGGAAGGAGGACTTTCACGCCACTTGTACTGCAGTTTTTCTTCATGCATTAAATGCATGAAAGACGTGAAAAATGATGAAAGAAACAGGATAAGGGATAGGCGGTAGCTTTGGATTGGTTTAGCATGGCTATATAAGAAGAAATGCTTGAGGAAAACAGATTTAGCAAACTTCATTCTCTTCACGAAAACCATCCTCTTGCATATTTATGTTCTGACTTCATCCAGTTCTACCATGCTTGATTTGCTGAGCTTCATCCTTACGTTAAGCTAAATAAGAAAATCTATTTGCAAAAAACTTTCCTCCATCGTTGATGAACCAAAGGAAGAAGCAAAGTGAGGCTAACAGGAGATAGAAAGAATTTTGTTCTGGAAGTGCAGTTGATTAAGGTGAGATTTAATGGTTCTTGAGATTTAAAAATATATTTCTATGATTTCAAGTATGAGAAGCATGAGTATAGTCTTGCTTTTGATTTATTCTTGTTAGATCATAGAAATATAATAAATTCATATCTTGAATGTAGATGAAGAATAAAATGAAACTGGGTTAAAATGGTAGTAGAATGATGGGAAAATAATCGAGAATGAATAAGGAAAGTAATGGAAAAGAGTGTAAGAGTGATGAAAATGACGACTATGGTGATCGCCCATGATTGAGTGTTAGTAATCGCCAATGAGGCGAGTAGAAAATAAAGAACTTGCCAAAGTTGTTGTTCAAGTGGGCGAGGTCGTCCAACGCTTGTTTAATTCATGGGCGAGCTCATTTCTGAATAGAAATCAGTGTAGGGCGAACTCAAATGGATGTTCATTGGGCGAGTTGAATTGTGGGCGAACTCCCACATTTAAGCCAAATTATGCCTGGCGAGTTGGATGTTGGGCGGGCTTTCAATTGTAAGTCATTTGATGAATGGCGAGCTCGATTATGCGAGCTAGTAAGAATACTTCTGAGCGAGCTAGTTGGATATTAAGTCTCGCCAAAATATTGGAAATAATTGAAAAAGAAATATTAATAGAATTATGAATTATTTTGCAGCCGGGAATTTTGAACTCGATAAATGCGATCAGGAAGGCAAGCAGGAAGCAAGGCTTCATTGAACCAGGTAAGGGAGATGTGTGTGAAATGAATGCATGTCCTGTGGAGTTAAGTTTTACTGAAATTATTGAAAAATTGTTTTATTTTCTGACATGCATTGGTTTGATAAAGTGTTCTGATCTTGGGCGAGCTACAAACTGCCTTTATGATATTAGTTTGGCGAATTGGTACAAGGTGGGCGAGCCATTTGGGCAAACCCTTTTATGTTTTGGTTTGGGGCGGGCAAACCCTAAGTTGAGAAAGTTGTTGGCGAGCCAAAATGGGCGAACCAGGGTTTTTGGTTTTAAATGTAGAGGGTGGCGGGCGATTATTTGTTCACCCTTATAGTTTACCACGGGCAAGCCGGGTTGGCGAGCTGATCATGGCAAACAGATTTCAATGGTATTTTCTTGAGGAAAAATGAGCCATTTTAACATCTTGGAAATAGAAAATATAAACCCTTTCGGGTAAATTGACTAATGGGCGAGCCACTGAGAGCGAGCCAGTTTTGCTTTCTGATTTTAAAAGCAAAGTTGGGCGGCGAACACAAGTTCTCCGCACTGGGCGAGCTGCCATGGGCGAGCCATATTGGGCGAGTGGACCATGGGCGAGCAGGTTTTAAAGGTTGAGATTTTGAAATGTGGTCAAAGTGTTTTGTAAACAGAAAGCCTAAACCTTTTTGGAAATCAAATCATTTTAAGAAAATGATAATCTGGTGAGATAGTTCCATAAAGGTTTTCATGAGATATAAAAGTGGTTTGAGACTTTAAGCCTTGAGTTCATGTAGTATTATTCATGTAGTTGCATAACCTGCCTGGGGCGGTGGCTCGGTCGATGGACCAACGAGTGCACCTCAGGGCGTCACAGGGCTGATGGACCTGCCAAGTCATCAGCGGTCTCGAGGTCACTTGGCAAGTGGACCCGAGGACCACCTATAGATTATGGCCATAGATCTAGTTAAGATAGCCGTGAGGGGCGGTGGCCTACGGGTGCACCCTAAAAGCGGACTTGAGTTCCTGGGGGAACCGAGCATGATTTAATTATTGCCTAATCTCAACTTGTTGATTTCTGTTTACTGGAAGGATTTATTGAATCCTGTTTATTGTTTCCTGCATTTTAAAGTAAACTGGTTAGCATGTGATTTTGAATGGTGTATTGAGAAGCGGTTTACTATAACCACTGTTTTCCTATCGATATGATTTAAGGAAAAACAAATAAATTGTGGAATATGATTTAAGTTTTATAAAACAGTATATGTCTCCTTTACTAAGCGTATGAATCGCTCACCCTTTTGTTTTAACTCCACAGATAAAAGACACGGAGTTAGAGAATTAGCTCAGATGAGTACAGCTACGTTTAAAGCGCTGAGCCATATTATGTTAAACGTGACAAGTACAGTCTCTTCTCTTTTACATTTCAGACATATGTATACAGTACTACTTTATTGAAATAAAGAGATGTAAGGAATAATGAAAAGAAATTTCATATTCCATATTTGATAAATAAATATCATTATTGTAGAATGTTATTGGCATCGCAGACAGCTCAACTGGTAAAATTGTATGGAAATACGTGAAAAATGTGGTAACGGGATGTTACAAATAATAACTAGTAAGTTATCCACACTACGTTGCGGCGGAAAAAATAAAAATTAATTTTTTAAGTTTATAACTTTTTGGTGGATTTATTAAAAAATAAAAATTAATTTTTATGTTTATATTTTCTTTTGTCAAGTGATTAAAAAAGATACGATATATTATAAGATGTAAGTTTTAATTCAAGTAATCTCATATTTCACTTTTATTTATAAAAAAATAATTTATTATATTTTTGAAAGGGATATATTTATCTCATTTTGAATTTTGGAGTCAAATATTTTTAATAAAAAATTTATTTTACAAAATACCTATATTCTCTGGAATTTTTAATCATTTGAAATTATTATTTTATTTATTATTATTAAATTTTATAATTATTAATATTTATTTTACAAAATATCTATATTCTTTTTTTATTAATGTTCATTTATCTAACAAACTAAAAAAGTTCTTAAATTTTCATAATAATTAATTATTATTTTTTAAGATAATTCAAAATTATTTTTTATTAAAATAAATGGTAAGAACTACCTTACGTTTTAGTAAAGTTGATTATATCGTTCTTCAACTTAAAAAAAACTCTCAATTTGTTATCATAAATTCTAAAATAATTTTCATCAATAAAGATTTTTCAAATAATTTTTTTTATTATTAACATTAAAAATTAAAATATATATCTAAAAAGTGAATATATTTGCAAAAAAAGTGAAATAAAATTAAACTACTTATTTTTGCATTGACCTTGTTTACTTAAAATGGATTACAGTAGATGTATGAGTAGGAATGTAAACGGGCTGGGTACCTGGTAATTTTAGAGTTCTTGAACCTGATTATTGATTAAAAAACCCGAATCCTATAATCATTCGATTATTTTTTAAATACATTATCCAAACCTTACCCAAATAAATTTTATACTACTCGTTTATTACTTGAACTTGTTTAATTATCTGAATATCAACCAAAAGTTTGACAAACCCATTAATTACCCAAACTTGACTCATGCAAGAAAATCAATTATTCTAATATCTAATTTTTGTTAATTAAAAACATAAATTAAATTATACAAGTTCCATAATAATTCAACAAACTTTAGTAATTCAACAACTTAAAACCCATGGAAAAATATTTATGAAACTACAAACAAATATAATTTAATAAAAAAACACAAATATATTTAATAAAAATTTATCCGGGTTCGGGTTTAGGATACCTTATAGACACTACTTGAACTTTACCCGAACTCGACATGGGTAGTGAAATCACTACCCTAACCTAATTAAAACTTTATTATAAAGTACTCCAACCTTACTTAATCAAGGCAGGTAGTCTTGAATATCCTATTAAATGGTACCCGTTTACATCCCTATGTATGAGTATCATATACATGATGCTCAAGAACCCATAGAGATTTGTTTTAATTTATTGAAACAAAATTTTTCAAATTTATCTCTCCAAAACAAAATCTTAAGCCATATTTTCACAAAAAAAAATCAATAATTGCTCTAATCCATAAAATAGACATCAATCCTAAAAGTGATTCTTATGTATAGATTTCTTTTTAAATAATAAGTATATATTATTATTTCTTATTTTTGTCTTTTTGTTTTGGAAAATATTTTTGTTCAAATTCATTAACCAAATGTACATCCTTAATATTTTTTTCTTAAATTCATTCTAAATTATATAATTTTTAATGTAAAAATTTTAAATAAAAAAATCAAAAATAAAATAAAAAATTAGAAAAAGAATCTAGATGTCATAAAACCAATAACTTTTCTAACTCACAATGGCTCCATTCAGATGGCGTCAAGCTAATACTCCACAAAAAGATTCTTTTTATATATAGTATAGATTCATAAAAAAAATCAAATTCATTAACCAAATGTGCATGCTTAATATTTTTTTCTTAAATTCATTCTAAATTATATTATTTTTAAAGATTTAAAATGAAAAAATCAAAAATAAAATGATTTTATATGTCATAAAACCAATAACCTTTTTAACTCACAATGACTCCATCCACGGGCGGAGTTCCATGGGGGCGAGTGGAGGCTCCACTGACCCCCAACATATATATATATATATATATTATTATATATTATTAAATTTATTCAAAATTCTTTTTTTAATGAAATGTTTAGTAGATAAAGTTCAAGTTTTTTTTTTATACTAGTATTGAGTTTTCTAAGTTGAAAAGAATTAACAATTTTATAGTAAAAATGGTAGAGATTGAAAAGGGAAAAATGCATTTGTTCGTTTATTTGTTGTAAACGCTAACATTGATTTTATTAGTTATTATAACAACATATAATATATTTTTAACAACATGTTGAAAACTTGTTTGTATAACGAAATGAGAAATTAATGATTTAATGGTAAATTAGTTGTGTATCTTAAAAAATATATGTTCCAAAGTATTGGTGACGAAATTTTTGTACAAAATTATTGTACATAATTTTGAAAATATAAAATCGAACAAAAAAATGATTATTTTTTTTTACAATTATGACTAGATAAAAAAATTTTAATTTTTTAATTAATACTATTATCAATATTATTGTTATTAATTTTTTATAATTTAATATATTTGAGTGAAGCCCCCAGTAAATAAATTTTCTGGCTCCGCCACTGGCTCCATCTAGACAAGTGTTAAGCTAATACCTATAAAGGGATTTTTTTTACATATACTAGTAAGTTACCCACACTCCGTTGCTGATGGAAAATTTAAAAAAAAATTATAAATTATAAATTAATTTATTTAATTATTTAAATTTTTTTAAATGATAATTTTTCACGACCTGAAGGCCGCGACGGTACCTCTTATATGTACGGACGCATAGAAATTTAGGGCTAAAATTTTCAATTTCTTATACTTATTTTGTCTAAGTACAATACAGTGAATTTTTGTTTCGGGATGTTAACTCCTTTGCCTATTTTTATCACTTTACCCAAGTTATTTTCCTACATAAAAATTACAAGAAATATCCAGCTTATGCTTCCCAGAATAGCAGTTGATTATATTCTAGCATTCCTATGACCAAGTTCATCTCTAATTCATGACATTGTATCTTACGGTTTACATTTTCTTACTTGGTCACTTATTCATGCTATTCAATTCATATTCATACTCATGCAAAATCAACAATTCTATACTTCCACCATTTCTATAGTCCAGATACTATTCTCTATATTATATTACATCCCATCTAAGTACTGAATCAAAAACAGCCTGAATTGATAATAAGAACAAAAGAAGAGTATGTATACCTAATGTTCACAAAATATCTCCTTCGAGAGTTGGGATTATATTTCAGGCTTGGGATTATTCGGAAAGCTCCGAAATACACCCCCAACTCCGTGCTCAATTTGAAAAATTTAAATAGCGTTTAATGAGCAAGGCTCATAAGTCATTTATATAAGTGCAGAGTTAGAATTATACTGTTCTATATGTCATGCCATGCATGATATCGTGTGAGGAAAATTTACTATCAGTCATTCTCTTATTCATCATGCGATCATATACCTGTCATGTTCTCAGATTCAGTTCATCTATGCTTCAACATGTCA
Organism: Heritiera fomes; assembly: GCA_032173925.1. Classification (NCBI taxonomy): domain Eukaryota; kingdom Viridiplantae; phylum Streptophyta; class Magnoliopsida; order Malvales; family Malvaceae; genus Heritiera; species Heritiera fomes. Next base: position 8,606,223 of record JAPDPM010000020.1, on the reverse strand, counting down.
TGAAACGTCTAAGTTATGAAACCATGATATAACCTTTGACATGTAATTATGAACGAAGTAGTTACAGTCATAAAACATGTAATACATATTCTTTTAAACAAGTTCAAGACATGTAAAATATCAATACATTTCATGTATTCTTTTAAGACATGCTTGAAATATGCAAGCTTTTTCATTTCATGCCAAGTATGCTTTTTGAAACACATTTCATATCACATATACTTTTTGAAATACATTTCATATCACATATGCTTTTTGAAGCACATTTCATATCACATATACCTTTTGAAATATAATTCATATCGCATATATTTCTTTGAAGCACGTTTCATATCATATATACTTTGAAAGTATATTTCATATCACATATAGCATCAAAATGCGTTTCATATACTGTAAATCAATATCAAGTTTAGAGTTCATTTTCATTTTAAAGGCATACTATAAACTTCATTTCATATCATTTGAGACTAGGCTAGATCCCTGTCTCTCTATCAATAAAGACTTAGTTCACTGTAGCTAGCAGTGAAGAATCATATCATCGTCCCCTGGAAACCACTAGGGCGCTATGTATGGCCATAGGCCTCATGTCTCTCAGCCCCATTGATCAGGCGAGACTGAGACTTGTCCACGACTATTTTCGGACAAGCATCTATGCCTAATAAGTAATCTCCAATTAGGCGGCTTCCACTATGCTTTATTGAATTTAATTCTCTTAGGGTGCCCATAATCTCATAAAACATTCAATCTTTTGTATAAAATAGTATAATGTACGTAATGCTTTTATGAAGATCATTTACATGTATATACGTACATATATGAAAACTATCATTTCATTCTTTTCAAAACCATATAAACATCAAGCACTCTGATAAGCATGATAAGAATAAATCCTTTTTTCGTGTATCATGGATAGTACTAAAGCATGCTTACTGGTAAAAGAATTCAAGTAGATGGAATGAAAGCAGTATAATGTAGTGCTCATGAATCACATGAATGTCTATCATTCCATCTCGTGATGTCTATAAGTTTCTACCATATCGATTAATTTACGGTTAATATCATACCATTTTGGCACTTTATCGAGTCTAACATCGTACCTGCATTTCATTTCGTTAAATCTAATCTCTAAGTATTCAAATCATTTATCGTAAGATTCAATCCTATACAAGATAATCCTACTTCTACGTTATATAAACGTCTTATCTAGTGCGAGCTTAGCTTGATCTTGTCCCGTGGTTAGCTAGACCGTGTCCGTTGTCCTCTTGGCGCACTACACATTCACAAGGAATTTCGAGTTAATAAAGTCTAACTCAAGCTTTCTATACACTTATGTAAATTTAAATTCCAACACAATATCTATATATACATATATATATATATATATATGTATGTATATACATGCTCTTAACACCGTATAATTTAAGTTCTTAAATCACATTCTCTCATTTTTTTCCACATCTTTATATATATGCACTATACATACATATATATATATATATATATATATATACACACACACACACACACACTTAGTATCCATATATTAAAATCTTCAAATCTACTTCTTTCATTTTCTTGTGTGTGTGTGTGTGTGTGTGTGTGTGTGTATATATATATATATATTCTTCTTTTCTTTTATTTCTCTTTCCTTTCCTTGTTTCTTATTTGTCTCTAAGAAAATAATAATATATATTCACACTTACACACATACATTATATATTTAACATTAAATGTAATATAGTTCCTATTCTTCTCATCTCCATATATATACAAATATATATTTTCATATATATTTTTCTTTCTTTTAACTTTTCTTTATTTTCTTTTATTTCTTTATCTTAATGTCTCGGCAACTTGGAGAAGAAACATCACCACCTACGGCAGCCCTTGCACCACGTGAAGCAGCCCCAATCAGCCTCCAAGATGCTCGATTTTTTTGCTTCTCCGCCAGTCACCAATCACAACCATCTGTAGCTTTCGTTCAACCCTAGAAATAGCCTTGAACCTTCATGAAATTAACCTTAATTTCTAGCCCTCTCACCTTCCTTAATCTCCTTCTTAAACTTAGCTTCAAAAATCCCAGCTTATACTTCTGTTTTCCTTCTCGTGGCAGTCTATTCCTTCTTCAAAAACCCATATTTTCCAGTTCGAACACAGCCCCCATAAGCTGGCCACGTTCAGCCCCTCTCTTTCTTGTCTAAACTAGCACCGAATACCCCTCTTTAGCTTGTCTCTAGTCGGTTTTCCTCACGCCCAAAAGCACCTCAGCTTCTTTTTCTCTTCCTCATGCCGAACCCTCCTTTCTTCTTCACTATTTATATTTTTCTTTCCTTTTTACGTTTTGCTTAGTAGCTTCTTCTCCTCTTTATTTTATTTATTTACTATAAATGCCATCTTTGCTATTTTTTTATTATCATTTTATTATTAGTGTGGCATAGGCCACTGTTGGACTTGAGTGCTCTGTCGAATGGCAGAGCAAATTCAGATTTTGGGTGGGATTTTTCCCACCCAATCCCGTATATCTTTTTTTTTATAGTATAATATAATATATATATACCTTTAATATAAACTATTATATTTCAAATCTTTTAATATATATAGATACATATATATATATATGTAGCTTTATTAAAGATTACAATATATATATATATATCTATCTCATACTTTATGTATTATGTATAGTATATAAATTGTAATGCACTTATAATATGTATTTATTTATCCATATTCACATATATATATATATATATATATATATATTCCCACATATATATTTCTTCCATTTATACAATTATATTATATATAATATATACTTGTATATTTTCCTTTATACACTTATGTATTAATTTATATGCTTATGCATCTACATTTATTTGCATGTACATATATCTATACTTATGTGTGCATATGTACATTAATTTATTTTCTTATTATTATTTGCGTATGTTTATACGTATACATACATGCATGTACGTTTGCATGCGTACACATTACGTGTTTTTAGTTTGACTTACTTGCACATGTAACCCTTTTAAATCATAGAATTATAACTTCTTTCGTACTCATTTAGTGTGCACTTCATATATTGTTTTATCGTATATCTCACATTAAGCTCAGATACTTGACTTCTATGAATACATACTATAATCTTATACTTGAAATCTCATAAGTACATTATCTCTTTGTGTCACTAAATTGCATAAGAATACATGTTTAGCTAGGAAAAATTTCGGTTCTTACATCCTCTCCACCTTATAGATTTGGTCCTCCAAATTGTTACAAGTTATCCTAGAATAAGTGGGGGTACTTTTCTTTCATTAGACTCTCCAACTCCCATGTAGCTTCTTTCGAAGAGTGATGTTGCCAAAGCACCTTTACCAAGGGAATTGTCTTGGATCGCAACACTTTATCCTTTCAATCGAAAATCCGAAGCAGTCTCTCAACATAACTTAAGTCCTCTCTAATCTCCAAAGGTTCAAAATCAATCACATGTGAGGGATCCGGGTGGTATTTCTTGAGCATAGATACATGAAAGACGTTGTGCACACTCGATAGCTCCGGTGGTAGCGGTAATTGATATGCCACACCACCCACTCTGTTTAGTATCTCAAATGGACCAATGTACCGAGGACTTAACTTCCCTCTTTTACCAAGCCTCATTATGCCTTTAGATGGAGAGATCTTCAAAAACACCTTATCTCCAACCTGAAACTCCAAGTGTCTCCTGCGATTATCGGCATAACTCTTTTGTCTACTTTGTGCCGTCCTCAATCGATCGCATATCAATCTAACACTTTCTGAAGCCCTTTCTCCAAGTTCAGGAGCAAATATCTTCCTTTCACCCACTTTTTCCCAGCCTATCGGGGATCTACACCTACGTCCATACAACGCCTCATATGGTGCCATCCCAATGCTGGAGTGGAAGCTATTGTTATACGCAAATTCAGCCAGTGCCAAGTGATCATCCCATGAACCCTGAAAATCCATGACACATGCTCTCTACATATCCTCAAGGGTTTGAATTGTTCTCTCGAATTGCCCATCAGTTTGAGGATGGAAAGCAGTGCTGAAACTCAATTTAGTTCCCAAAGCATCTTGGAAATGTTCCCAGAAACGAGAAGTAAACCGAAAATCTCTATTTGATACTAAGCTTACAGGGACTCCATGCAATCTTACAATCTCCCTGACATACAAATCTGCAAGGGCATTGAGTGAATCTGTGGCTTTCATAGCCAAAAAGTGTGCCGACTTAGTCAATCTGTCGACAATCACCCAAATGGCATCATGGTTTCTTCGGGTCCTAGGAAGTCCCATGATAAAGTTCATGGTCACGTGCTCCCATTTCCAAGTTGGCACAAACAAATGAGTGAGCAACCCTGTTGGCTTCTGATGCTCCACCTTAACTTGTTGGCACACTAAGCACTTAGACACAAAAATTACTATGTCTTTCTTCATACCTGACCTCCAGTACACTTTGCGTAAGTTTTGGTACATCTTCGTATTACCCGGATGCATCGTGTACTTAGAATTGTGTGCCTCTTCCATGATCTGTCTCTTTAAGGCTTCATTGCTTGGAGCACATATTCTCCCATTGAACCTCAATAAACCATCGCTACTAATCTCGTATTCTGATTCCTGACCCTTTCGTATCAAATCAATAACTTCAATCAATTTCGGGTACTCACTCTGAGCCTGCTTAATTTGTTCCATGATACTAGGCTCTATTCTCAAACTAGCCATAAAACATTCACCTGTAGGCTCTATATTCAAATTCATCTCCGAAAATTGCTCTATCAACTCCCATTCTCTAACCATCATGTAACTAACCATGCCCATACTCTTTCTACTCAATGCATCAGCCATCTTATTAGCCTTGCTTGGATGGTAGAGAATCTCACAATCATAGTCCTTAAGTAACTCCATCCACCTTCTCTGTCTCATGTTCAACTCTTTTTGTGAGAAGAGGTACTTCAGACTCTTGTGATCGGTGTAAATCTGGAACTTTTCTCCATACAAATAATGACGCCATATCTTTAGTGCAAACACCACTGCTGCTAGCTCTAGGTCATGGATGGGGTAATTCCTCTCATGGTTCTTTAGTTGTCTAGAACCATAAGCCACTACTTTTTCATTTTGCATCAACATGCACCCCAGACCTTGATGTGAAGCATCACTATATACAGCAAATTCCCCAGAACCACTAGGAATGGTGAGGACTAGTGCTGTAGTCAATTGGTGTTTCAACTCTAAGAAACTGTGCTCACGCACATCATTTCATTCAAACTTGACAACAAAATTCTCAGTTTCCCGAAGTTTGTGGAATTATTCAAGGATGCTGCTTATATTCTTCAAATAAATATACAAATTCACATCTTGTGGTTTCATGCCATTATAATTTATCATTACGTGATTGAAATATTTCATTAATTAAATCCACAACGTCACAAGATATTTCATAAATCTCTTAAGTACCACAAAGGACTCGTAAGAGTTATACCGAGTTTTGAACATCACCTTATGAACACTTATCTGTAAGCTTTTTATCCGTTAACATCTTGTTCAAAGATTGATATTGAAACTCTACATACACCATTGAGTGGATCAAGTAAAACATCAATCTTGAACAATAACTTATTCATTCTCAATAATAATACTATTGAGTACTCCGAATTTGGTCACAATCATAAGCTATGCTTATTCTTTCAAACCATATCATCTGTGTTTCCACCAGTTACACTAATACAGATGGGTTCTTTATTCATTAATCTCTGGAGTAATTTCTTAAGCTCTTCATACTTTTTTTTTATGTTCCCTGATAAGAGCTTATAAATAGGTTCCATGTTTTGAATCGAGTTAATAATCTCTCTAATCCATATTACTTCGAAAATTATTTAGAAATTCATCCAGTAACTTCTAAATTATAACCTCATATCATCTTGGATGTTTCGTTATTTACATTCTACAATTCTACTATGTATCCTCAAAACACATACGTATAACTTTCAAATCATTTAATATATATTTCACATCAATTCACTTATTTAGTCACACTTAGTAAGCGTATTACTTTTCATAATATCCAATAATCCATAATCAAATACCTCGTCTTTTCACATTAAATTCAGGCTCTAAGAATCCATAACAGGGCCGACTATCTCGCGACCTCCCACAGTATACACTTCGGTCGCATTACTCATCAAAGTATAGGTGGAGCTAATAGTAGGGACCATTATACCTATAATACATTCTTTATACCATCCATTACATTATTACCATCAATCGATTCCAAATCAATTTAGTTATTTATGACTTGGTAGAATTATTTCAATATAGGGGTATATTCATCATTTCTCAGTTTATTTCTCTCTCTTCAAGATACCTTTTAAACAGGTGATCTTAAAATCTATTGACTGATGATATCCCCTTTTCATTTTAATATCATCATTCTAGGGTCTTAGTTCGATTCGGATAGAGAAGTCCTGGTGGGGCCCTCACCGAGTTCCTCTTAGTGCCTTACCGAACAGACCTAACATTAAGATTATAAGATCACCTATTTCATGTAAAATTCTCGGATTACAATCTCTTTTTAATTTCAAAGTTTAATACTCAATAACTTTGCCAAATTTGAGGTATCTCGTAAGTTCATATCTTATGATCATTCACCCTCTTATACTTTAGAAGCTATCAAACTAGGTCAAGATCAATTGCAAGACATTATGGTCTTGCGTGTCTTATTTCATGCAATCTTAACTTCCACATCAATCTGTTTTCTTGCACGACATACCTTACAAATATCTAACATTTACAAAAGATTCATAGTATATAGTATGTCGTATTTAATCTTAACTCTACCAATGAAAGGTTTGAAGAGTCCCCCTTTTTTTTTGTACATCATAATGCCTTACAGGCTATTGTGTTACTTATTGAGGTCTCAAATCATCCACCACTTAGTAGTCTTCTTTACTTTGTTATCATTTAATTTCTATATAAAAACACATGCATTTAGAACAGTATTCTGCACTTACTGAGCACTTAACAATCAGGCAATTACAGTACTATGGGATGTAAACTATTCTAACTCATCTACACTGACATGCACTAGACAATATCGGCTCTGATACCAATAAATCTGTCACGACCTGAAGGCCAAGACGGTACCTCTTACATGTATGGACTCGTAGAAATTTAGGGCTAAATTTTTCAATTTCCTATACTTATTTTGTCTAAGTACAATATAGTGAATTTTTGTTTCGGGACGTTAACTCCCTCGCCTATTTTTATCACTTTACCCAGGTTATTTTCCTGCATAAAAATTACAAGAAATATCCAGCTCATGCTTCCCAGAATAGCAGTTGATTATATTCTAGCATTCCTATGACCAAGTTCATCTCCAATTCATGACATTGTATCTTACGGTTTACATTTTCTTACTTGGTCACTTATTCATGCTATTCAATTCATATTCATACTCATGCAAAATCAACAATTCTATACTTCCACCATTTCTTTAGTCCAGATACTATTCTCTATATTATATTACATCCCATCTAAGTACTGAATCAAAAACAGCCTGAATTGATAATGAGGACAAAAGAAGAGTATGTATACCCAATGTTCACAAAAAATCTCCTTCGAGAGTTGTGACTATACTTCAGGCTTGGGACTATTCGGAAAGCTCTGAAATACTCCCCCAACTCCGTGCTGAATCTGAAAAATTTTAATAGCGTTTAATGAGCAAGGTCAGTAAGTCATTTATATAAGTGCAGAGTTAGAATTATACTGTTCTATATGTCATGCCATGCATGATATCATGTGACGAAAATTTACTATCAGTCATTCTTTTATTCATCATGCGATCATATACCTGTCATGTTCTTAGATTCAGTTCATCTATGCTTCAACATGTCATGAAATGTCTAAGTTATGAAACTATGATATAACCTTTGACATGTAATTATGAACTAAGTAGTTACAGTCATAAAACATGTAATACATATTCTTTTAAACAAGTTCAAGACATGTAAAATATCAATACATTTCATGTATTCTTTTAAAACATGCTTCAAATATGCAAGCTTTTTCATTTCATGTCAAGTATGCTTTTTGAAACATATTTCATATCACATATACTTTTTGAAATACATTTCATATCACATATGCTTTTTGAAGCACATTTCATATCACATATACTTTTTGAAATACATTTCATATCGCATATATTTCTTTGAAGCATGTTTCATATCATATATACTTTGAAAGTATATTTCATATCACATATAGCATCAAAATGCGTTTCATATACTGTAAATCAATATCGAGTTTAGAGTTCATTTTCATTTTAAAGGCATACTCTAAACTTCATTGCATATCATTTGAGACTAGGCTAGATCCCTATCTCTCTATCAATAAAGACTTAGTTCACTGTAGCTAGCAGTGAAGAATCATATCATCGTCCCCTGGAAAACACTAGGGCGCTATCTATGGCCATAGACCTTATGTCTCTCAGCCCCACTGATCAGGCAAGACTGAGACCTATCCACGACTATTGTCGGACAAGCATCTATGCCTAATGAGTAATCTCCAATTAGGCGGCTTCCACTATGTTTTATTGAATTTAATTCTCTTAGGGTGCCTATAGTCTCATAAAACATTCAATCTTTCGTATAAAATAGTAATGCTTTTCTGAAGATCATTTACATGTATATACGTACATATGTGAAAACTATCATTGCATTCTTTTCAAAACCATATAAGCATCAAGCACTCTGATAAGCATGATAAGAATAAATCCTTTTTTCGTGTTTCATGCATAGTACTAAAGCATGCTTACTGGTAAAAGAATTCAAGTAGATGAAATGAAAGTAGTATAATGTAGTGCTCATGAATCACATGAATGTCTATCATTCCATCTCGTGATGTCTATAAGTTTCTACCATATCGATTAATTTACGATTAATATCATACCATTTTGGCACTTTATCGAGTCTAACATCGTACCTGCATTTCATTTCGTTAAATCTAATCTCTAAGTATTCAAATCATTTATCGTAAGATTCAATCCTATACAAGATAATCCTACTTCTACGTTATATAAACGTCTTATCTAGTGCGAGCTTAGCTTGATCTTGTCCCGTGGTTAGCTAGACCGTGTCCGTCGTCCTCTTGGCGCACTACACATTTACAAGGAATTTCGACTTAATAAAGTCTAGCTCAAGCTTTCTATACACTTATGTAAATTTAAATTCCAACACAATATCTATATATACATATATATATATGTATATGTATATACATGCTCTTAACATCGTATAATTTAAGTTCTTAAATCACATTCTCTCATTTTTTTCCACATTTTTATATATATGCACTATACATACATATATATATATATACACACACACTTAGTATCCATATATTAAAATCTTCAAATCTACTTCTTTCATTTTCCTATGTGTGTGTGTGTGTGTGTATATATATATATATATATATATATATATATATATATATATATATATATATTCTTCTTTTCTTTTATTTTCTCTTTCCTTTCCTTGTTTCTTATTTGTCTCCAAGAAAATAATAATATATATGCACACTTACACACATACATTATATATTTAACATTAAATGTAATATAGTTCCTATTTTTCTCATCTCCATATATATACAAATATATATTTTCATATATATTTTTCTTTCTTTTAACTTTTCTTTATTTTCTTTTATTTCTTCACCTCAATGTCTCGGCAACTTGGAAAAGAAACACCACCACCTACGGCAGCCCTTGCACCACGTGAAGCAGCCCCAATCAGCCTCCAAGATGCTCGGTTTTTCTGCTTCTCCGCCAGTCACCAATCACAACCATCTGTAGCTTTCGTTCAACCTTAGAAACAGCCTTGAACCTTTAGGAAATTAACCTTGATTTCTAGCCCTCTCACCTTCCTTAATCTCTTTTTTAAACTTAGCTTCAAAAATCCCTACTTATGCTTCTGTTTTCCTTCTCGTGGCAATCTATTCCTTCTTCAAAAACCCATATTTTCCAATTTGAACACAGCCCCCATAAGCTGGCCACGTTCAGCCCCTCTCTTTCTTTTCTAAACCAGCACTGAATACCCCTCTTTAGCTTGTCTCTAGTCGGTTTTCCTCACGCCCAAAAGCACCTCAGCTTCTCTTTCTCTTCCTCACACCGAACCCTCCTTTCTTCTTCACTGTTTATGTTTTTCTTTCCTTTTTACGTTTTGCTTAGTAGCTTCTTCTCCTCTTTATTTTATTTATTTACTATAAATGCCATCTTTGCTATTTTTTTTTATTATCATTTTATTATTAGTGTGGCATAGGCCATTGTTGGACTTGAGTGCTTTGTCGAATGGTAGAGCAAATTCAGATTTTGGGTGGGATTTTTCCCACCCAATCCCGTATACCTTTTTTTTATATAGTATAATATAATATATATACCTTTAATATAAGCTATTATATTTCAAATTTTTTAATATATATACATATATATATATATATATATGTAGCTTTATTAAAGATTACAATATATATACATATATATATATATATATCTATCTCATACTTTATGTATTATGTATAGTATATAAATTGTAATGCACTTATAATATGTATTTATTTATCCATGTTCACATATATATATATATATATATATATATATATATATATATATTCCCACATATATATTTCTTCCATTTATACAATTATATTCTATATAATATATACTTGTATATTTTCCTTTATACACTTATGTATTAATTTATATGCTTATGCATTTACGTTTATTTGCATGTACATATATCTATACTTATGTGTACATATGTACATTAATTTATTTTCTTATTATTATTTGCGTACGTTTATACGTATACATACATGCATGTACGTTTGCATGCGTACACATTACGTGCTTTTAGTTTGACTTATGTGCACACGTAACCCTTTTAAATCATAGAATTATAACTTCTTTCGTACTCATTTAGTGTGCACTTCATATATCGTTTTATCGTATATCTCACATTACACTCGGATACTTGACTTTTATGAATACGTACTATAATCTTATACTTGAAATCTCATAAGTACATTATCTCTTTGTGTCACTAAATTGCATAAGAATACATGTTTAGCTAAGAAAAATTTCGGTTCTTACATAATTATTACATACATTGTCGATAAAGTTTTTTATTTCACAAGTGGTGTTAAGATAGTGACACATGTTTTATAAAAATATTAAAAAAATAAAAAACAAATAAAATAAGGCATGTGTCATGATCCTGATCCTAATCCTACTTGTGGAGTAAAAAAACTCTACCAACAGTATGTAGAATAATTATTCTTTTTTAATATGATACATCTAACTCAATTTGAGTTTTGGTTTAATTATTTTAATAAAAATAAATTTATTTTTAAAATATTGATATTCTCTCAAATTATTTTAATTATTTAAAATAAATATTTTTTAATAAGATTTATTATATATATATTTTAATCATTCAAAAATATATATTATATTATATTCTTATTATTATTTTATTCATATTTTATTTATCTAATAAATTAAAAATTTTTAATTTTAAAAATAAAAATAAATTATTTTTATGATCATTCGAAATTATTTTTTAATTGGAGTAAATTTTAAAGAATTTCATACATTTTAGTAAAGTTGACTCTATGAAACTAAAAAAATATTTTTAAATTTGCCAATATAAATTCTAAAATAATTTTCATGATTCTTTGGAGATTTTTCAAATACTTGTTTTTTTTTACTATTTAAGAATATATATATTTAATAAGTGAACATGTTTGTAGAAGAATGGAAAATAAAATTAAACTAATTACTTTTTTTTTTGTTGAACTTGTTTACTTAAAATATATTAAAGTGAAAGTGTGAGTATAAAAAATATGATACTCAAATACCCTCAAGGATTTATTTTAACTTAACGAAATAAAATTCAATTCATTTAAAAAACATATTTTCAAAAAAAAAAATTCAATCATTAACTCAAAGCATAGAAATAAACATTAATCTCAAGAGGAGTATATATATATATAAATATATATATATATATATATATGCATATATTTCATTTTAATTAATGAGTATATATATTTTAAATTTTTTTGCTCAAATTTATTTAAAAAAAAGCAATTTCATATACTAAGTGTACATATTATATTTTTTCCTTAAAATATTCCAAATTATATTATTTTTTATTTAAAATATTTATAAATAAAAAATAGATAAACATTACGTCTTTTCATCAACAGTAATAAAAATGTGTGTATATATTTTAACGGTTTATTAAGGGGTTGATATTAAAATATTAAAGTGTGTGTATTGTACCATTATTAATCAAGCATAAGTTCACATTCTTGAAACTACATTTAACTTATATTTGTAATTCTTAACTTATATTAGATAAAACGAAAAAAATAAAGTTGGCGCATGATACTCTCAAATTTCAATTATAACACAATTATTCTTTTTAAAAAATATTTTGTATAATTTTTTTAAAATAATTGTATAATTTAATTTTTTTAATTTTTTAAGAAAATTGAAATAAAAATATTTATATTATAAATATTTATATTATAAATATTTATATTATAAATAGTATTAAAAATAATAAATCAAGATAACTAATTTTTAAAATATTGATTTATTAAATGAAAATGATAATTTTTAATTTATCAATTAATCATCTTATTTATTTTCTATTTTTATTTTTTAAAATAAAATAAAATTCCAATATAAGGTTGGAAAATTAAATAGACCAAAATAAAAAAATGTTTATAAAATATTTAAATTTTCATGCAGTTTGACCCTAATTTATTTGTCTCAAGATAAATTCATATTAAACTAATCCTACTATCACTTTTTTAATTTTATTTATCGTAGTTTCTAGGTGTTTAATGTTAAAATTATTTATTTATTATTTTATTTTCTCTTTTATATCATTCGATTTTTCATATTTAGAGAATATTTTTAAAAGTTTTTGATTTGTAGATTTATGTTTTATAATTTTTTATATTTATTTGTGTTTAAGTTTTAAAAAATTATTTTTTGAAAATTTTTGCTTTATACTATAATTTTATCATTTTTTGAATTTTTATATTGTTTGGAATATTTTTAGTATTTTATTTGAATTTTTGCAAACCAAATTTCTTGAGTATTTGATTTAAATTTTTAAAAACTTTTAATACGTATTTTGAATATTTGTTTTTTTACAAGATATTTGGTTTAGTTCCTTAAAAAAAAAATCTTTGAATTTTAAATTTTGTTCTCTCTTTGCTTGTCATATCTTTCATTTTTTTATTTTAACTTTGAAAAAATAATAATTATTTATAAAAAACTGTGAATATTTGATTTAATTTTTTTCAATTTTTTTTGAACTTTTTATTGTCTTTCTATTCTCTTCATAGTAAGTTTTTTTGTCGTATATTTAGTATTTTAACATAAAAAAATTTAGAAATAGATATTTTTATTTCAATTAAAAAACATTACATATGAAACTAAAAGCTACCATATAATTGAATTTATTTTTAATATTTTAGTGTTAAGAAAAAAAATTAAAACTAATTATAAATTAAAAAAAAACTACCAAGCCAACTAAAAAACAAAAAATGACACATGTCAAACAAAGAACCCCTTAGGGATTCTTTTTATATATAGTTATAGATGATATAGATTCATAAAAAAATCAAATTTATTAACGAAATGTGCATGTTTAGAATTTTTTTCTTAAATTCATTCTAAATTATATTATTTTTAATGTAAAAAAATATAGATGTCATAAAACCAGTAACTTTTTTAACTCTTAATGACTCTATCTAGACATGTGTCAAGCTAATATCCTACAAAGATATATTATATTATATTATATATATATATATATATATATATAGTATAGATGATAGTAATAAATATAATTGTTCTTTTTTAATCTTTGCTTTCTTTTTCCGACACGATAAATAAATAAATAAAATTATAATTGTTAGGTGACGAGACAATTAGAGATTTTTGCGTAGGCTAGGTCACACCGTCCCACACCATTTTGTGTCAGTGTTGCTTTTCTTTATCTTCCAGTTGATCTCCTTTCCTTTTTTTTATGAGTAAATTGCACCAATGGTTCCCATAGTTTGGGCATAATAACAAATTGGTCCCTATAGTTTAAAATGTAACGATTTGATCCTTAAAGTTTAAAAATCGTAACAAATATGCCCTTCCGTCACTCAAACCGTTATATCAGCTGTTAAATGCCACCTGGGCCACACGTGGCGTACATGTGTGCCCAATTATCAGCATATTTTGCTGACATGGAAAAAATTTAAGTAAAAAACAATTAAAAAATCATTATAATTTAAAACCATTATATTTGAAAAATTTCCAAAATAGAAAAAAAAATATTTAAGCTCCTGTTGAGCTTGGTTGAGCAAAGGAAGAAGAGAGGAAACAGTTGAGCTAAGGAAGAAGAGAAGAAACAGTCAAGCTTTGAGCTTTATTGAGCTCAACAGGAGAGAAAATAAAAAAAAAAAGAGACAACAAAGAGGATGGCTTACATTGGGGTGCTTCCAGTTTGCCATTGTGGTGAATAATCTTCAATCAAGACATCATGGACAGACAATAACCCAGGCCGAAGGTTTTTAGGTTGCAGCAATTATGGAGTATGATTCTGTTATAGGTTTTTATGAAATTATTATTTTGTGTATGGGTCTCATAGTTATGGAGTTTTCTTTTTGAATTTTTTACAGCAAAATGGAGCATGTGGATATTTTTAATGGTTGGATCCTCCAGTTAATGAGCATTTGAGAATTGTCATCATCGGTTTATTGAGGAAGGTGCGAAGAATGGAGCAACAATTGGAATTATATAGAAGAAATAATAATACCGACAGTGATGGCAATGGGTGGTGGAAGTGGATTTCTTTTTTTTTATTCATAGTTATTCTGATGTTGTTGTTGGGAAGAAATGAATGAAAACCAAAATGCATTGATACTGACATGCTTTGATAGGAAGAATATAGCTAAAGTCACGATGAAGTTATGATGTTTTAGTTATGAGTGTTTAGAGTTATAGACTTTTAGTAATGAAATGAAATTGTGGAGGGGCTTTAGATTTTTAGAGTTTAACTCATGTTAGGGGGTTTAACAATGTACATTTTGTTAAGTTGGTTATCTGTCTAGATGACCAACATGCATTGCGTATCTTCACTTTTGTACACAGTAATGAAATTGGTCCCTGTTCATGGATGGAATATGGATTGTTTGCTTGCTCCTTTTGTGTAAATAATGGAAGGTATAAAATGGAAATATGAACACTTGTAAGAAACAAGGATTGGCAAAATAGAACATTTTATACACACACACACATATCATAATGTTTGCATTCTGCTGAACTTTACATGTTGCCCTATGTTGGCTTATGTTGCTTTTTGTGCAAAATATACAATGTCATCTTCTAAAGGCAACTAAACTCTAAACCCAAAAACATTCAACTAAACAAAAGATTGTAGAGCTTAAATATCCACAATGGTTCTTCCTACCACTTGTTTATAACATAAAAAGCACAAAAAACAGTCATCAATCTTCTTCATTCAATTCACTTGAATTTCTTCTGCACAACATGTTTAACAGCAAGTTTACTTTGAGCTTGGTTTGTAGCAACTGCTGGGCTTGTACCAACTATGGGTTTGGAGTTTGGTTCAGCACTCCACTCTGCATCTTAGTTTGGGAATGAACAACAGTCTAACTTGAACCCTTATAAATGGGAAAAAATTTCAATATTTAGTAACATCATCATCCAAAACAAAATAAGTAATTTGGATTCAAAATAAAGAAAAAGAACTTACATCAGGCATCCACCTCAAAGTAACTCGAGAAGAGGAAGATGGTTTTCTTTGCTGAATAGGTTCTCCTCCTTGATGAACAGATGACCCTCCTACTTCAACAGATGATCCTTGCTGTTTCATTGAACAACAACAAAATGCAATTAGTGTTTCATTGAACAAACTAAAAAAAATTAAAGATTCCATCAACAAACAGTTGCCTGAGTGCTGCTGTTCTTACAAGACCTTGTATTGTGTCCCTTTTGACCACATTTCGAACATGTCATTTTATTTTTAGCAACTGATGGGTTTAGTCTTGGATGGTTCATGTACCTTGAAGCAACAATCTTCTTCTTTTTTTTAGCATTCAAGGTTGACAGATTTGGTCCAATTGAAGTGTTCTACATAAAATTAATAAGTATAATTATTACATTAGTCTAAATAAGATAAATAACTATCTTACATTATTAAATTAGTATAATCACTTACCTCACTTGGAGCAAGCTGCACAAATTGCTCTTCTTACTACACAGTAGGTTGCCTTCCTTGCTGTATAGATGGGTCTTCTTGTTGCACAGTAGGTTGCCCTCCTTACTACATAGATAGATCCTCTTGCTGCACAGTAGGTTGTCATCCTTGCTGCATAGATGGATCCTTTTGCTACACAATAGGTTGCCTTCCTTGCTGCACAGATGGATCCTCTTATTGCATAGTAGGAGGTCCTCTTTGCTGCCCAGATGGCTCCTAAACACAAGAATGAAAGAAAACTTTGTAAGTGTAGCCTTGAACCCTATTAAAAAAAACCATTCATAAACAAACACTTCCTCGATTCTGCTATTCTTACAAGACCTTGAGTTGTGTCCTTTTTTACCACATTTGAAACATGTTAGTATGCCTCCACTTCTCTTCAGTTTGCTTGGATTAACCTCATCAGGTTCCTTCCTTCTTTTACTTTTTGGTCTACCAGATTGTTTCCTTTCAACAGTAGGAGGCAGTGGTTTATAGTTTGATTCTGGTCGAAAGCTTTCACCATTGATTGGATTGATGGCTTCCTTGTAAATTCTTCTTTATGTTTCCACACTATAATAAGCATTCATATAATCCTCTACTTGCTCTTTATTGAACCAAATGGCAGAAATGACATGTGGGCAAGGGATACCAGTTAATTCCCATTTTCTGCAACTACAAGATTTTTCATCAAGATCCACTGTGAATTGGTTGTTAGGGCATTTTATTTGAAATTTCCTCTGTGTTGATGGTTGAGGCCAATATCTTGAAGACAACTCTTTATTCTTCTCAAGCTTCTTCTGAATCTTTGGACAAATTAGTCCATCATACTTCTCCATAGCACTCCTATTCACATAAAACCTATTCATGAGCTTGCATCTGATTGTATCAACCAATGTCAGTATTGGTTTGTCCATAGCATCCAAGATGTACTTGTTGAAGCACTCACACAAGTTGTTTAGAAGGATATCACATTTTGAGTTGCTGCTAAAATGTGACCTAGACCATTCCTGTGGTGGCCTTTCAGACAACCAATGATATGCACTTGGATGCTTTTCTTTCATCTCATCAATGTATTTCTTGAAGTCTGTAATATGACTTGCTCTTGCTGCAGCTTATAGTTTATCCTTCAACTCTTTACCTCGATGACCATCATTCTTGAAGTTGTTTTGTAGATGCCTCATACAAAATCTGTACTCTGACTCAGCAAATAAGCTTCTCACTGCTGATTTAAGTCCCTATAATAAAAGCATGCATTTTGGTTAAATTCAAGAAACATAAGCAAATAAAAAGTTGAATGTGACGTAAACACAAAATTGTACCTTCTGTTTGTCAAACATCCATGTCCAACTTTGGGGATTTTCCATATTAATATCCTCCTTCAATAATTTGATAAACCAACTCCATGTATCTGTACTTTTAGTTTCAACCACAGCAAAAGTAATAGGGAATATGCAATCATTAGCTTCAATCCCAACAGTAGCTAATAGTTGTCCTCCAAATTTACCTTTCAAGTGGCACCTATCTAGACTAATCAATGATCTGCAATGCTTAAAGCCTTCAACACATGCCTTTAGACATACATATATCCTCTCAAAGAAACCACCATTTAGCTTACATAGAACACTAAAACCAGAATTAGTTCTTCTCATCTCTGCAGCATATCTCCCTATCTTACTATATTGATCCTTATAATTTCCTTGAAGCCTTTGCAAAGCAAACTGTTTTGCTCTCCACAGCTTTATCCTTAGAACTATTAACACATGATCCTTATACACCACATTTTCAAATGAAGATAAATAAAATTTAGGATCAGCAAGAAAACATTCCATAGACTTGTTTGCTAGCCACTTGTAATCCATGTTCCTGTTTACATAATCTTTGCAACAAGTGTGCTTAGACTTGTAAGTTCTAATCTGAAAAGTAGGGTCTTCTGGGTCATGACTGAACTTCCTAGCATACAGGATCCATTCACATCCTTCTTTGCATATAACTCTAAGCCTAATTTTGTCATTCTTTTTAATAAATATATTCACCCTATCCTTAATGCTAACATTCTTTATAGCATCTTTTAATTCTTTTTTGTCTTCAAATAACATACCAACACAAAAAACATGATCATCCATATCACTAGCTGCATTAAATTCAAGCCATTTCTTTCTAGGCTTGTCTACATCCTCACTGTCAGAATCACTAACACTGAATACATCATCAGATAAACTCACTCCTCCTTCTTCTATCTCATCATCCTCTATATCAACTCTTACAGTATCTACTACTGTTGCATCACTCATAAATCCTTTCCTTTGAGATCTACCCATATTAGAATCTATCCCCTCCACATCTATTTCAATATCAGGGTCTACATTGTTAGAAAACATCTCATCATCATCATCATTATCCATATCATACTCACTGTCCCTAAAGTCACTATCATTAGCACTATTATCCTTAGAGTCTCCCTCCCCACACTCTCCCTGCCCCACCTCTGTCTCCTTATAGTGTTCATGCCCCAACTTTGCCTCTCCATGCTTTGTCTCCCTATAGTTTTCATTCTCGAACTCTGCCTCTCCATGCTCTGTCTCTGCATGGTGTTCAAGCCCCAAATCTGCCTCCCTATACTCTCCCCGCCCCACCTTAGTCTCTTCATACACTCTCTGCCCCACTTCAGTTTGTCTATATTGTTTTTGCCCTAGCTCTACCTCCTCATACTCTCTCTGGCCCAACTTTGCCTCCCTAACCTCTCTGTGCCCCAAATTTGCCTTCCTATCCCCCACCTGCCCTAAATCTGCATTCCTATAATGACTATTTTCACTAAACAAGACAATGTTTAAACTTTCTCCTGTATTTTGATTCTCATTACCTACATCCTCATCGACTGCATTTTCACTAATTTCTTCAATCACTATATTTGTTTTATGGGTTAGGTAAATAGACATATACTTAGTTCAAGGCACATTCCTACACATCTCAAGAACATCATTGTCATTTTTCATTAAAATAAAACCATATGTTATTTCTGAATTAGCTACTTTCCAATAAAATTGTAAAGGTCCAAAATGTCCTACCTATGATGCCATACTATAAAGTTCTACCATAGACATTCTATCAGCCTCACATAAGTCAAAAAAATCAATCTCACCTTCCATATAAGAGTTGCTTACAAAGTATCCACCATGGTGTAATGCAATTGTGAAGTAGTTAGAAGCATCATCTGTTGACATGTAAAGTAATCAAACTTCAACACATTTGGAACAAGTTGAATATGCTGAATAATAAACAGAAAACTATAACCACATGCAACACCCACATGCATGTTTACCACCCTACATGTTTACTTCAAATAAAATAACCCTGCAATGTACAGCACCAACAATGTGAAATTAATTAAAAAAAACCAAACTCACATGTCACCCAACATTTGAAAGTTTAAGCCTAACAAAACTACTTAATACATTTGAAATCACACCCAAAAGTTCAAACCGAAACACTAGAATCAACCAAACAGAGTTTAACATTTGAAACAAACACAACATTTCAATCAGACAAGAAAATTTACATCAATACTTACCATATATTACAAGGTCTTCATCAGGCCCTCTTAAACTCCAACTCATTGTGTTGATTTCTTTCTTAGAAACTTTCTTTTTTGCTTTTCGGTTAACCAAAACAGAGACACTAAGCAAATGGTGAGTTGAACCGTACTTTGGGTTATAGGAAAGGAATCAATTCCAAGAATATCAAAGCAACTGAAAACTCACCTCGTCGACAATCGATTATGAGATTGTCAACAAAGGAATCGAGTAGTTTCAATTTTTTTTCAGAATTTTTCTTTTTTTTTCAACTTTTTCGAAAAAATTTTCAAAATAAATTTATTTATGGGTTTTTAAATTATAATAATTTTTTAATTGTTTTTTACTTAAATTTTTTCCATGTCAGCATATGCTGATAATTGGGCACACGTGTATGCCACGTGTGGCCCAGCTGACATTTAACAGCTGATATAACGGTTTGAGTGACGGAAGGGCATATTTGTTACGATTTTTAAACTTTAAGAATCAAATCGTTACGTTTTAAACTATAGAGATCAATTTGTTATTATGCCCAAACTATAGAGACTATTGGTGCAATTTACTCTTTTTTTCTATATATTTTAAGGATGATCTGCTTTCTTTTTTTTATTATATATTTTAAATAATAATAAATAAATAATACATTCGCATTCACTTGCCAAAGCCAAAGCCAAAGCCAACCACAGCACTTGTAGTAACAGTGATATGCCTCTTTCATCTCCACCTGGGATCCTCTGTCATGTACTCACGTTGAGCTTTACAGGTGTCAATCAAAGAACCTTTGAGGATTCTTTTTATATTAGTTATTAGTTATGGATAATTGATATAGAATAGAGCTATATTATAGCAAAGAAAAAGATGGCCCGCCCTTCCCCCAACTGAAATGAAAGGAGGTGGATGCACAAAGCATTTCATTGGTGGGTTCGACGTTTCAGGCTTTTTTTAAGTGTTAAAATTTAAAAGAGATGCTACTTTCCGACATGGGTAAGTCCAAGCATGTTGGGCTTGAAAGTTGAGAACACGTCTCGAAATTGCGTCACCTTCTCATTGTGTAAGGTGACTAAGAAAATTGGGCTTATCTTGTGATGAAGAAGAAGAACAGGGCCTATCTATACCTTACAGTATAGATCCACTGAATGGTGTTGATGATCCTTTATGCCCAAAAAGCTTCAAAAGATTAGTTTTGGTCGCAACAAACGGGTAGCTTTGAATTCAAACCCTCTCAAATGGCTCCAAGTATTTTCATCTATAAATGGGATCACTCCAACACCATTCATAGAAAGGGAAATCAACCTAAGAACATTGAATTAATTCCTCCAAGTTATTCTAGAAAATTCGAGTGTTTGTGCTAAATTCTTCCCATTCTTGAAAACAAACCTTTTTTTTTGCGTATACTACATGTATTTTTATCTGTTTTAATGATCTGAGATTAATCTTGCTCGAGGTGTATTGAACTCTTTGGCAAGAGAAGCTAAAGAAGAAGACATAGGTACTTTTGTAAAAAGACTGAACCTCCATAAATGATTGTATTTGATATTTCTATCCCTTCTCTTTTGCTTATTTTCAAAGCCAATTGTGCTTAATTTTTCATATATAATTTCAAATCCAATTGTGCTTAATTTTTCATATATATATATATATATATATATATATATATATATGCATGCATGTATTATTGTTATTTTCCCCATAAACATTCATTGAATTTTTATTTTAGAAAGGTAATTATTGGAATTAGTAGAGTGATAAAGTACAACTCATAAGACACTATGCAGAGCCAGTAATACGAAGGTGCCTTGGACCAAAGTGGTTGCCGCACAAGTGACGAAGGCAATTGTTTTGCCTGCAAATTATACCAAGTATAATATAATAATTTCAATCTCTGTTACGTTTTATGTATAAAAGTAATGAACCTTTCAACATCCATCCTCTCTCACTCACTTTACTTTCAGTTCTCTCTCATTTATCTTTTGTCAATCTATTGATAAGATATTCACTTGAACGTTACACGAGCTAGAGCATCAATTCTCGAATTCTGACTCATTTTTGTCTCGCAGGTTCTTTATTTATGAATAATCAAGATAATTTTGAATATCAATAATTTTCCAAATATCTTTGGATTATTTTTTTATGATCAAATTTAATGTTTATTAACTAGTTGGAATGGAAAATTGACAAATTTCAAATTCGAGAATTAGAAATTCATGATGTTGGAAAATAAATATGTGATGTGATTCTTAGTTTAAATGCTGAATAATTTTTTATGTTTAAAATGAATTAAAATTTTCCTCTAAAGTTTCTTTGTACTAATTTTTATATTTATTTATTTTAAATCCAAAATGAGATGTAGATTTCATTTTTAAAAAATCTCCATTTTATTTAAAAAATAATATATTTTTAATTTAAAAAATCAGTATCAAATGAATATATAAGATTTTGTTATGTTCATTTTACACTAAGAAAAATTTAAGTTGAAGTACTATAATAAATTTAGGTTTCGTTTGTTTTTGTGGAAATCGGCTTTGAAAAAAATATTTTTAGAAAACGTTTACATTTGTTTGAAAAGGTCTAAATTTTTTTTATTGGTTTGATGAGTCAATGGGCAAAGGTAAACTCAAGGTACAAACTCTCATATTATGAGATTTAAAAAGAGTCATATTTTTATAAGTCAATTTTTTTTTTGTTATTTGATAGTTTTCTCAAAATATTATTTTTTAAATAATATTGATATAATTTTTAAAACACTAAAAATTATTTTATTGTTAAATTATTTACTAGATTTACACCTATGCAATGCACAGTAAAAATTTTAATTTATAATAATTTTTTAAAAAATAAAATAAAATAAAATTATAAAAATTTATTTTGAAATACATGTTGAATAATGAATTAAAAAACTTGATGCAGACATAGAATACAAAAATTAAAATATAATTCTTAATCAAATACAACTTAAAAAATTATAGAAAAATTAAGTATCATAAATCTTAAATATTAAATAAATAAATAAATTAAATAGCTACAATTTTAATGAAAATAATTTTTACTACATTAATAATTAATAAATTATCGATTAGTGTTGTATATTTGAAACTAATTTATTTTTAAAATTTAAATTTAAATGACTTCAAATTAATCTTATAAATTCTACTAGTGTTGAAAACTCTATTTTTAGGGTTTTTTAAAAAAATTATTTACAATAGTCTCACACATAAGAAGTAAGTAAAGTAAAAATGTAAATAGAATAAAAATGATTTATTATTTAAGTTTTTTAAAATTTAAATCAATTCAAAATAATTAAATATAATATTTAAGATAATATACATTTCAAAAGAATAAATATTATATATATATATATATATATATATATATATATATAAAATATCAAAGAAAATGATTGAACAAATGAATAAATAAATAAAATGATTGAACAAATAAATCTGAAAAAAAGAATGAAATGAAAATTAAAAAAAGTATGAAAGTTTAATTCAATACAAAAATATATAGACTTAAATATCCTAAAACCTTAATATAATTTTGATCAAAATATATGGGTTTTTTAATTTAAAAATAACATAATAAGTGATAAAAGAAATTTTAAATTCTGAGATAAATTTTATTTGATTTAAATGAATATAATACGGTTAAAATTTATTTTTTAAAATTTCAAATATTTTAAAATTGAATAATTAACTGAATCGGATTATTTTATAAAAAAATTAAAACAATTTATTATTTAAAGTATAAAAAATAAGCTGACTACGTAAAAAAATTTATTTTTAGTAAGAGCTTTGGATTTTATATATTTATATAAGATATAATATTATTATATATATACACTAATGATCAGGTAATTCTTAATACACATTTTATACTTTAACGATAAAAAAAATTCATCTTATCGCATATGTTAAGTGTTCATATAAAATACTACATTATTTTTTTTTAAATGCATCCAAATAAAAGAACTTATACCAAAATTAATTATTTATATAAATATGTTTTTAATGTGTATAGCAATAGTATATGTGTATTGATAAAAGATGAGTAAAGAAATTAATAATTGATATGAGATTTTTTATTTTAATATATATATTTATCTTTTACAAATTGAAATAGAAAATTGAAAAAAAATTATTATTTTATTTTGGAATATTACACGTGTCAAATTTTCAGATAATCCACATAGGATGTTTTACTTGCACCAAAATGCTTTGGCTTTTATATCTATAAAAAATATATATATGTATGTATATATAAGATTATTCAAATAATTAATATTTAAAATAATTATATTTTATATTGAATTAGTCATTATTAAATCATAAAAATTATTAGTATTTATATTATTATTAAAATAGTAATATAAATATAATTGTCAAAAAAATATAAAATATATTTTATATTGAAAATTATTTAAAAAATGATTAAAATGTTCATTATTAAAAATCTGAATTAATCCAAACAAACACAGAAAAAAAAGCAAAAATCAATTTCTGAGAAATGGGAAGTTGGTACATGCAATGTTTTACGGAAAAATCCATTCTGCTAAGGCCTAATTTGATCTTTGTATGCCTCCAGATGCATGTTCTGCAACTTTTTTCTTTCTTTTTTATACTTTTAAATGCAAAAGGAAATGATCACTACATTACTAGTGCCCCTTTTTTTAAAAACTAATTTTAACAAATTTTAGTGGTATTAATAAAAAAATAATTTTTTAACCTAAGAAGCCGTTTGATTCACGAAATTTATAATTACCTTTGAAAATTATTTTACCCCAAATCATTTTACTTGATAAATTCCGAGAAATATTAAATTTCTATGTTTGGTTGTATTAGGAGAAATGTTTGATTTATATGTTTGGTTCAAAGAATTTAAAATTACTAAATGCTAAATTTTATTATACTACCCTTTTGTATTAAAGTGAAAAAATAGTTGATTTAAAATAAATAACATTTTGATGGAAGTTATTTTAACATACTTATCTATTATTTAAGTCTATTGATTTAACAAATGTTAATTAATTTATTTAACAAAAGTTAATTAATTACTCTATTTGTTTATAGGATATTTAATATATAAATTATTATTTAACAACCAAAGCTTGGCTTAGTAGTTGTTACCTCTCTTTATAAGAAATTAGATCCAAAGTTCAATTCTCTCATTCCCCCCTTGTATCTCCCTATGAACCCAAAAAATATGTAAATTATTTTGATTTATTTAATTAGCTAAGCTATTCATTTGTAAGATGCTAACTACTTACTAAACTAACATTTTACGCTGATTGGTGCATTTGTATATAGAATGTTGAATATGTAAATTATTTTGATTGTAATATGAGTTAGATAGGTTTAGAGGTAAAATAGACACAAAATGTAATTATTAGAGGATAAAATAGAAATAAAAGATTATTTTTCCCTGAAATTTTAAAATACCTCAAAGAATGAGGTAATCCTTTTCATCCCTATTTTCTCACACTTTTTTTTTTGGTTACACTATTTTCTCACACTTCGGTACTAACTAAACGAGGTAATTTTATTATGAGAAAAAAATTAACGGCAGAAATAAAAAAATCCTTAAACCAAACTATCCTAAATATATTTTTTTTATGTATTTTTTAAAGTTGGGTGGGTCAATTGACCCACTAACACTGTGGATGATGCATATCTCAATCGAGTAACAGTAAAACATTCATTATTTTCAAACCATTGACAGAACACAGCTAAAATTAGCTGCTTTTGGTACACAACTGGATGATTTTTTCTCCAAGTTTTTATTGTTCTGGCATACGAATCTTCGTCGCGTAAAGATTTCATAGCCTGAATTAGGTGGCGACACATCTAATCTAATCACTTATTGCTTCCAAACCATACATCATGCAGCATATATGCTTACAGCTCTATATGTATTATTGGCATCCTTCCATGGATTGTGCTTTGGTTACAAGAACAAATGCTTTTTGTAAACATCAAACTGGCTAGAAGACGAAAGAAGCGGTGTCTACGCATCAGAAATCAAAAAGGGAAATGAAATTAGTCCTATAAGTATAAGAAATTAAGCCGTAACGTAAATAGGAAACCATGGGTGATTAATTCAATTCTTCAGTTATTATGGGGAGGTTTTGGACTAAAACACTGTTAATTTTAATGACAGAAACCGACCTGTGATAACCTGTAATCAAAGATCCTCCTTAAGATTCTTGTGTTAACAAGGCATCCTTGATTAACCTTATCAAAGGTCTCATGGATTAAATCAAATAGGTCACCATATGTTGGGCCAGGTAATTTCTTCAGAACCTCTGCCAGAAGGTAGGTTAGAGCACCGTTCATCTGCCCAGTGAAGGCCTGGATTCATGCTTCAGAAGGTTAAGCCATGTAAAACATAACATGGGAACTTAAAGTTTCGATTACCAATCAAAAAACATGAAGCCAAATTAAGTTATCTTCACTTACAGAAGTGTCAGCAGCGGCTTGGTTATCTAGACAAGCACTGATAGAGATGGCTAATCCACCATTTGTGCTTTTGTCGACACCCGATGGAGGGCTGTTGTTTTTCCATTTTTTCCTGTTTGATCGCAATCAATTAAAATGTAAGCACATGGAAGGGTAGTTTGAGTGCCCTGTCCCTCTCTAAATGTTCCTTCCATCCGTTGACATTAGAGAGCAGACAGTATATTTATCTTATAATAGCACAAAAGAATATTCTTATGAAGATAAAATTTGGGTAGTGGTAAGATTCTTCAATAAATAAATAAATTACCTTAATACTTTTATTCTTAACTCTTTAATACCATTCATCAATTTGGACATAATTTAGTAATTTTCTTTCTTTTTTTTTTTAGATAGGAAAATAAAGTTTGCATGGAAGAAAAGATAGGCTTACTCTAGACTGAAGTAAATGTGCGGAAGATCCAAAATGGTTCCGCTATGGCAAGCATCAACAATGGCATGAAGCGTGACGCCAGGTTTGAGCGGACGAACGATGAGGGAATTCAGATCATTATCGAGGATCATGCCAGCTTTCTGAAAATCAACAGGACAGATGGTTTCGTCGAACCCATCATCCTCATCGTTGTTAAAGTCAAGTTGTCGTAAGCCATGGCCAGAGTAGAAGAACACCAGCGAATCCCCCCGCTGGCAGTCATGCACCAGCCATCTCAACGAATCCTCGATGTTTCTCCTCGTCGGTATAAATCGTTCCCCAGTCTCCTCTTCTGCAGTTTCCAATTAATCTTAACATAATCGTAATGAGGGCATTCATATAATTAGCATGCAGTAACATACCGGTAAGAACACGAATGTATTCTCTGGGGTAACCGAATCTAGTGATCAACAACTCTCTCATGTTTCTCACGTCGTTAACAGTTCCTTTAAGCTTGAACTGCTTCCAGTTATTGTAAGTAATTCCACACAGTACTGCGCGCTTGCTTGATCTCACCGGGTAAGGATCGGAGGGCTCGTGATTTAAGGAAGGAGTAATTACGGTGCCCTGATGCATCTTACTTTTTATATGGCTACCGAAGTTTCTCATTCGGCTGCGCAGTCCCTGGTGCGGCTGGATTCTCTGCTCTTCGTTCCGAAGCGGAAGAACGTTAACGTTCTTGCACGAAGGACAAACAATCCCTGCAGCTTTGGTTCTTGCTTTCACGACCAATCTCTGCCTGCATGCAGAGCATATTATGTTACTTCCGACATCCATTAATGTTACCGCTGCCTTGTACGAGTTTGATCAAAGGAGAGCGGAGAAGCAATAACCAGTTTTACTGTAGTTTGCCTTGGGATTTCATAGATTGTCGGTGACTGATCTTTGGCTTTATAAGCATGAGATTGGAGATTAGTGTAAATAAATGAATTTGTTTTTTGGCTAATCAACCAATTTTTAGTTTTGAAGAACTTAATCCGTAAAAGTGTTTGTCCTTTTTATTAGTACTAAATTAAAAAAAAAGTTTTGGAAATACAAAGAATTGATTATTGAAAGTGCCATGATGCACCAACATTGGTTGGCGTGGGTGGTAGCGGCTCTCGCCCCTTAATCAAGTATCCAGGATTCGATTTTTGGTATTGGGCACGGAGCAAACTGTAAGATCCGATTCTACACTACTGTAGACTCTAATTACATAAAAAAATGGAAAATAGAAATTAAATAAATAATGAATGTTAATTTCCAAAAGGGTGAAAAGCTCCATAACTTGAAATATGAACGGAGCAAATTAAGTGAAATACTCTACGGGCGAGTAAGAGGACAGCTTGCCAATGGGCGAGCTAGAGGACAATCGCCAATGATGATGACGAGTTGATTTAATGTCCTTTTGTGAATAGTTGAGTTCGCCAGCAAGTTGTTTGGAATGATCGCCCGATTTTGGCGAGAGCTTGTGGTCGCCCATATTTATTAAGTAAATTGAGATGCTGAATGTGATCGTCAACTGTATGTTTGAATCATAGCAAAGTAGGCAATTTAAGAACTAATGGGCGAACAGGAGAATGCTTGTGAGATGAAAAGTTGGCGAGCAGAAATTGTAATAGAATGGGCGAGCTGAGGATTCTGGTTGAATAGGCGAACTGGAACTGGAATCAGCACGTTACCATTGTAGCCAAAATTGACTTTGTAAGTCATACAGTTGAAGACAATAAATTGAAAAAGAATAAAGTCAATAAAGGAAGTAACCTCATTGGTTGAGGAATAAGACAAAAGGTGTAATAAGTCAAGAAAAGAGGCTGTGGACTTCACGCCATTGGCTTCTTGGTTTAGACAATTAATGGCAAGTGAAGTAAGTCAAAATATGCAGAGAATAGCTTCTCATAGCCGTTCCTTTTGCTGCAGTTTTTCTTCTGTTTTAAATGAATGAAAGACGTGAAATAAATTAAGGAAATGGGATAAGGCCAAGTGATGAGTTCTGATTGGATAGCATGGCTATATAAGAAGAAACATTTGAGGAAAACCGATTTAGCCATATTCATCTTCTTCACGAGAGCTATGCAACTGCAAGTTTATGCTCTGATTTCCTCCCATTTCTACCATGCTTGATCTACTAAACTTCATCCATATGCTAGCTAAACAAGTAAATCTGCTTGCAAACCTTTACTCCTTAGTTGATGAGCTAAAGGAATAAGCAAAGTAAGGCTAACGTGAGACAGAAAGCAATCTGTTCTGGAAATGCAGTTGATTAAGGTGAGTTCCATATTTCTATGGTTCTTTTGATACTCAATGATATATTTCTATGTTTACAAAGTAATAAAACATAGAATGTAGCCTTGTTTTTAGCTAGATCTTCAGAGAATATGAAAACAAGGAAAATAATGGAAATGGTGTAAGAATGAAGAAAATGGCGACTATTGTAATCGCCCATGTTGAAATTTAGTGATCGCCAAGGGGCGAGTAGGCAGTATGAACTTGTCAAGTCCAAGAGGGCGAGGTCGCCTAACTTAGTTTAATTCATGGGCGAACTGATAAATGGGCGAGTTCAGCCATCAATGGCGAACTCAAACAGGGTGAGTAGAAATGTGGGCGAACTCCCACATTTAAGCCAGCAAAGGCTTGGCGAGTTGAATGTTGGCGAGCTCCCACATGTAAGCCATTTGATGAATGGCGAGCTCGGATTGGCGAGCTTGTAAAATATCTGTGGGCGAGCTGGTTGATTATCTCAAGTCTCGCCCAATTAATGGAAAAATATATAAAGAAAATATTAATGGAAATTATATATTATTTGCAGCTGGGCATTGGGAATGGCTATTGGCGAGCAAGAAGCCAGGCGAAGCCAGGCTTCGTAATATCAGGTAAGGGAGATGTGTGTGAAGTGAATGCATGTCCTGTGGAGTAAATTTCACAGAAATTATTGAGAAATTGTTTTGTTTTATGACACGCATTGTTTTGATAATTGTTTTGATTTGGGCGAGCTAAAAGCCAACCCTTATATTATGATTGGGCGAACTAGTACAGGGCGGGCGAGCCCTTTTGTTTTTATTTGGTTTTGGGGCAGGTGACCCCTGTTTTCATGGAATGGGCGAGTTGACCATGGAGTGCCGTTTTTGGGCGAGTTGACCATGGCAACTCTATGATGGGCGAGCTGATTTGGCTAGTCAGTTTTTCTTGTTGTTAAAAAAATAATGGTTGGTGGGCGACTACTTGTCACCCCACTTTCTAATTCACCATGGGCGAGCCACGATGGGCGAATTGACCATGGCGAACAGAGTTCTATTTACATTTTCTCAACGAAAAATGAGTTATTTTTAAGAGCTTTAAAAATAGAAAATATGAAACCCTTTTGGACGAATTAACTAATGGGCGAGCCACTAAGGGCGAGTCAGTTTTGCTTGTTGTTTTAAAAGCAAAGGTTCGCGGGCGAACACAAGTTCACCGCACTGGGCGAGCTGCCATGGGCGAGCCATATTGGGCGAGCTGACCATGGGTGAGCAGGTTTTAAAGGTTGAGATTTTGAAAGGTTGTCAAGGTGTTTTGTAAACAGAAAGCCTAAACCTTTTTGGAAATCAAATCATTTTGAGAAAATGATAATATGGTGAGATAATTCCATAAAGGTTTTCATGAGATATAAAAGTGGTTTTGAGACTTTAGGCCTTGAGTTCATGTAGTATTATTCATGTAGTTGCGTAACCCGCCTGGGGCGGTGGCTCGGTCGATGGACCAACGAGTGCACCTCAGGGCGTCACAAGGCTGATGGACCCGCCAAGTCATCAGCGGTCTCGAGGTCACTTGGCAAGTGGACCCGAGGACCACCTATAGATTATGGTCATAGATCTAGCTAAGATAGCCGTGAGGGGCGGTGGCTTACGTGTGCACCCCAAAAGCGGACGAATTATGTTCCTGGGGGAACAGAGCATGATTTAGTTATTGCCTAGTCTCAACTTGTTGATTTCTGTTTGCTGAAAAGATTTTTTTGAATCCTGTTTACAGTTTACTACATTTTAAAGTAAACTGTTTAGCTAGTGATTTGACTGGTGTATCGAAAGTGTTGGTAACTATATCCACTGTTTTCCTATTTGATGTGATTTTTGGAAAACAAATAAATTGTGGAATATGATTTTGGTTTTATAAAACAGCATATGTCTCATTTACTGAGCGTATGAATTGCTCACCCCTTTGTTTTGACTCCACAGATAAAAGACACAAAGTTAAGAGAATTAGCTCCCATATGGATAGCTACATATCAAGCGTGGGGGCAACTTATGTCAAATATGACAGGTATAGTCAATTCTCTTTTATATTTCAGACATATGTATACAATACTACTTTATTGAGACAAAGATAATAGGGGATGTCAGATGTAAGGAATAATAAAAATAAATTTCATATTCCATATTTGATAAATAAATATTATTATTTGTCACTATCATTGTAGAATGTTATTGGCATCACAGATAGCCCAACGAGTAAAGTTGTATGAAAATACGTGAAAAATGTGATAACGGGATGTTACACAAGCTATGTTGGGAGGGGACTACCCACTTTGTGTGCGCTCAGAATTCTCGACGAAAATTAGTCACTGTTACCGACGGTAGATACTTCGTACCAATTTCATGATTAACAAAAAAAAGTGTTATGATGCGCTCATCAAAAAGAGCTAAGCGAGATTTATGCTATCCTAATATATAGCATGCTACTGCCTAATTGGAATCTAGCTCGCCTATACGTGTATGTGCATTAAACGATTACATTAATTAAATGATTGTTTCTTAATTTTAATGTGATTAAGTTTTTTTTAATTGAATTGAATTATGATTACTGAAATTAAGAGTTAAATAATATATTAAACGATTATTGATTAAAATTTTTTATAATTTATATCCATATTTATATTTTTTATTTAAAAAAACTATATATAATGACTCAACAAAAGCGAGATGAAACACAACCAAGCGAGGAAATTTTGGCAGAGTTGTTTTCTGGGTTCATTCAAAGGGTAAGAAATCCAGTTCAAGTGGCAGGCATAGCTGGATGTGTTGATAGTAGGAGTTGGGATATAGTAATTCTAGACATAATACAATAACATGAAACAAAAATAAATAAATAAACAAAAGATATTAGAGTGATATTAGCTAAAATATGGTAAAATTATATAATGATATGATAAAATAAAAAAAGTTTTATGTTTATTATGCCGACACAAAATTTTCATATTTTACACAATACAAATACAATTTTACATGATAGAATTGTACACACAAATTATCAAATTTACAAGAGTTAAGCTTGAAAGCTGTAATCGTCCCCGTCAAGGGAGATGCCAACCATCTACCCTTTGTACCAACACGAGAGTTGATGAGTGTAAGGTAACTAAAAAAGAAAGCCCCAAAGCATATTTACCAAACGCGCAGACAGGAATCCTACCAAATTCTCACTTCCTCACAATTACTGCCAAAATATTCTTTAGAGATTATGATATGACGACGTTAACAAACACTATAAATACTTCATTCCTTCGCAAAAGATTTGATAAATTAATTATTCTATTCATTGTCTTCCAACGTAAAAGTAAATAGCTAAGCTAGCACGTTCATTTCAAAATTAATAATTTATATAAAGCCAATTTTAAATGTAAATGGAACCCCTTTTTCTTTTCCAGAAGTTTGACAACTAATTTCTTGCAAAGGAAGCTCAAACGTTCTTTTAGTGGAGAAGCTTTAATATGTACAGGTATATATGCTTGGCGTCAAGCCGCTTTTAAGAGTCAAAAAGAAAAAAATCAATGGCTAATCTATCCAAATCAACAGACAAAAATATCAAGTATTTATATTTTATTTTATTTTATTTTGTTTTATGAAAAATAAAAATAGATTTCCTCTCTAGAAAAGAAACAGAAAAACCACAAAAATTCACATATAAGAGAATAATCATCCAAAAATACATTTATTCATTCGTACATATGAATAAACATAAGGAAGAAGGGTTTTTTTTTTCTGTGGAGAATTATATATATAATATTCCCTTTTTTGGGTTCATATATAATACTCCCTATGGTAGATGGAAATCCATTTAAAATGTGACGCTCTCCAATTACGGATATGCTTTGACAATTTAATATCTCCAATTCCTCTTTCTTATTCGTCTTCCTCTCTCTTAGTACACTTCTTTTCAGTTTCAAATACCACCTAGTGTGCTAGAACTCTGAAAAACCAAATGCCTCTATGCCAGCTAAGTACACATAAATTTCGTACCACTTTTTTTCTTTCATTTTGAACCATACCTTTATGAAATTTATATGTAAATTATATATGCTAATCTCCCAAAAAAGAGAAAAAGCAGCTTAAGCACCCAAATCCTACAGCATCCTCAGTTTGCAGTTGAGTATTACTCTATCGGACACCTATATCTAAAGGGATTCGCTTGCCAATCTTGGCCTATTAATTATATAATAAGTTATCTTAGGCAATAATTACTTAAGCTTGATAAGACATTATATGCATTAATATATAAATAAATAATTAACTTATCTTATGGCCCACAAGGCTATCATGTCCAAAAACTTAGATACAAAAATCAGACCACAAATAAACTCAAAAAAAAAAATATGTCATCAACTAGAACTTTTTTTATTATAAGAGAAATATTAAATAACTGGAGATGAAAGTGCTTGAATTCGAACCCAAAATTTATAATATACCATAACTTATCCTTAGTCATTAAGTCAAATGGTTATTTTCATCAACTAAAACTTACATCACTAGCTTAGGCAAGATAAATAGTAGGCCCAATTGCCACTAGCACAAATTTGGCAATCCACTTGCTTTAGACACATAATTTTACTCGAGTTAAGTCAGTAACAGTTTCATAACTTCACTGGAGACTATAAAAAGTAAGGCCAATTTTGGATAAACAAGGTCAATGAAAATATGTGGAAATACAATAACTTGCTCAACAAGCTTTATAATCTTTACTCGTATCTTGAATCTACTTTTTTTTGTTTATGTTTTTAGAGAGGTCAATCATCTTGTAAAATTAGGAATTTTTTGAAACTCAAATTTTGAGGTTTGGCTATAATCTGTTTCGCTTTTAATAATAATAATAATCTCTTTAATTTAAAAAAAAAAGAAGTAAGGCCAATTATTAATCTTAAGATTATCCTAAGTTTTGCCTTAAAGATTGTAACTTCATAATTTTTATTCACAATGCAATCATTGCTCATTCAATACAAACTAAACTTGCATTTGCACACGTTGGCCCATGACCCGGGCTTGTCCTCTTTAAGAAGGAGAAGAGCACTTTTGTTTTTGTGAAATGATAACCTTCACACAAACGAGTGAAATACTCTCACTCAAGTTAAATCTTTTTCGTTTGTAGCTTGTGATTAGTGAGGATTGAAGTGCTTTACTAGTTCATATAGACGTCAATAAGAAACAATATGAGAACCTTTTAACTAGTCAAATATCTAAACCTAGCATGTAATAAAACTTAAGAGGCCCAATTTTAGATAGAACCATGCCAACTCATTATGTAGAAATAACTTACAGGACACATGAAGGAACATTTTTTCCATTTTCCTTGCCTCTTTTAATGTGATACAAAAAATAAAAATAAAATAAAATTTTTTTTAAAAAAAAAAAGAAAAAATGTAGAGATAATCTAAGTAGTGTTTTTTTTATTGTTTTAATTAATTAACACTTCGATTTAAACTTAGAATCCTACCATACTGTGTTTAAATTTTTTTTTGGTGAATGTGATATCTAGGCTTTATACAGTAAGAGGTAACTCCCTGGTCAGTTCCATAAATCTTAATCTTATTTCATCCCTCTTAAGATTCCAATACATGACTTTTATAAGGTAAAATTTTTAAGTTCTAACCAGAGAGTTTTTAACGAATTATATATATATATATATATATATATATATATATATATATATATATATGAAGGATTTACTTACAATAGTGTAAAATTAAACTAGCTTTATACACTTTCTTATCTTTTTATGCTATTTATATTTTTTTAATCTTAGGGTTGAATTTTATATTTTATTTACATAGATCACGTCTAACTATTTATTTCATAATAATAAAAATTTTAACTGTTAATGTATATTGAAAAAATAATATTTTTGATTAAAATAATAAGAATATCGGGTTGATTCAAAATTTACATACATAATATATACGAATAGATTGTTAAATCTAATGTTGATTTTCAAAAATATTAATCTTGCATCAAATTACAACAACTATGTAAAACAAATTATTTTACACTAATATAATTAAGTGAATTCTTCCTTTATATATATAATCTCAATATTATCCTCCTTTATTAGCCTGCATGATTAGCTAGTGAAGTAATCCTATACAAGAAGATTTTAGGGGAGGGAATAATTATGGTGAGAAAAACGTGATTCCTGTTTTGGAGAAATATTGTTTTATAGATACAGAATAAGAGCAGGTGGAGACAAAAGGTCCTTTTATTATTACACTTGCTACACTTTGCACGGACATTTTACAGGATCAGACAATTCTACTCAATGTTACAAATTTTCTGAAGGCAGCTATAAAACAATCGGCTCTCTCAATTTTTTATCTTACATCAAAACTGTACGAGACAACAGCAACCCAACAATGACAAATGAAAAACGAAAAACCAAATCGATAGCAGCACTACCATTATCTTCAACCCATCTTTTCATTTTCTTTAATTTCATAGTTTTAATCATCTCTTTTTTCGACAAATCTAATTTAAACTGTTTATATCATGGTAACTATTCTTTAAATAATAAAAACTCCGGTTATCAGAATTCACAAGTTTATCTGTACCAAGATGTCGAGTATACAGTGTACAAAAGGATTCCTCCAACAATTGCTTGAAGATCTAAGCTTCAGATCTCAAACACTCCTCGCAAAATCCATGGCACTCGTTGCTTCAATGGGGGATCCACTATGTACGTTATAGTTTAAACTGCCTCTCGTAAACTGGAAACGTTTCAGAAGCTGAGAGTAGAGGCTTCTGTATATATTCGAAAGAAAACTCAGCGCCAAGGTATGTTAAGAAAAAATAGTTGCTAGTGCAACTTTTGTTTGCTTTTTTTTTAATGTACAAAATTTGTACATTTTACCAAAGTTGAATATAAAAAATGTAATTAACTTTTTTTTTTTATATACAAGAGGCAAAACATTATGATCAATTGAATCTAATAGTATCCTTAATTAATCCCCTAACACAATTTATCCTAACTTGGGTCAAGTTAAAGTATTGCTATGTCATGGTTAATTACGATGATCCTATGTTCCTAACCTTTGGCTGTTCCTGTATTACATAAATAAATAAAAATAAAAACCTCAATACACAAGGCTCCCACAAATCTTACAATGTATTCAAATAAGCCCCCTATATTATTATTGTATTTAAATAAGCTTTTATTCTTTAATTTGTAATCATATAAACCCTTATTTCAAATAAAAGATTATATATGGATAAAAACTTATTCAAAATGTCTTAATCAATTAAAATTTGATCAATTCGATTCAATTAAATTGTTTTCGGATTTAAGTTAATTTTTATAAGTTAGTTTATTTGATTAAGTCGACATCTAAAATTATGAATTAAACTTAAAGAATTAATTGACTTTTTTTTAATATATAACATATAATATAATATAAATTATTAAATATCATATAATATATTCTATCTAACTGATTCATTTTATGTACAAAGTTCGGTTTTAAACCTAACAAAAAAAAATCAATTACTCACCCATATAAAAGATTAACTTATGTTAAGAACTCATTTAAATACAAATTAAAGGTTAATGACTTAATAGAGTACAAACTAAAGTTTAAAGACTTATTTGAGTTCAAATTGAAAGTTAAGAGCTTATCTAAATATAGTAAAAATAAAAAGATTTATTTAAATATAAAGTAATAAAGTTGAGGGGTTTTTTATCATCTTAGCTTTGATGAAAAGTTAAATGGAACCGCTTTCAAAAGTTGAAGATCCAAGTAGAACAATTCAACTGTTAGAGACTAAATTTAAACCGAAATAAAAGATCAAGAATCATTGGTGAAATTTTTGCTAAAGAGAGAGATTTGAGAATAATTGATTCTTTCAACATGAGGATTGATACATGCAATTCCATAAAGCTTAATTATCAAAGTGTGACGGATTTAATTTATTGTATAGAGTGCTTGAGGCGAGCTATCCAACGTTTATGAGAGAGGTTACCTGTGTGAGATTGGGGCCAAAAAATCTGCTTAATATTCTTGAACCACCGAGGCATCCTTGTTGGTTAGCTTGATCGATTTGCTCGTGCATCTCGTCTAGTAATTCCCCGTATGTTATACTTGGTCTTCTTCTCACAACATCTATCAAAATGAAGGTCATTGCACCATTCATTGACTTGGAACTAAAAGCCTGCACATATTTTTTTGATGAACTATTTACCAGGAATTGTATGCTTCATAAAAGAAAATTTTTATTACAAATTGTAGTCTAAAAATATTTATTTTTTAGTTCAAGAGAGACAAATAGCTCTTTAAGTTCAATTTCATAGCTAGATCAAAAGAAAAGGTCATAATAAAGATACAGCTAATTAGGATGGAGTTTCTTACAGATGTGTCAGCAGCTACCTGGTCATCCTCGCAGGCGCTAATGGAATATGCTTTGCCACCACTCGTTTGCTTCCTCGCACCTGATGGAGGACTGTTATCAATCCACTTTCTCCTGTTAACCCAACAAACAAATTAAGAACTTCAAATATAAGTGATTGTTTGTGTTTTCTTTGGGACATCGAATTCATTAATGTTCTAAACTTCAAGTTCTTGACTAATATGGGAAGATCAGAAAGCATCAAAGCACCCGTATATTAAATTGATGTGAAACTCACTTTTCTCTATCATAGACGTGCTCTAGATCAAGAATGGTTCCACTATGGCAAGCATCAACAATGGCATGAAGCGTGACGCCCTCTGGCAGCGGCTTAACAATGGTGGCGTAAATGTCATTGTCGAGGATCATGCCTTCTTTCAGAAAATCAACGGGGCAGATGGTTTCGTCGAACCCGTCACGCTCATCATTATTGAAATCGGGTTGGCGTAAGCCATGTCCGGAGTAATAGAACACCAGCGAATCTCCATACCGGCAGCCCGTCACCAGCCATTTCAAGCAATTCTCGATGTTTGCCTTTGTTGGAATAAGTCGGAAATCTGACTGTTCCTCTGCAGTTTGAATAGATATTGTTCGAGAATCAATCAGGCTTTGTTCGATAATGTAAGAAAATATTGCTAAGTGTAACAACATATTAAATTTCAACAAGTCACAAGGAAAAACTCTTTTCTAGTAATTAAAATAGTAAGAAATTAAAACATGATCACTATAATTGAGAATTTAACATTTTATTAACAAATCACGTGTTCGTTAAAGAAAAGAAAATTCTTCCCTTTCAAATAAAGCCAAATTTTTTTAGTGTAAATTGGAGTTTGAGATTACTTTTACTTCCATCGAATTTCCCCTAATTCATATTTCCTTTATAATGGCCAAAGGAATAGCGTGCACGTGTCATTGTCTCATGCCAATATGTCACATATATTATGCATCGAATCAAACAGAGTAATAACGACTTTGTAGCATAAAGCATATATTAATAGTTGTTTAATCTCTAGTTTATTATTTGGTCTGTAGGATGGGGACGTACAGAATTAAATCCAACTGTTGGACATAATCAAACTAAATGTTAGAAGGAAAAACTCATGCAATTCTACAGCAAAGACTGTGAAAAGGCAGCTTTTTCTTGGATCAATGCAAGAACACAAGTTAAAAGCACATGAAAAGATTTCTAATTCTAAAGCAACTAAGAGGCTGATAGTGAATACCTGTGAGAACTAGAATGTTGTCCTCTCGAAATCCGTATTTATCAATCAAAAGATCTTGCATGTTTAACACATCGTTTATGGTCCCTTTGAGCTTATACTTCCACTTCTTGTAGGTAATCCCGCAAAGCACCGCACGTTTCTTCGGTGATAGGCCGGAAATATAATCCAAAGCACAAAGCTTAGGGTAAGTTGCCGGCGACGATGACCCTGAAGCAGCAGGTTTCTGGGTGCCCCCGCGCAGAATTTTCTTCAGCTTTTCCCTCAGAGAGCTATTGCCTATCAGTGGACGAATTATCCTGCCATGCTCTCTGGAAGACGATCGTTTCCTTGTTGTTGGATTGAGCTTATGGCAATGTGGACAAATTGCTGTCTCAGTATTGGTTGACGCTGAAAACTTTTGCCTGCAGCGGTGGCATACTATTCTAATTTCCATATCAGCCTTCAGCATTTACGAGCCTGAATTAGGTTCAGCGAAACTCTGCCTCGATGAGAGGAAATTTATTATTTGAAGTTTCATGGAACATTCAACAGAGAGAGAAGGGTCTGAGCAAGGCCAAGGGGTCATTCCTTGCTTCCTACCGTGTCTTATTATGCTGCGCCAGTGTATATAAGAATATTACCTTTTTCTTAACAAATTTTAGAGTTCAAAATTAGATATCTAATCTAGTCTGATTCTTCATTTAATTTAGTTCGATTTTGATAGAATATTTTACTCTAAATTGATATCAAAATTGAAGGTTTCGAATTCAATCCGATTCACAATCCAAAAGATATATATTTAAATTGAGGATACCCTAACCATTAAGAAGATTTAGCACTCGATGACCTTTTATTATTATTTTTATTTTAATCCTTATTATAAGCTTGATGGCAAAGGAAATTACAAAACTAAATGCATTTTAATTGTCCAAAATAGTTGACATAACTCAAAGAATTGACTTAGTGGTATAAAGCTCATTAAGTTCGTGAGTGAAAACAATTTCTAAAGAGAATCCAACATCCAAATGTATGATATAGAGACATCTCGTGGATTACAACTAACTAACTATTTATATATATATATATATATATATATATATATAGTTATAGTTGAGGTAGTAGCATGCACAAGAGCTACATCTCCTATATTGGAGATTTCATGTTCAAATACTCAGTTTCCCATCTTATTATTTTAGAAATATAACAATATTAACAGTTTAATTGTTAGTTTTGTATAATATATATATATATATATATATATATATATATTAACATGTTACAAAGATATAGGTTGCTAATGGTTAATTCTACTAATTACATCCTCCTGACATAATAAAAAGATTGGCTTAAATGATCATATATATATTAAGAATTTTAGCTTACCTTTCGTCGTAATATATATAGTCATGACATTATTTAATAGATTGATTTTTAAATTAGATATCTAGACTTTTCCCTCTATTTCTTTTTCTTTTTCTTTTAAATAAGAGGATAACTTTAGTTTATCTCAAATATATTTCTCTAATCCAATCTCCATGAATTAATTTTAATTCTGATTCA
Source organism: Heritiera fomes (assembly GCA_032173925.1). Taxonomy (NCBI): domain Eukaryota; kingdom Viridiplantae; phylum Streptophyta; class Magnoliopsida; order Malvales; family Malvaceae; genus Heritiera; species Heritiera fomes. The sequence goes on along the minus strand of JAPDPM010000020.1, from coordinate 8,565,961 downwards.
GCACATCATGACCAAATGGGAAGACAAAAACACTATATAATTATGAAATAGTAGCCGATGAGGCTTTGGCTTGGTGGCAATGAAAAAGCCTTGAGACTTTGAGATATCAAATTAGAGTCTCACTAAATGTGAGATTTGTTTAGTTTGTTATTGTTTACTTAGTTTGTTAAATATAGTTATTGTATTTATCAGTTCATCAAGTTATCTGTTCATCAAATGTAATATCTGATTATGATTATAACTTTGAATGAAATTTACCCTTTCAAAAAAAATTATGAAATAGTAAAAACAAAATTTTTGGTTGAACCCATAATTTTTAGATAAATTAATTCATGCAATTTTTTTAAAATGTGATTTTTAATAAATTTACAATTTGAATCTTAGTATTTGCATCATCTACTTTTATTTCCATGATACGATCTTATTATGTAATTTACTAATTTGAATTTGTTTAATTAAAAATGTAAATCTAAAACCAAAAGCAAAAGCAATTGTGATCCAAAATTAAAGCTTTAGTGATGAATTTATTTAACCTTTCGGCCAAGATATGCATTTCTTTATTCTTCAATTAGTAGAATATATAAAGAGCAAGCATCGGATACGTTTTCCTTTCAAACCCTGTGGCTAAATAGACAAGAAATTAACACTTCTGCTTTACACTTGCTTTATCTGATTCTTGCTTCATCTTAGAGATATTGGAACAAACAGTTCTAATTGGTTCCTTAGTCAAAATTACACACATGGGATGCAATTTGCAAATATCCCAAAATCCAATGTTGACAATCTGTCCCTGCTTTCTCTCAAAAATAAATAACGCATTTTCATTAATAAAAAAGATTAGTGTTATTTCGTCATTGCATTTTAAGAGTCAAAACTGAATGTTATCATTGGATTTCAATTTAATCGATTTTTTTACTGTACTTTAAATTTGATCGAATTTTGAGTGAAACGTAACCGAATTAAAATATTTTATGAAATATGTTGTTAATGAAACGAGTAAATTCTCTTGATTTTTTGTAACAAAAAAAATATTTTGATTTTTTACAGAATAACAAAATGGGAATATTTCAACAAACATTCAATTAATGTAAATGGAAATTAAATTTTCATCAATTTTATTGTTTTATCTTAAAAATAATAATAAAATTAAAGGTATAGCAAAAATCCAATAAATGCTGTTGCAACATTGCAAAATTGACCTTAATTCCCTAATAAATATTAAGCAGATACTCCCCATTTAAATAATTGATGGTATTTCATTTAGATAATATTATGTTTGTTTAACAAATTCTTTATTTGCAATTTAATGGATAAATATTTTAATTATCTAAACTCGCTTACATGATAGTCTTTCATCTTCGTAAACTGTAATTTTTTTTTTTTATGTTCTCTCTCCCATTTCAATTTCATATAGACAAAATTGTAATATTTCTCAACATACAAACAGCTAGCTTTATAAAGAGAGAATAGTTTAGTTGGAGGGTCATGTTATGATTTTCATTACATTAGTATTCAGAAGTTTTAATTTCAACTTCTCTGAGCTAAGTGCAATGCACTTTACGCCGTATTCATCCATTTAAGAGATTCTCCAGCCACCAGGAATTACTTTAAATAGTCACTGCTTCAAATTCTATTCGCATTTCTTTTTAGTAATAAAGTACGTCATCTTTTTACCTCAAAAAAGATATAAATGAAAAAGAAAAGGTTTCATAAATTTAAGGTTCTCAGTTTTAGAACATTTTGGATGGTTTTAGTAGAATTTTGGCAAATTGTATATTTGTATTGCGTTTGTTTTATGTCAAAAAACGTGTATAGCATTTTAGTTCAATTCCTCATGATTTTTTATTAGTATACGATTTGTAAATTTTGAAAAATTTGCAGATAAATGTTTAAAGGATTCATAAATTTTAATAATGGATTTATAATATGCTTTGACCTTAAAGATGGGATAACATCCTCTAAACTTAAACTTTTTTATGAAAAAATGTCTAAAGCACGAAAATTATAATGTCACAATCTAGCGAACAAGTCAAATATAAAATATTTTTTTAATTCTTGTTAAATTTATATATAATTTTTATCAAAATTTTAACCAATAATTTTTTTTTGTAATCTAAAATTATAAAGATTAGATGTTAATATGCATTTCCTAATAGAGGATTGCTGTTAGACCTGTAGACACTGGATACTGTGCCCATCTCCCGAAGGTTGACCTTGGGCACGATATGACTTGTGCTAGGCGTGGGAGAAGCCTTGCACTGTGCTAGAGACTTGGCACACTTGCGCGACAGACATGCACATGAGACAGGCAAGACAGGTACTTGGCTTGGGCGGCTTACCAGGCTTGACACTTAGACGGTGATGGATGATGATCGTGAGATACGGGTTACGGTTAACTCGTGTGGCACCATGGGCCTTGACCATGTGAGCGGGAGGTTGGTCGGTGCGCGGCACAAGGCACCGTTGAGGCATAAGTGGCTGGGTGCGTGCACGCAGATGGGGAAGTGCTCATGACCTACCCAGCGTGGAGCCCACGATGCGGAGACAGTTGCGAAGATTGCGGGCCACAGCTTCGAGATAAGATTTGGCTGACCTTATCACTTGGAGATATACTTGGAGATAACTCATGGATGCTGACGCGGCAATCATCCGTAGAGTCCTAAGTCTAGTGGGATATAATTTTAGAGAGTTTGTATTTTAATAGAACTCTTGTACCTATGTAAGGGGGATGTCCTCACTTGCCTATATAAACCCTTCAGGGGAGATCAGTAGAACACAGAGTGAAACAATGTAAGTGTTCTCTGCAAATTGTAATCCTTTTTATTGCGGCTTAATAGAAAGGTTGAGGGAGTTTCCCTTGTAAAGATTTGAGTGTTTCTATTCTCTTTCTTCTCTCTCTGTTTGTTGTGCTTGTGTTGGTTTTCCTATTTGCTCAGGTGTGACATACCGTTGCGTGCTAGCCTTTGTCTGGGCTAGGTTTGGAGTTTGGCTGTACTAAGTTGCGGAGAACTTAGGCCATAACTAGGAAAACGGTTCTAGGAGGGAACGACCCTGTGACAATTTGGTATCCGAGCACGATTTTCAGATCATGGCACACGAGCTAGCCGATCGAGTTGCTGTCCTTGAAGCGATGGTAGGTACACCGTTGGAAGAAGCGGGTACTGTGGCAAAACAGATAATGACCATGGTGGGTGGTATGCAAGAGCTTACTCAACTGGTGATGAGTGTCCAGAAAGAGTAGGCTGACCGCTACAACAGTTTCTTACAGCAAGTTCATGATCTCTCAGAGAGATTTGAGGTACAAATCAATACCCTGAAAACTGATATTTTAGTACTGAAACGTGCTATGATTGCTACAGAACAGACAGAGGCTTCTAATAGTGTAAAAAGGGGGTGATAGTGGCGATCCCAAAAAGAGGATCAAGGTACCTGAACCCAAGGAGTTCACTGGAATTCACAATGCGAAGGAGTTGGAGAATTTCTTGTGGGACATGGAGCAGTACTTCAAGGCTGCTGGTATACCGGAGCAGGACTGAGTGACTATCACTAGTATGTACTTCACTGGAAATGCTAAGCTATGGTGGCGAGGCAGACTGGTCGATGATGATAGTGCTGGTCTACCGAGGATTGAGACATGGGATGCACTGAAGAAGGAATTGATGGACCAATTTCTTCCGTTGAATGCGGCATGGCTCGCGAGGGAATCACTCAAGAAGTTGAAGCACACGGGTTCTGTGCGAGACTATGTCAAGGAGTTTAGCTCTTTGATGTTGGACGTGAAAAACATGTCAGAGGAGGATAAGTTGTTTAACTTTTTCTCGGGACTTCAGCCATGGGCTCAGGCTGAGTTACGTAGGCAGAATGTGAAGGATCTGCCTCAGGCAATTGCAGCTGCAGACGGTTTGGTGGATTACAAACTGGGTTCTTCTTCAACAAGTACTGGTGAAAAGAAGAAGAACAATCCTGATGGCAACAAGGGAAAGGGCAAGAAGGATTGGAAGAAAAACCGAAAGAACAAGGACAAGGCTGAGTCTTCTAAGCAAAAAGGACCGGATCCACGCCAAAGCAAAGGAGATTGGAGTTGTTTCTTGTGCAATGGGAATCATAAGATCCGAGACTGCCCCAAGAGGTCCAAACTAATGGCTCTCATGTGCGAGGACGATGGTGAGGAGGACAGTCCACGAGTTGCCCCAATACAGTTGCTCAACGCTATTAGGGCGGACCACGAACTCCTCAGAAGGGACTGATGTATGTGAAAGCTGAGGTGAATGGAAGACCGATTCGAGTTATGCTTGATACGAGTGCGACCAACAACTTTGTCTCGATGGGCATGGTTGATCATCTTGGTCTGAAGATCACGAGGAGCACAAATCAAGTTAAGATAGTCAATTCAAAGGCCCAGGATATCCAGGGGATGGCTATCGCATCGGTGAAGATTGGGACGTGGCAACAGGACTGTAAGTTCCTAGCTTTACCTATTGATGATTTTGATCTAATCATGGGCATTGAATTCTTTGTGCAAGCGAATGCATTTGCTATTCCTCATCTAGGAGGATTGATGATCTCTGACGAAGCATGTCCAAGCTTTGTTCCGGTGGAGAGGGGACAAAGTGTTGCGAAGCCATTGATGCAGTCGGCTTCACAAGTGAACAATGGGTTAAGGAAGGGGGAGACAACCACGTTAGCTGCCCTGGTAGAGGTGAAACTAGAAAAGGTTGTCGAAGTGCCTGACGAGATAGCGGCGGTATTTGACGAGTATAAAGATGTGATGCCCCCTGAATTACCCAAGGCACTACCACCTAAGAGCGCTATGGATCATAAGATTGAGTTGGAACCGGGAGCTAGACCACCTGCTCAAGCACCCTACAGGATGGGTCCTTTGGAGTTAGCCGAGCTGAGAAAGCAGCTTGGTGAGTTGTTGGAAGCAGGTTATATCTAACCATTGAAGGCAACACATGGAGCTCCAGTGTTATTCCAAAGGAAGCAGGATGGCACACTATGGATGTGTGTTGACTACAGAGCCCTGAACAAGGTCACGGTCAAGAACAAGTATCCAGTTCCAAATGTCGCTGATTTGTTTGACCGGTTGTCTAAGGCGACATATTTCACAAAGTTAGACTTGAGATCGGGTTACTGGCAAGTGAGGATTGCCGAGTGTGATGAATCAAAGACAGCTTGTGTAACGAGATATGATTCGTTTGAATTTCTGGTTATGCCATTTGGTTTAACTAATGCACCTGCTACATTTTGCAACTTGATGAATGATGTGCTCTATGAGTACTTGGACCACTTCGTGGTAGTATACCTGGATGACATCGTGGTGTATAGTCAGACGCTAGCGGAACATAGACAGCACCTCAGGTGGGTGTTCGAGGCTTTAAAGAAGCACTCCTTGTTTGTGAAAAAGGAGAAATGTGAGTTTTGCCAGCGGGAGATAATGTTTCTGGGTCATAAAGTCAGTAGTGGGCAAATCCGCATGGATGAGAGGAAGATCCAGGCCATTGTTGAGTGGCAAGCCCCTACTAGGGTCCCAGAGTTGCGGTCATTCTTAGGACTGGCCAACTACTACAGGCGTTTCATCAAGGGGTACAGTAAGATGGTGAGTCCTTTGACAGATCTGTTGAAAAAGGACAGGAAGTGGGTGTGGTCTGAGGATTGTGAGTGGGCATTTCAAGATATCAAGAGGGCAGTGACATCCGAGCCAGTGTTGAGACTGCCAAATTTCAGCTTGCCATTTGAAGTTCACACAGACGCATCAGATAGAGCCATTGGGGGTGTGCTAGTCCAGGAAGGGCACCCTATTGCTTACGAGAGCTGCAAGCTTAAGGACGCGGAACAATGGTATTCAGCCCATGAGAAGGAGATGACTGCTGTGGTGCATTGTTTGGAGGTGTGGAAGCATTATCTTTTGGGGACGAAGTTTGTGGTGGTGACAGATAATGTGGCCAATACTTATTTCAAGACGCAGAAGAAGCTGAGCCCAAAGCAGGCATGTTGGCAGGAGTTTTTGGCAGAGTTCGACTTTGCTTGGGTACACAGACCAGGAAGGGAGAACCAGGTGGCTGATGCGCTGAGTCGCAAGATAGTCCAATTATATGTTGCTTCATTATCCACTATTGAGACTAACCTGATTGACAGGATAAGGCAGCAGGCATCGGCAGATAAGACTTATGAACAGCTCAGGGAGGGCATGAAACTGGGCAAGATTCGTAGATATTGGCTCGAAGGGGATTTGCTGTATGCTAGAGGCAACAGAGTCTATGTTCCAGCAGGTGGGGGACTTAGAAAGGAGTTGCTGAGAGAAACCCACGACCCTCAGTGGGCAGGACATCCTGGAGTGGAGAGGATGTTGGCACTGTTGACGAGAACATATTTCTGGCCAAAGATGGAGGAAGACATCGAGTTACATGTTCGCACGTGCCATATCTGTCAGATTGACAAGACTGAGAGGAAGAAGCAAGCGGGATTGCTTCAACCACTACCTATCCCTGAGAGAGCTTGGGAGTCGGTGTCGATGGACTTTATCACTGGGTTTCCGAAGGTGGACAAGATGAAATCCGTGATGGTAGTGGTCGATCACTTTTCAAAGTATGCTGTCTTCATTGCAGCCCCACATGCATGTACCGCCCATGAAGCTGCAGAGCTGTTCCTGAAGCATGTGGTGAAGATCTTTGGGTTGCCCAAGGACATAGTAAGTGATCGGGATGCTCGGTTTACAGGGAAGTTCTGGACTTATCTTTTCAAATTGATGGGTTTGGAGTTGAAGTTTTCTACGGCTAATCATCCGCAGACAAATGGCCAGACAGAGCGGATTAATGCATTGGTAGAGGAGTATTTGAGGCACTATGTGACAGCAAGCCAGAAGAATTGGGTGAGTTTGCTTGATTCAGCACAGTTTTGCTATAACATGCATAGATCATCTTCCACAGGTTTGAGTCCGGCGGAGTTGGTTCTTGGACATTAACCAACTACACCTTTAGAGATAGCAAAGACTAAGTTTCAAGGGGACTGCCCAGCAGCCTACAGATTCATGCGAGACAGGCAGGATTTGTTGGAACAGGCTAAGGAGAGCTTGGCTAAGGCACAGTGGAGGATGGTAAAGTATGCAGACCGGCATAGGCGGGCACTAGAGTTCGAGGTGGGTGACAAGGTGTTACTCAAATTGACGCCTTAGATATGGAAGAAGGTCACAGACAAGCAGTTTCACAAAGGTTTAGTGCAGAAGTATGATGGCCCTTTTGAAGTTGTAAAGCGGGTAGGCAAGGTAGCTTATCAGCTGAAGCTGCCCGAGAGGCTGAAGCTGCATCCTACTTTCCATGTGAGCTTTCTGAAGCCTTATCAGGAAGATGGTGATCCAGAGAGGCTACAAGGAAGGAAGGCTCCACCTGCTGTTCGGAGCCATTTCGAGAAGAAGGTGGCTGGGATACTTGACCACAGAGTGGAAGGTGCCAGTAGGAAGAATCGAAGAACTTACTACTTGGTTCAGTGGGAAGGTGAAAGTGAGGCAGACGCTACTTGGGAGAGAGACACTTCTTTGTGGCAGTTTGAGGATGAGATCAAGGCATACTTGGAGCTCATTCCGATGAGGGCATCGGCTTCCTCCAACGGGGGGAGGGTTTGTTAGACCTGTAGACACCGGATACTGTGCCTATCTCCCGAAGGTTGACCTTGGGCACGATATGACTTGTGCTAGGCGTGGGAGAAGCCTTGCACTGTGCTAGAGACTTGGCACACTTGCGCGACGGGCATGCGCATGAGACAGGCAAGACAGGTACTTAGCTTGGGCGACTTACCAGGCTTGACACTTAGACGGTGATGGATGATGATCGTGAGATACAGGTTGGGTTAACTCGTGTGGCACCATGGGCCTTGACCATGTGAGCGGGAGGTTGGTCGGTGCGCGGCACAAGGCACCGTTGAGGCATAAGTGGCTGGGTGCGCGCACGCAGACGGGGAAGTGCACAGGACCTACGCAGCGTGGAGCCCACGATGCGGAGACAGTTGCGAGGATTGCGGGCCATGGCTTCGAGATAAGATTTGGCTGACCTTATCACTTGGAGATATACTTGGAGATAACTCATTGATGCTGACGTGGCGATCATCCGTAGAGTCCTAAGTCTAGTGGGATATAATCTTAGAGAGTTTGTATTTCAATAGAACTCTTGTACCTATGTAAGGGGGATGTCCTCACTTGCCTATATAAACCTTTCAGGGGAGATCAGTAGAACACAGAGTGAAACAGTGTAAGTGTTCTCTGCAAATTGTAATCCTTTTTATTGCGGCTTAATAGAAAGGTTGAGGGAGTTTCCCTTGTAAAGATTTGAGTGTTTCTATTCTCTTTCTTCTCTCTCTGTTTGTTGTGCTTGTGTTGGTTTTCCTATTTGCTCAGGTGTGACATACCGCTGCGTGCTAGCCTTTGTCTGGGCTAAGTTTGGAGTTTTGCTGTACTAAGTTGCGGAGAACTTAAGCCATCACTGGAAAAACGATTCTAGGAGAGAACGACCCTGTGACAATTGCCCACTATAATTTTGATGCGGTCAATTTTTACAACTTTTCCTTTTCTTTTCGACCAATAACAATGTTCTAGGGCTCATAATTTTCAAAATCCTTAGCCAAACTGAAATGAAAAAGGAAAATTTATGTTTATTCAAAGATAATTGTGGTCCACAAATTATTGACAAGTCGAATATTGTTGTCCTGCCAATTCATTCAAACAATTGACATCATCTACCCTTTGCCGACGCAGGAATAATACAAGTAATTTTTTTTTTGGTACATAATACAAGTATTTGTTATATCATAATATTATACACCGATAGATATCCATAGGAACTGGAGAGGACTGAAAAGACAACGAGAGAGAGAAATTTAGGATCGAATGGTTAGGATATGCCATTTTTTTTAATATGCAACAACAAAAAGCTCTGGCTGTTCTAAAGTAGATATGTTAACATCTACACTGTACATGACAACTTAATCTAAAGTAGAAATGTTAAATGTGGTACATGAGAAAGTTGAAGTAAGCAAGGTGTTATTGTCCGGAACATGAGACCAGCGTCCTTCCTTGTTTCAGATTTTCATGGGGAGAGAGTGCAAAAGTGGTTCGGTCCGTTATATAGCAAGAGTTACTGGAGATGACAAACAGACTAGTTTGTATTGTGATTGTCTTTGAATTTGGATCATTTTAGATTCAAGTTTTTTTGAGGTCGGATCATCGTCAATTTGAATATTTTCGAGTTCAGATCATCTCAAGTTCGAATATTTTAAGAGGCTCAAACTTTTTTAAATTCGGATGATTTTGGATTTAATTCAATTCGAGTCGAATGGATTTAAACGAATTTGAATGACTTTGAAATTTTATAAGATATACAAATTTTTATAATTTTGAATTTAATAATTAATTTACTTTTATATAATTAAATAAAAATATAACAAAAATACTAAAATTTAAAGTTTTTAAAATTAATAACTCAACAAGCAACGTTAAGATGATGACACAAATCTTTTAAAATATTAAGAAAATAAAAAATAAATAAAATAAAACATGTGTCATCCCCTTAACCATATTTATAGAGTCAAAAAAACTCCACTGACGATATATAAAATAATTATCCTTTATATAAAAGATATAAATGGCATTTTACTCAGTTAACTTTAAAATACTTAAAATTTTGATGACTTTCATGAACTTGAGAATCATATAATTTTAATAACATGATCATTACTACAGCATCTACGTGAACCAAATTGTTAAAATCTTGCTAAATGATATTAAGATGTTTAAAACACAAATATGCATTTGCTTAATTGACTTGAACTATTTCATGCACATTTGATGATTTGATAAAAGTAATTCCTTTCTCTAAAATGTCAATATTGTTCATATTATCAAAAGTATCGATACGCTTAAAACATGCCAATACCACTAATTTAAATATTGACGAACTTAATAGGTGTGTCAATACCTTATCCTTACCATTGAATAGATGCTTTCCGCTATCGATCGATCCGCTAGATTTTGTTGGTTAATTGTTAATTGTTCATTGTGGCATGGATATGCTACAGTGTTGATTAATTGTTCATTTGTTCTCCTTTATAAGATAGTAGTTGCTTCCCGGTAATCTCTCCAACATTTTTTCTCCGCTGCCAACCACCCACGCGAGACCTCTGCTTTTCTTGAACCTAATATCATGAATCTGTCCTAGACGAGTAATTTTTTTACAATCTTTAACATTATTATGAAAATCAAAAGAACATAGTAGTACGACTAGTGAAATGTCCAAACAATACCAAACACAAACACAATAGGGTAAAGTGGAAAATCCAAGCAGCATAGATGACAAGCCTCATGCTAGATTCCACGTAACCTGTATCATATAGTATAACGTAATTGAACAAATTAGTAAATATTATTACATGATATACATTATTCTACGCCTAACTCTACTTCTGTATTTTATCTATCATTTAACTTCTGAACTAACAGTTTACTTTATAGGGCACTATAAGTCTCATAACCTAACCACCTGCACAAATCTTGCATAAAAATATAATATTTTGAGATCAACAAATATCTAAGAATATATATTCATGCAGCACCAGGCCGTACAAACACGATAACTAGGAAAAACATAACAAAGGGGGGCTTAGCAATAGGGTAATATAAATTTAATAGAAGTTACCGCACATCTAGTTCTGGCTCTGAAATCGTATATGAAAGGCTGACTGAAGGTGGTGATAATTCATAGCTGAACCACTGTTTTTTTTTCCTTTTATACAAGATAAAGGGCATATCTAAACCATTGTTTAATGCACTGAGCTGCCCAGAAATTTGGCCTTGCAAGTTGGACACATATAACCGACTGAATCTGATTGTTCTTCAGGATCAACAGCTTCCTGGTTGAACTCCGTTCCACACCACACACAAACAGTTGTAAGCTGATGCTTGCCCGCCATACTTAACATAACTTCTGATTCAAACTGATTAGAAGAACTGTAAGCAACTCCTATATCTGGATTATTAGCCAAATCTATTGGAACCTCTGGCAATGTGGGAGACACTTGTACACCTCCAAAGCTAAATTTCACCTGCTCTATTTCATCCAACTTTATCCCATCAAATCCTGTCATACTGTCATGCCTCTGATCAATGCTGCACAAACCATCTTCTTCCTGTTGTTACAAATGGAGAACATAAAACTATTCGGTGAATAATTTTAGCCAACCATTTCTCCTACATGATCTAACATCCTCAAGAAAACTGACATTTAAACCTCCAAACTGCTAGACTACAATGGACATATGATTTAGCATTTAAAAAAAACACATCAATAGGTAAATTTTTTATCATAACAATAAAACAATTGATAAGTCACATTGCACAAAAACCATTTAGAAACTACTCAACCAACCAAAACTTTTGATAACCCAGGTCAACCAAAGTAAGCAACCAAAGAGGAAAGCTTATCAATGGCAACTATACAACCAGATTGAAGCCAATGGCATTGCAAAAGGAAAAAGGTAAATGATAATTATCTTCAAATGGAGAGGTATAAGACCTCTAGTGAGCATTACAACAATCTCAAAGTGTTTAAAACACATTGTACTGATAAAGCAACAAAAAAAAATAGAACAGTGGCTTTATACCTTATTTGGGATAGCATTTGATGCCAATGTATCATTTAGTGGTTGCAATAGGGACATTGATGATTCAGACACTTCGCGCTGAAGTATATTTTCTTCAGATGTTTGATTTATATTCTCTAGTGCAACATCTTTAGCTGGACCAGAACTATTTCCAAAACCAATAACTAACTCAGTATTCTTATTGTTCTCCCCTACTTCAGGTTCTGGATGCTCCGTTGTGCCAACATTATTCTCAACATCAGAGATAGCCAGATCAGCAGAGAAAACAAGTAAGTTGCTTTCAGAACCTCTTTGCTGCTCAATGCGAGAGTTGTCAAGTTCATCGTCTTTTCTGACCAAAGCTTCAGAAATACTACCATTTTGCTCATCCATAGATGCAGAAATTGTAGCATCAAAAAGAGAATCCATATTCACAAGAGTGCTAGCTTCATCAATCTTCTTGTTCTCTTCATCAATGACCATAGGCTCACAGGTTTGTTGAAATAAATCTTGATTCACTGTTCTATTAGTCGTGTCATCCTCTGTTCCTGAATCACTTAAAGGCGAATCAGAATTCATTTCATGATCAGAAGTAGAAGCCGGAATTTCTGGATTAGAAACTGCGTTCAATTTATCAACACTTGATCCATCATTGAGTTCATATCTAGGCACAGCAGTGGTACTTTCAAGAATAGAATTCTGGGCAATTTCAATTAGAGCATCCATTTTGGAGATCCTCGGGGGCAACTCTTGCTTAGTTGCAACCTCAGTTCTCCTTGGAAGAGTCATTAAACCAGGAGAATCTTCAATTCCTCTCACAAAGTTCCTAACATGGATCCCTACATGACCATTGTACCGACGCCGTTCATGAAACACCTTATGACAGAACTGACATTCAAATTTCCCATCTCTAAGTATTACACCATCTCCCACTGAAGAACCAAGTCTATACCTCCTTGTAGTCCTCTGGTGAAATGATAAAAGGTGCTGCAAATATGCATCCTTCTCATCAAATGTCATATTGCATTTATGACATTCAAAAAGATCATGTATTTGAACTTCTGCCAGGTTATCAAAACCCAGTAAGTTGACTTCCTTCTCATGTTCAGCAGACCGCCTCTGATAATCCTCTTTCTGGATAGCGCCTTCCTGCATTGCATGACAATATTAAACAATGTTAAGTATTTATTTTTCTTTCATGAGTTAAATCAATTGTAAGTCAAACTTCACTTACATTTTCAGAAGCCATTTGATGAACCTGCTGAGCAATGTCACCACCTTTATCCATTGTCAAAGGTGCATCATGGAGTTCGAAATGGGATTGCAAGTATTCAGAGACTTCTTTACATGAAATAAATTGCCGTCCACCAGGACTGGAAAAAAAAAAGAACAATGATGTCAAGTAGAGAAATTGAATTCATGATATAAATCCTAATTAGTCATGAAATGTCGTTTGATAGCACACAAAGTGTCGAAAATCAAGACTAAGTGTCTTCGATTAATTAAAATCTAAGACCAATAAAGAAAAATACTGTAAAATGTTGTTTTCTTTCCTTTCCATTCACAGTGAAAATATATCGGTATACAAAGAAATGAACAAGAACTCACCTCATATATCTGCGGCAATAAACTGAAGCGCGACCTTCCTTCCTCTTCAACCCCAACAAAAGCTTCCACCCTACCGGAAACACGTCCCCGAAAATGCCAGCATCAACAATCTTTCTCTTCCTTCTTCTACTACACCATTGCCCACCCAAATCTCTCATAAACTCAAGCAAAGCCTCCTCATTTCCTGCCATTCCCTCGGTCCTCCTTTTCAATTCCTCCCCATAGGGATCCTCTAAATCACCCAATGCCGCCAAATCGACAGCGACACCGTTTTTATTCAGAATCTCTAAACCGCTCTCTCTATCTTCCCCAGAATTCCCAGCCTGCACTGTGGGCTGTCTTCCTCTCTTTCTCTTCCCAAGACTGATCATGGCATCTTTAATCTCGAAATTTACCATAGTGTCCCTCATCCCGTAACTTACCATCGCGTCCCTCGGGGAAGAAGGAGGGGAAGTGAAGTCGAGGTGTTGGAATTCGGGGTGGGATTTGAGGGAGACCTTGAGGAAGGAGATTATGGATCGGTTTTCTAGGGTTTCGTGGTCGTGGTGAGGGGGGAACGGAGGGGGTGGTTTGGAGGGAGGAAGGAGGCCAGGGAGACGGTGGCGGAGAGGGTGGTGATGGGAGGAATGGTGGTTGTTTAGTGAAGGGCGGGAGAACACCTGGCGACGGGAACCGGCGGATTCATTGAAGCTGGAACGGTCGATGGAAGGGATTACGAGGTTGTCGGAGCGTTTAAGGTCGAAGGCAGTTGGGGAACAAAGGGAGAGGGAGAGAAGCTCGGATTGGGTTAGGGTAGTTAGGTCCACGGCAGGGATAGAATCTAAGGTCAGTGGCTGAGCGGCGGTGACTGTAGCCATTGCGGTGGATTGGTGGCGGCCTGCGGTGGGGTGAAGAAAAAATGATCAGATGATTTACTAAAGTCTAGTAGCACGTAGGATTGGATTGCGCTACAAGTGGATGTGGATATTTACAATTTACTGTTACTGCAAACAGAAAAGCGGCGTGGCGCGGGTGAGAAATTTCGTTTTATACAGTAATTCTTAAGAATATATAATAATCTAATATAATTTCTTTTTATTTTTAAATTTCGTCCTTCTTTATTAAAAAAAAAAATCTGCAACCGGCCTAACGGTATGTTAAAATTTAGGTTAGTTTACTTGAACAAAAAAAAAATTTAGGTTAGTTTATATTTTAGAAAAGAAATTTTTTTATTATCTAAACGAGTTAATAAAAAATATTTTTTGTTAATTGATTTTTTTAAAAAGATTTATTATTTTTAAATAATATTAACAATTAAAATTAAAATATTAAATATAATTAAAGTTATTAATATTTAAAATAGTCATATTTAATACTAAATATTATTAAAATTATTAAAATATTATATTTAGAAGACTTAAAACAAAATTGTATTATTACTTATATTAATATTTATTTAATTATTAAAATATTAAAAATATTTATATTATTAAAATTATTATATTTTATATTGAAAGCAATTATTATTGAATCATAATAAATATTATTAAAATAATAATATAAATATATATGTCAATAAAATATAAAATAATATGTTTTAAATTAAAAAAATTTAGATATTCATTTATTAAAATAATAATATTGTTATATTAGATAATATTATTTATTAAAATATTTACTAATTTAATATTTAGCATTTTATTAAAATAATTTTATAATATTATTTATTATTAAAATATTAAAAAATATTCATGTTTAACAATATACAAAACAAAAATAATTAAAATTAAAATATTAGGAGACTTTTAATATCAATATTTTAAATTTTTATTTAAAATTAAATAAAAACATATTTTAATAGGATTTATATATATATGATGCATTAACAGTGTATAATCTTTATATACTATTAATGCACCAGATATTGATACCTCATTAATAAACCCTTATAAGCAAATTAAATAAAATTTTTTTGTATTTATTTTTAAAAGTTCAGTATTTTTTTAGTTTGTTTATTAATGACGTGTCTACCTCTGATAAATTGATAATATACAAAGATTATACACTGTCATTGTATCATATATATATATATATATAAACTCATTTAAATATAATAATATTTTAGGTAATATACACATTTTTTCCTAAAATCATCTTTTCATTTTAAAAAATGACAATTTTCAAAAGAATAATCTCATTTTTTTTATTGATGAATAAATTATTTTCTGTTAGTCAATTAATTTTTTGCTTGACAAATATCAAAGAATATAGAAATATTTTTTGAAAATCAATTTTAACTAAATGAGTGAATCTTAGGGTCTGTTTGGCCTAGCTGAAGCTTTTATAAAAAGTGCTATTTGAGTAGAGCTTTTTTAAAAGTGCTGTTAAACAAAGTTAAATTAGCGTTTGGCTAACTTAATATAAAAGTACTGTAGAACGTTAAACACTGTTTAATAGAATTTTTGTATATTTTTAATAACTTTTAAAATAAAATAATAAACTTTATTAGATTTAATCACAAACTTTTTAAGTGAAATAAATAAATAAAATAAAAACACTTTACATATTAAAATAAACAATTAAATAAATATAAAAATTGCACAAAATAAATAAATTAATGCAAAAATAATATAATTTTCTTTAAATTTTGTGAATTATTGAATAGTAAAATGAAAATGTTAAAATTTTCACTAAAGTACATGTTATTAAAATTAGTACTTTTTGAAAAAGCTTCAATTTATAGCTTCATCCAAAAGCTAAAATTTGCTTCCCGTATAAACTAAAAATTTTAAATTTTTGAGAGCCAAACACTTGGCTTCTGCTTACATAATAGATAAGCACTTGAATAAGCACTTAAATTGTCTTAGCCAAATCAAAATAAAAAAGGAATCTTAAGTTGGAAATTACCAAGTGGAAAAAAATGTGATTTTCTTGTTAAAAATTTGGTTGACATAGAATTTGGTTAAAAATTTAGAAGTATAGATAGTTTCTAGAAGACACTCCTGGCTTCCGCAGGTTGGTGTCGGAACCTCTTTCTTCCGCTAGTAAAGTCACCATAACAGTGGAGAATTTCTATTCCTACCCCAAGTTTTACTATTCCTACCCCAATCCATTTTTTCAACAGTAAAAAAACCGGATAAAATGACAAAACTCGCCCTCATCAGATAATCTGGAATGATGCGCAAGTCTTACTTGCGCGACAAACACGCGCAAGTTTCACATGCGCGAAAGTCCGAAAATCGCGCAAGTTTACTTGCGCGAAAGTCGCAAATTCGCGCAAGTGAAACTTGCGCGTGTTTGTTGCGCAAGTTTCACGTGCGCGCAAATGTCGCGCAACTGTAATTTGCGCGCAAATGTCGCGCAAGTGAAATTTGCGCGACATTGTAGCGCAAGTTTCACCTGCGCGACATTGAGATCCGGAAAAAATGTGTTCTGTGGTTAAAAAAAATTAAGCGTTTGTGGTTAAAAGGATAACTGTTGTAAAAAACACTCTTCTGCGTCTTTTTCTTCTCGTTTTACTTCTTCTCCCTTTTTGTTCTGTTCATGCGTTTCCCTTCAACCATTTTTTTCTTTCTCACGAGCACTCCCTTCCCAGTTTATATTTCATTTTCTTAAAAAAAAAATGGAAAATCTTCCTGATGATAGCTATTATGATAGTTACGAAGAGTACGAAAGTTTTGTTAAAAGTGTAGAAGCCGATGAAGAAGGAGAGAGGTAAAAATCTGTCTTCTGCAAAAATTGAAAATCGGAAAAAATTGCGCCATATCTCAGCGCAAGTCACGCTTGCGCGGGATTTCAGCGCAAGTGGTACTTGCGCTGGATTTCCGCGCAAGTTGAACTTGCGCGAAATTTCCGCGCAGGAGGCCCTTGCGCGGGATTTCCGCGCAAGTGGAGCTTCCGCAGAAATTCATGATTCGCGCAAGTGTCAGCTTGCGCGGAACATGCCTGGCTTGCACAGATCTGTCTTTTTGTGCGCTCTTGTACTAAAATTCAATCTTAATTTTTTAATATATTATTTATTATAATAATTATAATTAATGAATTTATTTAATATTTGCAGAATGATAAAAGGATAGTGTACAGCGGAGAATCGAAAAGTGTCCATGAAGAAATATTTGACTGTACCGATGCATTTACTACTAACCAAGTAAGTAGTTTTAAAATTAATATAATGTTTTAAAACTACTCTAGTAGAAAAAACTAATTATTAAATTTATTTTGTTTCAGGTTTTCAATTGTCGAAATACCTTGATTACATGGGCTAGAGAGCTTGGAAAAGAGCTAGGTTTTGTTGTTGTGATAAGATCATCAGAATTTGATATTCCTCGAAGAAGACCTAGAGTTCGACTTGTATGTGAAAGGTATGGAACATATAGGTCAAGTACAAATGAATTGCATCGCTTGGGAACGGGAACAAAGAAGTGTAATTGTCCATTCGAGTTACTAGGGGTGAAATTGGACGAGATCGATAGTTGGGCAGTGAAAGTAGTATATGGGATGCATAATCATTTGGCTGCACAACAGCTAGAAGGACATTCCTTTGCTGGTCGATTAACAGTGCAAGAGCAAAGTATGGTGGGTGATATGATAAATGCTATGGTAAAACCAAGAAAAATTTTAATGATGTTGAAACAACATGATAAGAAGAATGTAAGTACCATAAAGACCATCTACAATGCACGACAAAAATATTACTTGGATGACAAAGCTGGTAGATCACAGATGCAACAACTCATGAAATGCTTGAATGATTGTAAATATGTTAAGTGGCATCGGAGTGATGAGTCAAGTGATTGTGTTAGAGACTTATTTTGGGCACATCCAACAGCTATAGATTTGTTGAATGCTTTTTCCAATGTATTAGTTATGGATTGTACATATAAAACTAATAGATATCGACTCCCACTCCTTGAGATTGTTGGTGTAACATGTACAAATCTAACTTTTTCAGTTGCATTTGTTTACATGGAGGCTGAGCGCACTGACAACTACACTTGGGCATTAGAGAAGCTGAAAAGTTTGATGTCTTCTGATTCAACACCTTCTGTCATTGTTACTGATAGGGATTTAGCATTGATGAAAGCAGTACAGACAGTGTTCCCTAGCGCAATTAATCTCTTATGTAGATGGCATATATCAAAGAATGTACTTGCTAATTGTAAAAAGTTTTTTGAGAGCATGGAGAAGTGGGAGGCATTCATGTCATCTTGGGGCGTTCTTGTATCCTCTTCAAATGAGTATGAGTATGAAGCAAATTTAAGTTCAATGGTCTCTCATTACCGTTCTTATCCTAGAGCGCTCGAGTACTTAAGAGATACTTGGCTAACTACACATAAAGAGAGATTTATTGCTGCTTGGACAAATAAAGTAAAGCACTTTGGAAATGTTACAACAAATAGGTATGCATGTTTACAAAGTTTAAAAGTTCTTATTTTCACAACTTATACAATGTATCTCGCATAATCACCATTGTTCGAATGTTATGTAGGGCTGAGAGTGCACATGCGAAGTTAAAGAGGCACCTTGGATCGTCCCAAGGAGATTTTGATTCATCTTGGAAAGTTATCAACTCTCTGATAGAGCTACAACATACGGAGATAAAGGCTTCCTTCGAGAGAAGTGTTATTGTTGTTGAACATAATTTTAGACCAGCTTTGTTTAGAGAGTTACGAGGATTGGTGTCTAGGACAGCGTTGAATATACTTTTGAAGGAGGCGCATCGAGCAAATGATATCGGCATTGACCATCTTATTTGTGGTTGCATCATTAGAAGCACACATGGGTTGCCTTGTGCTCATGAGATTGCTGAATTCATGAGGGATGAGAAACCTATTCCCTTATCCGTTTTGGATCCTCATTGGTCGAAGTTGGACTTAAAGAAGAAAACTGTTGATTATTTGGCTGAGCTGAATCTTGATGCCGAGTGGGAGCTAATAGTGAAACGCTTCAATGCGTGTGATCTCTCAGGAAGATTAGCCTTGAAGAAAAAATTAAGAGAACTAGGTGATCCAGCAACTACATTCCTTATTCCTCCACTCGAGAAGGCTAAGAGCAAAGGCCGTTCAGACAAATCAACTCGACGTGCCCCTTCATACTTTGAGATTGTTGAATCTCAACATGATAGCACATCAACACCCGCAAATTCAGCAACTAAAAGGATGAAGCTACCAGTTAATCGAAAAAAGAAAGTGAAATTTATTGATTCTTTCCCTTTAGAGATACGCCCCTTCATACGCTCTACCGTGGATGTTGAGTCAGATGGACATTGTGGCTTTCGGGCTATAGCTGGTTTGCTAGGCATGGGTGTTGATGCATGGGCGAAGGTGCGACAAGATTTGATTGAGGAGATATGTGATTTTCGAGCTTACTATGTTAGTCTCTATGGATCCATGGAGCGTGTTGATGAATTGTTAGAAACATTATCATATTTCAACATACCGGCTCCTTATGATAAATGGATGACTTTACCCGATATGGGTCACTTGATAGCAACAAAGTATAATGTTGTGCTCGTCCATTTATCTTCGAGACAATGTTTGACATATCTTCCACTTAGAACTGCACCACCTCCACCGCTACAGCATGGATTCATAGCAATTGGATTTGTTAACGATTCTCATTTTGTTGAGGTATTGATAATGCTATATATATGCCTTTGTTTAAATATAGTGTATTTCATTTATTATGCGTTTAACAATGCTATTTTTCAGGTATTTTTGGACCCGCTTGCGCCAATACCTCCGATTGCATGCAATTGGTATCGGTATCGATGTGACTTTGCTTGTGAGTGGGAGCTTCCATATGTATCTCGCATTGAAGAATTTAAAAATTTATTTTCGAGATCAAATGTTGTCATTAGAGAAACCATTGACTTAGATGACATATGATATTTTATTAAATATTACTGTATTTGATATGTATGCCTTGTTAAGATTGTATTATCAATTTATACATTATATGTTTTAATAACATTATCCAAATATCATAAAGATAATCTGTATGTTTAAGAAACAAAAAATCACTAAATATCATTACTAAATTATAAACAAAAATCACTACATATTTTAATAACATAATCTAATATCATAAACATAAACTGTATCTTTACAAAACAAAAGTCATTAAGTACAAATACACTAATCCCCCGACGCATCCGATATAATTGCCTTGCCTCTCCTCCTCCCGATCCTAGTATAAAAACGTATAGGCGGAGGAGCTATGTCTGATGTAACTGGTGGAGCTGTCTCCGAGGAAATAGGAGCTCGTGGAGGAGCTGGAGGAGGTGCATGTGATGGAGCTGGATGAGGAGCTGAAGATGAAGCAGCATCTGACGACCCAGTTAATATGTCATGCAGGTCGTGAAGTCCCTTTGCCAATGTCTCCACATCTTGGTTGCCGCACATGAGTAATTCAACGTAAGAAATTGCTCTCGAATTGCGCTGCAAGACAATACATGAAAGAAATTTTATCAAATTAAATAGTATGAAAAAATTTTATTCACTTGAGATTTAGTGTTAATAACTTACGCTAGAATAGTCGGACTCGACAAGGGGAGCTTGAAACCTCGATCTGCGTGCTGGGTTTTGTATGAAACGATGAGAAATGGCTTCATACCAAGCCATATAATCTGGAGCTGTCTCTCCTGGGATCACACATCTTCGTCCTCTATTCTCTTCTGTGAGGACATACATAGGCCATCTCTCCCATATATTATTCATAAACTGATAAATGACATCGTAAGTGGTGCTCGTACTACCTCTCCGTGCACTAAATGGCGCCAAAGGTGTTGGAGGTACGGTCTGTACATAGCCCCACTGCCGTAACACTCTCTCTGGATGATACGGCTCCACAACATCCCCAGCTTTCAAGCAGACGGTGAAAAATGTGATCGGAGGCAACGGATGATGTCTCCGACTATCTGCATAGGGATCCCAGCACACCTGGTTACACTGAAGGTCATCTAGCTGCTCTCGCAAGACCTTCACATCCTGGCCATATGTACGTGGCTTCCATCGTCGAGCTCGAGGCATACTCTCCTCGTAGTTAACGTTCACCTCCGAACTTAACGACGAAAAGTGCTCATAAATCCAAGCCTACATCAAATAAAACATTAATCATTAATAAATTATAAACAATTAATTTATAATTAACAAGTTAGATAAAGTAAATTATAATACCTGTAAAAGGGTCATATAGCCGCCAATCGATGTGACTTTTGACCTGCTCGCAAGACCCAGCTGTCTATACATATGAGCAAGAGCACCAGCACCCCACGCGTATTCACTGATAGCCGCTAGCTCCTCTAAACAGTGCAATAATGACACGGCAACATGTGACCCACTCTTATCTACAAAAAGAGTGCATCCAAGCAAGTGAAGCAAGTATGCACGAGTAGCATAGACTATCTCCTCATCACTGGAGCTGTCGGTGACATGGCTAAAATTTGTTCTCAACCACTGCAATGTCACACTGGACCCACGACCGGTGCTCGTCGCCGCTTGAGCCTTGGAAATATCAACTCCCAACAACTCTACTAATACTCTAACGGCTTCCTTCACAGAGATGTGCCGGCAAAATACGATCGCCCCGGTCACTGGTATGCCTAGGAGGGTAGCTACATCATCAAGAGTAATCGTCATCTCTCCAAATGGCATATGAAATGTATTCGTCTCTGGCTGCCACCTCTCACAAAAAGCAGAGATGATGGTGTTGTTGCATGTGCGGTAACTACAGTCAACTAAACTCGCTAAGCCGGACTGCATAACCGAGGAGAGAATACGAGATCTATCATCATCTAAGATCCACTGAGATATTTTGTTGCTATGATTCAGGACCTTCAAATTGTCTCGCTCCTATATCGAAAACAACAAACAATAAGTTATTTCAAAAGCGTCATTTAATCACATATTGCAAAAACATATTACCAAATTTTTGAAAGGAGAATTACCTGCCCATCCCATATTGCAAAAGCAACATGTGATCTAAAACTTCTAAGAATTGATGTATCGGTCGGACCTCCAGGACAAGGCTCGACTTCCTCCTCTGCATAAGCTGCATCTAGCTGCTCAGCTTGCTCGACCTGCTCATCCTGCTCGACAGGTTCGACTTGTTCAGCTTGCTCGGCTTGATATCTCCTAACTCGTCGTCTCCTCTCAGAGCCGGTAGGTCGCTGTCGTCTTCCTTGAGATGAATCTCCACCTCGTGTATTAGCCATGTCTGAAAAAGAAAAATATTTAAAAAATTATCAAACATATTAAAAGCCAAGACACTAAGTGCAATAGTTGAGTGCAAGTGTGTGAGGAAGTAAAAAGTGTACAAGTGAGTGGAAGTGTGAGTGAGTGACGTGAGGTGTGTGTCGTGCAAAGTGAGAGTAAGTGAGAAATAATAGTGTCAAGTGTGTCTACATTGTCAGCAAGTACATTTCATAAGCAGATCATGACAAGTCAGCCTATAGTGCTTAAATAGAACATAGCATGCAATATATCTGACAATGCTTAAATTGAACATAGCATGAATAATATATCACATTATTTATTTGATAATATATCACACCTCTTTGATAATATATCACATTATTTATTTTTCTGACAATACTTAAATAGAACATAGCATGAAAAAATTAACATACATCAAGCACATACCTGATGGTAGTAGTCCTACAGTGCAACAGCTTGTACAGATTGATGGCAGCAATCGAAGGGTGATGGTGGCAATAGTCTGTATAATTATAAACTTTAGTCAGCTAATTAAATCAAAAATCATAAAAACTAAGCTTGTAGAATGTAGTCAAAACCAGAAATAATTGCAAAACAGAATGTAAAACAGGATGTAAAACGCCCGCGCAAGTGTGACTTGCGCGGGATCCTCGCGCAAGTCTCGCTTGCGCGGGGTCCTCGCGTAAGTGTGACTTGCGCGGGATCCTCGCGCAAGCGAGACTTGCGCGGGATCCTCGCGCAAGTCTCGCTTGCGCGGGATCCTCGCGCAAGCGAGCCTTCCGCGGGATCCTCGCGCAAGTGAGACTTGCGCGGGGTTCTCGCGCATGGTGTGCCCGCCGCTCGCTCCGCTCGACCTGCCCGGCCTCTCGCAGGCGTGCCACCTGCGCGGGGCTGGCCTCTCGCAGGCGTGCCACCCGCGAGGGGCTGGCCTCGCGCATGTGTGCCACCTGCGCGGGGCTGGCCTGGCGCGATCGGCACACCTGCGAGCGGCGCGAGAGGGACACCATGCGCAGGAGCTTCATACTGCATTTTTTCCTTTACAGTTGGAGTAGGAGATATGTACCAGGAACGAGGAAGAAGGAAGGAGAAGGAGAGGGAGACTGAGACGGAGACGGAGACGGAGAAGGAGAAGGAAAAGGAAGGAGAAGGAGCCGGTGTGGGTAAAATTGTATTTTTCTTTAAAGGGTTGTTTGGGGTGGGGTAGGTTTAGTAAAAAACGGGGTACAAATAGAATTTCCCATAACAGTGGCAACACACAAAGTAGACATTTTCGCGGTTTCAAACGTTTCACTCTACACCCACCACTTCCCCAAGACAGGATGCGCACGGCACGCAGCTCGTTATTCAATACCAACAGCGAAACCCAAAACCCAAATTCGAGGAGAAGGGCCTTAAGTTAATTGGCAGTTTCAGGTTAGTTTATCAGAAAAAGCCTGCCCAAGTTCTTTACAGCTTTCTGTTTCTGTAATCTATATGCTCTCTAATTATCTAAAAGATTTAAGATTTTGGGCTTCTCTTATTTGCCTTGCCATTAAGATTGCCGTGATCATTTCCTTTCACTGCTTGTTTTCTCTGTTACAACTACTCAACTGCACATGCAAAGGCAACATTTTTTGGTGCCAAAACAATTTGATAATTCTCGTTTCTTTTATACAGAGTTTTTTATGGCGACCATACCTTGTGCAAGCACCACAGTGACTTGGTCAGGGGACACCGATTTATGTCAAGCTCTAATTCAAACAAATTGCGGATATCTCAAGGGCGGTGAGATTCTCTTCATAAAGGTTTAAGAATTGGTTTCTTTGTGTGATAGTGACGTTTTAGTTTTAAATACATGATATCATTTGAAAGGAAAATATTGAGGCATTTTTGGTACTATGGTTCCTAAATGTACTGCAAGTCATGGTTTTTCCTTTAGAGCAACATTTTGATGTGTTGTATTCTGTTATTCAGTGTTTCGGCTGAGATAGGAGGAGCATTAGCTTTTTCAAGTTCAAGCTTGTTTTCTCAAAATTTGGCCCATACGTTATTCAATTCTGTGCTACCTAAAAATTCATGTCACCCCTTGGCAAGGCGTCTGATTGTCAAAGCTGCTCAGGTGACTGTTCATCTGATTTGCCTTTTACCTTACAACGATGATTGTGATAACAACTGTAGTTCTATAATCATTGTTCTTGCTGGTTCTTTGCCCTTTGTTGCCAAACTGCATGCATACTTATTTCGTACAAATTGTGTTCTTGCAGGATTATTATTCCATCCTTGGTGTGTCTAAAAATGCCAGCAAATCAGACATAAAAAGCGGTGAATACACTACCCTGCTTATGCTTGACTTTTATATTTTTACCCTATCCATCTCTGTTTCACTTTACATAGGTTGCATGTGATGGCTTTCTTTTGCAAATGGCTTTGAGGTCGATTTATATCAGTCTTCCCCTAGTATTTCTTTCCTGTTCCACCAGAGTCTTTGTGGAAGAATCTCACACTCTCTATTTATCTGTGCTCTACTCTGAACCATACATTGTAAAGGTGAATGCTCATCTACAATTCCTGAACTTAGGCTCTAATTTGGTGGCTGCCAAGAGTTTCATTGATTGGGATTTCAATTCTTATTATGTTACTATTGCTTAGTTAGCCATATTTACTGAAGCATCTAGGAGTATGCCCTTTGTAATATTTCCTTGAACCATTATAGTCATATAACTGAGAAGCTGCAAGTATATTGTCTTTGATTCATTCTTACTGACTATATCCTTTCCATGTTCAGCATACCGAAAGCTTGCCAGGAGTTATCATCCTGATGTGAACAAGTAAGTTAAATTTATAAATTTTTGCAACCGTTCACATTTTCCTGGTAGCAGCTGTATTATCAAATTTATCAAGCATCAATCTTATCCCTCTCCTAGGTGAAAATTCATTTTATCATTTGTTTTTTTTAATGTGTTGCAACAATGGGATCAAACCAAGACATGGTGGATTCTTTCTTACATGGTGGTTGGCTGTGTGCTTGTCTTTTTCAGCTACTGATGTGCATATCGCATTCCATGTTTGTTGTATTAAAAAAAAAAAAGAAAGGAGAGAAAAGCTCTTGGCCTTTGGATATTTATGTATTATTATGGTAATAAGCATAGTAAAGTTCAAATTAATTTAAACACAAATAAAGATAACCGGGGCTAATGTGATTCTTTGTTCTCATCAACTGCTAATTAGTTTTGTTTCTTACTGCCATAGGCAGTTTGGTTGACTTGTTGCAGCATGGATAAATAAAAACTTTACCTATTCCAAAACAAAAAAAAAAGAATAAAGATAAATAACATATCTCTTTCAATTTTAGTTTATATTTTACTGTTATTAGGGATCCTACCAATAATATTAGTTCTTTTGTGTTTGCCAATCAGCGCTCCCGGAGTCTCAAGATTGATTTGCTACCTTGACTCTACTGCTGTGCTGCCACGTTGAACCACAGTAATTGGCCAGAATCACTTATTTATCATGTCTGTCACTTACTAACTTGAGTACTTAATTAGTATATTGATGTGCTTTAGTGGTTGCTAATCATGCCTTGATTAGATAACAAGAAGTGCCCATTGAAAATTGGTCACTATGTTAGCTGTTAAATTACAACTGTCCAAACTTATCCAAAATTAATGCAATGCTATGGAAGCAGCATCCAATAAAATGGAAGGAATAACTAGTAGTAAGCTTGTAATTGCTAAATCCTGGACTGGCAGTCTTTGAAATTATTGGTGATATTTTGTAAGAGTCAGGATACATGCACCCATAGTATAATTAAGTTATTTACATTTGGTATAATCATTTTGTAGGTTTATTACATGTGCCATCTCTAATCATTATATGAACATGCTTGATCTGAAATATTTTTTTGTTGTCTATGCATGTTTTCTTTATTTCAATATGAGATGTATTGGAAATTCTTATCATCTACAACTGCATTTCTCTCATTTGTTGCTAGAACATTTAGTTAAAATCCATATTTTTAACTAGTTTATCATCTGTTATTTCTGTTTCCAAGCACTTATGTCAGCATTGAGGCAAAATTCTTTGTTATAATATGCTCAACATGACATAACTTAAATGACTACACTTCTTTTTTCGGAAGAATTTTTACATTTGCTTAATTCTGTGCTAATATTTATTGTGGGGTTAGGGAACCAGGAGCTGATCAGAAATTTAAGAAGATTAGTGAAGCTTATGAGGTACCAATCTGATTTTAAACATGGGTTATTGGTTATTGATGCCTGGTTGAGCATAGGCTTTGATAAGCATGAGTATTTGCTTGTTTAAGATACTTGTGCAATAAAGATGAAAAACGCTACGGTGCAGGTCTTGTCAGATGATGAGAAGCGTTCTATATATGACAGATATGGAGAAGATGGTCTTAAAGGTTCTAAAATGGGTGTGGGGGTAAGTTAATCATATTGAAGAATAAAGGTGTGAAATTAGTTGTTTTTAATCTTTATCCTCCTTTATTTCAAGCACATCTCTCTTCTTACCCAGTCAAATCTTTGCCGTGCTATTCTGATAGGATTTTACCAATCCATTCGATCTATTTAGCTCATTATTCGACATGGACTTCGGAAATAGAGGTGCCAGAAATATGGCTGCAGATGGTGAAGATCTAATTTACAATCTTGCCTTGAATTTCAAGGAAGCTGTCTTTGGGGTTTGTGGGAAAACATGATTAATGTACAGCCAGATTTTTAGGAGATTTTGCAACAGTTTGTATCCCTAGAATTTGGCTGATTTGGTTAAGAATATTCCATAAATCATGGGATTTGATAGCCTAGTTAGTTTCCTTTTCTATTGCTAGGGTTATTATATATACATAGCCACTTTGTACATATTTTTTTTTCTTAATGAGAAATACAGCAGAAAATTCTTTTGTTTCTCAATTTACGTCATGGTAACAAGAGCTTTAGGTTTTTTCTTGGAAATCAGTCACCTTTTCAGCCTTCATTGCTGATTTTTCTGCAGTTTCTTTTTCAACATTCATTGTTGATATTTTCTGCAGTTTCTTCTTCAGCCTTCATTGCTGATTTTTTTACCTTAGGCCTTCATAGCCATTCTCTTGTTCTAGCCTTCATTGCTGTTTTTTTTTTTTGCTCTGTTTTCTAAAGAAAAAACAAAGTATTTCAAGTGTTCTTTTTCCAACCTTCATAGCTGGATTTTTCCTCTCTTCTTCATCATTGACAGTTTCTCTTCGTTGCTTGGCCTTCGTTGCTGATTTATCCCTGATTCTCACCAGTCTTTCAGCAAGTATTGATTTGTAAAAAATATCAGTAGTTGCAGAAACAACCACTGCAGCACCAAAGGAGTCCGGCAGTCTCAAACAAGAAAAGGTCAAGAGGCTGAGATCTCTAATTAGTAGCCTTGACAAACCTTCAGGTACTTGTTCATTGGTGTATTCAAGTAAGTTTCCATCCTCTATTGGATTAAATGTCTCAGATACAACCTTTGCCAACTCTTGGATCATGGATTCAGGAGCTACTGACCATATGACCCACTCACCAAATGTCTTTTACAAATACTCCCCATGTCCAAGCAATAGGAAAATAGCCATAGCTGATGGTTCTTTGACTACTGTAGCAGGTATAGGAGATGTTAAAATAAGCCCATCATTGACCTTAAAAAATGTTCTTCATGTCCGTAGATTATCCACAAACCTTGTCTCTGTCCAAAAGCTTACTCAAGATTTATGTTGTAATGTGATTTTTCATCATAGTCATTGTGTATTTCAGGACAAGGATTCAGGGAAGACAATTGGACATGCTAGAGAATGGGATGGGCTCTACTACCTTGAAGCACTTAGCCAATCAAATATTACCAAGGGCAAATTACCTTCGTCTTTCGTTTCAGAACTTTATTCGTCTAATAAAGACAAAGTTTGGCTTCACCACTGTCGACTTGGACATCCATCATTTAGAGTCATTAAAATTCTGTTTCCATCTTTATTTCAAGGTCTAGATGTTGAGAGCTTTCATTGTGAAGTGTGCGAACTTGCTAAACATAAACGTGTACCTTTTCCAATAAGTAATAACAGAAGCTCTCTTCCTTTTTATCTCATTCACAGTGATATTTGGGGTCCTTCTACTATTCCTAATGTTTCTGGGGCAAAATGGTTTGTGTCATTCATTGACGATTGTACTCGTGTTACTTGGATTTTCTTGCTTAAACATAAATCTGATGTTAGTACTATCCTCCCAAATTTCTGTTCCATGATTAGGAACCAATTTGGAGTCAATATCAAAAGGTTTAGGTCAGATAATGCTAGGGACTATTTCAATCAAGTACTAACTCCTTATTTTCAAAAGGAAGGGATAGTACATGAGTCATCCTGTGTCAATACACCACAACAAAACGGAGTTGCAGAAAGGAAAAATGGTCATCTCCTTCAGTCAACCCGAGCTCTCTTATTCCAAAAAAACGTGCATAAATCCTTTTGGGGGGAAGCAATTCTTACAGCCACTCATCTTATAAATCGTTTGCCATCTAGAGTCTTGGGATTCAAGAGTCCAATGGAAACACTCTCAACATTCTATCCAAACATACAGACTACAAATAATCTTGTCCCTAGGATATTTGGGTGCGTGTCATTTGTCCATGTTCATAGTCAAAATAGAGGGAAGCTAGATCCAAGGGCATTAAAATGCATATTTGTGGGTTATTCCTCAACTCAAAAAGGGTACAAGTGTTATCACCCTCCATCAAAGAAGTTCTATGTCTCAGTGGACGTTTCTTTCAATGAACAAGTGCCTTACTTCACCATACCTTATCTTCAGGGGGAGAATTCCATACTTGAAGATAAGGATAGGGATTTCTTGCTTGATCTGTCGTCACTTCCAATGTCTGTGCCAGTATCTAAGTCCATGTCAAATCCTGTGTCTGAACCCATGCCAAATCTTGTGTCTGAACCTGCGTCCGAAATTTCAGAACCTATGCCAAATCCTGTGTCTAAACATGTGCCCGAAATTTCAGAAAATCCCAACTCTGCCATTGAAAATGTGAGATTTGGCAAGGTGTACTCAAGGAAGAAGACGGCTGTCCCTGAATCAATGCAAGTCCAAGAATCCAACCCAGATCTTGAGAATGAGGTAACAATTTCTAATTCTTCATTACAAGTTAATACTGAATCTCATGTAGGCAATGATGACCTAGACCTTCCCATTGCTATTAGGAAAGGAACAAGAGAGTGCACAAAACGACCTTTATATCCTCTTGCACACTCCCTGTCCTTCAAACATTTTTCACCATCACATAGAGCCTTCTTGGTTAGCCTAAACACCATTGCCATCCCTACGACCTTATCTGAGGCGTTGTCCAATGAGAAATGGAAACAAGCCATGAATGTGGAAATGGAGGCATTGGAGAAGAACAAAACGTGGGAGTTAGTGAAGTTACCAACAGGCAAGAAACCCGTGGGGTGTAAATGGGTCTATACAGTGAAATATAGAGCAGATGGGTCAATAGAGAGGTATAAGGCAAGGTTGGTGGCCAAGGGCTATACTCAAACATATGGGATTGACTACCTAGAGACTTTTGCTCCAGTTGCGAAAATGAATACTGTTAGAATCTTGCTGTCATTAGCAGCTAATTATAGTTGGGAGTTACAGCAGTTTGATGTCAAGAATGCATTTTTGCATGGAGAACTAGAAGAAGAAATTTATATGGAGGTCCCACCAGGTTATAGGAATAATTTGGATGCTCATACTGTGTGTAAATTGAAGAAAGCTTTATATGGACTTAAGCAATCACCACGGGCATGGTTTGGTAGTTTTGCGAGAGTTATGATTGCCATGGGGTATAGTCAAAGCCAAGGGGATCATACACTGTTCATTAAACACTCATCTTCAGGGGGAGTCACAGCACTCTTAGTGTATGTTGATGACATAATAGTGACAGGGAATGATGATAAGGAGAGACAGCTTCTAAGTCAGTGTTTGGCTAAGGAGTTTGAGATCAAAGCATTAGGAAGGCTGAAATATTTTCTTGGGATTGAGGTGGCTCACTCTAAGCAGGGCATTTTTATCTCCCAACAGAAGTATGTTACAGATCTCCTTAAAGAAACGGGCAAGACAGCGTCCAAACCAGCAAGTACTCTAATAGACCCAAATCTTAGACTTGGAATGGCAGAGGAAGATGCTGCAATAGATAGGGAAATGTATCAGCGCTTGGTAGGAAAACTCATTTATTTATCTCACACACGACCGGACATAGCATATGCAGTAAGTGTGATTAGTCAATTCATGCATAGCCCAAAGGAAGTTCATTTGCAAGCAGCTCATCGAGTGTTGCAGTATCTCAAGGGGACGCCAGGAAAGGGTATTATGTTTAAAAGAAACGGAGGTTTGGTGCTTGAGGCTTACACAGATGCTGATTATGATGGGTCAATAGTCGATAGGAGGTCAACCACAAGATATTGCATCTTTCTTGGTGGTAATCTCGTGACATGGAGGAGCAAGAAACAACATGTGGTAGCACGGTCTAGTGCAGAGGCAGAATTCCAAGCAATGGCTCAAGGTGTGTGTGAACTACTTTGGTTGAAGATCATCTTGGAAGACTTGAAGATCAAGTGGGATGGCCCAATGAGACTTTATTGTGATAATAAGTCTGCGATTAGCATAGCTCACAACCCGGTACAACATGATCGAACAAAGCACATCGAAATTGATACACACTTCATCAAGGGGAAACTGGAGAGCGGGTTGATTTGTACCCCTTACGTGTCTACACATGGCCAACTTGCAGATGTGCTTACTAAAGGGTTAAGTAGCTCAGTGTTTCAGAGTATTGTATCCAAGCTGGGAATGGAAAACATCTATTCACCAGCTTGAGGGGGAGTGTGGGAAAACATGATTAATGTACAACCAGATTTTTAGGAGATTTTGCAACAGTTTGTATCCCTAGAATTTGGCT
This sequence comes from Heritiera fomes, assembly GCA_032173925.1. Lineage (NCBI taxonomy): Eukaryota > Viridiplantae > Streptophyta > Magnoliopsida > Malvales > Malvaceae > Heritiera > Heritiera fomes. The sequence continues at coordinate 8,534,603 of JAPDPM010000020.1, read as the reverse complement.
GATTTGGTTAAGAATATTCCATAAATCATGGGATTTGATAGCCTAGTTAGTTTCCTTTTCTATTGCTAGGGTTATTATATATACATAGCCACTTTGTACATATTTTTTTTTCTTAATGAGAAATACAGCAGAAAATTCTTTTGTTTCTCAATTTACGTCAGGGTTGAAAAAGAGATTGAAGTGTCGTGGCTTGACAGCTGTAACACCTGTGATGGCTCAGGTTCAAAGCCAGGGACAAAGGCATCTACATGTACCAAATGTGGTGGGCAAGGGCAAGTTGTCTCATCATCAAGGACTCCACTGGGTGTCTTCCAGCCGGTGATGACATGTTCTGCCTGCAGTGGAACTGGGGAAACATTGACGCCTTGTAACACGTGGTGGCGATGGCAGAGTAAGAAAATCGAAGAGGATTACCCTGAAGGTCCCTGCTGGGGTTGATTCTGGTAGCCGGTTGAGAGTCAGCTCAGAGGGCAATGCCAGCAGGAGAGGAGGTGCCCCCAGTGATCTTTATGTCGTAATTGAAGTGCTTCCGGATCCTGTACTGAAACGGGAAGACACAAACATTCTCTATACATGCAAGATTTCTTATGTTGATGCAATCTTGGGGACAACGGTGAAGGTACCAACCGTTGATGGATCAGCTGATCTTAAAATCCCCGCTGGTATCCAGCCTGGAACAACATTGGTTATGGCAAAGAAAGGTGTGCCCTTGCTTAATAAGGGCAACAAAAGGGGGGACCAATTAGTGAGAGTGCAGGTCGAAATCCCAAAAAGGCTGAGTAATGAAGAAAGGAAGCTTTAAATTATAACTTTAAATGATGAGCAATATTAATAATTATAACTTTAAATTGGTGATATTTTGTAAGAGTCAGGATACATGCACCCATAGTATAATTAAGTTATTTACATTTGGTATAATCATTTTGTAGGTTTATTACATTTGCCATCTCTAATCATTATATGAACATGCTTGATCTGAAATATTTTTTTGTTGTCTATGCATGTTTTCTTTATTTCAATATGAGATGTATTGGAAATTCTTATCATCTACAACTGCATTTCTCTCATTTGTTGCTAGAACATTTAGTTAAAATCCATATTTTTCACTAGTTTATCATCTGTTATTTCTGTTTCCAAGCACTTATGTCAGCATTGAGGCAAAATTCTTTGTTATAATATGCTCAACATGACATAACTTAAATGACTACACTTCTTTTTTCGGAAGAATTTTTACATTTGCTTAATTCTGTGCTAATATTTATTGTGGGTTTAGGGAACCAGGAGCTGATCAGAAATTTAAGAAGATTAGTGAAGCTTATGAGGTACCAATCTGATTTTAAACATGGGTGATTGGTTATTGATGCCTGGTTGAGCATAGGCTTTGATAAACATGAGTATTTGCTTGTTTAAGGTACTTGTGCAATAAAGATGAAAAACACTACGGTGCAGGTCTTGTCAGATGATGAGAAGCGTTCTATATATGACAGATATGGAGAAGATGGTCTTAAAGGTTCTAAAATGGGTGTGGGGGTAAGTTAATCATATTGAAGAATAAAGGTGTGAAATTAGTTGTTTTTAATCTTTATCCTCCTTTATTTTAAGCACATCTCTCTTCTTACCCAGTCAAATCTTTGCCGTGCTATTCTGATAGGATTTTACCAATCCATTCGATCTATATAGCTCATTATTCAACATGGACTTTGGAAATAGAGGTGCCAGAAATATGGCTGCAGATGGTGAAGATCTAATTTACAATCTTGCCTTGAATTTCAAGGAAGCTGTCTTTGGGGCTGAAAAAGAGATTGAAGTGTCATGGCTTGACAGCTGTAACACCTGTGATGGCTCAGGTTCAAAGCCAGGGACAAAGGCATCTACATGTACCACATGTGGTGGGCAAGGGCAAGTTGTCTCATCATCAAGGACTCCACTGGGTGTCTTCCAGCAGGTGATGACATGTTCTGCCTGCAGTGGAACTGGGGAAACATTGACACCTTGTAACATGTGGTGGCGATGGCAGAGTAAGAAAATCGAAGAGGATTACCCTGAAGGTCCCTGCTGGGGTTGATTCTGGTAGCCGGTTGAGAGTCAGATCAGAGGGCAATGCCAGCAGGAGAGGAGGTGCCCCCAGTGATCTTTATGTCGTCATTGAAGTGCTTCCGGATCCTGTACTGAAACGGGAAGACACAAACATTCTCTATACATGCTAGATTTCTTATGTTGATGCAATCTTGGGGACAACGGTGAAGGTGCCAACCGTTGATGGATCAGCTGATCTTAAAATCCCCGCTGGTATCCAGCCTGGAACAACATTGGTTATGGCAAAGAAAGGTGTGCCCTTGCTTAATAAGGGCAACAAAAGGGGGGACCAATTAGTGGGAGTGCAGGTCGAAATCCCAAAAAGGCTGAGTAATGTCTCTGTCCTTGTTATCATCAATCATCATCAGCAACGACCAAAAAAAAAAAAGGCTGAGTAATGAAGAAAGGAAGCTTGTTGAAGAACTAACAAGCCAACCTGAGGAAGACCAAGGCTCTTAATGGTAGACGATAGGGGGCATATTGCAGACAGCTATTTTCCTGAAATGCCTGCGGCTCTCATATAACAAGTTCTGCTGCAGCAATTGAAGTATATATACTCTCGGATGTTTTCTCTTTCTTATTTGTGTGTAATACTTGCATCTAGTGTAGGAAGACTCTTAAGGGAGGGACAATTTTTTATTTTTCTAATAAATTGCAATTGTTTAGACGTGATAATTTTAGACATGATACGATAACATGTATATGAATATATTAAAACTTAAGGAGCTATTTGGTATAAGGGATTTAATTACTTTGCATTGTAATTTAATTGACTGTAATGTCTTTAGAGTGTTTGGCAGAGATTATTTTTTGTAAAGTAATTTTACAGCTGTAAAGACATTGCTGTTAGGAGCTGCATTGTGATTGCAAATCCCCCTCTGCTAAGTTAGATTGCAGGGAAAGTCCACACTCAAATTACCACATTTACCCAACCTTTTCTTTCCTTTTGCTAAACCGAAACCCCCCTGGACAGAACCTTTCCTCCTCTCCACAGAACCTTTCCACTCTCCCTGTCCATTTCACTCTGACAGAAGCTTAACCGCTGTTGGTCCGTCCGTCTTGCAACTTCGGTCTTTGAGCTCCGGTCTTCTCTCACGTCTCAGAACTACCATAACTTGTTTTGGAGTTTATAGTAGGAAAATATGCCCTGGCAACAAAAAGCTGGTCAATCTTTCATTTCTTCCCTATTTTCTTCACACCAAATGCAGTAGCTTCCATATGTTAACTCAGTAGGTTTTAACTGAAATCTAATAAAAGAGGGCATGGAATATTATCCGAGACACATTTCATAAAAATGAGTTCATCATACCTTTCTTCTGCTGACTTTTATGTGTGGCATTGGTAATGTTGGTTTCATTTTTAGCTTCATTTACAAAACTTTTAAGAATCAATGAAAAAAATAGATAAACACGTTAAATGCTAATATGTATACAATCATCGGTTATCGAAGTATCGTTGTGAAGATTATGAGCAAACTACATACACATAAGAGGTACTTTTATAAGCCTAATCAATAGTCATTGGAACATGTATACCATAATAATAAGGTAAAACATACAAGTTCAGCACGTTTCTCGATTGATTATAGTGCTTATTCCAACGTAGTCTAATTTTCCAACGCAGGTTGAGTTTGTAGAAAAAATTCTCGGATTCGACTCTCACTAAATACATTTTTAAGAAGGGGTGAGGAGCCTTAACTATGACTAAACCCCAAGCAAGATTAGTTTCGGACCGTTAAAACGGATGAGAATACAGGTGGTTTACACCAAAAACGTAGTTTGGTTTTCATCAGTGAAAATAGTATTTGTTTTTGTTTAAGTCTAAATGGTTTGTGGTTAATTATTTACATTTTAATATAATAATTAAATTTTAATTAATTTTTTTAATTAAATTTAAATTTGGTATTACAAATGATGAGCAATATTAATAATTATAACTTTATTTTATTCATATTTTCATAAAATAATTACATTTTTAATTAATTCCATGGTATCAATTTTGTTTTTATAGTGAAGCGTAGTTTTAGAATTTGTCACTATATTACTAGTAAAAGCAAGTGTTCATTAAACACTGCTATGTTATTTTTCTTACAATTTAAACATAATTTTACACTGCATATCATAAACTGCTCCGAGGCCGAGCAATCACTATACATGCGATGTTGACACAAAATTTTCGTGTTGGACTGTGATCTACAATTTTCCACTATTCCACTACTGCATTGTTTTGAATTTTTTGTGAATCTCTATAAAAAAGAAATATTCTCATCATCTATCAGTCTTAGTTATTATTGATACCTCGTCTCTTGGTTCCAAAATGTTCGACACCTGAAACCATTCTGAAAATTTTAAAAAGGAAATTTGGGGTGAGAGAGGCTCGAACTCTCGACCTCAGGATAACTCAGAAAGCTATGAGACCTACGCGCTAACCAACTGCGCCACCACCCCTGTGGTGTTCAAGGGGTGAACAACTATAATAGACAAAGGAGAGATGACGGACAATCGTGTATTTGTGGTCTACATTACTAACTTTTCAGGGTTCAATAAAACTTGTTTACGCAAACAAAAAAAATAAAACAAAAATTGTTTACATACCCAAAGCAGCTAGCAGAAGCAGATCAGTTGCCACATTTTGAGCTCTTGGGCAGGATATGGAAACCTTTTGCTTGTAAAAACTTTAGATTCAACGAGTACTAATCTGAAAAAGTTTTTTTTTTTAATGCAATAGAAAATTTAGAAATGGAAATCATACATTAGTTACAGTCGGAATATTAATAGTAATTTCCCTGTAGTTAATCAACCAAGTCTAATTTCACCCACCGAACGAAGGATTATCTTAAAGAAAGAAAACATAAGCGGAAGTATGAGTCATGCCTCCATAACAAGCAAACATGAAAAATAGTAATCGTGGGGTAGATATCACTTTCAGCTGCTGTCGCTGCGCAACGCTAATGGCTGATCTTGTCTGAGCTAACGGAGTTAGATAACCCACCAATTAGATTTAGAACTCGAAAGTTTTACCACCCCAAGTAAACCGTTTGACCAGCCTATATTTGGCCAACCACAACTAATATTTTTGACAATTCATTAGTCCAACATCTATCGAGGTGGTGAGCTAATTAAAACATGAAACTCAGATGAGATTTCCACATTTTTCCAACCAAACTAGAGCATAAATTCACCAACCCGATATAGGTTAAGCCCCCTGATTCGAGGTTATATAAACCCAACACTTGGCCTTGTTTTTCCTCACTCAAACCGAAAGACAACTTCCTTGTTTTTCCTCTGTTTGAAAAAAGCTTGATTGTTGCGAAATATACTCAAAAATGGCCTCTTTCAATAGCTTCGTCTTGGCTTTCTTCATGGCTTTGTCATTTTCAAGCATCAATGTTGGTCTGGCGGCTCGTCACCTTCTTCAGTTACCGCCCTTGCCTCCAATGCCAACTTTGCCTACTGCTACACTCCCGCCTCTGCCATCTTTGCCAAATCTCCCTCAGCCAACAATTCCCACATTGCCAACTACGCAACCATCTCTGCCCAAGCCTGGCGCACTGCCTCCACTTCCTAGCGTGCCCACCCTTCCAAGCTTGCCTACTGCCCCAAAGGTCACCCTGCCTCCACTGCCAAGCATACCCTCAATCCCCACAATCCCAACTACCATCCCATCCATCCCGTTCTTCTCCCCACCACCTTCAAAAACCAGCCCTTGAATTGAAACATTCCTTCTAAAGTTGCCTGATAGAGCATGGACCACTCGTATTGTTTGTTCCCTTATATAAAAAGACTGTTCCTTTTGTTTGTGTTTGTTTCATTTCATGATCTGCTTTATTAATTTGTTGTATGTGCAAATGGCAGTTTGCCTAATTGCCTATTTATTGCAGTAATTTGAGACATGTTACTCTATCTTGATTTATATACGTTATATTTCTTGTTTATCTTGGTTATTCTATGGTTTACTTATCAACATGAATGGGGCAGTGCTGCACTGCTACTGCAGCATCAGATGAAGTCTGTACCGAATGCTAAAGTAGTTCTTGATTGCAAAGGATATCAATGAATCCACCTTTCAACTTTCAAACACGCTGTGGCTAGCCATCCTTCAACGTAGCAAAAGTCAGTACATATCTATAATTAGTGTATTTCATCGTGTATTTAGATAGGTTATAGGGCAAAATAAGGAAATAAAGATTGCATTGTGACCTGATTTAAAATCATTTCAAAGATTCAGAAAAGAAAAACAGAGAAACCTTTTGAAGATATGGGGAAATTTACAAACTCACCCTGCAAGGCTGCAACTTGACCATAAACTAACCATGGCCGCCAATCAATATTTAAGGTCACGGTCGTTGAGTGTGCTATTATCCATGATCATCGCCTCCGGACAAGAAAAAAATATGATATGGCATAATTTTAGTGAGTGCTTAAAAAGTCAACGGCCCAAAACAAAGTCCAAGGACATTTCCTTCTTGGGCCAGGCTTTTGCAATTCAACGTGCAATTCTATTTTCCTTTTGTTCTTTGGAAAAACAAAACAATATTAAGATTCGACTATTAGGCATCAGCCCATATAGGATTCTACAAACCAAAGCTCGGGAAATTCCAAGTAGTGAAGACAATTGTAAAGCTTTCTGCAAGCAATAGCCCACAGTTGTTTTCATGAAATGGGTTTTGTAGCCAATTCCTAAGAATCAATTAGGCCTTTCATACCAATAATGCAAGGTTTGATTGGTTGCTAAACTGTTAAGCTACATCATTTACAAAATATACTAATAAAATGTTTATCATAAGAGTTCTTTACCGATACATTTGAATTGAGCGACCGAAATTTTTTAATTTTTATTAAGGATAACTATCTTATATACCATCAGTAGAATTTTAAAACTCTACGAGTAAGGTTAAGATAAGGACACATATTTTATTTTATTTATTTATTATTTTTAAAGGACATATGTCATCATCCCAACTCTATTTGTAGAGTCAAAAAATTTTACTAACGCTGTATCTGATATTAATCTTTTTACTAATAAAGCTAAGAAATTATTACATAATTTATTTTGAATTAATTTTTATTTTTTTATATGCTTAAAAAATATGTATCATTATATTAATTTTACTATTAAAATTTAAAAATTCTAGTGTCAATGTACAGGAGATAATTATCCAATGTAGCACCCACTTTTTTTTCTCATGATCCAAACAAGACAATTAATGCAGCCAGTTGAGATCAAGAAAGCAGTGCATGGGATGGAATCAACCAGCCCAAATGGACGGATTATTATGAATATAATATTTAACAAGTCAGCTAACATTGTCAGAGTTGATTCGAATAATTAAACTCCCAACTTGTAATAAACAACCTTTTCTCTTCACTATCTTGACGACAAAGAAATCCAAAATTGATATTTAATTACTTTTGCAGTTTCACTTTCCCAGAAAAAGTTTACTCGCCGTGTCGGGAAAAAAGGCTACAACTCATATTCAATAAAAACCATGTGCCACTTGACATTGTATGACAAAATCCATGCGTATAATTGGTCGGATATCTTTGCTGAGATTAGATTAAAGTACGATTAGGCACTGCTCGTGCATCCTTGAATTTATCCATTGTTATTATTCTAACAAAGACACGATCCACCATCATGTGTTCACAGCCTGGAATCCTCGTTTCAAGTGCGTTGGTAAACGGCGGCCATTTTAAATGTCTCTTCTCTGCATCATCAACACAACGGATCATTTATACTATTGAGAAAATTTGGAAGAATGGCGCACAGGTTCGAGAACAATGTACAAAAAATAGAATTCTCAGTTTGAAATTTGAACAGGAGTTCAGTTAATTTGAAAGGCAGCACAAATAAATAAACAGAGCTAGCTAAGAAATAGTGTTAATAAGTCATTATTCTCTTTTCATAAAATTAATTTATGGAAATGTACAACGTTTACATTAACATATTTATTTTGAGATTTAAGTGTCTTATAGATAATGTTTATTAATGTAATCATAATCACATAACAACTGATATCAAAATCAACTCTTAATTGTCTAACTCCATATCAAACTCTTTAATAAAGTAAGACAAGTATGTCAGTTCCATATCAAGTGCTCCAAAGAAGGTAAACAAGGTGAATTAAGGTATCATAAGGTTGAGTAGAAAAGAATGTCATATCATGTGTTCAGAAAAAAAAGCATGATATTTTAATCTTATATCATATATGAAAAAATGTGGTAACATTGCACTTCCTAATAAAGTAACTTTATGAGGAGATAATAATAGCCGCATGACAGCATCTAAACCCCACTATCCCTGGAGTAATCTGCTAATCTAACCTATCATTTTGTATGGCGTGGAGCCGTGAATGCCTTGAGTCCTTGAGCTCACCTAACACCCTTTTTAAAGCATTTGTGGGACTATGGCCGGATAATGCTAAAATTTGTTTGACTGTCTTAGTTCAAAGAAAGTAGCTCAAAATTTGGATTCATCCTACTTGCAATTGGCAACCAAACCATCATCGTAGACCCAGAACTAGTCATGAATAGCTAGACACAATGGTTCTTTTCCGACCAATTCAATTTCACGATTTAAAAATTGAGAAATGCTACAATTATTGAGTTATATAATTAATACCCCACAAAGCTACCTACAGAAATCAATTTCCAGTACAAAGAAAATAAATATATTGACTTGTAGAATCATTATCGGGTTTTCTTCTCTTAAATAATATAACCATACGCTCTTAATTCTGGTTCTTGAACTTCATCTGTGAAGCTCAGATTAGTTTGGAAGTCAGTTTCATGCCAGACATGCAAAGTGAAATGGTAAAACTCACCTTGGTAAAATCTAAAAGCTCTACAACAATTCTAAATGAGCTCAGTAAAATTAACACTGTATTTACTTTTCAACTTATGTTTGATTCATTATTTGTCGGTCTGAATTGGTCGACATCCTGAGATCGTTTGAAATACAAGTCACAGTCAAGCAAGTTGCATGGACAACTAATCTCAGCTAATATCACACAGCCGGAAAGATAAGGATTGTCCAATCAAAGTTTGGACAGAACCGAACCAATGGAAAGATGAGCTGCGTTTATTCGTTTCCGAAGTTGTGCCTGTCAAAACAATTCAAGTGAAAGGACCAAAATTACCGATTAAAACCGACAAAAACTGGATATTAACATCCTAAATTGCTGTTTCCTTCAAAAAAAAAATCCTAAATTGCTGTTAATTACTAAAACGTTTGTTTCCGATGCTTGATTAGCGATGTCTTGACTTGAGTAGAAATTAACGAAATTGTGGAAAGGAAATAGTATACACTCTGTTCCAGCTTATGCTTACTTATTTTTCTTCAAAAAAACGAAACCAATTTTACGAACAAGTGCCAAAAAACCCTCTTTAAAATTATTATATTAAATTCTAGAATCATCACAAATAGAAGGATTTTATTATTTAGCACCTTCAGCTCGTACATGATTATTCTCAAACCGTAAAACAAACAAGAATACTTGTAATTACACCAAAAAAATTATTGTATTAAGTTTTTTCAATACTTAAAACAATAAAAATATATATATGATTTTTTATTTAAAATATTGATTTACAAATCCAAAAACAAAATGCTTTTAAGAGATTTTTGTGGATAAAATAAACTCTTTTATTATTCAAATATCTGTAAACTCTTTATTATCTTATGCATTTCTTTTTTTGAACATTTCGATTGATCACAACATTTCTTCATATCAACATAAAATACTTAAAATTCTTAAAATCATATTTTTCTAACCTCACTTTTAAACACTTTTTTTTTTCCAAAAGATTTTTCCAATCTCAGAAAGAAAAACTGAACTAGGCCAATGGACGATTGTTTTACAAATTGATTAACCAAGGCTTATAAATCAAGAAAATAATTTCATAACAAATTCTGGAAATTTATTATCAAAGTATCGGGATCTTTAAATCATGCAATATACAATTATTTTTTTTTATTTTGAATGAAGATAAAGTCAATGAATTCAAATTCATAAAATTTCAGACAAAATAAATGTTTCTGATATCCATGCTCCTTTTTTATTAAGCCGTACATGGGCGGTGCTTTTCTCTTTCCCAAACAGCTTGAGTCCATTGTCGGACCATGGCAATATAATGCCAAACTTTCAGAATAATTTATCCATGTTATTATTAAGTATATGGCATATATTTGTATATAATACATGCTTAATTTTAGTTAAAGTCGTGTCTGCAAATGGTATTTCTCAGTGAATCACTGGGATTTTATGGATCGAGCTGCCATATCTTGAATATGTATCTCAATTTTCGTTTTCAAAATACATGAATATTTATATATATATATATATATATCATAAAATTGACATAAATTGAAATTCAGAATATAATCTAATTAGTTCATGTAATATTTTTAAAAAGTATTTTTTAATAAATTTAATTTTAATATTTGCATCTTTTTTTCTTATTTTAAATTATATCTCCTTTGTTAACTTGGTAAAAAATAATGGGTTTAATCCTGAATAAAGTTGTCATATCGGGGTCCTCCAAACAAGTCAGGGCGAAATAACTAACAAATAATTGAACCGTAGGTTGACCACGATTTCCAAAGTATATAAACGTAAATTGATTGATGTTCATTTACCCATAGCTGTAAAACAACCCAAGCTGATTTATAGACAAAATGTATTTTTTTTTCTATAATCACCTGGATTTTTATTTGTAGTATGATTTAAGTCTAATCTTATTCAAATTAAAAATAATAAATAATAAAAAATTTTTAACAATTATAATTTTTAAATTCAAAATATATTTAAATATTTAAAAATATTTTACTTATACTTTTTTTTCAAACTACTTGATGTGACAAGACATACGATGTATGACATCTCCTTTTCGATGCTTGGTTTTTTTTTTTCAAACTTGGCTTATGTAATTAGGCAAACATCGCATCAGACTGTTGCCAGGACTGAATCAATCCAAGCAGTTATGGTACGTAAACAGTTACTAGTAGGGTACTTAGAGTTAAAACTTAAAAGCACATTTATAATCGTTAAAATGAAATACGAATATTCAATCTAAAATTAACATCGACCTAAATTTAGTGATATCCTAAATTTAGTGATATCCTTGAACAAAAAAAATTTAGTGATATCGATGTAATTTTCTATATTGCTACTTTAAGAATAGTTATGTAGTTATTAATATATATAATATATATTCTATTTGTTTTCATGGTCATATCAAATTATATATGACTAATTAAGTTATTACACTGGGGTATAATATTATTTTATATTTTTTATAATTTCTTTTATGATTAATATTTTTATAATCCGATCATTAAATATTTATAAAAAAATTTTGATGCAACGATAAAGATTATTTTTTTATTTAAATATAACGAATTCAAACGAAAACAAATTCTCTGTTAATATAAAGAAAATGTTCTATACACATATATGACCATCCTCATATCTCCAATGTGAGAGTTTCGTATACTGTGTTTTCATTTTTTTTGTTATCCTTGTCCTAATTCAATTGATTATAAGGAAAAAAAAGAAAAAATTACTGAAAGTAAGCTTGGGAGGATAGTGATTTCCTCTCACTTCACAAGAATTTTTAGTCAAATAAATTACAGTAGAAAAAATGCAATTTTTTTTTATAAATTACTCTTTTTAATGTTAATCATTTAATTTTGCTTTAGTAGTTGCCTTTGTGACCTGTGGAGCATGGTTTGAACGAAAAATAGAATTTATGCATGAATCCAAAAGTTTATGTTCAAAAGTCTACGGCTTATTAGTAGACCAATATCAACTTGGCATCAATGAAATGTGACTTTTGGCTATCTTATCTTCTTCTTTTTCTTTTTCTCATTTTATTTGTTTATGGGGCGTTGGGAAGACCGACTCTAAGTCTAAGTCCTCTTAGTTCACAAAAGCAACATTTTTCTTAAAAAAAGTACTGAACCGACAAAAAAGCTATGATGATAAAGCACAAATTAATCCCTTCTGGTCCTATAACAGTTCACCAATTTGTCAAACAAACATGTTTTGATAGGTTGAAAATTTCAGGACTGGAGGGGTCCGCATGATTGGCTGCTAGATTACTCTTTCAATTTGCATTGTTTGCTTGATTTGCTAATCCTTGGGAATTTCGATATTCCAGCATTTCTCCTTTCGTGAAAATTTGTTCTTGGTACTTTGCCTTCCTAACAAATCAAGCAAATGAAGATTGTAAATGGCAAACTTCATAAATCTTCTTTCTTGTGAAAGCTCAATAATTGCAGTGAAGCTGTATAGAACATTTTACTTACAATTGTTTTTATTGTTAATTACATTACAATATTTATAAGTGACCATTTTCAAATACAAATATTAGTAAAAAGGAAAAAACTGCCGGATATCTAAGTTTCGATGTTATAAAAGATTCCATTGTTGCAACCATTTATGCGAGTAGAATACCAAGGTTGCACGCTCGAGTCCTATATATATCGATATCGGAGCTTGTAATGTATGCATCGACGCCGCCAGATTGATGGAATATAGAACGACTTGGGTATTCTACAAGACATACTGACCGACCTCGAAAATTTAGAGTCGACATTATGAATTATACAAAAATAAAATTATGAAAAATGGAAGAATATATATGTTGCTGATCTATCGCTTGTTTAACGTACCAAATATCTAGCACATCCATACGCAAGTATGCTTACTTTGAAGGATAGGTGGGATATAAAAATGCAGGCATGAATGTTTGATAAGCACTTAAAATAAATAAATAACAGAGGAAAGGATTCAATCTGAAAATAAAATCATATAAAATTTAAAAAGGCAAACTCAAGAGTTGGTTCATTGATATAAGACTTAATTTAGTTCTTGAATGATAAAGATTCATAGTGAGAAGTTCTGTATTTGAATCCTTGTGAAATCAAATACTATTAGACTAACACCAACCACGAAATACAAGTGGAAATTAATTTTATACTCAATATGGTATAGCATAGAATGACACACTATAACCTCTATGTAAAATATTCAATTTAAAATCAAATTAATAATAGGCGAAAACTTAAATATATAATTACATCAAACTCAACATGTAAGAGCTGTAAAATAAAACCATTTTAACACATTTGATCAATTAGGGATTCTGGCAAATTATTTTGATGGAACGTCAATTGTGTGGTGTAGAGGATGGGCGGCAATACCCTCTTCTGTTAACTCGAATCCCTTGTCGTCCATGGCAAGCATCATGCCAAATAAGTAAACTATTTTTCTTCAAAAATACTGGCTTCATTTGGCTACTCTCAACAAAACAATTTACAGGATAATGCAAGGGCCACATAGCTAATCATCCCACCTACTTGTTTCATATCATGGTGGGAAAACGTTACAAAAAAGAAATGAAGTTATACTTTTCTCCCAATTCATTTTTAGGAAGAAATTTATGAGTCGATGAAGGAGAAAGACGGAGACCGGAGAAAATAAAACAAGGATAGAGACTTGTAAATACTAATCATATAAGAAGTTAGATGAATGTTTTGTCTGCCTTCAATCATGGTCAGATCCATCCAAGGCAAGAGTTTTGTTTGGTGTGCTTGTAGTCATCGCCACATTTATGTTGCACTCTGCACATCCAATCCTGTAGACGCAGCTGAATTTGAATTTTGTGGTGCTAATGACTTGTTGATTCCGTTAGCTAGGCTTAGAAATATATGATTAATTGAAGCTTGAATCGCTATCCTCCAATGGCCATAATTGAGATGTGACTATTCGGTGCATGGTTGTGGTGGAAAAGGACGATAGACATCCAATTTCGTACTTCATGGAAACCAAAAAATGGTCCAAGAAATAGTACTATTGACTTTAATGAGCTTAGTTTTCCAATGCATCCCAGCTTTGTTTGGATTTTAGTGAAAATTGCAGTGATATTTTTCATAATCACCTACGGAAGTAAGTACGAGGGAAGCGTACGCATCCTCGGTCGATGACTCCAGTCGATTTGAAATGAAAGAAACCAAAACTGATTAAATCAACTATATTTAAAAATTTATCTGAATTTATTCAATTATACAAATAAAAAACGAATCGGAATAAATATATTTTTATTTATATTAATTTTTATTCAATTATACAAATTCTATCAATTCAGTTCATCACTTTAAAAATAAAAAAAAATTGATTGATTTAGTTTACTAAACCAAGCACAAAAATCAAATTAAATTCAAAATTGACTTAATCAAACTGATTTAATCAAAAACCTATAATTATAATCGATTAAGTCGATTCAAATCAACTTTTGCTCACCTCCGGTAATTATGTTACATAGTGTGTAGTTTGAGTTAATCTGATTTTAAATTCAAAAATCAAAATTCGATTTAAACTCAATTAAGGTTTATTTATTTATAATTCAAGCTCGATTCGATATACAAAACGAGCAATTGAATTCGCTCGATTGAGCTTATTTACTAAATAAAAAACGAATTCAATTCTCATACTTTATATATACACAAATTTGAGTTTGATTGAGATTTTTAAAAATATTTTACAAATATTAGAGGTAAAATTATAAATTAATAAACAAATAAAATAAAAAAATTGATTAGTCTCATGAACTATTTAAATTTAAATATTAAAATGCCTAAATTTTATGTAACTCAAACTATCTTAAGTTGAAATTTACTCATTTGAACTAAATTCAAGTTTTATCCAAAAACGAATCCGAATAACCTAGGAGAAACGTGTTTCATTTATACCTTAAATTGTCGCATTTTCCATCAAGTAGAATAAAGACAAAAACAGGTCAGGTCTACTCTGTATGATTATATTCTCGAACAGAAAATCTTCACTTAATGAAAATTAAACGCTACCCAAATAAATAACTTAATCACTTTCATCAACAGGCGTCTCTAATTGTAATTTAAGAAATAGGACTGCAAGTTGATCATCATCAATATTCTCTTCCTATTAATCGCCTTAATATCCGGTCGTCAATTAGAGTTGGATGATAAAGACAATTCAGGCCTTAGTTTTTGGTGGACTATAGTTGTCTCGGGATAGCTGGCTCATTTCAGCCAAATCTTGAATTAATTAATTCCACTTGGTCTTTTATTCATGAAGATAAAATTTCTTTTTTTTTTGGACCACATGAAGATAAAATTTCATGAGCCTCATATTCTTGCATTAATAATTCAGCCTCAAGGAATTAATTTTCATAGGTCAAATCAAAATAAAAGGAAGATTGAAAAAGCATTATTTTTTATTAGGAGATACAAAAAAATCAAATATTGGATCCAATTCTTTTTAAGGAGATGTGACAATAGTTAAATTAAGATTTGGTTGTTAAAAGCATTGTTTTTTTGGTATTACTTATGTGTGATAGAATTGGTAATCTTAAATACGACAAAGTGATACGACAAAAAAATAACACAAACAAAATATACGACAAAAACACAAATTAAAATTTAATAAAAATTGTATATTAATATAAAAAAAATATTTTGTACTTGGCATCTCAGCATAAAATTTTGATATAAAATTTTATGTTTTACAAATACAAATATGATATTAAATGATACCAACTAGGTTTATATATATGCACAAATTACCAATTCTATTTGTGGTCATGTCTAATCCATTTTAAGATATATATTATATATTTATGTACCCTGCTGACTTGCATATGGTCGCTTACTCACATTGCTCATTTTGTTAAATGTAGAAGACACCTTTGGATTGTCAAATAAGTTCATAACTAATTCTTTTCCTCAATTTGTTTTCCAATCCTTTGATTGAGGAAGCAATGCAAATCTTCAAAAGTGAAAAATTAGCAACATTTCACTTTTATAGGAAAATCATATTTTAGTTTAAGGGCTAGTTCGGGAGCTCAATCAGTGCCTGCCAACCCCATTGTAGCGGGATTTGGCACAAAAAACAGAATTTTATGGAATGATAAAATTATCTTTTCACCTTTAATTCTATTTTTTTTATTATTTTATTAAAAATATATATTTTTAATAATCATTTTACCTTTTTCAGTTTCACCAGAATCAATCTCACTATCCATTTAAACTAATCATAAATAGTCATTATCCAGCTTGTTAGTGACTAATTTAGCCTTTAATTATTGGAATTAAATGAAAAGTAAAAATAATAAAATAGGAATGATCATGCATGGATATTAACTTTCACTACAAGAAAAATGATTTTCAGCGACGGAAATTTAGCTACGGAATTTTTCCGTTGCTGATAATTAGTATTAGCGACGGATTAGCGACGGATTAGCGACGGAATTTATAATGAATTTAGCGACGGAATTAGCGACGGATTAGCGACAGAAATTCGTCGGTAATTAGCGATGGAAAATATTCCGTCGCTAATTCTGTCGCTAATTATGGCGGGATATACTGTTTAATTGCACCAAATTATTAGCGACGGAATTAACGACGGAATTATCCGTCGCTAAACCCAAAACATAGGTGGAATTTAGCGACGGAATTTTTTCGTCACTAATTCCGTAGCTAATGGGCTTTAGCTACGGAATTAGCGACGGAAAAATTCCGTCGCTAAATTCCCACATGATTTTCGGTCTAAAATGTTCATGGAACTTAGCGACGGAATTTTTCCGTCGCTAATTCCGTAGCTAATGAGCTTTAGCTACGGAATTAGCAACGGAAAAATTCCGTCGCTAAATTCCCACATGATTTTTGGTGGAAAAATCATGTGGGAATTTAGCGACGGAATTTTTCCGTCGCTAATTCCGTAGCTAATGGGCTTTAGCTACGGAATTAGCGACGGAAAAATTCCGTCGCTAAATTCCCACATGATTTTTCGGTCTAAAATGTTCATGGAACTTAGCGACGGAATTTTTCCGTCGCTAATTCCGTAGCTAATGGGCTTTGGCTACGGAATTAGCGACGGAAAAATTCCGTCGCTAAATTCCCACATGATTTTCGGTGGAAAAATTAATGGGAACTTAGTGACGGAAAAATTCCGTCGCTAAATTCCCACATGTTTTTTCGGTGGAAAAATTAATGGGAACTTAGCGACGGAATTTTTCCGTCGCTAATTCCGTAGCTAATGGGCTTTGGCTACGGAATTAGCGACGGAAAAATTCCGTCGCTAAGTTCCCATTAATTTTTCCACCGAAAATCATGTGGAAATTTAGCGACGGAATTTTTCCGTCGCTAATTCCGTAGCTAAAGCCCATTAGCTACGGAATTAGCGACGGAAAAATTCCGTCGCTAAGTTCCCATTAATTTTTCCACCGAAAATCATGTGGGAATTTAGCGACGGAATTTTTCTGTCGCTAATTCCGTAGCTAAAGCCCATTAGCTACGGAATTAGCGACGGAAAAATTCCGTCGCTAAATTCCCACATGTTTTTTCGGTGGAAAATGTTCATGGAACTTAGCGATGGAATTTTTCCGTCGCTAATTCCGTAGCTAATGGGCTTTAGCTACGGAATTAGCGACGGAAAAATTCCGTCGCTAAATTCCCACATGATTTTTCGGTCTAAAATGTTCATGGAACTTAGCGACGGAATTTTTCCGTCGCTAATTCCGTAGCTAAAGCCCATTAGCTACGGAATTAGCGACGGAAAAATTCCGTCGCTAAGTTCCCTCTAAAATTCCCTCCAAAATATTTTAGAAAAGGTCAAAAAAATTAGCGACGGAATTTTTCCGTCGGTAATTCCGTAGCTAAAGCTCATTAGCTACGGAATTAGCGACGGAAAATTTCTGTCGCTAATTCCTCGTGTAGCGTGTTAGATCTAGTTAGCGACGGAATTTTTCCGTCGCTAATCCGACTGAAATTCCGTCGCTAATACCTCGAAATTCGTAATCCACTTTCTTTTTCTTCTTCTTCCGCCCGTGATGGTCAAATTTCTGCTTGTTTTTCTCTTCCTCTCCCCTTTGCGCCGCCGTCCCTTGCCCCACCGAAGGTCCGAAGCTGCGCCGCCGGTCACCTCTCTCCTCTCATCACCGCCGGCGCCTTCTAGTTTTTAAAGAAGAAAACCAACACAGCCCACTCCTCTGAAGCTTGCCACTGCGCCCATAGGCGCCGCTGCTGCCGCCCGCCCCTGCCATCGTCGTTGCTGCCGCCACTGCCCGCCGCCGCTGACCTGCCGCCGATCTTCCTTACCGCCGGTCATACTCTTGGTATATAGTAGTTGTATTATTTTTAAATTTAAAAGATATAATTATTTGTTTGGTAGTTTGTTTATGTAAAATATATATTTATTTGTATTTATAATAATATTAGTAGAAATTTTGTATTTATTGGGAAAAATTATTTTTGTTAGATTTAAAATATATAAATTTATTTATGTAAATTTAATTTGGTCATAATATTATTAATTATAAAAATTTATTGTTGTTTTTTGTATCTAATTATATGATAGTAATAGATTGATTGAACTACTATTATTAATTTTTATTTATTTGTTTAATTTGTTTATTTAAAATATATATTTAAAATGTTAATTTGTTTTTAGTTGTTTATTTTTGTTTGTCCGTATTTATAATAATATTACTAGAAATTTTGAATTTAAATGTTTAAAGTTATTTTTGTTACATTTTAAATATATAAATTTATTTATGTAAATTTAATTTGGTCATAATATTATTAATTGTGAATATTTATTATTGTTTTAGTGTATCTAATTATATGATATTAATAAATTAATTGAATTAGTATTATTAATTTTGGGATTAATGTGAGATATATACATTGTTATATATATTATTTTTTTTCATTGCATAAATGTATATATTGTTGTATTAATAGTTTTAATATGTATTATAACGAAAGTTGTATGTATTGTAATCGTTATTTTTTTATTTTAAAATAGAAAGAAAATAATATTTAATTTTTAATATGTAGTTTTTATGCTTTTGTAGGTTATTTAATATTAATAAGGAGTGCTTTGGTGGATTGTGATCGTGAGGTAATATTTTAACTATTTTATTATGCATTTTATAATAAATAATTGTTAATTTTGATTTAAAATTTTTATTTTGTTTTTAAATTGGTTGAGATATTTGCTTTGATTGCTATATTTTCTTTATTTTGTGTGGTTTTGTTTATTAAATTACAGATCTTTTATTCAGATCGTATCATGAATAAGGATAGGAGTTGGATGTACAACCGGTTAGATAGTAATAGTTATATTACAAATGAATTTTTAAATGGAGTTGAAGAGTTTATCGATTTTGCATGTTCAAATAGGCAGTTTGTCAGTGGAGATAGAATAAAATGTCCTTGCATCAAATGTCAAAATAGAATCTTTTTAAAATGTGATAAGGTACGGGAACAGTTGTTTTACAAAGGTTTTATGGGTGGTTATACTATTTGGAAAAAACATGGTGAAGTTGTTGAAGGAGAATCCTCAAGAAATAGAGACGAGATTGGTGATCTGATGTATGAAATGTATTCAGAACAAAACCCGTATAATAGAATGGTGAGGGATGCTTGTCATATTAATTTTGACGGGAATGCTAATCAGTCAAGATTTGATGAGCATGAACAAAAT